>CM053786.1:298821727-300021727 GCA_028749045.1 Cupressus sempervirens | reverse complement strand
ACTCTCATTCTTTTCAACCATTCAAAAAATTTCTTTGATATGATAACATAAACTCTCCCTCTTTGACATCCTTTACCAAAGACAACAATCATTAAAGTTTCCATGTACTTGATGTACTGATTCATGTGCAATATTACATTAACCCTAACTGATCTTTGAATAATCAGTTGATAAATTACTAAACTTTGTTTAGTGAGCTTAATATAGGGGAATAACCCCTAGATTATCTCTTAGATACAAAAATGCATCCTTAGGTAGTGGCTTGGTGAATATGTTTGAAAATTGTTCTTTTGTATTCACATATTCCAATCTCACCTCCTTTTCTTGCACCAATTCTCTCAAAAAATGATTTTTTTTGCAATGTGCTTTGTATTGGTATGCTTCACATGTTTCTTGGAGATGTTAATTGCCCCATTGTTATCACAAAGAAAAACTACTGGAGTCTTGATTTCTTCCTTCATACCTGACAACAATTGTTTAAACCAAACAATGTTGGAATAATTGACTATTGTTGCAACAAATTTTGCTTCTTCTGTAGATTGAGAAATGTAATTTTGCTTCTTGCTTGTCTAGGACACTAGAATCTTTCCAAGAAAGAATACTCCACCACTAGTTCTATTCCTATCATCAATAGTTCTTGCCCATTCAACATTAGTGTAGGCTTTCAATTCAAAGTTGTCTCCTTTCTTATACCACAAACCATAGTCTTCAGTACCTTTTAGATACCTCATGATTATTTTTATTTCCATCATATGATTTTATTTTGGATTAGTAGAGAATCTTCCCACCATACCAACTTCTAGTGCAATGTTAGGTCTTGTGTGCACAACATACTAAAGTTTTTCAATCATTGATTTGTATTTAGTCTGATCTACCTCTTTGGAATCATCAGTTTTAGAAAGCTTATGTCTAGTAGACATAGGTGTTCCAACTAGTTTAGAATCCTCCATTCCAAACTTCTTTAATATCTCCTTGATATACTTTGATTTAGTAATGTAGATTTCTTCCTTTCTCTATTAAATTTGTATGCCAACAAAGAATCCAATCTCTCCAAACATTGACATTTCAAATTCTTTATTCATTTCCTTAGAATTTTTTTTTCACAATTCATCATGTCTAGTGAATAATATATCATCTACAAGTATTTCTACTAGTGATATCTTCTTTTTCTAGTCCTTCCTCAATATAAAGACCATTATTGTCATTTGTTCTTTGAAACAATCATTATCAAAAATCTAAGCAATCTTTCTACAAGGCTCTGGGGGCTTGTTTTAGACCATATAACTCATTATGTAATCTACAAACCATAGTCCTTTTGTTAGGACCAATGAAACCTTCATGTTTCTCAATGTAGACTTCTTCTTCTAGGATTCTATTCAAAAAGGTTGACTTTACATCAATCTGATATACTCTGAATCCTTTTTGTGCAGAATAAGAAAGTAGTGTTCTAACACCTTCTAGTCTTGCAATAGGAGAAAAAGTTTCTCCATAGTCAATACCTTCTTCTTTATCATAACCTTTGCATGCTAGACTTTCCTTGTTTGTAGATACTTCTCCATTTTCATTCAACTTATTTATGAATACCCATTTTGTGCCAATTACATTATTATCCTTGGGTTTAGCAACAAGAGTCCAACTTTTGTTTCTTTCAATTTGTTTAATCTCTTCATTCATAGTCTCGATCCAACTTTCATTGTATAATGCATCTTTAATAGTTCTAGGTTCAAAGTCAGTAAGAAAACATGTATGTTTCAGTTTGTTCCTTATCATTGTGCCTTGTGACTGATCTCCAATGATTTTCTTGGGTGTACGAAACCTTCTATTATATCTAGCAAGTATAAGTTCCTTCTTTCTTATTTGACTCAGTTCACCATGGTCAAAATGATCTTTTGAATCATGCTCGGGTCCCATTGTCTATGACTCCGGTCCTTTAGATTGTGAGTCAGTTTCCACTGGCTGAAACTTGGGTCCTTCGAATAGAGACTCAAGTCCTTCTTATTGTGACTTGGGTTGCAGTAGTTATAACTTGGGTTGAATTGGAGATTTAGGGGACTTAGGTGGTGAAGACTTTTGATTTCCAGATGCATTACGTTGAACTTTAGGTAAAGTGATGGGTTTATAGTAAACAAAGTTTCTATAGTTTTCAAGTTATTTGCTACTTTGTTCTTCACTCTTTTCTACAAACTCATCAATTTTTACATGTGCACTTTGTATAACATTGTGAATAGTAAGATTTAGACATTTATATGCTTTTCTCTTGTTGGAGTATCCTAGGAATACACTTTCATCACTTTTCAAATCAAATTTTCCTTTCCTCTTCTCTTTTAAGATATAACATTTTCTTCCAAATACTTTGAAATAAGAGACATTAGGTTTATAGTCTTACCATAATTCAAAAGGTGTTTTCTTTGAATTTTTCTTCAGTTGAACTTAGTTCAAGGTATGAGCTGTAGTACTGATTGTTTCCTTCTAATATTGGATTGCAACATTTTTATCTATCATTAGGGTCCTTGCACAAACCATAATGGATCTATTTCTCTTTTCTGCTATGCCTTTCTACTAAGGTGTACCAGGTGTAGATACTTGTTTTTTAATTCCTCTTTCATTGCAAAATTCATTGAATTTATTTGAAATAAATTCACCTCCTCTATCCAACCTTAGACATTTTAGTTTCTTTCCTGTTTGTTTTTCCACTCTATCTAGATACCAGTTGAATTTTCGTAATGCTTCAGATTTATCTTTTAAGTACATAATTGTCATCATCATAGAATAATCATCAATAAATAAAAATAAGTACTTATCTCCATAGTAGCTTTCTATGCCAATAAGTCCATAGAGGTCTATATGACCCAACTCGAGAACTTCTATAGAATGATAATTCTTACTTTTAGAGCTTGTCTTTCTCATCCTACCAATTTGACAATTCTTGCACATGCCCATGTTAGGTTTCTTGAGGCTTGGAATGCCTCTCACTCTTTTATTCTTTCTTATATTTACCAAGTTATCAAAATTCACATGACACAATATTTTATGGCATAAATATCTTTCCTCTACTTGTGCTAGAAAATATGAACTTTTAGTTAGATCTAGATAGAATATATTACCTTTTGTTTGATTTCCAGTACCAACTAGGTTTCCTTTCCCATCCATCGGTTTGGCCTTCCCATTTGTGAATTAAACCTCAAATCCAATATTGTTCAATTGTGCCACACTAAGTAGATTGTGTTTCAGTCCTTCATCCCATTATGCTTTGTAACACTTGAGTTAATTCGTTAGTGCAATGCAACCTTTATATTTTACATAACATGTTCATAATTTCCAAATCTAAAACTTCCACCATCATAGTCTTCCAAGTGCTCAAATTTTGTCTTATCACTAGTCATGTGATGAGAGATACCATTATCTATGATCCATGTGTCATTCTTTCTAACAAGATAAATGAGGGCCATCTTATCATTTCCATCATTAGATTAATCTTTACTAGCAATGTAAACCATTTCATCATCATCACTACTATCAGAGTCTTTAGCCATGTAATAAGATTTCTTACCTTTATCCTTGTTATCCTTATAGCTTTTGAAATATCTCTTTCCTTTGTACTTGTTGAACTTTTTTCTTCTTTGTCTTCTTTGATTAGACATCTTGCAACAATGTGACTAAATTCTTCACAAGAAAAAAAATTAGGGGCATTTTATCTTGTTGACATATCAATCAAGTTTGTTATTAGTGACGCACACTTATTTAGATTCTATATAGCTATCGAGCTCATTGAATAGTTTATAGTGTTTCCATGTAATTTATTAGCCATCGAGCTTTACAGTTGCTACTGAGTCCTCTTGACTATTCCTAGTGGTTACCAAGAAGATTTAGTTAGTATGAAGTCCTACAATTCAAACCATGCATTCTAGTGTATACCAAGTTTATCAATGGTTACCGAGTTCGTAGTTCATGTGATGCAAAGCCTATGTTTACCAAGAATTTTAGTATCTACCAAGTTCATAGTTCAGGTGATGCAAAGCCAGTGTTAACCGAGCTACTTCATGGTAACCAAGTAATTTTGTGTTTTTTGAGTTGCACAATATCTACCAAGTCATCAGTGCAGATCAAGTTCATGACTACTTGAAAGTGATCAGTATGGACTGAGTTTCTATGTCTACCAAGAGCATGATGATGCCAGGTAGTGACAGTGGATGTCGAGTATTAGAACCTCACCGAGTCAGTCTTCAAAACCTAAGTATCTTCATGTGGGTTGACTTTGTAATATTTGTGTTAACTTGTGTCATGGCTGACTTTGTAATTTTGTAATTTGGATTGGTATATATATGTGATGTATTGTATCATATCCAATGTATGAAAAAGTAAGCAAGAGCAAGACGACACAAGAATATGATAGAGAAAGCATATACAACAGATAAATAATTTAAAGGCCATATCAATGCAAGGAGAAGCATTGAAAAATCTATCATAGAAAGGTGATCAGTACACTAAGGAATCTCTATTAGAAAACTCAGTTGCAAATTAGAGATCTACTGCTTCATCCTAATAGGTGAACTAGTCAAAATCCTTTAACAAGGTAGACCTAAAAGTCTTTTCTAAATCTCTTTATCGAGTGCATACCCCATTGTATGTTTGTAAATCCTCTCACAAGGTGGATCTAGCAGTCCTATTTGCTCCTAACTAGTCAAATCATCAGAAGTGATCAATGTAAGCCTTAACAAGCCAACTTTATGTTGTACTAGTAAAGTTTGTGGGTATCATCCCCACCCCAGTTTTACTTTCTATTTGGAAGGTTTCTGGGTCACCAAATCTTTGTGTTCAAGTGTTGTGGATGCTTTCATGTTTTCATTTTCTCATGCATATATGATGAATTAAATGCTAATTAGTTTATTGGATTAACAATTGAAATTGGTAGAAGTTTTAGAAGTTACTGATTCACCCCTCCCCTCTTAGTAACTTAGCATAGTCTTGAATATTTGCAACATATCTATGTACTTTCCTTTTCCTTTTGGGAATCTTATTGCAAGTAGGGCTTCAATGGTTTCACGATCATCATCAAAATTTTCTTCATTTTCACTTTCACACTGCTTGATTTTAGATTTTCTAGTTTTCTTTTTGAGTGATAGGTTATCTTGAAATGCAAACTCAATGCTACCAGAGATAGGAACATAGTTATCATAATTATCTAACTCAAAGGCTGCCAACCTTCCCACTAGTGCATCAAAAACATTTTTGGGATCACATATCATTTATTGAATATCTAGAACTCTAATTGCATAAATAGGAAGAAGAGTTTTGAGTAAATTTCTTACCACTATCACATCTTCTATTTTTCCTCATGAGGCTCTGATTGGACTTACACTTACTTTGATTCTTTCATTGTATTGGGCAATATTTTCATCTTCTTTCATCTTCATTTGATCAAACTATCCTCTTAGAATTTCTTCTTTAGCTCTCCTTTCATTGTTATCACCTCCATATATATATATATATATATATCTTTGAGATTGATCCGCATTTCGTGAGTAGTAGGGCAATCTTTGACTTCATCAAATTCAATATAATTAAGAGTAGAGGCAGAATCAATCATCATTATGCTATGTTTCTTCTTTTCTATAATTTGTTCCACAGTCAAAGGTCCAACAGGTGCCACATACTTGCTATCTAGATATTTCAAGCTTTTTTCTCCAATGGTTTCCAAATACAACTTCATGAGCTCCTTCCATGCTTTAAAGTTATCTCTATTTTTCCTTTCTATAAGACATCTTGATCTTTAGCTTAGGTCCTTGAAACCTTATCTAAAAGAACCAAATTCTATGATATCAATTGTTGGAAAAGTAAATGAATAATTGAGAGGGGAGGGGTGAATCAGTTGCCACAAAAAAATCCAAGTCCCTTAAGATGTCAATACAATAAAACCAAAACTCTTCTGAAATTAAATATACTGTTGTGACTCGGTTAACATAGGATAGCTCGATTTCCACTGAACATGCACATCTTAAGATATTTAAATGTGATTATCCTTAATAAAATT
This sequence comes from Cupressus sempervirens, assembly GCA_028749045.1. Classification (NCBI taxonomy): domain Eukaryota; kingdom Viridiplantae; phylum Streptophyta; class Pinopsida; order Cupressales; family Cupressaceae; genus Cupressus; species Cupressus sempervirens. The sequence goes on along the minus strand of CM053786.1, from coordinate 300,015,696 downwards.
AGTTTAGAAAACATAAATAAAATAACATGAACACATGAAACAACAAGATTTAACGTGGAAACCTAATTTAGGAAAACCACCAATTGCAACTAGTTACTATTTTTCACTCTTCTGAAGTGAACCCTGTTAGGAATTAGCCTAGTTAAAGGTTACAAAAACACACTGTTAGGTGTGTCCCTATTAAAGGATTTAGTTCACCCTATTAGGAGTGGCCTTTTTAGAGGTCTTTAGACACTTCAACCTAGAAATGCCACCTTGTTAGAGGGTTTACAAAATAACTGTTAAGCTAACTTTGTTAGGAGATTTGATTCACTACTAGAAAGATTAGAGAGTAACAATGACTTGATTTCATTACTGATGCAACTATATTTTATAACTATATCTTTATTTTGGATTGATTACTTGATCCTCCTTTGATCATAATGTTCTATGTAGCTTGGTCAACTTAGATGCTTTGTCTTCTTGTAGATATCTTTCTAATTTGCTTCATTAATTCATCTTGTTCTATTCCATAATTTCACACTTTCAATCCTTAACTTGAACTTATATGAATTTCCTTGCCAAGCCATCTTGAACATACTTCTAATCAAATAAATAATCAAACCGTAATTTGGTTAAGATTAGCCAAAGTTGATATGCTACCAATTGGCTAATACAGAATTGAGTACTTAGTCAACTCAGTTTAACTCTTTGTTAGCCAACCTAACTCAGTCAATACTAATTCTGAACTAACTTTCCTTAGGTAATTGAGTGAATTGAGTCAACGCACAATTTCCTTCAATGCCCAAGTGAGCTTAGTAGATACTAACTCTGAACTTGGTTAACACTGGAATGCTCAACATACACTAGAAATTGTCTTCAATGCTCGAGTGAGCTTGGTTGACTGTGACTTTCTTGGTAAGGCTTGAAATTTTGTGTAACATCAAAGACAAAATAAAATTGAATAATTTTTTTCAACATCCATATGGTATTTTTGATAAGGTTCTGGCTCTAGCTAGGTCTTTAGGTTTCAATGAACACATATTGCACTCTGGCTCTTCTTCATCAAATTATCATATCAACATATTACTTGCCTCCATATTTCTCACTTTTAATTTTCTAATCGTAATCTCATTTCTCTTATTGATGGACTTTCTTCTTTTTATCTTTTGTACACTTGAATTTATTTTTTAATGTAAATTTTGAGAGGTATTACCTTTATAACATACAAACACTAATGGTTATTGTACCAAAACTATTAAATTCTCACTGACAATAACTAATTGTCCTTTTAGCAATAACATAAAAAAATGTCTATTCCAATTACCAACATATACCTATAGACATTATTTTACCTTTTATTTTTAGGAACTTTCAAATAATTAATCACGACTCTATTTCCAAAATAAATGTTAGAAATATATAATATTGAGAGGGTGGGGGGGGGGTGTGTGAATCAATATTCTACAAATTTTTGCCCACAACTAAGTATTGTTAACTACTTTATAACATGCATATGAAAGTAAACCAATCGTGCTAAATATTTAATATAACCATGCAAATAGAGAACTCATAACACCATTATTTTTTAACTAGGGAAACCTTGGCCAAGGGAAAACCTTGGTGGGGATGATACCCACTAGATGATTCACTAAACAATAGGATCCTGTTAAGGATATTAACCCTATTAGGACTCTATGAAGTACATATAGTGTCTCAAGTCCTTGTTAGAGGATGAGGCCTTTTTAGAAGCCTCCACCCTATTAGGAGTTGGTAATTCAAATAAAATGTATGCAAGAAGAGCCCACTTCCCTAACATGCATTTATACAATAAAGTTCTTCACATGAATAGATATACATACAATACTTTTTCAATACTATAATTCACAATTCATCTGATCATATGTCATATAGTTTACATATCATCTCATCAACTTCATATCTATCACAAATATTGCATACATCACACATTTATCTCTGCAAGATAAGATCTTTATTTATAGTTCACAAATTAGGAAAACTCTTCTTAGTTGACCTTCATGTCTTCCAATTCTTGACATTATATAAAATAACTTATGGATTAATATCCACATAGTCTTATCATCTTTACATAGTAATTATTTTGTTACCAAAATAATTCCTTAAGTTAGACAACTCAATTCTCTGCTATGCTCTATTCTTCTCTTATAAATACCCATAATGGTATTTCTATTGTAACTGTCATATTGTCTGTATACACCTGCACACTGGCACACATTGTCATGATACTTTCATAGAGATTTCCTCAACTATAAATAATCTAACTCTCAATGAGTCATCCGTACACATTACATCTGTCTCTATACTTTTCATAACTGTCTAACACTTAGACAATTTTTTGACTCTAAATGCATAAATAAAATGCTGAATACATGTTTCCATAAAGGAAAAATACCAAGACATCTATTTGACCATATTTCAAATAATCTCCTACTTTGGCATATATGGAAACATTTGGGAAAATTGGCTAAGTCCCAAAATGATGTCATACATAATAAAAAACAAATAAAGTAACTACTCAAGATTACCTTCAAAACATAACAATTTCATTCATGTTTTGATGGATAATTACATTCCTTAACAGTCCCTTTTACATTGATACATAAGTGTACTCACCCTTACACATACAACATACAATTTCCTTACATATATTACTTTTCCTCCTTCATACATACATATATATAATTTTTCTTTACATTTCACTCCCCCTTTGACATCAATGACAAACGTGTCAAAAAAATATTATCCAAAAGTTGGGTGGCCTGGTGCTGATTAACTTGTTATTCTAGGAAAAAAAAGGTTTTAGACTATCCACTTCATTCTTTCACTTTTCCTTTACTATATCAGAGATATTGAGTAGTGCACATAGTGCATAAGATGCCACTTCAACTGTGTTCAAGTCAGTATAGGAAAACTTGTCATAAGAAGTCTTTGCTACAAGAAATTCCTCCAGTTACCTCTGTAAAATTCTGATTTTAAAAGATAAATTTTCTCTAAGACTAGAAAATATCTTTGCTTCCTTTTCCTTCTCAAAATCCAAACCATTGATCACATTGTGGATCTTCTCCACTTCTATTCCACATTCTTCAATGCTAGTCTCTGGGAGCTATAATTTTGCAATAAGTGATTCAAATTCACTCATTTTCCCCTTTATTTGACTCTTAAAGTCTATTAGGTACTTGTATAACAAAAATAATTATCCATACAACTTCTTAACTTCATCAATGTGTTTCTTGAGTTCCTTGATGCTTCCATGAAGTGCCTTCAAGTCACTTCTCACATTAGTGCACACTATATCAAAAAGTGTTGCACCATGTTTTTCCTAGGCTTGTGCTAATGCTACCTAAGCTAAAGTTGTGAAGTATTTATAAAAGATTTTCATCAAATCCTTGGCTTTTGACTACAAGTCTGGAATGGCTACAGTTGTGTTAACTATCTTCTGCATTCTGCTGAGAACTTCAGTTAATGTCTTCTCCAAATACTTTACATATTTATTTTCTCAAAAAATTTACTCGATAATATTATTAAATCATTTTGATCATCATCATCATATGGTACAATTACTGCTACTACTAGAGTTAGTGCAGGAATGAATGGAACTACTTTTAGTTTTGTGCTATTGTTCTCTTCCTCATCTTTCTTCTTCTCTTCTTCCAATCTCTTAGCTTCTACTTTCTTTCTTATTTCTTTCTTCTTCCTCTTTATTCTTCTTTTCATCTTCCTCTTTCTTCTTCTTTTTCTCTTCTTCCTTTGTCTTTTTCTCTTCATCTCTTCTCAAACAATTTTCTCAATAAGCTTATTAAACCCTTCTAATTATCATCATCATCATCATCATATGGTATAGTTAATACTACTACTAGAGTTAGTGCAAGAATGAGTGGAACTACTTTTTATTTGTGCTCTTCTTCTCTTTTTCTAATCTCTTAGCTTTTTTTTTTCTTTCTTATTTCTTTCCTCTTCCTCTTTATTCTTCTTTTCATCTTCCTCTTTCTTCTTCTTTTCCTCTTCTTCTTTTTTCATTTTCTCTTCATCTCTCCTTTTCTTTTCTTCTTCTTCTTTCTCTATTTCTTTCTTTCTTTATTTTTCTTTATTTTTCTCTTTCTTTCTTTTCTCTTCTTCTCTCTTCTCTCCCTCTTCTTTCCTCTTCTCCTAATATACTTTCTTCTTTTTCTCTTCTTCATCTTCGTCTAAGATAGTATATACTATTATGTTTTCAACAATGGATTGACCAAATGTTGTAAAAGTATTCCCTTTTGCACCCATAGTTATGTATGTACTATCTACTTGCATGGATTTAGTACCCATGACAATGTGTGGTGGTGAGAGTTCTTGTTGTGTCCCTTCTACTTCTTCCTCATCATTGGAAGGTGTATTGGCTTGCACATACATTGGGCTTTTAGTTTTAGGCTATGCACTCACCTCTACTATAGAGGTCATGAATTTTACAATTGCCTCCTATGTTTCCTTCCTAATATCCTCATATTTGCTTCCCATCAAAAAATAATTTCTCTTATTTTGTTCCTCAACAAGGGTTCAATACCCTTCAAAATTCTATCAGAATCTTCCTTGGAGTCAACTTCACACAATTTATTTATCATTATTATCATCAAATTGACATCTTCTTCCAATACTCTCTACTTTCTATTTATTAGCCTATTAAATAGGTTTTCAAGTATCTTATTCTAAATATTATCAAACTTGTTATATCTCATAATCATGTTCCTCATAATGGAATTTTCCAATTTCCTTCTATCCATATTACTATACAAACTATAATACTTGTTCAACTATGCAAAATTTTCATCATTAATAATTTGCATGTTAAGGTTTTCTTCCTTAGGTTTCCATGCTTTCTTGATTGCTAAAGTACTGCCTTCCTACGTTGCTTGCTCCACTGGCCTATCTTCAGCTTCATCCTTAGATTCTTCAGAATCACTAGGTTGTAGTTCTACCTTCTCTTTCTTAGGCTGCTAGTGTTCTACTTAACCCTTTTCTTAGTGGATTTTGTAGGTTGTTGCTTAACCTTCACCAATCTTTCTAACTTTCTCTATGCAACAGGTGCTTCCACTTCTGGTTGCCTTCTAGGCTGATCAGTTAATGAGTTTATTGGTTGCACTTGCACAACTGCTTTATATGGTGCAATGAGGGAATGCACACATGGTTGTGCAATTATTACACCTTTTGAAGGTCCTTAACAATTGTAATTTTAGGACTTCTATAACTTTTCACTTCAAACACCTTTCTTCACACTTGAGATTCTATCAAATCACTCAAGACACTTCACATGAACAAATGGGTACACACAGTCTTGTTCCCAATCCTTAAATCATTTCAAATTGCATTACACATTAAATGTTTATCTACCAAAAATTAAAATACTATTTCTATCTACCAATAAACTTGGTTTCTAAATTTCCACTTATAGTGATCATAAGTATGTCATTTACCTCCTATTAAATGTGCAACTTGCAACTCTCTCTCTAACATCAGTTCTGACCAACTAACGCTCTATCTCTTTTGAAACTAGTTAATTCAAGTAGGATGAGTCACAAAAAATTGTTGACTTCAATTTCCCTTTAGGTGCATAAAAGTACTATTCTTCCAAAACTGTACAAGAAATTTTCGGATCCTTAAATTTCACAAGTGCTTCCTTCTGACTATTATCACTATCATTTCCATTCCTTCTATCATTTCTGTTATTGTTCCTCCTATTATTAGGATTCCTATTGAATTCCTTTTGTAAATTCTATAGTATCTTTCTATGTGTCCAAAGTTATTGCATAACTAACATACAAGTGCATTTCTCCTTTGATTGGTTCCATTCTAACTTTGAGGTGCTCTACAATTTCTTGTAATGTGTTTAGGATTGTTACACTTGGAACATACAAACTGGTTCTTTTCTCCATTAGGTCTCTCTCCATTATTAGATCTTCTCTATGATCTCCCTCTTTCATTACCTATAGGGTTAGTATTCCTAAACATCCTACTATTTGCATTATTACTATCAAACTTAGGTTTCTTACATTCTAATGCTTTACATCCATAACCATGAAAATTATAACAATAGAAATTAGTAATAGGTTTAAAAGACTTACCTATGCAATCTCTCTTCATATGTCCAACTTTACTTCATATAAAACGTCTACCTTTGAATTCACATCTAACTTCCTTGGGTGAATAATCTTGGTTAGGTTGATCAACTTGCTCTAGTGTCTTAGGTTAATCAAATTTCTTAGACAAATCAACTACCTCAATTTCTTTAGATGACTGGATCATATTCTAATCAGTTTCCTTAGGGGTTTCTAGAATAGGATTTGGTTCTTTCCTAATCTCAACTTTCTTTACTGAATTTTCTCCAATAAGGTATCTAAAACCCATCTTGTCATAACAGGGTCTTTGATAATATATTTGCTCATCAATTTTATCAGAACTTGTGTAAAGTATCTCTAACTGTTGTTTTGCTTGTGTTAACTCTCCTTTGACAAAAGTGTTTTACTTTTCCAACTCAACATGTTCTATCTTAATATAATCTAATTCAGATGTCACTTAACTTAGTTCCAGGATCTAAGGTCTATATTCTCATATTTCAAATCAAGTTCACTCTTACTGTCATTTGTCTTAAAACTCAACTTAAGTTCAACAATTTTTAACTCATGTTTCAAGATATCATTTTATTTCTTGAGATTTCCTACTTCATTATTGTCACTAGTCTACACAATTGATTCTTTACCAAATTTCATATCATTAATATTATCTTTTACTTTGACAACATAAAATTTTTCATCTTCATATCTATCTTTCAGGTTATCTCTTTCTTCTATAAGAAGGTCAATCTGCTCAAGAGCTTCTTGTAAACTTCTCTTCAACTATTCTATATTCATAGGGATATTACTCAAGTTTTTAAGCCTCTTCAAACTAACCATTCTCTGATACCAATTGTTAGAAATAGATAATACTATGAGAGGTGGGGTGGGGGGGTGAATTAGTATTCTACAAACTTTTGCCCACAATTGAATATTGTCAATTACTTTATATCATGCATATGAAAGTAAACCAGCAATGCTAAACAATAAATATAACCATGCACATAGAGAAATCATAACACTATTATTTTTAACTAGGGAAACCCTTACCAAGGGAAAACCCCACTGGCAATGATACCCACTAGATGATTCACTAAACAATAGGATCCTGTTAAAGATATTGACCCTGCTAGGAGTCCATGAAGTACATATAGTGTCTCAAGTCCTTGTTAGAGGAATATTCATTGTTAGAATACTCAACCCTATTTGGAGTTGATTCAACCCTGTTAAGAGTTGATTCAACCCTTTTAGAAGTTTCTTCAATCTTGTTAGGAGTTGGTAATTCAAATATAATGTATGCAAGAAAAGCCCATTGCCGTAACACACATTTATACAATAAAGTTCTTCACAAGAAAATATATACTATAATACTTCCACATATCACCTCATCAACTTCACATCTATCAAAGATATTACATAGGTCACACACTTATCTATGCAAGATAAGATCTTTACTTATTCTTCACAAATTAGCAAAACTTTGCTCGATCGGTGTTCATGTCTTTACAAGCTTGACATAATATAAAATAACCTATGGATTCATATCAACATTGCCAGATCATCCTAAATTAGTAATTATTTTGTTACCAAAATAATTCCTCTAGTCATTCAACTCAATTCTCTACTATGCTCGATTATGCTTCGGTAAATAACTATACTAGTATTTTAACTATAGCCTGCATTGTACCATATGTACACACCTACACATAGGCACACATCATCATGACATTATCATGGAGCTTTCCTCAACTACACATAAGCTAACTATCTAACACTTAGACAATTTTCTAACTCTAAATGCATAAATGAAATGCTGAATACATGTTACCATAAATATAAACTACAAAGACACCTATCTGATTATATTGCCAACAATTCTTACATAATTAATTTGTGGATGAAGTTATCATATCATTTCGAAAGGGTTCCTTGGTGGTAGTAGTTTATTCACCTTTTCTTACCCATAATCTTTGCATCTTATTCCTCACTTGTTCTTTGTCTATAATTCCTTTTCCTTTTCAATTTTATTTCTTCCATCATTACAATGATACCAATAGTTGCCAAATGAATGTCCATATTGTGAATAAAAGTAACATGGCATCTTTAATGATCTCCAAGGGAATTATATTTATGATCTACACTCAAAAATTATATATCCCTTTATTCTACATTCATAATAGTTCACAAGTTTAGTTCCAAAGTCCTCTAGAAAATATTAAGTCCTTTTATTTTTTGATGATCTTGGTTTGCATGTTTCTTCCATATGACCATTCTGATTGCATTTATAACAGTAGACATTGAGATTACTTACTATTATCCTCTTATTTATTCCTATCATGCATTCACGACGTCTATGAAAAAATATATTGCACTTGTAACAATAACCATTGTATTGTATCTTTCTTGTACTTGTCTCTTGAAATATCCTATCTATGATTATACTCTCCATAATAGTGACAAAAATTATGATGGTTTACTCTTCCCACATCTTCATCTTTTGATTTCTCAAAAATTGGTGACTCTCCTTTCTCTTTCAAAATATTTTTGACAGGGATCTTATCGGCTAAAAATTTATCCTTTTACTTTAACAATAGGCTATCTAGCTCTAACATTCTTTCCTCAAATTTTTTAAGTCTGAAATTCACTTGCTTTCCAACTTTCAATTCATTACTCAGATTTTTCTATCACTCAACATCTATATTGTTCACTTGATAATAAAAATGTTCTAATGCTCAACTAACACTAAGTTTCTCGACATGAATTAATTTTTCCTTTCTCAATCATTGATATTATTTTCTTGATGGTTGACACTTGCTAACTTTTTGCTTGGCCAACAATGAATTTTCTCATCTTTCACTGTTTGTTAGGTTAGGCTTGGCATTCCCATTTTGATACATAGTCTTCTTGTCTTATCTTAAGTAACATTTGGTGGAATATTTAGAATAAATGAGAGGGGGATGAATCAATTATCCAAGGTCCAAATGTACAAATAAAACTTTTCAGTACTTACTAAACAAAACCATTAATTAGGTCATCCAATATCTCCATAACTTTATTGATTACTTTCCTAGGTCAAAATAACTTTGACAAAATGTAAACATAAACCATAGAATATTCAATCACACATTTGACACAAGGATTTAATGTGAAAACCCAATTTGAGAAAAACCACCAAAAACATGCTACAAATTTTCACTTTTCTGAAGTGTGCCCTGTGAGGAGCTAACCCTATTAAAGGTTACAATGCACATTGTTAAATGTGACCTTGATTAAATGATTTGAATCAACCTATAAGCAGTGAGTTTTGTTAAAGGACTTTAGAACATTCCATTAGAATGTAACCCGGTTAAAGAATTTACAAATGGATGCTAGGTCAACCTTAATGCAAAGGATTTATCCAGACTGATACAATGGTTAGCAAGTAGTTGTAGAACTTGATCTAATAATAAAACAAGTCACTTGTAGATTACAAATCTTTGGTTCAGTCCTACATTCTGCTTGGCATTCATTCCTTTCACTTCTAATTGCTTTCTCACCCTTGAAGGCTTCACCTCCTTAAGTCTTCTTTCTCAATATGCCTATAGCACCTAATCTTTCCTTAGTCCACTATATGAAGCAACACCTCTAGACTTCTTGTCTTTCTCTAGCGTGCACTCTTGGCACTTTTCTTCTGGACTTGTATCCCCTTATAAAGATAATTTTGATATTTTGTTTCTTATTCACAATCATCCATCTTAGGGTTAGGTTAGATTGATCAAATCCTCCCTCTTTCCATTAGGTCCCCTCTAAAAACTTATCTTACAATACTCCTAAGATTCATCTCAAAATAGTTTATCTTGAATTTTGCACCACCAACTCATTAAACTTATCTTCAACATGTTTCACACAATTCAAGAAGATAACTTTGTTAGCTCAAATTTGTCAAATCTTTTATTAAACTTTTTTTTGCTATCACTTGACATCTATATTGTTCACTCGCCAATAATAGTGTTCTAATTCTTGACCAAAACTAGGGTGCTTGGAATGAACTAAGTCTTCCTTGCTCAGTTATTATTGTTATTCTCCAGACGCTCAACACTTACTAACATTTTGCTTGACCTACACTAAATTTTCTCGGCTTCCACTATTTGCTCGATCAAGATTGATAGACAGATTTTGATACATAGTCTTCTTATTGTCTTAGCTTAAGTAACCTTTCACTTTAGCATTAAGTAGATTGACAATACATCATATCATCAAAGTCTTATCTAGTCTTAGTGCTTCTTTATACACTATATAACTCAACCTTTCTCTAGGTACTCTTGTTATCCTTTCTTTTCAAGTCCTCTTCATCAATCATTCAAATGATAGGATTTAGACCAAAATAATTTGTCTTACCAACAAGTAGCAGGTTTGACATCACTAACAAAATAATGATTGTTCCATGATAGGTTCCAACACTTCAAAAAAACTTCTTTTCAACAACCTCCCTCTTTAGTATTGATGGCAAACCAATACCAACAACAATACCAACAAGAAACTTAATACCTTTGAAACTCTCCCTCTATTAGCATGTTTCCTTCCTCTATATAGGGTAATTTTTTCTTTTCAGTCTCTCTCATTTTCCTTCAAGATATTTAATGCAATTCTGTCTCAATGTATCTCCTTCTTTCTATCTTATTGATTTATCCATCTCTTGATATTTTCAATGTCTTTCTCCCTCAAAGTGCATTTTTAATGTACATCTCCCTCTTTGACAACAATGCCAAAGACTTGTCATCTATTCATGCAGATATCATCAATTCATGTTCTCTCTCTATTACCTTTCTTGTGACTATAAATATTCTATTTCATCTCCTTCCTTACTATAGGTAGTTCCTAAAGTAAACTCCATTGCATCAAGTTGTAAAATATGACATTCAACTCATTTGATGTAGGGCATCACTCTTGCTTCTCAAGTAGATTGAGATAGGGGTATCACACCTACCTTACCTCTAAGATATTCATGTGCATCGTTATGTCAAGCCTTTATGAATATATCAACTATGTGTTCCATGGTATTCATATATTCCATTCTTACTTCTTTGTCCTGAACCAACTCTCTCAAATAATGATATTTAATTGCAATGTGCTTTGACTTTGTGTGCATTATAGGATTTTTAAAAATATTTGTAGCACTTTTATTGTTATAGTAGATTATCACGCATTCAATGATTTCCTCCTTCATAACTTTGAGTAATTGTTTAATCCATGCCACATTTGTACAATTCATTGCAAAAACCACATATTCATCCTCAACAGTAGATTGTGAGATATAATTTTTTTTCCTAATAGTCCATGAGACTAATATCTTTCCTAATAAAAGTTCTCCACCACTTGTACTTTTCTTGTCATCAATGTTTCTAACCCAATTAGAATCTATATAGGCTCTCAATTCAAATTTTTCATTCTTCTTGTAATATATACCATAATCCTTTGTCCCTTTTAGATATCTCATAATCCTTTGTCCCTTTTAGATATCTCATAATCCTTTTGACAACCATTAAGTGATTCTCCTTGGGATTTGCAGAAAACCTTGCAACAATCCCAACAACTAGAGCAATATTAGGTTTTCTATGAACTACATAATGCAATTTTCCAATCATAGACCTATACAATGCTTGATTTACCTCAATAGAATCATTAGTTTTGGATAATTTATGTCCTATCACCATGTGGGTGTCGACTAGTCTTGAATCTTCCATACCAAAAGTTTTTAAGATTTCCTTGATATACTTGAACTGAGTAATGTAAATACCAAATTTCATCTAATACACTTTCAAACCAACAAAGAATTTAATCTCTCCAAACATAAACTTCTCAAATTCTTTCTTCATTTCATTTTCAAATGTCTGACATAATGTATCTTTCCCTCCAAATATGATATCATCAATAAATATTTGAGATAGTAAAATTCCTTTACCTCCTTCTGTCTTCAAGTATAAGTTGTTGTTGTCATTAGTCATCTCAAAACTAATATTCAAAAGATAATTATGCAATCTTTCATACCATGCTCTGGGAGCTTTCTTTAAACCATATAAGGCTTTGTGCAATCTACATACCATGTTCTTCTTGTTAGGATCAAAAAATCCTTTAGGTTGTTCTATATAAATATCCTCTTCTAGTATACCATTCACAAATGCCTACTTAACATCCATTTGATAAAACTTGAATCGTTTGTATGCAGAGTAAGAAAGCAGAGTTCTTACTCCTTCCAATCTAGAAATAGGGGCAAATATCTCTCCATCATCAGTCCTTTTCTTCTACATATCATTTGCAGACTAATATTTCCTTATTCCTTATTACTTCACCATTCACATCTAATTTATTTCTATACACCCACTTTGTTCATATAACATTCTTATCCTCTAGTCTTGGCACTAGTGTCCAAGTATTATTCTTCTAAAATTGATCAATCTCTTCTTTCATGAATTGACTCCAATCTTCATTTTCTAATGCATCCTTCAATGATTTGGGTTCATGCATGTTTATCAAACATGTATTATTTTTCAATCTATTCCTTTTCATTGGTCCATCTTCACATCCTCTAATGATTTTCTCAGCAAGGTGATGCCTTTTGACATACTTTGATAATCTTTGTTGTGTTCTTCTTTCTAAAACAATAGGTCTTTCCTGAAGTTCAATCTCAAGTTCACTATGTACATCACTATTAGGTAACTTTACATTCCTCTCTAGTAATCTATTCTTAGCATCAAACTAAAACTCAACTTCTGAATGCAACTAAACAACCATAGGATGTGATTTGGTAGCCACTAATTCTTGTTGATTAACAACTTGATTTTAAGAATCATTAATGGGCATGCCTTCATAGTAGTACATAAATTTTTTGTAATCTTTAGGTTCCTTCTTTGGTTCACCTTCATGCATTTCTATTTGTTCATCAACTTCCACATTTGTAGTTTCCAAATTTTTGTTATTGTTAACATTCAAACACTTATAAGCTTTACTTCTTGTGGAATATCCAAGGAATATGTTTTCTTCACTTTTAGCATCAAGTTTACCCTTTTTATTGTCCTTTAGAATGTAACACTTTCTTCCAAATACCTTAAAATATATGACATTGGGTAAGTATCCATACCATAAATCAAAAGTTGTGAGGTTTGTACCTTTCTTAACTTGTACTTAGTTCAAGGTATAAATAGTTTTACTGATAGCTTCTCTCTAGTATTTCAAAGAAAATTTCTTCTCCATCGTCAATTTCCTAGAATAGTCCATCAAGAATATATTCCTTCTTTTAGCTATCCCATTTTGTGGAGGGGTCCTAGGTGAGAATGTTTGTCTCTTGATTCCTTTATCATTGCAAAAAATTTCAAATTCATTTTATGTAAACTGTCCACCTCTGTCAGATTATTGACACTTTAAACTTTTACCAGTTTCCTTTTCAACCCTTGCCAAGTAGCACTTAAAAATTTGAAAAGCATCATATTTTTCTCTTAAAAACATCATTGTCATCATTCTAGAATAATCATCAAAAAATAGAATGAAATATTTATCACCTCTGTAACTTTTCACATCAGTTGGTCCACATAAGTTAGTATGAACTAATTCCAAGATTTCATTTGAAGTATGAGTCTTTCTCTTAAAACTAGACTTTGTCATCTTTCCTAACTGACATTGTTTACAAATCACATTATCAAGTTTCTTTAGTTTAGGAAAATCTCTGACTCTCTTCATCACATTATCAGGTTTCTTTAGTCTAGGCAAATCTCTAACTTTCTTCATCTTACTGACACTGACCAGGTTGTTAAGATTACATGACATATTCTTTTGTGCCATAACTATAAATCATTAGTTTGTTCAACAAGACAAGTAACTTCACTCATGTCAAGAAAAAATAGATTACCTCTATTCTGATCACCACTTCCAATGAGTTCACCATCAACATCATAGATATTGGCCTTCCTATTTCCAAATTAAACTTTGCATCCTTAACTATTCAATTGTGACACACTCAATAGATTATAGTTAAGTCCTTCCACATAGTAAGAATTGTCATAAATGATCTTGTCTATCAATTGACCCTTTACCTTTTATTAGGCACGGTGCATCATTACCAAATCTAACACTCTTTTCCATTATAATGCTCGAGGGTATTGAACTTACTTTTATCTCTAGTCATGTGATTAGAACATCCACTATCAATGATCTATCTTTCCTTTTTCTCACATGAGATACTAATGCAATTTCCTCATCTTCATTAGAATAATCTTTAATGGAAACATACACAACTTCATCATCATGATCATCTGAATCTTCATTGGTTTCTTCCTTAGCAATGTAGCATGATTTCTTTTCCCTATGCTTATAGTCTTTGGTGCTCTCATCTATTTTACCTTTGTATTTCTCTCCATTGTTCTTCTTCTTCTCAGGACATCTTGCTACAATATGGACAACCTCATTACAGTTAAAACATATGATAGGTAATTTAGCTTTGTATTTTCCTTTACCTCCAAGTAATTTCCTAGCTAACAATGCTTCAAGCTCTTCTAAAACTTCTTCATCTATATTACTATCACTAGAAACATGTTTGACTTTTTCTTATTCTCTTCCTTTGGCTCTTTTAGTGGTAGTTTAGCTTTGAAAGAAGATTCAACATTCTTTGTTTTGAAATTATCAAAATTTGAAAGCTCAAAAGAAGTGATTATACCAACCAATCCTTCAAGGGTCAAATTATTACTAGGAGTACATCTTAGTTCTTGTATAGAAGAGAATCTAATAGCATAGATAAGAAACAAAGTTCTTAACACCTTGTTGATCACAGTCTCATCTTCAATCATTCCATTTTATCCTCTAATGGCATTAACAACTTCCTTGACTCTTGCACAATTTTGGACTATATTCTCACCTTCTTGCATTCTTATATGATCAAAATTTCCTCTAAGATTTTCAAATTTATCTCTCGATACATTCTTATTTCTTCAATAGATTTTCTTTAGGCCACCCCACCTCAATTTGAAAGATGTACATTCTTTGATGTCATCAAACTCTGAATAGCTTAGGGTAGATGCAATCTCTGACATTGCTTGATTCTGTTCATTCTTATCTTTCAGTTGTTGTGCAATTAGGGATCTAGTTACCTCCAAAATTTTTGTAGTTATAGTTAACATTGAAAAATCTTCAAGTCCTCCTAGATGCAGCTTCATCAAATTTTTCCATGCTCAAAAGTTTTCCTTGTCAAGCTTGGGTACCTCCTTTATCAACATCTTGATCTTTAGCGTCCAGTACCTTCAAATTGTTTCTACACAAGCACCAAATGATTTGATACCAATTTTTGGATTATTTATAACAACTACAATGGGGGGGGAGGGGGGTAAATTAGTTATCAAAGATCCAAATGTACAAATAAATTTTTTTAGTACTTACCAAACACAGGCATTGATTAGGTAATCCGATATCTCCATAACTTTGTAGATTACTATCCTAGGTCAAAATAACTTTTCAAAAATTTATGCATAAACCATAGTATATTCAATCACACATTTAACACAAGGATTTAATGTAGAAACCTAATTTGGGAAAAAATAGAAGTAACATGCTACAATTTTCACTCTTATAAAGTGGGCCCTATGAGGAGCCAACCCTATTAAAGGTTATGATAAACACTGTTAAATGTGACCTTTATTAAAGGATTTCAATCACCCTATTAGGAGTGAGACTTGATAGAGGACTTTAGAACATTCCATTAAAATTACACCAAGTTAAAGGATTTACAAATGACTGTTAGGTCAACCTTTATCCAAAGGATTCATTCATACAGATACAATGGTTAGAAAGTAGTAGTAGGACTTGATTTGATAATAAAAAAACTCACTTTCAAATTATAGATCTTTGGTTTAGTCCTCCATTCTTGTTGGTATTAACTCCTTTCACTTTTGAGTGCTTGTTCACCCTTCAAGCCTTCACCTCCATAAGAATTCTTGCTCAGTATGTCAATAGCAGGTTCTTTCCTTAGGTCACCATATGAAGAAACACCTCCAAACTTCTTGTCTTTCTCTTGTTTGCACTCTTGACACTTTTCTTGTAGCCTTGTATCCCCTTATAAAGAATTTTTGTAAATCTTTTTCTGATTAATCATAATCATTCATCTTAGAGTTAGGTCAGATTCATTGAATCCTCCCTCTTTCCATTAAATTACCTCTAGAAACTTATCTTACAATCCTCCTTAGATTCATCTCAAAATGGTTTATATTGAATTATGCACCACTATCTCATCAAACTAATCTTCAATATGCTTCACACAATTCAAGAAAACATCTTTGTTAGCTCATATTCATCACATTTTCAATTAATTTCTTTTGCTATCACTCAACATCTATAATATTCACTCAAAAATAATAGTGTTCTGATGCTTGGCCAACACTAGGTTTCTTAGCAAGAACTAGGTCTTCCTTTCTTAGTCATTACTATTATTCTCCTAACACTCGACACTTACTAGCTTTATGATTCACCTGCGTTGAATTTTCTCAGCTTCCACTATTTGCATGGTTAGGCTTAGCAGACACATTTTGATACATAGTTTTCATCTTGTCTTAGCTTAAGTAAACTTTCACTTTATCTTTAAATAGATCAACAATACATCATATCATCAAAGTCTTCTATGGTCCTAGTGCTCCTTTTATACACCATATAACTCAACCTTTCTGTAGGTCCTCTTGTTATCCTTTCTTTTCAAATCCTCTTCATCAATCAATCAAATGATAGCATTCAAACCAAAAGTAGTTTCCTTAATAGTAAGTAGCAAGATTGACAACAGTGACAAAATAATTATTGTTCCATGATAGGTTCCAACACTTCAAACAATCTTCTTTTCGACAACTCTTCCCATATCTTCATCTTTTCATTGTTCAAAATTTGATGACTCTCATTTCTCTTTCCAAATATTTTTGATAGGGATCTTATAGGCTAAGAATTTATCCTTTTACATCTACAATAATCTATCTAGCTCCAACATGCTTTCCTCAAAAATTTTGAGTCTGACATTCACTTCCTTTTCAACTTTCAATTCATTACTCAGATCTATGTTTTTTCTTTTCCATCTTTAATTTTCATTGTCAATATTATGGCTTCTTTCACTTATTTTGCTAATTAAATCATTTTAAGATTGTAGATCACTTCATTTTCCTTCAATAACTAGGTCCTCTCCAATCATTGTCTCCAAAGCATCTTAACACCTTGTTTCAACATCACTTTTCTCATTTTAAAGTGTTTCCATTTTTTCTAATAATTTAGTTAATCTATTTTTTTCAACTTCTTGATCCTTTTTCATCAAACTAATTCTTTCTTTTAGTTCTTTTTTATTTTCAAGTAGTTCATCATTCATCTCTAGTAGCTCTATTCTTGTAGCATCCACTTCTTCAAAATTTACATTTCCTTTTAACAATTTATATAACTCATCTAGGCTCATTTTTAGCTTTTTGATAAGTTTCTCCTATTTCACAAATTAGGTTCTCAATTTTTCTTTTAATTCAAAAATATGTTCATTTGTATCCTACACATCTTCCTCCAAATCTCTCTAATATTTGTAGCTAGTCATTTCTCCAATTAACTCAAGTTGTTAAACTTTCCTATAAGAACCTAAAGCTAAGATACCACTTGTTGGTAGCTATAAGTATGGTAAGGTACTAAGAGGGGGAGTACCTATTGTGGTTTCATAATGCACACCCCATTTTTCCTAGAAATGGGGACCCCCTACTTTATTTTTTTAGCTTTTTAGATCCTTAGTCTAGGGTTTTGAGTCCTTTTAGGGTTTTAATTACTATTTTTTTCTTAGTTGGGGTCTCTACCCAGAAACCCATATCCCCAAAAACTGTGTTCTAGAGAAGAAAAGTCATTTTGTGCAAGTAAAAATGTGCACCTAACGCAACTCACCTGTTGCACTTGTGCACTAACCTCTTGCAAGTGTGCAACTACACACCTGTGCATCTCTTGAGGTGTGCTAATGTTCTCACTCCACCCTTCACCACCTACACACACAACACATTAAAATAAGCTAAAAGCTAAGGTGCACAACTTGCACACCTCTTGAGGTGCGCAAGGTGCACACCTTAGTATAAAAACTTAAACTTAAACAAACCTAAACTAATGCAAAATTGGGTGAAAGGTGCACAAATACATACCTATACAAGGTACACATCTACACACCTTTATATTGATTAAGCATCTCCAAGTGGGTTAAAGGGTGCATACCTATTGCACCTTTGAGGTATGCCAGGTGTGCAATTTTGTTTTTCAAAGAGTTGAATAGGTTTTTAAATGTTTTTAGTCAATTTTGGTAAATTAATGTTTTTAGGTCATAATTTTTTCATAATTAGGGTTTTTGATAGGTTTTATTTTCAACTCTTAGGACTAATGCTTTCTTCTTTGTGCAGATAAAAAGGCATCCTTAACTTGTCGGGGTCATAACTTTTGAGCTGGAGCTCGAAATTTAAAATTGGTTACACCATTGGAAAGAAGAATGAAAAATCTAATTCTAGTCCCTAAAATAGCAAACCTTTGGCTGCCTAGTGACTAATGAAGGTTTCAACTTGAAATTTTGAGCAGAAGACCTCTGAAAAAGCTAGTTAAAAAGACTTAAAAAAACTTGTAAAAAAGATATGAAAAATTTCAAACATTTGATCATTTTGGATAATCTAGATCACTTTCTCTCTAACTAAGAAGGATTAGGTAGTCAGAGAGAAGAAAGAACCAAGCAATTTATGCTAAAGATCAAAGATATAGAGGTTGGATACATGAACCAGACCAGGTTCTTCATCTTATGCAACTACCAATGACAAGATTCAACACAGGTGCCTTGGGATTTTAGAAGCAGAAGGAATTGAGGTCTATGCATTTTTTTAGCTATAAAGAGGGTATAAATCATCAAAAGGGTCAACGTCAGTACACAGAAGTGATCTAAAACTCCATTTGAGAAAAACCCAGAAACTGTTTTCAAAATTGAGAACCTTGATTTTTTGGTGAATTGAGCACCTTGCACAAATTTCTCCTAGGTCCACTTCTCCCAAGGTGTGCTTTTTCAAGTGCAATGATAGTTAACTGCCAACTCTAAACTTAGAGCTTTCCATGCGTCAAAAATGCATTCTGACTATAATTTAACTCCTGCAAACATCTAGAGAAGGTTGAGCTTCTATTTTTGGCATCTCTAGAGACTCCTACATTGTCTAATAGCTTTCTTCTTCTTATTTTCTCATGCTTTCTTTTTTTTAAGACATATAAAGACTCATGCACCCATTAAATGATATAAACAAGGGTGGAGTCCTACTTAGCACTAGTTAGAGAGCCAGTTTGTACATAAATAGATTTGTTTTATTAGTTTTAAGCATATATTTGTATGAAGGAATATCTCACTCTCAATTCAAATTGAGGAGTTAATTTCTTATAAATTTAGAAATGTAATATGTATTCTAGGACACTATTATTTTGATGCAATAATATATGCTATTGGTGCTCACATTTGGAGTGTAGTGATTCTTGCCTAAGTGTGTTATATTTTTGTGAATGTATGTTCATGGAATGTAATTGAGCCAATAGTTTTATTGTGTTGTTCTGGTTGAGTGATTGTTTAATTTTGGTGTTTTCTATGTGTTTAAAAATTCCATTGATGTACTTAGTTCGAGAATAGATCACCATATTGTTCCTACATAACTTTTTGTCTCACATGAGTGCACTTTTCGTGGCCTTGCGATTTGATGAAAAGTGAAACATCTTATGTTTACTAAATTCCCATTAACAATTGCATCAATGGAATTAAGGAAGTGTTGTTCCTATTTTCATTGGTTACCTACCAATCTTTTCAAAGGCTTAACTCACTAAAATGTTGTTACCGTGGTTTATGTTTGTTAGGAATTTCCCTTTCATGTTATTTGCTTTCATCTCTCATTACCTTATCTTTTTTATTTTCTTTTACAAAAACTTGGTTAAATTAGGAATTCATATAGTTGCATTGTTAGATTGCATTCATTTAAAAATAGAAAATACCAAAAAACATATCTCTTTTTTGGTTAATTTGGAAACAACAAGTAGATTGGTCATCTTATTTGAAATTGGTTCAAACCAGCAAAGGCCTCTTTGTGAACAAACACATTTATCTTCAATTGAGCAGATTCCAGTAGGTCACAAGATCACCAAGAACCTTGGAGTTGATCCCTGGATTAGCTTTTGAAGAGAGGAGTTTGAAAGGATTCCTACTATTAAGCATCATGCAAAATGACAACTCAACAGTACCATGATTATTTCACTTTTAAACATTTGTTTTTATTTGTCCTTTAAACCGATAGCCAACTTAAGTAATTTAACTGACAATGTTTTTGTAAATGGATAGTTAATGAACTAATCAAAATAAAACATTTAAGTAATAAACTTGCAACACATAAAATATTGATTTTGGTATCATAGAAAATACTTGGTCATAAGGAAAAATTGTGGTGATGATAATACCCACAAATCATCACTGTAGTAACAAGATGATCACTTGATAAAATTTAACCATTTCACTGAGGTAATGAATTCTTTCTAGATAAATAAATTGGCTAAATACTAAGGGATATCTAAACTATAGTTGGAAGGATACTTTATGAATATTTTTAGCTATTTAAATGGTGTTTCTAAACCATCTTGGAACATTAAAAATATAATTAAGGAAACTATGGATATTTTAAATACTATGGAGAGATATCATATAAAACATGTATATTGTGAGTCTAATATGGTAGCTAACAAGATCACTAATGTGGTAGTGAGGTGTTAAGAGATGACTTGGTAGGGTGACGATAACCTACCTATGAATGTCATAGCTTACATTGATTAAGATATAATCAATTGAAAAGGATAATCAATTATTAGCAAGAATAGACACATTTAGAAGTTTTTTTTATGATTTCAAGATGTAAGGAAGAGAGAAAGGCTGACACTTTTTATAATGACTCTATTTCGTTGCACATTTTCTAGGTTATTTTGAGGGTCATTCTCATTCATCTTTCTCTACTTTATTTTGTGAGGGTTATCTTTTCTTTCCCTATGCCATTCAAGAATTATAGAAAGATCATGGGAGGACAGTGTAGGTTTCATGAACCATGAAACTACAAAAAATGGAACAAGTGTACGAAGTTATGGAATTTTTTTGAGAGAGGAGGCCTCATCACATTCATGGTTAGACTTCATGGAGGCCATTCAAATGTTACTAAGATTTTTATGCATAAGTGGAATGATGGTACTTGGAACTTAGATGATAGGAAAATTCAAATAATTGAGGAGATTATTTCTAGGGTGACAGGAACTCTTATGGTCGACATAAATTTTTACAAAGATAACAAGTTCTCAGATTTGACCATTGACAACTTTCCTAAGGACTGTAAGGAAAATGGATGGAATTCATTTTCTATTTATCACAAAGTCTTGCATTGAATTTTTTTTAGACTTAGCACCTAATCCCTAACAAAAATTGATAGGGATCATTTCAAATTTGAGTATCATAAGACTATGCAGTTTGGGAAGTTCAGAGAAATAGTATATTTCATGTATAGTGGGCATAACAATGAAATTATGTATGTGGATCATATGGGTCTTCACTCGGTTGATTCCTTCATGAATTTTTTCAAGTATGCATTTTATGCTTGAGCTCAATTATTTGGCAAGTATGAACAACATTAATTCCATTTGGATTACATGTACATGTGCATGAAAATACATAATCGTCATATGTATTTGGAGTTTGACTTTGCTAGTAAAATTGAGAGGATTCTTCAAATCAATTAATTATGTGGAAGGCCACCAAGAATTTCAAGAACTATTCCTTATTGTGTTATTTAATTCTTCATCAAAATGTCAGTCATTTTAGAAATTCCATGAAGTTAGATGCAATTGATAAGGAAGGTAGTAGACAACCCGTTCAACTATGGTGTCCATTGTGGGATAAACAAGATAAGGATGAGGACTTCATAACTTTTAGAGATGCATTTTTTCAGTGGATAATGAGAGCATAAGGGAACCCTCACTAGGATACCATAATTAATCTAGAACATATCGAGACCTAAGGAATTTTTCGGTTATAAATACAACCTAGGTTAATAAAATCCTTAAGCCAAAATATATTTGATAAGATTATATGGATGTAGACAACCATTTCATAGGCTCCCTATGTTTCTCTCAAAGAGATTGGGTTTCTTTGAATTCATATGGAAATTATTGTGGGTTGAGAAGGAATATATTCAACCAAGAAAGAATGGAAATATACTGCCTTCCTTTTTAAGGTTTGATAGGTATGTGATTGGAGCTCACAAGATTTAGGAAGTGAAATAAATTCTTATGAATAAATTTTGGCCAACTAGTGATAAAATCAAAGATTATGATCATGAAGGACATTTTAGGGCTGTAAAGGCCTGATATTCCCATTGGTTAAATATGGATGATGATGCTATAAGGAATTGCAATTATGTACAAGAGGTAACTCAAAGAATAAAAAATTGCAATGTTTTGAGCAAAGTAGAAAATCAAAGATTAAGAAAAGGTTTGTTTCATTTTCATACTAAAGAGGACATTGAAGTTTTGAGAATTGGGAAATTGTTACATGATTTTGAAAATTTGTATAAAGAATATGTTGAGTAGGATGTAGGTAACAAGTTAGGACACACATCTCCTTCACCTGCTTAAACAAAGAAAATGAGGACGAGTGAAGAAAGTTCAAGTTTTACTCAATCAATTGTAAATCCTAAAAAGAAGGATGAATCAAGTACCCTCCTTGTATCTTATGAGGATTCAAAAGTTGAAGGCTCAATGGGAGCTATCAATGTTCTTAGGAAGATGAAAGAGGCTACTAAAATACTTGAGCCACCTCCTTGATATTCTAAGGACCAATATGGTTATTATGGTCTGACTATGGAAAGTGATATTTTGATAGATACCAATGATGAGAAAGAATTCATATCCCTTATATTTATTGAACAAGATAATTTCACAAAAAAAAAAGAGTTTAAATATTTTTGGATAAAAAAAAATGAAGGATTTTGAAGAGAGAGAGAAGCAAAGGCTTGAGGGCATTGATGAATCTTAGCATGCCTTAGTTGTGTAGAAAATGATAAATCAGTTGAATTTAAATAATATTTCATGTACCAAAGAAGAAGGAAAAGAGATGGTAAAGAATAGTGATATCTTAAATCTTCTAGGTTTGATATTGAAAAAAGTGTTCTTACTTGATCAATTAAGAAAGAAAGAGGATTCCATATGTGTATCAAAATTTGAATCTTTAGACAAAGTGGAACGAATAGGGTATGACCCTAAGATAGAAACCCTCACCACTTGGGTAACATTCAAGGAAAATAAGCTAAGGATGATTTATCTATCAAAGGAGGGAGAGGGGATGGATCTGATATAAATAGTGGGCAATACTAACCCCACTCTTGTTATAGCTAGGTTGACACACAAGTCAATGTATACAAAGGCCTAGATTAAACACATGAAAGAAATGATTAGGGAATTACAAAGTAGAGAAATGGAAATGAATTGAATTAATTATAAATGAGATGCACGTGAAAATAAGAAGGTAAGAAAGTGAATTACATGGCTCAAAACATAACAAATCTCAAATTATTATGGTTCAAAAGGCTACAGATGTAGATACTAAAAACAAGAGAATTGAGGAGGTTGCAAGTTTTATTTATAATGAATGTATTTAAAATTATAGAACATATTTGTGTATATAGGTTGAATATCATTTTAACTATGTATGTTTAAGTGTGTCAAGGATTCAATAACATTGGGAATACGTTGGAGTTATTCAAGAGAGGAAAAGATAAGTTTTCTTAGATATAGAGAAAATAGGGACCCTCCAAGTATGAATTACGCAAACTATTTGAAGTGAAAAATAAAAATCTTGATTCCCATGTACAAATAGAGGCCACTAATGATCTAATTGATTCAATTTCCAATAATCTAAGGTACATAAGATAGGAACATCTAAAATTGGAAGAAAAGTTGAATCAACTTTCCTATGTTGATCATTCCTTCTTACCTTCTATTAAGAATGAGCATGGAAAAGTTAGATAATTTTAGGAATGGAGGTCAGAGTTTACAAAGTTTCCTCAAGGATAAATAGCTAGATTCAAAGAGGAAAATGATTTTTAGATTGATTTATTCAAC
This sequence comes from Cupressus sempervirens, assembly GCA_028749045.1. NCBI lineage: Eukaryota > Viridiplantae > Streptophyta > Pinopsida > Cupressales > Cupressaceae > Cupressus > Cupressus sempervirens. The sequence goes on along the minus strand of CM053786.1, from coordinate 299,991,427 downwards.
AAGTTATTAAACAAACTAATCACAACAAAGGAATTTTTTTGAAAATTTATAAGTAAAGATAGCACGAGGGAAATTGTGGGTGGACCTGCAAGAATTTTCTTCAAAAATATCAAATTTTGTATGGCCAACTCACACTTAAATTGTGAAATGGGTCAATCACTATCTCAAAGTTCCTAAGAAAAATACTGAAGAATCGACGACCATTGATGAATTAGGAGATGATTATAATTTTTTTCTTGTTTATGCTTTAACTAATAGTTACTTACATTTATGAAGAGGTTTGAAGCTTTTTGCACCTTTTTATTTTATAAGAAAAGGTACCACAACTTCTATTTAAGAAATTTCATTTTGTAAAAATATATAAGTAATGATTTTTGAAGTACTCTTTTATGAAAGATACATTATGAAGTAATTATTGTTTCATGCAATTAGTTATTGGATATGCAATGAAGCTTCTCTATTTTATGTCTTTTGGAATGTAGTTAATAAGATGATGCATTCTCTTTTTCAATGGCATATAGTTTTAATCCCTCATACTTTTTGTTGTCCCTTCAGATTATTCTATTATTTTGATGGATGAGAATAATACATGAAATTTATTTATCGCATATTTTCATAGTAAATTATGGTATCTATCTATTTGGTCACCTTTAATTGGAGTTAATAATATATAGACTAGGTATTGTATTTACATCTTATTTATCCAATGATTGATGGGGTGCACACTATCTCTTGAGGCTCCTTGATGATAAGGATATGTGAAATATTGACTCAATTGTCCAATGGATTAAGGGAATGCTCTTTTTATGTTCATCTAAACTTGATATGTATGGTTGTAGACTAGTGAAGTTCTTTCCACAAGTATTGCATGAATCCATTCTATATATTTTCATTCATTCTCTTTTATTTACTTTGTGATTTCTCCTCTAGTAAAAGCTTTCCTACTCAAGAGTATTAGTTTTAACTTTGTACTGGTGATTCTTTTTCCTCTATACAAGTTGAGATATAAGGTACAACCACCTATGTCTTGCAAATCCTAAAGGGTGAAGGTTGAGTAAGTGTGTTTCAACCTTCTTCATTGACCAAAATTGTGTTGATTTCCTAGCATCAAGTAGGCAAGGCTTATAGGTTTTCCACCAAATTTTTTGAGAATCAACACATTGGAAACTCTCCTAGGGATAGTTGCTCACAATTCACATTATGAATTTATCGAGAAGTTTTTAGTTTTGTAGATCAAAAAAGAAGTAGGACTTTGTTTAAAGTGCACTCTGCTGGAAGGAGAACCTTGAGGGTGAAATAACTAATCCTCTAAAAAGAGGCTGAGAATCTATTTACATTCAATAAATGAAAAGGGATAAACCCTTTTTTAACATGTACACATTGGAAACAAAACCATTAATACCTAATGGTGTCAAAACACTAGATCTTAGAACTTTTTTAATAAACTTGAAGCATTATGTTCAAATTTGATTAAAAATATACCAATTTTTTATGGAAGGTGGCAACAATCAGTAGATAATCATTTTAATCATTTATTTGGATTAATAAGTAATAATCAAATATATCATGAATGCAATATGATGATCTTGTTTTCAAAATCATTGAGAGGTGATGCCAGAAATGAGTATGAATCTTGGGAGTAGTTGGAAGAGTGATTTTCATATGCCTTTAAAAGTACCATGAAATATTGGGATCATGAAAAGGATTCCTTAGATTATTATTAGCCAAAACAAAATAAGAGAGGTTCATGGGAGAGAAGGATCAAAATATCAATAAAGATGAAATTTCAAACTAGTCGGAGGTAGAATACGAGAAGAATGTCTTGAAGAATAGGATTATTTTATCTTTAATAGATGATCCAATATATGATAAGATAGTTTTTGATAGTAAAAAAGAAGACAATTTTTTTAATAGGTTGGTGATCCAGTGTATAATGAGATTGAAATAAATGATGTAAGAATTTTCCTAAGGTAATAATTCAACACCAAGATCAAGAAGCTCAATAGATAGAACAAGAGAGACTAATGATGATCAAATAAGAATCTCAATAATGATCAAAATTATAATGGATATCCAATGATTGGATGAATACATCATAGAAGTGCCTTGTATATAAAGGAAACTAATATGACTAGGAGTCAACAAAGAGATAATCATCACAACTAAGCACATGTCCACCAAAAGTGGATTATCCTCCATTGAGCCTAGGAGTTTGTGCGATGATGAGAGCATAAGTTTACATAGGTGTATCTCATAAAGAGATGTTGTAGACACCATGCGCTCAAATAACTTGCTAACTCCTATGTTGTCAACAAGACAAATCATATGACTATGCATGTTCCTAAGTAAACTTAAGTAAGGTGTAATAATAGTTAATTATTTACACTAACACCCCCTTTAAGTGCAACTTAAGGAAATGCACTCAAGCTCACAAAGCTAAATGCAAGATGCAATATGGGTCCTGGCTATTAGGCCATGTTAGGTACCCATGTACAAATGCAATGCTCTACATACAGTGCAATGTAATCTCTTTGAAAATGGAGAAAGAGGGAAAATCTCATGGAAAAAACCTCCTCCAAAAAGAGATGAAGTAGTACAAGATGCATGCAAGGATGGACTAATCAAGATCCCACTAGTATGACATACATCATGCATGTACAAGCATATATCCCCCATAATAAAAAATACATGATGGTATCCCCACATATTGAATAATTTCCTGCAAGGATGTCATGAAGATAAAAAAGTATCCAATTCCTACAAACAACATTTCTCCCTTTAGGAATAAGATACACCAAGTCTAGGTGCAAGTGTACTTCCCATTGTGGATAGGAAGATGAATGAGGAATCCATATGTAGTATGCTATGGATGCTACTTTTGAAGTCTGCTCATATGTTGACAAGTCCTTGATGAATGTAGATGCCACAAGCCAATTTGGTGGATACCCAAAAGAAGGTGACAAACAAGGTAACATGTCCTTGTATGAAAGTGAATAAACCTCCAAAGACAAGGAATCATCCTTATATGAAGATATGGGAAGAGAAACAATGTAGCCTACCCTCAATGATGAATGCACACCCATGAAAAAAGCCCCTTGATGATTGAAGAAGTTGCATGATGAAAACTGAATGATGTTACTCCTTGTAGGAAGAAGTGGTGCCATAGGTGTAGTAGAGAATGCTCCCCAACTAGTAGGAAGAATCCTCAAAAGATATGATGTTTGAGGAAACTAGAATACAATCTCCACAAACTAATATGTCTCCTTTGAAGTAAAAGAGTCCTCCTCCAACTGCTGAAAAGAAGTTTCCACAATCATGTCAGTCTCAGAAGAAAGATCAATTGGTTGAGAGTCAGAGTGTTCCCTCACAACAAGTGAAAAAGAATTCTCCTCAACCAAGAGAAGATGGATTTCATCAATAATGTCTCCCACATCTTCAATGTAAGACTTCACAAATAATACTATAATGTTTGGAAGGAAATCATCCCATAAAGCTGAAATATGAAGACATGGTGTTTCCTGCTACACTGAATCAGGAACATCTATGGCTAGAACTAGATCAGTAGAAGCAATAGAAGCATTAGGAAGTATGATCTCAACTGGAGTTGTACAAACCAAAATTGGAGTGACTAGAGGTAGAATTTCCTCTAGTAATGGAGGGACTCATGGATCTCCATATGCTTCACAAAGACACATCCAAACATCATGAGGACTACTTGCCTTACTAAGAGGAGCAAAAGATTCCTTACTCATACTATTATACATAAAGCAAAGAAGAAGAGAAAGATGTCCCAAATTAGTATTAGGTGGAAATATATTCAAATATAGATAAGGAAACACTTCCTTATGTTCTCTTAGATGATCAATCATCAAAGTACTCCATTTTTGATAGTTCCTTTTTGTCAATTTGAATCTTAAAACAAAGTGACACTTTTGACATGACTCTATGAGATCAAATAATGTATGCACCCGCAAAAAGCAAAAAAGAAATCAAAGAAACCCCCCATTAATGCATGATTTGGAACTTTATATTTAGCGCAATTACAATGGCCACTTGCCAATTTAGGGCCTAAGTGGACTTCTGATTTTGCTGGTTACAACAAAAAATATGAAGCTATATTAGACTCAACAAGATAAGACACAAGACCTCTCAAGGATCTAATTAATTACAAGTGCCAATAGGCCAAAATGAGACCAAAATTTGAAAGTACTATGTCTACTCAAAATTGCTCCAAACTGATACTAGATCTAGAAAGTAGACAAAAAATCATGCACTCTAAAAAAAATAACACCTAAATATGTGCCCAAATGAGCTTAAACTAAGCCTTTGAAGTTGCAAAAATTGGGATTTTCAATGTGTAGAAAAATTCAAGAATGGAGATCTCAAACATCTTGCACCAATGTGTAGGTCACAAAATTCTACCCCAAAACAAAAAAAAAATCTTGAAAAAAGGAGTCCGTATGAGGGAGATATCGTTTTTTGAAAATCACCTCTATAATTATTTTTCTTGAATTGCTATTGTCGCAACTCCAAAAATCAAATGACTCTAGATTTACCTTAGATGTTTGATTTTGATGAAACAAAAGTCAATTTGGGGGGTTTTTGACCTTCTGAATGTGATACCAATATCTGATTTGCACTAGCAAGCTCCAATCTTGACCTGCAAAAAAAAAACAAAAAAATCTCCAATGGCTATGTAATGAAACTCCTATTTCATTACATAGCTCAATGGATATTAGATGTTTGGCTATGAGATCATCATTAGTATCTCTTGTGCTATCTATTGAGCTTCTTGATCTTGGTGTTGAATTATTGCCTCAGGCAAATTCTTACATTGTATCAGAGCTATACCGAATTCTTATATGGTATCAGAGCTATACCAAATTCTTACAAATTATGGTAGCCTAGAACAACATATAGAGGAAGATAAATTTTCTAATTTCCTAAGGATTTAGAATTATAATCAAATATAAATCATAGAAGATCATTGGACTAATCAGAATGACCATAAGTTAGAGTGTAAGAACATATGTGTAAAACATCTAAGCGTGATATTGAGAAGATTGTTCCTTCATGCAAACAATACCTAGAATACCTTTTATATTTCAAATATATTTGTGATGGAGAGAATATTGAAGTCAAAAACATATTATCAAAAGAAGATATCAAGATGTTAAAAGTTCTTAAAATACATTAGCTATACAATGAAATAGGCTATGCTGATTACCATAACAATCAAAGCTTACTCATGAAATATATCAGGAAAAGACACATGCATATGATATTCAAAGAAGGAATGATGTTGTACAAACAACAAATTTTTTTTGATAGGGGCAGAAATTAAAAGATTATGGTCTACTCCTCCAGATGATAACTGGGATCTCATCATGCCTTGAATAGACATGTGACCCTAGAAAGAGCCACTAGTAGAAATTAAAAATTCCTGTACAAAATGTCAATTTCATGTTTTTTCACCATTCCAAAATGGAGAAATTAAGAAGTTAGTGAAATGGTGAAATATTAGAAAATCAGGTAAGCCGAGACAAAGGGTCTCCAAAATCATGATTTTGGAAGTACCTATGATCTTGAATTCCAAAATTCCAATTTCACTTGTGACTCAGAAGTATTCTTCCAAGATCACAATTTTTCTAATGATTGAAAGAAGTGCTACCTTATTTGTGATTTCACTAATGAAAGATTTAAAAGTTTCTAAGAGTACAATTTTGATAAAGATGAACTTAATGGGATTTTGAAAATGACGATTGCAGATATGATTTTATAACAAGGATGCGGAAGGGAAAAAATAAAATTGAAAAACTAATGGTGTAAAGTATGAACCAAGTACTTATTTTATTCGACACATGGACAATTTGTGAAGTAGGTATATGTTGAATTTGATGAAAGATCAACCCCACAGCTCCCAAGAATCACCCACATGCAAACACCTATCATAGAAACAAAGAAGAAAAAGCTATGGAGGCTGGAATTCCCAGATCCAGAGATGAGACATTCTTGATGAGAAAAAAAAGAGGTTTCTATCATGAAAAGTGAATTGTCTAATAATTACAAAGAGAGATTATCCTTATAAAGGAGACTGAAACCCTAAAATAGTCTAACCTAGGTTGCATAATAATAATTAATTATTATATGCCTAAAGTGTAGCTAAAGTAGACTAGAGTTAATAAGAAAATATCTAATTACTCTAATTTTCCTAATTAACTCTAACACCCCCCCTTAAGATAAACTTAAGGAGTAGCTAAATCTAGAAACTACTACTGAAAGTAGAGTTGGGTCCCAATAAACAAGGCCTAAGAAGGCACCCAAGAACAACCAAATCTCTAAAAATAGGAGAAATAGAGAAAAACACATGGAGAAAACCCTACTCCAAAAAGAGATGGAAAACATGCCAAAAAGACTAGTGAAGGAATGAAGAAGCCTCCAAAATAGGAAATGTCTAAGAAAATAGGAACAAAATATGATCATGAAGAACACCATCGAATCATGTAGAAGCTGCAAAGCTCTATGAAAACTAAATACTGATATAAAGAACTTCCATCGAAATAGAACCTGACTAGGTATATAATACTATAATCTACATCAAATTAGGAGGCACACAAAGGCAAACAACTGAACTTGAAGATAGAGATGACATGGAACACAAAATCCTAAAGAGGTGAACAATTGAACCAAGCAAGCATGAGAGACAACAGAAGAACCCCCTAATGCAAACAAGGGTGAGGTGATAGGCAACTAGAAAAGTGGGCCAAAAGAACTACATATCAAGGAACCATGATCAAGTTGCAAAAAAGAGTACATTTGTGTATAATAAGGTGATTAATCTCAGACATATCATGAGGCTAATATCATAGAAGGGACACTCACTTGACAAAGGAAGATGGAAAAAAAAGGAAAAACATCAACCCCTTGATGGCACTTTAATCATGAGTAATGCATGTATAATAAGGCACAAGATATGGTGAATCCCAAGAATAAAATAATTTTTATGAGTGTCCTTAGATGACACTACTTGAATCAAAAGGTAAAACAAGGAAAAACTATTGAAATAAAAATTATAGAGGTAGTATGAAACTTTATCTCATTGTATTTGCAATAATGCATACGAATGATGTCTAAATATACTATATGAGACATAAGACTAATACAATAGATAGTAGAAGTCATGATGAATCATATTCAAAGCAAAAAAATTGATCCTTAGACTTGAAACAACTAAGATATCTACTAGAATGAAAAAATGCAAAAGACTAAATAAAATATTCCTACAATAGAATATGGAAAAATAACTAGCATTAGTATAAAGTTCTCAAAATAACCTTTCCAATGATATAAAGAATTCCCAAATCAAAGATCAGATGCTCAAGATATCTCTCAGAGTGCAAAACTATACCCCTAACTTTGGCAGTAGAAAAAGCTATAAAAAAAGCATCCAAACTGAAAACTAATTATACTAATATGATGGTCTTTGTGGCTGTTGAGGCAAAAAAATGCCTGAAAATGACCCCTATTAGAAAAAATGTTGATCATCAAAAACAAGACATAAATGTGAAAAAATTATCACTGGTAAAAGAGTTGGTGTCAGTGGCCTATACATGCATGTGATAATTTCTTTTATGAAAGCACGGTACAAGCCAAGAAGCACATGGGTCATAAGACTTGTTTGAATGATCCACTTTCCAAACCAAAAAATGCTCCCATGATTAACTTCTTCAAAGTGCATGCAAATTAAAAGGTTCCCATTGAGTAGGTTCATGATTAGAGCTACATGGGGTGTCGAGTTGAATACCAAACCACTCCATGCATTAACCAAACAAAAAATAAATCTACCAATCAAAGATGCCACCAATCATAGTGCCAATATTCCCAAGAAAGGTAACAATTTGAGCATGGGGGTTAGTAAGCTATGCTCCACATGGCCAATTAGGAGACACACACAACTCCTACAAACCAATTTAAAAATTAGTTTATGTGATCTCCAAAAAAATACCTCCAAAGGTGGAGTTAGAAGAAACATATGAGCCAAAAATCAAGGCACTATAAAAGCATTTAATGCCAAACTATCACCTTCAAATAAGGGAAGTCACTAAGGAGAATGAAGAAGACTACCAAAGGAATGTAGAAATCCACTGGAAATGACAAGATGGGAGCCACGTCAACTAGTAAATTAAAATGGTGATGTGGTGAAGGTCTACCTCCAAATTCATTTAAAAAAAGAAGCTTCTCGTCTAAAAAACACGGATTTCACCCATGAATGCTGGATGGTTAGCTAAATACCTTAGTAATAAAGGATCAGACATCCTTCTACATTGACTCCATGACTAGACAAAATCATGTATTTTCCTAGGAATAACATACTGACTTCATTTTATTTGTCAACCCAAGAGCATAAGCTTGAGAGGGTGGCTACAAAGTACATGCTCTAATTCCTCTTTAAGTCATTATAACTACAATAGGAAAGAAGTGCTGAAGGAAACTAAGCTAGGAACTAAAACAACATTTTCCTTAAAGCTTAGATTAATGCTACAAATAGTAAATCCATTTAAACACCTATGTTATAGGAATAGTTCAATGATTTTATTATCAACAGCTGTAGGAACAACATAAGTCTACTTTTACAAGGAAACAAACTAAGAAAGGAAATCTATTCTAACAAAGTAGTTCACTCACCAAGTGGGTCCCCTTGGATGAGTGAACATAAAACAATCAAGTCTGAAGGTAGAAACTTGAACTTTGTATTCTATTCATTCATAATAAGAAATTACATTTGAAAACAAGATTCCACTCTACTTGAACAGAACAATCTATTCTATTTCCTTCTAGTCAAACTAGGAAAAGATCCAAATCCCTTTTTCAAGGTTACATCAGAAATTATTTAAAGGAAAGTTTCAACAACTTCCTACTCCTACGATCACTTCATCAATGAAGATCAATTATAGATCATAAAGTTTACAACAAAAACACTTATTATCCATGTCTTAACTCCCCTAGGAATATAGCAAGTTGAGGAAGCGATCTTTGTGTGCCGCCATAATAGAATCCACACCATGATATGCTTATGTAGTGATTCATCAATCATTTGGTCAGCTTTGACTTAACACTGAAATGTTGTCTTCAATATGTGTGACAACAATTGCAAAGCATTAAACACAAAAAATTCTACATACATGCATTCATTTCATCATCAATGTTAGAAAAGTTATAATGTTCAAATTATCACTCTTGCAAATCCTATGGTTGTAGGAAAGGAACCCACCCAAACATAGAATGGATGAGGAAATATTTATCAACATGTAATATCATTCATTAAATCATAAATTCAAGAAAACACAACATAATTGATCAATCTATAGTTCAATAATTATGTCTTGACATATAGATAACATATTAATAAAATATAAGTTCTTTTGCATAAACCATAGAGTCAAAATTTTTCTTGCAAGATAATTGTTAAAAACAAGATAAAAAGTTCTCAAAATAATGGCCTTTTAGAGGCTCATCATCCCCCCCAACCAAACTATTACTGGTCTTTAGCAATCATGAAGTTCAAAATCCTGGCCTTCACTCTCCAGTCACTAGGTGTCCTTTTAGCTCGCTCATTCCTCACGTAGTCGAAGTAACCATAATTTGACTTGAGCCTCTTCCAACACTAAACTTTAACAATTATGTCATGACCTTCTACATTTTCATTTATTTCTAGTAGTGGTTGCAGGAGGATTGGGGGCTGATACCTTAATGGTAACCAATGCTTACACTGATTTCTCCTGAAGTCAATATACCAAGGAATCCGTATTGTAGCAAGAGTCAGATTTTGTGGAGAGTGGGGTTCTCTTATTTTTAGATCACTACCTTGAGGCAATGATCATTTTTTCAACATTCTATGATAAATGTTGTTCCTAGTCTATAAAAGCCTACTCTTTGATTGTACTTACCTTACCAAGTCTTGCAGGGTTGCCCAAAATAGAAATCGAATCCAGATATGTTCATCTAGAATATTGGACTTTTGGCTTAATGAACAAAGGTGCTATCATCTCACTTTCCCTATAGGGTGCAAGTTGATGTTCTTTTCTTATTTCATTTTGCATCCATGAAATTGCTGCCCTTAACTGCACATCCCCTACATATAGGACTGGGTCCCATTCCATGTCATTAGTCACCGCTAGATTATAAAGATACAATTCACAAAGTAAATTTTTAAGGCCATAGGAACAGATTGAAATGCATCGTAAAACTCATGTGGGGTAGAGATAGATGGGTTAAGACTTTCTACAATTCTAGTTAACTTATAATTTGTAAATTTTTCTTTAAGAAATAAGGCATATATTGGCGATGTTGACCTACATTCCATTAACTAAAAAATCAATCTTGTAATATACTCAATTCTTCTCTTCAAAACTTCATTATGATCTAAACTTTATTCCAACTGGTAGCTCTGCTCATCAATAACATGCCTTAATTTCTTTTTCTCCAAATTCCATTAAGCTCTTTCCCATAATAGTTTTTGAAACAAATAAGTTCTTGCAGAAAAAGGTGTGGATAAATTTGGTGGTGGCAATGGCTCATGATGAAAGAGGTCTATCTATTCAGGCACTAATTGATGAGTTTTATTGACATTCTATGGTGTGGAGCACCCACTTTTTCTTGTTTCAATAGTTGTTTCCTCTTCTTCCTCCTTACTTGATTCTATGGCTGCTATAACTAATATATCTAACCCTTCTTGATCTAGTTTTCCCAATACTTCTTGAACAATTTTAGGTCTAAATTCTGGATAATTCTCTAAAGGGAGTTCTATAGAATTTTCATCAATCTCTTGCATAGAAGGGTTTTCTTCAAATTCCTTAGAAATTTCAATCTCCTTAGATTCCTTATTTCTATCAATAAGGACATAATTAATACTACACTCTGCTTTAGGTGGCAAATTTTGAGTTTTTCCCTCATTTTCGCTAGCTTGAGTTTGTGGCAATTTTTCCCCTAGAGAGGGCTCCTTTTCACTTTCAAACACTTGAAGAGTAATTATGGGAATAGAGGCCTTTGAAACCCTATTCTCAAAGAGTCTTTCACTTCACCTCCTGGGTGGTGTTGATATGCATGGGGAACTCTTTTGTTTTTGCTTGCTTATAGGTGTTTCTACCATAGACACTTTAGGAGGTTTTTGTAGGTTTTCCTCCTCTTGAGAGTGCAAGGGTTCATTAGGTTTACTTTCCTCATCTAATTTTCCTATCCTTTTTGCTTCATGTTCCAAAATTTTACCTTTTCCCTTCTCAGTGGAGGACCTATTTTTAATAGATGATGGGGCTTTAGGAGCACTAGTAGTTTCTACCCTTTTGCTTTTCTTCATGCTAACAATGGAGGGTTCACCCTTATAGCTCCATTTCTTAGTTGACTTAAGACTAGAAGGAGAGGCCTCAAGAGTATTTTAAGCTCTAGGGACAAATTTACAAAATCTTTTGGACATTCATTCCCTTTGTCCTACCCCCTAGCCTCTAGGGCTGACCAACCTAGGCTCTACCTCTTTTAACTACAAAAATTCCTCCCATGACCCAATTGATTGTTTATTTAATTCTCTTTCTACAATTAAATTTATCAGACCATGATGAGAGACTAAATAATCACTACTTGACTATACCAAAGAGGTTTGTTTCTTAATAGTATTGAACAGGATGTTGGGAAGGTTTATCTATCTATAATCATGTTGTAGGTGAGCCAACATCTTGAAATGTAGAGCATGCAGATATTTGTATCATCCCTCACACGCAAAATATTGAATGATAAATGTAGGAGGTTGAATAAATTCCATTAACAAGGATATCCTCAAGGTTCCTTGTTTCTTATCAATGTCTAATGGTAGGTCCTGGTGTATGCTGAATTGTGTCCTAGCCATCTTCAAGTCAAACTCTTTCTCACAATTTTTTCCCTTCTAGGGCAACCCAATGACTTTGGCTATTATTTCCTCTGAGAACTCAATTCTTATACCTTTAACCACTACAACTCCATCTCTTAAGGTGTTCATAAATTGAAGGGCTACTTCATTAAATTTTCTCAAACTAAGGCAATAATCTAGCCATCCCCTTCTCCTAAATATTTCATAGCTGGTTGCATCTCCAAAAAGAGCTCAATGATCAATAGGATCATTCCTCTATATACCCCCACCCATGATCAATTACAGTTGAATTCTAGAAAAACTTTGATGTTCAAATCTTAGCAAATCAAGGCTTACAACACTGGCTTTGATTTTTTAGAAAAATGACGTGTACTTGAGAAGTTAAATGCACCATATCTCATAATATCCTTTTGCATCAAATTTCATGATTTTTGTGCATGTATAGGTTCATAACCCAAGCACATTGCAAATCATCATCAACAGTTAAATAACCACTTTTAATGTCCTTAATTGCATAATGACACAATCAGAGAAGGAAAAGTCACCAACATGTGATATTAAATATGTACTTATTTCTAGTCATCTAAATGCACTTTGAAGGTACATGCAATTTGAAAAATACTTTAAAAAATCAAACATCCATTTAAATATTCCCCTTCCCACAACTAAATGAAGGCATGGCTCCCACTAGCCTAGGATAAGAAGAGAGTAAATAATTATAAACAATACCAAATTGTAACAACACATGAATAAAATAAAATGCATGTAGATTTATGTGGAAGGCACTTGGCAACTGTTCTAGGAAAGATGTTATGAAATGATCATTAGAATTTCCAGAGTGATGGGATAGAATGGTAAGATGGAAGAGAGAAAAGTAGAAGTGGAATGGATGTGAAGAAATTAATTTAAAAAGAAGTGTTTATTATGAATGTTTTGATCAAAATCAAGAACTAGCAGGAGTCAAGGTAGAAGACCCAGACTCAGTGGCTATAGGAATGATGATATCCCCATTGTGCTAGAATTGCTGCAGGAACTCTTTAAGGCTAGCTAGTTTATGGTAAATCTTGAGGCGATGCCCATTGACAAGTAGTTTGAAGCAAATAGGATCAATGGTAGATAATTGAATTCCAATGTTTGGAAATATGATAATGATTTCATAGGGTCCTAATCAACATGTTTGGAACTTTCCTAGATTATGCTGGTATATTGAGTCATAAAGGAATGCCCAATTTCCTACAAAAAACATTTTCTATTTTATAAACTTATCATGCCACTATTTCCTTTGGTGTTGAATGATCTAAGTATTGTTTAATGTAGATTTCCTCCATTCATCAAGATATTCTGTCTTATTAAGCAATATTGAGTTCTATCTCGAGCTCCAAGGTAGTCTTCAATGTGTTATATTCAAACTCAATAGGCATTGAGATTGACTTGCCATAAACAAGATCAAATGGAGTAAAATTAGTTGTGAGTTTCCAAGTAGTTCTGTTAGTCTAGAAAGCTTCAGGAAGGTGTATTGCCCAGTCCTTCCTATGAAGTTCTATAGTGTTGGTGAGAATAGATTCTAGCTCCCTATTAGTAACTTTAACTTGACCATTAGCCTGGGGATGATAAGGTGATGATTTCCATGCCTAATTATATACTCCTTCATAAGAGCTGTTATCAAATTTGATGTAAACTGGGTCCCTTGATCAAATGTCAATTTCCTAGGGACACCAAATCATGTAAAAATGGATTCATATAAAAAAAATTCCACATTGATATCCCTTGGGTGATTCATTGGCTTGGCTTCTGCTCATTTGGTATCATAATTAGTGCACACTAGAATGTAGGATTTTCCTTGTGAAGTAGGCTCAATGGTTCCTACAAAGTCAATCCCCCATTTGTCAAAGGGTGTGACAACTACTTGAGGTTGCAGAGGCATTTCATCTGACTTAGTAGGTCTTCCCATTCATTGACACTTGTCACATTTCTTTGTATATCTGGTTGCATCCTTATGTAGGCTTGGCCAATAATACTTGATTGTTAAGATTTTGAAGGCTATTATTTTTGTTGCAAAGTAACCTCCACAAGGTTCATAATGATAGGCCCTTAGGAAATCATATGTTTCATCTTCTCTTAGACACCTATGCATGACTTGATCAAAACCAATATAGAACATAAACCCAACAACCCATGAATAATTAAAGCTCTTCTTTGCTAGTAGCTTTCTAGCTTGAGCAAAGAAGTATACTGACATTTTTCCTATGATGAGGTAGTTAGCAATATCTTTATACCAAGGGTTTTCTATGGCAAGGTGCTCATTTGGAAAATTATCATCAATGGCTACAAGATCATTAGGGGGATGTAACTGAGAGAGAAAGTCAGCTACCATGTTGGCCTTTCTAGGTTTATCAACTATGGTGATGTCAAATTCTTGCATGAGCAATAACTATCGAGCCAATCTTCTAGAAATTGTAGGTTTGTTCACCAAGTATTTTATAGTAGAATGGTTAGTGTGAACAAATACCTCATATCTAGTGATGTAATGCTTGAATTTATTGAGAGAATAAATGACCACAAGTAATTCCTTTTTAGTGACTATGTAATTAAACTCTACACCTTGCAAATTCTTACTAACAAAATAAATAGCATGTTCAATATAGTCTGCTTTCTATCCTAGCACAACATCAATAACATAGTCTGAGGCATCCGTATGAATGTGAAAAGGTGAGCCCCAATTGGGTCCTTTCAAAATAGGAATTGTGGTAAGTACTTCCTTAAGTTGCAGGAAGGATGTTGCACAGTCCAAATCTCAAACAAATTTAGAGTCCTTTTTGAGTAGGTTATATAGAGGTGCTACAAGCTGACTAAATTTTTAATAAATCTTCTGTAATATCTAGCATTTCCTAAAAAACTTTGTACATCCTTTTGCCTCTTTGGTGTCGACAAGGTATTGATAACTTCAATCTTTGTTGGATCTACTTGGATGCCTTTTGATGAAATGAAATGGCCTAGGACTACCCCTTCCTCCATCATCATAAAATATTTCTCACCATTTAAAGATAGGTTATAGTCTTGAAATATTTTAAATACTACTTCTAAATTTGCTTTTGCTTCTTCAAAAGTAACACTATAAATAAAGAAATCATCCATATAGATCTTCATACAATCAGCAAAAATATATGAAAAAATACTAATGACAGCTTGTTGAAATGTGGCCAAGGCATTGCACAATCCAAAAAGTAATATTGAATAGGAAAATGTTCCCCATGGGTAGGTAAAAGTTATTTTCTCTTGATTTTTTGGGGCTATTTGAATTTTATTATAACCACTAAAACCATCTAGAAAATAAAATTACTTTCTACCAGCTAGGTTGTCAAGGACTTAGTCTATAAATGGTAATGGAAAATGGTCCTTCTTAGTGGCTGAATGAAGCTCCCTATAATCTACACAAAATGATAATGAAAAATGGTCCTTCTTAGTGGCTGAATGAAGCTCCCTATAATCTACACAAACTCATTATTTTCCTCCCTTCTTGGGTACTATGACCAAGGGTGAGACCCACTGACTATCAGAGATGGGGTATATAAAACCAACACTTGCAATTCATTCTTAACAATATCTTTTAAGACATGATTAACTCTTCTTTGAGGCTATCTAATAGGTTTGAAGTTAGGATTGATATAAATTTTGTGAGTGCAAAGCATAGGATCTAATCCTTTCATTTCCATGTAATCCCAAGCAAATGCATTCTAATTTTCCTACAGTAACTACAACATAGCTTCTTGTTGAGAGTGTGATAAGGAATTGTTTACATTCAATTCCTTTCCTAGACCAATTTCCATCTTAATAACCTTATCTACCATGAATAATTGAGCAATGGGAGAAGAATCCATCTCATAAGGTAATGATGAATGTGGGAATTGTGAAGCTTCTAAATGATTGAATAAATTTAAAGGTGGTACAATGGTTTCTAAAATACATTCATCTTGAGGACACATTGAAGATTGTGTTCCATATTCAATTAGAATAATGCATGAAATTATTTCATCTTCATCTTGATCAAATATGAATGATTCTCTTCCTATCATCATCAAATGATGGATGAAATTGGCTTCTAGATCATCATCACCCAAGTCTACCAAACTACTTGGTCATCTAGTAAGATTGGTTGAGCAGGGTAGTACAAAGTTAGGTTCTTGATATGAACTTCATTGGATATTGTCATCTTCCTAGATGAACAAGCTATATAAGCATCTGTAGTAACTAACCATGGCCTCCCTAGGATTAAAGGATATCCTCCCATATTAGCTTTTGGTGAGAGAACAAAAAAATCAACTGGATACTCCCATGAATTTAGGGTGACTATTGCATTTTCTATCATCCCATCTAGTTTAATGGTGGAACTATCAATAAGTTGAAGGATGGTGGGTGTCTCTCTGATGCCAATAATATGCAACTGAGATAATGCCTCCTTTTTCATGACATTAATAGATGCTCCTAGGTCAAACAAAGCATTTTGAACTTCGATGCCATGAATAATAACTGTAACTATAGGATTCCTAGGGTTAGAGTATTTGGGTACAACTAATTTCTCCAACATTAAGTTAGACAATTGTCCTAAGATATGAAAAGTTTTTGGATCTTTCCTCTTCCTTCCTAGTTGCTTACTGCATGCTTCCTTAATAGGTTTAGTATATGCAGAGAATTCTTTAATAACATCCAACAGTGGTATTTTTATTGTAATCTATTTTAGCTCATTAATAAAATCAATGACTGCATGGTCCTCCTTGGACTATCCTTGTCCTATCAACCTATGGGGAAATTGAGATTCTTTGGTTACAAGAGAGGTATGATAATTTGATTCATCTATATCCTTCATTAGAGGATCCTCAACTTTAGTTATTTTAGGTTCTTAGGGTGCAAAAAGAGTGGTGCCTAATCTCAAGTGAATATCATTCAATGAGATGGCATAACTTTGTTTTTGAGTTTATTGTTTAGTATTGTTCAGATTTGGGTTAGGTTGAATTGGTAGTTAGGTCTACTTGGAAGCAGTATTAGTGCCTATAGGATTTCCACTAAAACTAGTATTTTGAAAATTTTTCCATTGATTATTATGAAGAGGATCTTGTGGCATACCTTGTCTTTAAGCCGATGGCCTTCTTTGAGTGACATAGAGTACCTCTCCATTTTCATCAATGGATTTGAACTCGATTGGCATTGATTGTGTCTCCATACTTGCAACAAACTTACATCTATAGTGCTTTTTATTTTCTCCACAATGTGGATAGTATTCAGTCAACATGGCATCGACTTCATCTTTCTTCCATTGGGCTTACATGGTGTGTAGTTGAGTGGCTACATTGTTAATGATGTCTTGCTTGAAGTCTAGGAGAAAATTAGATAACTCCATCTTAGATACTCTGAAATTGCCATTGGGCTTATGTGGTAGAACTCTAAGTCCCCTACCTTTCTTCATAGTAGCTCTGGAATAGTTCAGGCATATACTCTATATCTTAGTCCAAGTCTTTTGAGTAATATCCCCTCCCACCATAAGGTCTAGAGCTTCAATTCTTCCTTCATTTACACCTCTCAAAAAAAGATATTTCTTTGATTCGTCATTTGATTGATGTTGTGTGTTACACTATAGGTTAAACATAAACAGGGAAACACAGTCTTCCAATGTTTCATCATCTTTTTGGGACATTGTGAAAATGTCACCCCCTTTAAATCTTGACCCTTGTAGTATTCCTTATACTTTGTGAGAAAAAAATTGTTCATTGTAGGGAAATCTGCTATAGTATTGGCACCCAACCCCATGAACCATCTCGAAGTAGCTTCTTTGAGGATAGAAGGAAACAACTTCAATTTGTGGGCATTAGTTGTATAATCATAACTTCTACATAGTATGTCAAACTAAAAGATAAA
This sequence comes from Cupressus sempervirens, assembly GCA_028749045.1. Taxonomy (NCBI): domain Eukaryota; kingdom Viridiplantae; phylum Streptophyta; class Pinopsida; order Cupressales; family Cupressaceae; genus Cupressus; species Cupressus sempervirens. The sequence continues at coordinate 299,973,621 of CM053786.1, read as the reverse complement.
TGTTTCATGGTCTTTAGTGATCAAGCCATAAAACTTGGGAAGTGCAGTAGTAGGTATATTTTCAAATTTTGGTTACCTTTTTGAGGAAGGATAGGAAAGGGGAACATTGGTTGAGGCTAAGGATGAGCCATTCCTAGAGGAGGTAATATTAATGATGCTTGATATATGACAAGAGTAAGTGGATTATCTTGGTATTTAGGTTCAAAAAAGAGATCATTTAGATGCAGGGATACATCAGAGGATGAGGGTATTCATTCTTGAGCAGTATTGAATGGATTTTCAAAAGGCTCTTCTTTATTCTCACTGTGAGGTTCTTCAGGTTTAGGATTAAAAATGTCTTCCTAAATATTACGGGGAAGGAATCTCCCAAAGGGGTCTCTTCTTCTAGGCATGAAAAAATGCAAAATCTAATCTAACATAATAACTTTAGGGTTGAATTAGATTGACACCTTCCTCGACAATGATGCCAAAAATGGTTGGTCAACAAAATACCTTACTAATAAAGGATTAGACATCCTTCCACATTGACTCCATGACTAGATAGAATTTTTATTTTCCTAGGAATAACATACTGACTTCATTTTATTTGTCAACCTGAGAGCATAAGCTTGAGAGGGTTACTATAAAGTATATGCTCCGATTCCTTTTTAAGTCATGATACCTACAATAGGAAAGAAGTGCTAAAGGAAACTAAGCTAGGAACTAAAACAATGTTTACCTTAAAGCTTAGAGTAATGTTGCAAATATTAAATCCATTTAAACACCCATGTTATAGGAATAGTTCAATGATTCTATTATCAATGGCTATAGGAACAACACAAGTCTACTTTTACAAGGAAAAAAAATAAGAAAAGAAATCTATTCTAACAAAGTAGTTCACTCACCAAGTGGGCCCCCTTGGATGAGTGAACAAAAAAAATCAAGTTTGAAGGTGGAAACTTTAACTCTATATTCTATTCATTCATAATAAGAAATTACATTTGAAAACAAGATTCTACTCTACTTGAACAAAACAATCTACTCTATTTCCTTTCGATCAAACTAGGAAAAGAGTAAAATCCCCCTTTCAAGGTTGCATCAAAAATTATTTAAAGAAAAGTTTCAACAAATTCCTACTACTATGATCACTTCATCAATGAAGATAAATTATAGATAGTAAAGTTTACAATAGAAACACTTATTATCTGCATCTTAATTCTCCTAGGAATATAACAGGTTGAGAAAGCTATCTTCATGCACTGCCATAACAGAATCTAGACCATGATCTGCTTACATAATGATTCATCAATCATCTAGTTAGCTTTGAATCAGCATTGAAATGTTGTCTTCAGTATGTGTGGCAACACCTACAAAGAATTGAACCCAAAAAATTCTACATACATGCATTCATTTCATAATCAATGTTAGAAAAATTATAATGTTCAAATTATCACTCTTGCAAATCCTATGGCTACAGGAAAGGAACCTACCCAAACATAACATGGATGAGGAAATATTCATCAACATGTAATATCCTTCATTAAACCATAAATTCAAGAAAACACATCATAATTGATAAATCTATACTTCAATCTTTATGTCTTAACATATAGACAACATATTCATAAAACATAAGTTCTTTTTCTTAAACCATAGAGTCATAAACTGTTTCTTGCAAGATAACTGTTAATAACAAGATAAAAAGTTCTCAAAATAATGGCCTTTTAGAGGCTCATCAAATGCCATATGGTGCAACTTCCAAGGAAAAAGAGGCACTCAGATAAAAAAGGGTCCTCCAAATTCCATGTGGGTACTTCAAGTTACAAACACAAAAACAAAACTGCCCAAAAAAGGGAACGTGAAGGCTAAGGTGACCTATGAGTCACACTATGTTACACCATTAATGTGGCCCAAAAAATTATTTCAAGTGAAAAATATGAGACAAAATGCATTGTAGAAGGTAGTCAATTGTATCACATACCATGCATCAGGTTGATGTGGACAAAAAACCACTCCAAATACCATAAATCCATAATGAATGATTGTTGATGTAGATGCCCCAAAATGCGGACCCATGTGTCAACAAAAAAATGAGGCACTATTGGAGGTAGACTTGCAAAAGAAAATTTCTCCAAAAGTTCTCTGGTCAAAGGTTCACATCAACACATGAATCAGTGTGTTGAACTCGCACAATTTTTCAAAACTGCTCAATCCCTTAGCACATCTTAAAAAAAGGTTTGTGTGGGATGTCATGCTCCTCCAAAAAATCATTCAACTTCCACAAAATCCTTAAAAGGTTTCATAATCTCTAATGTACAGGGGCATTATAAATGTCAAATTGGCATGGAAAAATCAATGATAGAAGCCTCAAACCACTAATGTTGAAGGCAAAATTTAATGGTTGATTCAATCATGAAAACTTTAAAATATCAAAGAGGGGCTCACCCAATAATACTAGACTACTACACATAGACTATATATGTGTTGAAAAAGACTGTTTGTAATTTGTGGAGGAGGCAGTCCTACTAGTAGGTAGGACAAGCCCGCATGGCCTCAAATTATGTGCCTAAATCAAATGCCTTAGTGCAAAAACATTTTGCCTCAGATTTCAATAGTGTCCAAAATTTAATGGTTGATTCAATCATGAAAACTTTAAAATATCAAAGAGGGGCTCACCCAATAATACTAGACTACTACACATAGACTATACATGTGTTGAAAAAGACTGTTTGTAATTTGTGGAGGAGGTAGTACTACTAGTAGGTAGGACAAGCCCGCATGGCCTCAAATTATGTGCGTAAATCAAATGCCTTAGTGCAAAAAATTTTGCCTCAGATTTCAATAGTGTCCAAACTAGACATATTTCATATGGAAATGGGGGTTTTTGAGTGCTCTGAGCTCAACGATGAGGTCCATTTTTTCTCAAAGTGCCTCAAAAATCAGTGACCCCCCAGATCCAATAAATACCATTTAAAGCTTAGATTTGAAAACTGATGCCAAATATCTCAAGAACAAAACATGGGCATGAAGATATGAAGCTTTCATACCATGTTGAATTCAATGAAAGATAAAACCTATAGCTCCCAAGAATCACTTGCATGCAAACACCTATCACAAAAAGAGATATGCAAAAGCTATGAAGGCTAGAATTCCCTAATCCATAGATGAGACTTTCTTGATGATAAAAAAAGAGATTTCTATTATCAAAAGTGAATTGTCTAGTAATTAAAAATAGATATCATCCTTATAAAGGAGATAGAAACACTAAAAAGGTCTAACCTAGGTTGCATAATAATAATTAATAAAAGAATTAATTATTATATGCCTAAAGTTTAGTTTAAGTAGATTAGAGTTAATTAGAAAATATCTAATTAATCTAACATATATGTACACAAATTTATGAGCCATAAATGTGGAGTAAAAGTGAATTAATAATCTTTGCAAAAATGGTCTTTTTGATAACTTCATATGAGAAAAGTTGGAATAGAAGTTGGTTAGTAGAATTTAGGAGAACACTAGGAGTTTGCACAAACAATAAGTTTGAGCTCTTTTCTCTTCTGGGTTATTACTCATTTAATGAATATGTCTATCAAGAAGGATATTAAAGAGTCTAAAGATGTTCATGCTGAGAAACATATTCAAAAAATGTTGTTAGATATCTTTTTTGATCCCTCACTCAATGGTCAAAATTCAATCTTCCTAGATTTATTTTAGGATTGTAGGGATACCAACATTTTAGTGCATGGTTAGGATTTTTTCTAGTATTTTTATACAAATAAGGATAATGAGGAGCTTGGAAATAACCCATGGAGGCTCAATTTAGGAAATATTTTGGTCCCAAATGTTTTTGTGGATACCGAGATGATGCATGAGCATCCTAGATTGCCTTGTAATCCTGCTTTTTTTTTTCTCATTCAAGCTGTGTTAACCAAGTTTGCAGTATTAAACAAGTTTGTAGTATGAAACAAGCAATATTAATTGATTTTGTAGTGTTAACCGGGAAATATTAACTAATTTTCATTGTTAACTAAGCAGTGTTAATTGATTTTGTAGTGTTAACCAAGTTCTAGTTTTAGCCGAGTTCTATTGTTAACTGAGTGTTCCTTCATGTGCAGAGTGAACCTGATAGTTGTTGGTACTCGAAAGTGATTTTTTGATGCTCATTCATGTCTTGATTCTGTCTTTGTCCAAGTTTTCTATGTTTTGTTTCTAGTGTGATCTGACCATGGAATTTAATTTTGTTGTATGTATTGAATTCCTATTGTAAGCCAACTTGTGGCTTAAATATGCATTTAATGAAAGGGTTTATTTAATTTGTAACATAGTAGGCCAACCTATGGCTTAGTTGGGTATAATTAGGGGATCTCGTGGAGTCTTAATTAGTAATGATCACCTTGGAGAAGAGGATGAAGTAGAGGATAGAACTTTGAGAAGGGCTAATAGCCGAAGCTCTAGAAATAAGGGGATTGATTGATGGGTTTGCGAGCACAAGTTTAGATCTTCCTTGGAGGTTTCTACTAGAGTAAGGATCTAGACTAGAAAATTGGTTTTGGGTTGAATCTTTAGGGATCTTTCATAACTATTATTGTAATTACTATTATATTTGACCATAACCCAAAAGACCTTATAGCTGGGAATATTACATGTAACAATTATTTTTATAAATCAAGTATTATGAATTGGTATCAAATTTTGCATTGCTGTTGTGTTTCTACTATGTGGTTGGATGTCTCCTTTGGGGATTTTCCTTCCTTACACTGCATCATGAGCTACTAGATGTTATAGTGAATCACTATGAGCCAACCACTAGGACCATAAGGAAAATAGATGAAATGCCTTTGTTGGTTATCACAAACTCCTATATTAAGGAATGTTTCAAACCGAGCACCCAAGCCCTAACAAAAAATGACAAGGAACATTTAAAATGTAAGTATTAAAAGATTATGAAGTTTTGGAAGTTCAGAGAAATTACACATTTCATGTATAAAGGGCATAATAATATTATTATGTATGTGGGTCATATGGATCTTGACTAGGTCAATTCCTTTATGGATTTTTTGAAGTCCCCATTATATGCTTGGCTTCTATTATTTAGAGAGGATGAATAATAGAAAATCCCTCTAGATTACATGTACATGTGCATGGAAATATAGAATACTCATACATAGTTGGAGTTTAACTTTGCTAGTGAAATTGAGAGGACTCTTCACAATCAATAATTTAAGTGGAAGGGCACCAAATCTTTCAAAAACTATTCCTTATTATGTTATTTAATTCTTCATAAAAATGTTAGTTAGTTTAGAAATTCCATGAAGTTAGCCAATTGATGAGGAAGGTAGTAGTCAAATTGTTGAAATATGGCATCCTTTGTGGGATACACATACTAAGGATGGGGACTTCATAACTATCAAAGATGTATTTTTTAAGTGGATAATGAGAGAACTCAAGGGAACCCTTGCCAGGATACCATAATCAATCAAGTACATGTTGAGACCTAAGGAATTTTTTGGTTATGAATACAACCTAGGTGATTGGAATCTTAAGCAAAAATATTTTTTGATAATATTATATAGATGTAGACAACCACCTCATAGGCTCCCTGTGTTTCTCTCAGAGACATTGGTTTTCTTGGAATTCATATAGAACTCGTTGTGGGTTGAGAAGGAATACGTTCACCCAAGAAAGAAGGGAAAAATGATGCCTACCTTTTTAAGGTTTGATGGGTATGTGATTGAAGGTCACAAGATTCAAAAAGTGCAAGAACTCCTTCTGAATAAATTCTGGTTGACTAGTGATAAAAGAAGAGATTATGATCCTGAATTTTTTTTTAGGGCTATAGAGGCCATATATTCTCATTAGTTAAATATGGATGATGATGCTATAATGAATCACAATGATGTCCAAGAGATAACTCAAAGAATAAAACATGTATTGTTCTAAGCAAAATAGAAAATCAAAGATTAAGCAAAGGCTTATCTCATTTTCATATAGAATAGGACAATGAAGTTTTGAGAATTGAAAAATGTATACATGATTTTGAAAACTTGTAAAATGAATCTATTGAGAAGGACACATGTAACAAGTTAGAACACACATCTCCTTCACTTCCTCAAACAAAGAAAAGGAGATTGAGTGAAGAAAGTTCAAGTGTTACTCAATCAACTGTAACTCCTCAAAAGAAGGATGAAGAAAGTACTCCCCTAGTATCCTATGAGGATTCAAAAGATGAATTCTCAATGGGAGCTATCAATGTTCTTAGGAAAATGAAAGAGTTATTCTGACAAGATAATGATAATGAGAGGGAATCCACATCCCTTATATTTATTGAGCAAGATAATTTCACCCAAATATAGGAGTTTAAATATTTTGGATCAAATACAAAATGAAGGATTTTTAAGAGAGAAAGGAACATAGGTTTCATGAAATTGATGAATTAGTAGTCCTTTGTTGTGTAACAAATGATAGATGAGTTTAATTTGGATAATATTTCATGTAGTGAAGAATGAGAAAAAAAGATGGTAAATAATACTGATATATTTAATCTTTTAGGTTTAACATTGAAGGAATTGTTATTTCTTGATCAAGTAAGGAAGCAAGAGGATTCCACATTTGTATCAAAATTTGAATCTTTAGGCAAAGTGGAAGGAATGAGGTATGATCCTACGACATAAAACCTTGCCACCTAGGTAAAATTCAAAGGAAAGAAGCCAAGGATGGTTGATATATAAAAGGGAGAAGAGGGGATATATAAAAGGGAGAAGAGGGGATGGCTCTAATATAGAAAGTGGACAATACTAACCCCATGATTGTTGCAGCCAAGTTGGTACATGAGTCAATGTTTAATAAATCCTATATTAAATGCATGAAATAAATTATTGTGGAATTACAAAGGAGAGAAATTTAAATGAATTAGATTATAAAAAAGATGCATGTGAAAAAGAAAGGTTAGAGAGTGAATTACATGGCTCAAAACCTGACAAATCTCAAGCTATTATTAACCATAAGGCTATAGATGTAGATACAAAAAATAAGAGAAATTAGGAGGCTACAAGTGTTAATCATAAGGAATATACCTTTAAAATTCTAAAAGAGATTCTTGTTTATAGGGTGAATATAATTTTAACTAACCGTGATGAAGTGTATAAAGGATTCAATAACATTGGGAATATGTTGGATTTCTTTGAGAAAGGAAAAGATAAGCATTCTAAGATAGAGAGAGATAGAGAGAAAATGAGGACCCTCTAAGTATGAATTAAGAAAATTATTTGATGTCTCAAAGAAAGATCTTGATGTCCCTATATAAATAAAGGATTCTATTGATTTTACTGATGTTGTTTCAAAGAATCTAAGATACATAAGATAAGAACATCCAATATTGGAAGAAAAGTTGAATCAACTTAACTCTGTGATCATTCCTTCTTACCTTCTATTAAGAATGAGCATGGAAAATTTAAACAATTGGAGGAATAGAGGTCATAGTTTACAAAGTTGCCTCAGGTAGCAATAGCTAGATTCAAAGAGGAACACAATTTTCATATTTATTTATTCCACATGCTATTAAATAAAATAATCACAATAGAGTTAAAGCTTGGAAAATTCACAATAGAAGTAAATATAGCACAAGGAAAAAGGTGGGTGGACCTAGGAGCATTGGATCCAATAATATCAAAGTTTGTTTGGCCAACTCACACTTAGATTGTGTTATGGATCATTCACTTTCTCAATGTTTCCAAGGAAAACACTAAGGAAGTTGTGACCGATGATGAAGTAGGAGATGATTAGAATTTTTCTTGTTTATGATTTAATTAATAATTAGTTATATTTTTGAAAAGGTTTGAAGCTTTGTGCACATTTTTATTTTAAAAGAAAAGATACCATAACCCCTATTTAAGAAGTTCCATTTTCTAAAAATAGATATGTGATGATTTTTGAAGTACTCTTTTATGAAAGATACATTATGTAGTAATTTTTTTTTTGTGTAATTCCTTGTTGGATATGCAATGAATTAGATCTACTTAATTTTGAATGAATTTAACATGACTATGCATTCTCTTTTTCATTGGCATATAGTTTTAATCCCTCATACTTTTTATTGTCCCTTTGGATTATTCTATTGTTTTGATGGATGAAAATAATCCATGAACTTTATTTATGAAATATTTTCATAGTAAGTTATGGTATCTGTCTAATTGGTCTCCTTCAATTGGAGTTAAAAAAATTTATACTCGGGATCATATATGCATCTTATTTGTCCAATGGTTAATGGGGTGCACATTGTCTCTTGAGGTTCTATGATGATAAGGATATATTGAATATTGACTCAATTGCCTGATAGATTAAGGGATTGATCTATGTATGTTCATCTAAATTTGATATGTATGGTTGTAGACTACAAAGTTCTTTCCACAAGTATTGCATGAATCCATTCTATATATTTCTATTCATTCTCTTTTATTTACTTTGTGATTTCTCCTTGAGTAAATGCTTTCCTACGCAATGTTAGGATTAAACCACAGACATAAATAACAATTACATGCAAATATAACCAATATCAAAAAATAATAGATCACACAGAAAAGAACACAAGACACCAAGATTTAACATGGTTCACCCAATCCCTGGGCTACATCCACCAAATAGCAAGTCTGATATTATTACAATCCAATAATTACAACCTGATTACAATCCATAATCCCTTACAACTCAATACCGCTGCAAGAACCAAACTCAATACTGTTGTAAGAACTAATTTTCGCATCACCACAATGAAACAATTCCTAACCCTAAGCTCTTTTATACAAGTCTTTTTACCACTTTAGGGTAATAATTAATAATTACATATCGGCCCAAAATCCTAATAAAATAGGGCCCAAGATTTTTTTCAAGGTGATGTCCCAAGCCCTAAAGAATTTATGGAGTATGTGTAGTACTTTCCCGATCAGTCACCACAATCTAAAAATATTTGACTTGGGGACTAATTAGGCTCCACACTAAACAACAATCTTCCACTTGGAGATTGATCCTGTAGCTATTTTGGTACTCCATGAGGCGCCCACTGGATCAAATCACCCTAGACTCTGCTATTCTTTTATTAATGTTTAGTCTAGAAGACCAACCAAAGATGAAGAGGAGGTGAGCTTCTCCCTTGTTACTACCTTTGTAAACATATCTGTTGGATTGTCATTTGTGTGTATCTTGTCTAGCTTTAACTATCCATCCTCCAAAATTGACCAAATGAAATGGTACTACAACTGTATGTGTTTGGTCTTTGAATGCAGAGCTGAATTCTTTGCAAGATGAATGTCAATCTGACTATCTGTAAACAAATAATTATCCTTCTGCTCGTGTCCCAATTCTTCCAAAAAGAAGTGAAGCCATATCATCTCCTTGGCTACCTCTATAACAGCTACATACTTTGCCTCGATAGTGGATAAAGCATTAACCTTTTGTAACCTAGAAACCTAGCTCATGGCTGCCCCACTAATAGTAAAGACATAACCTATAGTACTCTGCCTGGTATCAATATCCCCTACCAAATTTGAGTCAACATAGCCTTGTAAATCAGTAGTAGAGCCCCCAAAGTGTAAACACTTATTGGATGTTCCTCTCAAATATCTGAAAATCCATTTAACTACGTTTCAATGCTCAATTCCTGGATGACTCATATACCTACTAATGACTCCCATTGCATGTGCAATATTTGGCCTTGTACATACTGTTGGAGTTGAGGAAAGCCAATGAGAGAGCCCGCTTATAAAGACCTCAAGGAAGCTTGTAGAACAAGCTGGAAGGTGGTAGAAGATAAGGATGACAACTCATCACATATCCACAAAAGGTGGAACATGCTAGAAGGGAACAAACTCCCGTGTTGTCAACAACTAACCACTACATGCATTAAATACAAAATATTAAATAACTGCATTTACCTATGTAAGCTTAAGTAAATAGAATAAATAATAAATAAATAATTATTTACTCTAACACCCCCCCTTAAGTGCAACTTAGGAAAATGCCTTAAGCTCACAAAACTAAGATGAATGCATAATGGGTGCCAACAATGAGGCCATGTTAGGTACCTGAGTACAATGCAAGAAAATGCAACCTCTGTAAACGGGGAAAGAGAGAAAACCATGTGAGAAAAACCCTCCCCCAAAAAGAGGTAAGAACCTAGTGAAGAACTGAAGAAGCCTCCAACTAGGGAAATGTCCCCTAAAACAGGAACAAGGAGTGATCATGATGAAGCATCACTGAAGCATGAAAAGTCACAAAATTTGTCAAACTGTTGATCTGAAGAACCTTCATGGAAGAAGAAGGCACGAATCGAGCATGTCTATATGGTAGATGATCCATCTCATCGAAATGCATAGGTAGCTAGCCACTGCAATCGCCTTGTATATAGGATCAACCACTGAATACATAGTTCACACTATCGAACCATCAAACCATGGATGCATTAGAAAAATAACATAAGCCTCCCTTAATGTAGACGGGGTGTGATGACAGGCAACTGAGAAGGTGGGCCAAAATCTCCTGCAGACGAACCAAGAATGACGAGAGAGGAAAAGAGGTACAGACACCTATAAAGACACAGTCAAACTAACTCTGCATGGGGCTGATGTGATGGAAGGGACACTCACTTGACAAAGGGAGAAGGCCTTAAACAAAAAAAAACTATCCCCCCCATGGTGCTTTATGAAAATAGTGCATGTACAACTGACTCAAAACAACGTTCATGATCCCTAGAATGAAAAAGTGGCACTTTATCTTAGTGTGATACAAAAAAGTGCTTCAAAATGATAGCTACAATGATCAAAACTAAAAAAGAGCTGCAACAAAAAAAAGTACAGCTAAAAACAAGAGAAAACATGCCAGGAAAACGATCCTCAGGCCTAAAACACTCAAAATATCCACCATATAGCAAAAATGCCAAAACTATGATAGAAAGAGCAAGGGCCAAAATCTAAGAAAAGGACTATATTTTTGAAAAGGTTATCGAACTAGCTTTCCAAAAATATAAAGTTTTCAAAAAACTGGCATGGGACACAAAAGATATACATGCCAGAGTCAAAAAAGAACTTTAGACTTCAACTAAAAAAAAGGCAACAAAAAAGCATCAAAACCTAAAAATACTTACACCAATGTCTCCATCTCAGAACCAGCTTTTTGGTGCTTCTTTTAGATCGAAAAAATACTTCTGTATGCAAAAGTTATGGCCAAAAAACTACAAGTAGGTCCAAAACAAAATAAGAGAGGTGCATGCAAGGGCTGATGATGCAAGCGTTGACCTCATGCTGACGTCAAAAATTTGCAAGTTTAAAATTGATGGCTAAACCATTGTCATAGCAAAAAAGAGGCCACATGGACACCACATAGCGAATTGTTGACGTGGCAAGGGCCACGTGGCAGTGTGCCACACGGTGCCCGTGCCACGTGTCAAGCGCGGAGATGCTACAAAAAAATAGATGTGGCGGCTGCTGACTTTGTAAAATGCTGAGCTATCGTTGATGAGGATTGACAAAGCATAGAGTAGAGAAATCGGTGGGGCGGCGGTAGACCAGACGACAGAGGTGGTGCAGAGCTCCAGTCGGTGGCGGAGGTTAGGCAGCGGCGCAGACAGCAAAGGCGGAGGAGGGGGCTGGCACCGGCAGAGCGGCGTAGAAGAGTTGCAGACGCCATCGGAGGAGCTGGGCGGGGGCAGCCCTATGGTGGCTGTTGGGTGGTGCCGTGGTGGTGCGTCCCAAAAATATATTTTTAAATTTTTTTTGATGAAATCATTCGTACAACTGTACGACAAGGGCTTGCAACTAAAAAATTTTGCCTCCCGAAGCTCTGTCTCCAAAATCAACAAGCTTTATATGAATCTTGACTGCAAACGACCTTCTGGATCCAATGGTGATGTTTTTTTGGTCCCAATGTGCTCCAAAAATTTGATAATCCCCTAATTTGAAGAAAAATGCATAAACAAACTAGGGTTTATGACTCCAAATCATGGCTTCAAAATTTTTCAACCAAGCAGCATCAGGAAGGCTCTGATACCATGTTGGAGTTGAGGAAAGCCAACTCTGAAGATGCCCAAGATCACCTGCATGCGAGAACCTATCAAAGAGAGGCCAAGAAGAGGAAGAGCATGGAGCAAGGGTAAAACCCTAAACGGACATGAGAGACAATATGTGCAAACACAATAAGAAAATGTATTTACAATATGCATAATTGATGTGATGTTGAAAATACAATGAGAGAGCTCGCTTATAAAGACCTCAAGGAAGCTTGTAGAACAAGCTAGAAGGTGGTAGAAGATAAGGATGACAACTCAGCACATATCCATAAAAGGTGGAACATGCTAGAAGGGAACAAACTCCTGTGTTGTCAACAACTAACCATTACATGCATTAAATACAAAATATTAAATAACTACATTTACCTAAGTAAGCTTAAGTAAATAGAATAAATAATAAATAATTAATAATTTACTCTAACACATACCATAGCATACATCAAGCTTCCTATAGATGAAGCATAGGGTACCTTGGACATCTTATTCTCCTCTTCTTATGTCTTAGGACACATCTCTTTAGTCAACTTCAAATGACCAAGTAAAGGTTTGCTGACAATTTTAAAATTCTCCATAGAGAAACATTGCAACACCTTCTCAACATAATCAACTTGAGATAGCGTCAATTTCCTATTCTTTCTATCTCTAAAAATCTTTGTTGGTCTCAAATTGGTTTTGACAATTGAGTATCAACACACTTAGAAAATTCTAAGGTTGATGTTCAATATAATATAGATGTTGAGCTATAGTATGTGCCAAGACAGACGTTCAACAGGTGCCAAGTTATTCAAATGCCGAGCAAGTTTCAAGTGTTGAGTGACAATTGATGCCGAGTGATAATAGATGTCGAGACATTATATGTGCCAAGTAAGTATAGGTGAAAAGCAAGATAGAGTTACTATAGGAGCTAAGAAAGACATAAATACTATATGTACTGAGCATCAGCAATTAGTAAGTGCCGAGTAACACAGAATCAACATATGAGTTTGTGTCTTCACAAACTCAGATGTAAACTATTTTTGAGCTAACTCAAGATGAATCTCAAAGGATCTAAAAGATAAGATCAAATCTATTACATTTACTATGTAACCAACATGCAACCAATTAGAAAAATGGAGAAAGCATGCAACCAATAAGGAAATATGGAAAGAATTGAGTGAGAAAGATGGATGAATCTCGATCGTAGATTCATACCTAACCCTAAGTCTTGAAGCCTTTATAAGGAGGCTGAAACCCCATAATTTAGTAGAGTAAGAGGTCATGTGGTAATGCATGAATAAATGCTAGCAAAGTTTTGAAGGAAGTAAAATGGGTGTAAAGACTTAGAGGGAGAACAACATTGCATAATCAAGTTGATCAGAATAGAGCATTAGCACTATGAACAAAGTTATATCAGATCAGGAAGGATAAGATTAGATTAAATAAAAAAAGGATTTGGAATCAACAATTGAATATTGTAAGTCATTAGGTCGATACATTCTACTATACTTTCTAGCCATTGTATTAGGAGAATGAAAATCCTATGATGATAGGTTGGTTTAGTAGCCATATTGTAAATACTTAACACGGTTGTAAATTCTTTAATAGGGTAACATTCCAAGTGAATGTTTGTAAATCCTTTAGATAGGTCACTTTTAACAGGTGTAAAGCCTTTAACAAGGTAGACCATTGATGGTTGTCAAACTTTGTAACTTTGACAAGTTACATATTGTTGTAGTGATAATTTTTGGGTGTCATCCCCATCCTAGTTTTACCTCCTTATTTTGGAGGGTTTTTGGGTGATCAAATCTTATGTTATTTATCTTCATATATGTCTTTAATTTTATGTTAATTAGATGTGTTAGATGTATGTGATTGATTTTAGTTAAATAAGTTTTGGAGGATAAAGTTGGGTACTTCTGATTCACCTCCCGTAGAAGTAATCTTCCCACTTGTAAATTCCAATAATTGGTATCAAAGCTAAGTTCTCACAAGGATAAGCCTTACAACTTGGAGAAAAAGATATGAAAATGGAAGTCTACAAACTTGGGAAGATCATAGAGAACCAAGAGATTGAGATACATCTCATTCTACATTCTCTGGAAGAAGCCAGGGAAGAATTGATGAAATCCTTAAAGAGAAGAAGAGAGATTGCCATAGCTAATAATGATACATAGTATAAGGAGATTGACACCTCAAAAGTGTTTGCAAATGGAGATTCCAAGAAGTTTGATGCAACAATAGCATACCTGATGGAAAAAAATAGAGCTCAAGCAAAAGAGATCAGAACACTCAAGCTTAAACAAGAATCACAAGCCATGATGCTTTGTGAAGTGACTTAACAAAAGAAAAGAGCCATTAAAGATAAGGATATGATAGAATATGACAAGAGAAACTTTGCTAACAGATTGGAGGAAAAGTCAATTGAGCTTGCAAGAATGTCCAACATGCAGCTAGACACCCTAAGCTAGATGATGAATGCACATCATGAGTTGAATGTCAAGGACATTAAGATCTCAACGCTGAAGATGCAAAATGAACAACTACAAAATGACCTAAAAAGAGAAAAGGAAATTGTAGAGAGCTTCAAAAAACCCAATGAAGCCATCAACTATTTTGAACAACTTCTGAAATCACCAAGATCTACTAATGACACTTCAAGACTGGGATACATTAGCACTAAAAAAGGAGAGTCATCCAAGACCACAGAGGAAAGAAGTGACAAAGTAAAAACACTAAACCTACTTATCATTTTTGTGGTAAAAAAGGACATACCTCTAATGTGTGTAGGAGCAAGAATGCTAATCAGCATGACAAACCTAAAAACATGGGTCACTGTCACAAGTGCAACAAGCAAGGACATCATGATTGTAGGACTAGAACCATTAGAACACCAACATTTGAAGGTCACTGCTACAATTGCAAGAAGTATGGACATAAAGTGTTTGAGTGTAGATCAAAGCCTATGTGGACACCAATCCAATCAACAAAGACCAAAAGTCATGGACATCACTATAGTTGGGACTACAACACTAGACATAGCTGTCACTACTATCAAGAGTATGGACACATCCTTGAAAATTGCATAAGAACACATTTTAGTGGAAACTATAGCAGATGGTTGAGCCAAACTACATGCTTCAATTGTTTGAAGACTAGTCATATCAGAAAAATTTGTCCAACAAGGTCAAAGGCACCTAGCTTAGACTTCAACAAAGGAAAAGGAAAAGGAAAGATGGATGTTGAACACATTAGAGGAGAAATGAATAAAACATGGAAGAAGAAAGATGGAGGTAGCACATCCAATGAAGGGATCACTTCACCCAAAAGGTCAAGTGGTCACACTTCATCCAACTAAGAAAAAAAAGGTATGTGGGACTGATATCTAATGTTTTATCATACATCAGCTCCAAGACAAGTAAGTACTAAAAAGGAGAGATCAACATGAATAGAGATGCAAAGTTAAAATTTCAAGTTTTCACAAGTGTTGCCGAGTTGCCTTTAGATGCTGAGTAAAATCCTAGCGTATGTCGAGTTGTTTGCTAAAGTTAGTAGAAGCCAAGTGATTAGTTGTAGCCAAGTTAGTAGAGGAAGCTAAGAAAAGGGAAACTCTAGTATATGCCAAGTGTTGGAAAGACAATGGAAGCCGAGTAAGGTAGAATTTCTTAAGGAGCCGAGTGGATAGCTATAAATGCACTAAGCATTAAATGCTATGAAATAAGGGTATATGATCACATTTTGAATTATTTTTCACCATCAAGAGCAAAGAGTAAAAGACAAGAAGAGTGTAGATCAATTTCTAAGTAGTGTTCCAAGCATTTAAACAGATTTCAATAGAGATATAACATAGTTTCATCAATTTTAAGCTATTTATACTAGTGCCAAGCTACGCAGTTTCAAAATTTCTTCATCTTTAAACCCTAGATTGCACAAATGGCCTCCAGTTCTAGAAAACCTTAGGATAAAGAGCTGTTTGAAGTTTAGTTAGTGTCAAATGAAGTTAAACAACCTGATTTTTGACCTATCCCTGAAGTTGTATACAAGAATGACCCAGACGGAGTCCTATTCATAATTCCTCCTAAGGTAGTAATGGTTCAAGATACTAGGAGATGCTATAATTGCAAAATAGGTACTATTGGAGACATGGAAATTAGGGAGGAATATGAAAGATTGTGTGAGAATGGAGTCTTGAAAGAAGAGCTTCAAATTGTTGAGAAGAAGGTTTTAACTTGTGCCCTAGAGTTCCCTACTATCTTTAAGACTGAATGGATTAGAATTGTACTCAATAGGATTCATGCTGGTAGTTTGTGGCTAGAAGATGGGTTAGTTAAGATATCAAAAAGAATTATTCACAGGGTAATAGGGTATCCAACCCTAGATTTTCCCAAAACACTAAGAAGTGACTCCAAAGAAGCTATTGAAAATAATACTAGAGCCAAGTGGAACAAGAGAGGCATGACCATAGATACCATTAAGGATCCTCTTGTTGATTTTTCTATTAGAGCCATATCCCATAAGTTTTACCAATCTAGTAGACTCAACAATGTTCCTTGTATTGTAGTAGATGTTGGCTATAAACTTGTTAAAAAGGATCATACCTATGATCTAGTAGAACTAAACCTACAACGGATCAATGACAATTTGGGAGCTACAAGAAGAACAAAGGGAGCTCAATGAAAATTAGGAGCAATTTTGACATGTATATTCTTTTATGCACAGAACGAATTCCCATCTTTTGGAAAGATTAGTTGGAAGAAAAATAGGTCCATAGTAGCCCGGGTGAATGAATATATTGAAAAAATGGGGGCAAATTTTGAAACACTCATGACCAACTACTTTGAAGATTTCAAGAATTCAATGAAACAAAGACTTAGTATTCCAGTCTCACTTGTGGAGCAGCACGTAAATGAAATTTGATTTCTTGTTGACATTGATTACACTTACATTCAAGTAGCCATACCAAGGGTAAGATGGCTTAGGCCACTTCAGTATGAGATAAATATTGATGAGGCATCTGTAGCAATAACAACACTACTTGTAGAAGAAGTGGATAAAGATGCCCAACATTTTGGCACATATGATGTAGTGAGATCCAAGGTGCATATGGAGCTAAAGACTACTTCTACACTAAAGAAAAAGGATAAACTAGTGAAGAAGCTCAAAGCAAAATTTGGAGAAGGCACAACAGAGGCAAAGAAAGAAGACGATTAAGAAGAAGAAGAAGAAGAACAGGGGCAAGGGCCACTAGCACTAACCCAAGGCATGGGTGGAGATGCTAAAGAAGAAGGTGCTAAGCAAGAAGATGAAGCACCTAAGGCAGAGCCCAAAAAGAGGAAAGCACAAAAGTAGATTGCAACATAGCCTAAAGGCAAGAAAGTAGCAAAGCCAAGCCCAACAAAACCCACCACAAGGGCAGATACAAGGCTACAGAAAAGGTGGCCAAAGAAAAAGAAAAGAAGAAAGCCACAGAGCAAGGAGGATTAGCAGAAAAAAAGAGGAAAAAATATGTGGCACCTCCAAAGTTAGATGAGGAGAGAATTGAGTTTGATGATAACAGCTAGTTCAGAGTGGTAAGTCACACCACAAAATCAAATTTGGAAAATATTTGTAACAACATTAGGGACAATGCAGACTTGTCAGGACTCAAAGGCATTGATTTTAATAAGCTGACAAGAGAAGAACAAAACGTAGTGGAAGAATTAATTTACACTATGATGGCCAAGTTCAAGAATACTCCACTTGAATTAGATAATACTATGCCTAAGGAGCTATATACAATTGTAGAAAATAAATGGCATTATTTCCTAAAAATGGTGAAAGAAATAAGAGAGTCAACATTGGCTTGTGTGATGCCTGACCTCACAAAAGGTCAAATAAGCAAGACAAGTAAGAAAAATGGGAGCAAATTTGCACCCAAATACAAAGCCTTCAACATTCTACAAAATAAAATTGAAGATGTTGTGAAGAAGTCCACTCTCATGTGGAAAGTAATTTATGGCCTCTAGAGAGTTAAGGAAGGAAAAGAAGATCCCTTTGAGGGAAGGAATAATGATGAGGAATAAGAGGAAAATGAAAAGGAGGAAGAAGGAGAGAAAGAAAAAGAAGAAGTTATGGTGGAGAAGGAAACACAAAAGGGTGATATGGCAATAGCCGAGGAGCAGCAACAGGAACAAAGTGTGCAAGACACACAGATGCCACCAGTTAGTCCTCCATATGCAACACCTACACCTATAGAGAAAATAATTGTGAAGGATGTTCCTAACACCTTTGGTCAAAACATCAATCCACTGACTACAAAGGATCTTAGAAAAATCCTTCACTAGACCACACTACGAGCACAATTATGTACCAATCCAATATTGGTGAGTGTAGAGGAACTATATAAGGCATTAGCTGAAATAACAAAGAAGAAGGTGAATCCACAAGAACCACCCTCACATACTCCAATAGATACAAGTGGAAAACCACAAGAGCAACCAACATAAGATGCATATGCTAGGGTTGATTCCATAGTCACAGTGACTTCAACTATTGAGGAGCAAGTAAAGGAGCAAATAGGATAGAAGAATACCTTTGATCCTATAGCACAGAGTCAAGGTGCACCTCCTCAAATAAATATAATTGATCAAGGTAGAACTAAAGTAGAAAAAGAAGAGGAGAAGACCCCTAAGGAGAGAGAACAAGAGGCAATAAAAAAATCGGTTAATTTTCCTACTACAGGGACTCCAACTAGAACAACACAACAACTAAGCACTGATGTAGTACCTTTGCAAATATCAACACCACATTGGAGCTCTACCAAGGTAGCAAGGTTACTTCACTATGGAGACCCTACACTTGATGAGGAGATAGTCATACCAAGCTATGACTATAAAATGATGAACATAGAGCAGATCGATGAAGTGCAAGAGCCACTAGAGAAGAAGAAAAAGCAAGAGATACTCACGAATGAGTATAGGAAAAGGCAAGCACTGATTGAAATCAAGGACATCTTTTTAGATTCTTTTAGCTTGCAAGTACCTGATGAGATGAAGTCCATCATGGAGAAATTATCCAACATAGTGGACCAGGTACAAAATAAAGACCTAGAGACCAATGCCAAATTGCTTGAATGGTCCAAGAATAAATTCTAGATGAAGTTAAATGAGAAAATATTTGGTGAAATAACACTTTCTCAAGGAGAACTAGCATAGAAGGTTGAAAAGGTGAAAGTAGTACTTGAGAATATATTCTCACTGTACTCCAAATTGTGTGATTCCTCATACTTCACACAATTAACTAGCTAGAAGATAGTGAGCTTGGAGAGGAACCTCAAAGTATCTAGCATGCAGCTACCAAAGGATCTAGCTTAAAGTGAGAAGCATTTTGCTACAATGCTTCACACACAAAAAGAATTAGTTGTACTCACAATAGATGAGGCAAAGACCAAGGCCAAATTAATACAAATCCAGTCTGCCATAACCCCTCACATGGAAGTTTTACATAAAGAAATGGCCTATGCAAAAAATGTCTTGAAGAAAGATCCCAATCTTTCTACATTGGAAGGCTTGGTACACCTTGCAGAAGAGACATCCATCTAGCTTAAAGCATTGGAAATTACATTAGAAAATTGGGATGCTACTCTGAAGATCATAATGGAGGTAAATAAATCCTTTTTGGCTAAGTATTCAATTCATTCATAGGACCCTTTGACATAAGTGTCAAAAAGGGGGAGATTTAATAAATAATTAGGAGAGATAATACATTATGGAGCTAATAAATGAGACCCAAAGGGGGAGATAATAAAATTTTGATTTTTGAGGAGAGATAAGGAGATAAAGCCAAAAGGATACAAAAATTGCAAGGGAAGATGTGTGAAAGGGGGAACAAAAATAGAGTAGAGAAGGAAAGGAATGACAAGGCAAAGATAAAGAGTATCAGAATAATCAACATGAGACAAATTTAGCATAAGGAGTTTTGGATATAGAAATGGCACATTAGCTCAGGGGGAGTTACAAGTTTTGTGGTATATAGTCTTCTACAAAATTTTGAACAAGTTTTTGAAGTTTTGTACATATGATGAACAAGATGTATATTGTACTCATAAGAGATCAGACTCATAATGCTTTGTTAAGTGTTTTTGACACTCATGTCAAAGGGGGAGATTGTTGGTCTCATATTGGTTTTGATAATTGAGTGTTAACACACTTAAGAAAATTCTAAAGTTGATGCCGAGTATAATATTAAGGCCAAGCTACAGTATGTGCCAAGCTAGAAGTTCAACAAGTGCTGAGTTATTCAAGTGCCAAGCAAGTTTCAAGTGTTGAGTGATAATTGATGCCGAGTGATAATAGATACTGAGCCAGTATACGTGTCTAGTAAAGTATAGGTGCCAAGCGAGATAGAGTTACTATAGGAGCTGACCAAGATAAAAATCCTATATGTGTCGAGCATCAACAATTAGTAAGTGTTGAGTAACACAGAATCAACATATGAGTTTGTGCCTTCACAAACTTAGATGTAAACCTTTTTTGAGCTGACTCAAGATGAATCTCAAAGGATCTAAAACATAAGATCAAATCTATTACATTTCCAATGTAATCAACATGCAACCAATTAGAAAAATGGAGAAAGCATGCAACCAATTAGGAAATATGGAAAGAATTGAGCGGGAAAGATTGATGAATCTTGATCATAGATTCATACCTAACCCTAAGTCTCGAAGCCTTTGTAAGGAGGTTGAAACCCCATAATTTAGTAGAGTAAGAGGTCATGTGGGAATGCATGAGTGAATGCTAGCAAAGTTTTAAAGGAAGTAAAAGGGGTGTGAAGACTTAGAGGAAGAATAGCATTGCAAAATCAAGTTGATCAGAATAGAGCATTAGCACTATGAATAGAGTTATACTAGATTAAGAAGGATCAGATCAGATTGAACATAACAAGGATCTAGAATCAGTAATTGAAGATTGTAAATCATTAGGCCACTACATTCTACTATACTTTCTAGCCATTGTATTAGGAGAATAAAAATCCTATGATGATAGGTTGGTTTAGCAGCCACAGTGTAAATCCTTTAACATGGTAACATTCTAAGTGAATATTTTTAAATCCTTTAGATAGGTCACTTTTAATAGGGTGTAAAATCTTTAATAGGGCAGGCCTTTCACAGGGCATACCATTGATGGTGGTCAAACTTTCTAACCTTGACAAGTTACATATTGCTGCAGTGATAATTTGTGGGTGTCATCCCCACCTGAATTTTACCTTCTCATTTTGGAGGGTTTTTGGGTGATAAAATCTTGTGTTATCTATCTTCATGCATGTCTTTACTTTTATGTTAATTAGATGTGTTAGATGCATGTGATTGATTTCAGTTAAATAATTTTTGGAGGATAAAGTTTGGTACTTTTGATTTACCCCCCCCTCAGAAGTAATCTTCCCACTTGTAAATTCCAACAATCTTCATACCAAAGATTTTTTTTACTACCCCCAAATCTTTCACAGCAAATGCATGTGCTAATTGGTATTTCAACCCCTTAATGTGATCCATGCTAGACCCAACTACAAGCATATCATCAACATATAAACATAAAATAATGTAGCTATCATCATCCAACCTCTTAAAATAAACACAACAATCTAAATGAAACTTATTGTATCCATGCTCATGCATAAAACTGTCAAATTTTAGATACCACTGCCAAAGTGCTTGCTTCAAGCCATATAAACTTTTCTTCAATTTGCACACTAAGTTCTCTTTACCTTTGACCTCAAATTCTTGTGGCTGAGCCATATATATTTCTTCATCCAACTCACCATGAAGGAAGGCTATTTTAACATTAAGCTACTCTAAATGCAAATCTTCAGTAGCCACAATACTTAAAACAATACGGATAGAAGTCATCTTAACAACAAGAGAAAATATCTCATCAAAATCAATGCCCTTTTTCTATGCAAATCCTTTTACCACTAACCTAGCTTTAAATATTTTCTTACTTCCATCCTCTTCTTTTAACTTGTAAACCCACTTATTTCGTAAAGCTCTTTTACCTGTAGGCAACTTGCATAAATCACATGTATTATTCTTCAACAAAGAGTCCATTTCATCTTTCATTATAGACTCCCACTAAATCTTAGTATCCACATGCATAGCTTCTTTATAACATTTAGGTTCACAAACATTAGTAAGTAAAATAGAATACAAAGAGGGAGAAAATCTTTTTGGGGTCTAATTTGCCTTGTTGACCATCTAACATTCATTGGTGTGTGTGGTATTTTTTCTTGTACATCATGATGAATGGTTGGAACATCATCTTTTGGAGTATCATCCAACACTACATAATCATCTTCTTTCTTCTCATGTTGCTGCAACAAATCTTTGTGCAACACTTTCTCATTAAATATGACATCCTCGCTTCTTTCAATTTTATGATTTTCAAAATCCCAAAGCCTATAACCAAATTCATTAATGCCATATCCAACAAATGCACATTTCTTTGACTTAGGTTCCAACTTGGTTCTATTTTCAAAATCTATGTGAGCAAATGCTTCACAACTAAAGGTTTTGAGAAAAGAATAACTCACCTTCTTACCAGTCCATGCTTCCTCTAGAATACCACAACCTAAAGGAGTAGAGGGACCTTTATTAATCAAAGATAAAATAGTATTGACAAACTCCACCCACATGTGTAAAGGGAACCCAACATGCAACCTCATACTTCTTGCACGCTCCATTATAGTCTGATTCATGTGTTCAGCCACTCCATTTTCTTGTGCAGTCCTTGGAATAGTTTTCAATCTATGAATACCATTAGTGAAGTAATAATCTTCAAATTCATGACTTCAATACTTACCACCATTATCAGATTTGAGACATTTTAATTTCTTACCAGTCTCATTTTTAACCAAGCATTTCCATTTCTTAAAAGTTTGAAATACATTAGATTTTTTTCTAAGGAAATAAACCCATACTCTTCTAGTTGCATCATCAATGAATGTAACATAATAATGAGAGCCACCAAGGGAAGATACCTGAGCTAATCCCCATACATCAGTATGCACAAGTTCTAATTTCTCCTTTTTATTTTCCTTCCCAGTCTTCACAAGACTCACTCTCTTTTGTTTTCCATACACACAATTCTCATAGAAATCCATATTAACACATTTTGGACCTGGTAAAAATTTCTTTGAATGAAGTACTTTCATACCTTTCTCACTCATGTGTCCAAGTCTATTGTGTCACAATGCTGTATCAAAACTTATAGCAACTATTTATTCTCCCTACTCAACTACAACAACTATTCCTGAACATTCTTTTTTCTCTAAAATAATTAAAGTAGAAGGAACAATATGACCTGTACAAAGATATAAGGTGCCTACTTTCACACCTTTTTCTACTACAAGGGAATCTTTTGAAACCTTCCAATTTTTATCATTAAAGTAACTGCACAACCCTCATCACCAAGTTGCCCTACTGAAATCAAATTTCTACTCAACCTTGAAACATGTCTTACCTCATGTAGTAGCCATTGATTCCCATTTTGCAACTTAATGTTAATTTTTCCCTTTCCAATAATTTGATAGGGTTCATTATCCCCCAAATAAACAAGTCCAAAATCCCCTTGGACATAATCAATGAAATAACCTCTATGAGGTGTAGCATGAAATGAAGCACTAGAATCTAAAACCCATGAATCATCAACACTTTCTAAAAACATAAGCAAAGCACCCTCTTCAGATTTGTTACATACCACATTTGCCTCCTTGTCTCCATCTGGTTTATCTCCTTCATTTTTCTTTTGATTCCAACAATCTTTCTTTTAATGCCCTAGTTTCCCATAGTACCAACAGTCATTTGGTCCTCTCAATTGAGAACTCCTCCCTTTTAACTTTCCTCTTGATTTCCCATGATTTTTGAAATTACTTCCTCTCTAAGTCATTCTTCCTCTACTTTGTGCATTCAAAGCACTTCCAAATGTAGATCCACCTGAGGTTTTCCTACGAGTTTTATCACTCAAAATAACACCAATCGCATCATCATATTTTAGGGTACTAGATCTAGGAATAGAATTACTCAACCATTACCAAGCCATTCTAGCTTTTAGGCAAAGAAGAAAAAATCAAGAGAACCCTAATTTCTTTAGCAAAATTGATACCCATAGAAGATAACTAACTAGTAATAGTATTAAACTTATTTAAATTATTTGCAATAGATCCACCTTCTACCATTTTCATATTAAATAAACACTTCATGAGAAATACCTTGTTTGAAGCAGAGGGCTTTTCATATAGTTTCACTAGGGTTTGCATCGATTCTTCTGTCATCTTTGCTTTTTTAATATTAAATGCCACTGATGGTGCCAAGCATAATCAAATACTTCCAAGTGCCTTTCTATCTAAAAGATCCCATTCATCATTTGACATAGATCCCTAATTCTTGGTTTTTCCTTCCAACGACTTCCATAAATCCTTCTAATAAAGATAGTCTTCCATTTGCATCTTCCATAACTGAAAGTTCTGCCCATTAAACCTATCAACCCTTAGCTTACCCTTATCTACCATTTCTCCCACTCAATTGTGAGACTTTCCTATATATGATAAATAAAAAAAAACCTCACTTTGATACCATATGTTAGGATTAAACTACAGACAAAAATAACAATTACATGCAAATATAACCAATATAAGATAATAATAGATCACACAGAAAAGAACACAAGACACCAAGATTTAACGTGGTTCACCCAATCCCTGGGCTACATCCACCAAACATCAACTTTGATATTATTACGATCCAATGATTACAATCTAATTACAATCTGTAATCCCTTATAGCTCAATATGGCCACAAGAACCAATTTTTGCATCACCACAATGAAACAATCCCTAACCCTAAGATCTTTTATACAAGTATTTTTACTACTTTAGGGTTATAATTAATAATTATATGTTGGCCCAAAATCTTGATAAAATAAGGCTCAAATTTTTTTTTCTGCACCAAAGAATTTATGAAGTATGTATAGTACTTTCCTGATCAGCCACCACAATCTTACAAACAAGAGTATCAATTTTAAGTCTGCATTGGTGGTTATTTTTCCTCTATACAAGTTGTGATATAAGGTTGAGTAATTGTGCTTCAACCTTCTTCATATATCAAAATTGTGTTGATTTCTTGACATCAAGTAGGAAAGCCTTGTAGGTTTTCAATGATTTTTTTTGAGAAGCAACATCCCCCTCCACCTTCAAAAGGTAAGAAAATGACATGGAAAAATGTGATACCAGATATGGTAAGGTTGGGGATTATAGGGAAAAGATTGACCTAAAGGCTAGAGAGATGGAACCACATAAAGTGAATCTCTGAGTGCTCATTGATCCTTCTTTGATCATTATCAGTAACAACAAGGATGAGGATATGGACTTACCAAACAATACTGAGAACAATATTTTTAATAACTTAAGGTCTATCAAGTGGTTTTTTCATCAAGTTATTGAGTTCAAGGATAGGATGGAGACTGTGCAAGGGAAAATTGATGGTGATAAGATTTAGGGTGTTGTTGAGAAGTAGAAATGTCCTATGGGTTCTTAAGTGACATAGCTACTTTCTACGGGATGCAGGCCTAAGTGTTGGATCTAGATAATAAAGTGAACGGTATTGAGGGTAGCCTATGGAATATAGTGGATCAAATCTATAAAATCCTCAAAGCCTCCAATGAGCATGTCAAAATACTTATTAGTAAATTGGAAGGTAGTCCAGGCAAGAAAGTCATTTTCATTGTTGTTGAAGATCAATGTATTGCTGCAATAACACGTAAGCGACTAGGAGGGGGACCAACATGAACACTAGGAAAATGGCTTTTCGGGCCTCTTCAGATATTAGCTAGATTTGTTGAAATTTTAGCGAATTTTGATGTCTTTATCTTATATATATATATATATATATATATATCATGAGGTATAATTATATAAGATATTTTAATATAACTATATTATATATAACTGTGGTTATATTTATTATAATTACATAATAATTATAAATTAGCAAATAGACATGTCCCTTTAAGGGACATGTCTATTCATGGCTTATACTTAACATAAAATTAAGTGATTTTTGCATTTAGAAAATACACACCACACATTATGGCAGTGTTAGTACATTTGCGATGATCGAGAAAATTTTAACCTAGTAGTGTATGTGTTAATTATGGCCTATTAATCAACCACACTTTAACACGATCATTATATGTGAAACCATCCTAGAATGAACGTTGAGTTTTTTATCCTAAATAATTAAGAAAAGTGATTTGTTGCCTTCTAACTAGAAGGATTTTGCTATTGCTCTTAGAATGAGAAGCTAGCAACCAGACCTCTAGTACAAAGGATTTTGTGAAAGCTATATGCAAATTAATATTATAATAGATGAGATGCAATTAATCTAAGAATGAAAGAAAGAAAATTATACTATATGTATGCATTTTAAAATCTAGATGATATTAATATGCTAGAAAATATAAAAGCTATGAATGTATGAGCAAGTGAATATTTCAGCATAAATTTGATACCAAATCAATTCAACCTTCTTAATGAGGAATTGAGGGCTCCTTAAATAGAATCCTAGGATCACTCGATGGTCGAGATCAATTTGGATGGACAGTCGATATTGGAGATGAGACTTAGTTAGAATAGAAAATTCCATGGGCAGGTGAAGTTAATAGATTCAGATCTAAGTGTGATGGAGAGTTAACTGAGTTTCACCTGATTGTGAGAAAGAATTAACTAGGTTAATTCCAGTTTGAGTTCTAGTTCACTCAGAATTCCCATTTTTGAACTGAAGAGAAGATTTTGGATAAGATATTTAATATAACAAAATAAGATATGACCTCATAAATGCATGAATTTTAATTAATTGACTAATTAAATTCAATAATTAAAATGAGGACATTATTAAATTAAATACATTTAATTCCTTTGTACATTTTTTTTGATGGAGGTCATCCACAAACGCGTGCCTAAAACCTCTTCAGCTAAGAGCCAAGGACTAAGGAGCATCCACACTATTGGGGCATGATCCTGACCTCATCCCTTATGATTTTTGTAGGCCTTGCACTTAGGAAAACTTGATCCCTAGTGGGCTCTTTATGAGCCATTCAACTTCACTAGTAGACCAAGGGCCCATTGACAATTCCTTTGTACATTAGCTAAAGAAGTAATTTAATTTAATTGAAGTATGATCACTTGTAATTAAATTAAACTTAATCAATAGGTTTAATGTAGCTAATTTGAGTCAATACCTAGGAATTAAATAAAGTGATTGATTACATTTGACACTTATGTCAAGTAGCGATAATTAGAATCAGAATTGCCTAGTAAAATAAGACTTAGGGTTGATCAAATAGACCAGAATTTGTTAACATGGCAATGTGCCAATTTTGGGGTATTACATTTACCCCTCTTTGAATTATTGTGCGAGTAGCATGTTCAATTCAAAGAAATCAAAAGTATGAAGCGTAGATCAAGAAATGAGATTGGTTCTGAAATTGATGATACAAGGACCAATGGATAAGCTTGTTAAGGTTATCTCCAGAATGAAGCTTAACCTTAAGCGATCCAGATAGAACACCTAGATATTGGAGTTAATAAGCTTTTTAAAGTTATCTCCAAAATGAAGCTTAACCTTAGGGAATCCAGATAAAAAACCTAGATACCAAGATTAATAAGCTTTTTAAGGTTATCTCCAGAATGAAGGTTAACCTTAGGGAATCTAGATAGCACATCTAGATACTGAGATTGATAAGCTTTTTAAGGTTATCTCTACAACAAAGCTTAACCTTAGGGAATCTAGATAGAACACCTAGATATTGACATTGATAATACAAAGATTGTCAAACTTCATAGAATTGTTCCCAGAATGAAACTCAACTCTTAGGAGTTAGGTTTTAGACTATCCTGATACCTGTCCATTAGAAGATGACAAGATTAATCACAATCCATAGAATTATCCCTAGAATGAGGCTTAGTCCTCATGAGTGAGGGTTTAGACTATCCTCATACCTCTCCATTGAATAGTGATCAAAAGAAAGAGCTTAGAATCATCGCTAGAATGAGGCTCAATTCACAACAAGAGTTAGGATTATCTCTAGAATGAAGCTTAATCCTTAGCAAGAATTTGGAATTATCTCCAAGAATGAAGCTTAATTCCCTAGAGTCTAGATAGAACGCTTGAATACTGGTCTATGAAAGAGATAATGAGACCTATCATGAGTCATAGAATCATCCCCAAAATGAGGATTGATCCTTAGGAGTTGGGGTTTAGACTATCCCGATACCTATCCATCAAACTCTAACAAGAACTGTTATAAGATGTGATCAGCTGATCGAAAGATAAGATAGATGACATAGATGCCATATAAAGGGGAACAAGATGCCCCAAGTGATTAGATGCCCTGAGTGATGAGGATATATGATTCAGATTGAGTTGAAGTGAATTCTAAAAGATTCAATGATGTAATCATCTTGCCCCCTTTGGGAGAGAAATCAAAAGATGACACACAAGAATAGTAATGCAAAGCAAGATATGAAGAGATACTAAAGAAATAAGAGATTTAAAGAATATAAAACATATTAGAAGAGTCTCAAGAAGATTTTGAGTCGATTCAGAGTAATTTTGAGGTCTAAGAGACCAAGTTTGACCAAAGTTGAATAGATTTGACTAGAGTTGACTTTTTTTCTAGAAATTTTGAATTTTTTTTGAAGAAATTGTGATTTGAATAGATTCCAAAATGCACAAAGTATCAGAAAGATGGACTGCACAAGCATTTGATCGTGTCAGTCCCAAAATGTTAAAATGCAATTTTGAGTTGTTAAGTGTGTTAGATTTCGAATTCGAGCCCAAAAATGAGTTCAGAGCAACCAAATTAGCCAAGGGGTGATTTTCATGCCAATCAAAACACTTTGAAAAATTAGCTCAAACCCTATATAAGGGCCCAAAGGGTCATTTTCAATTCATTTATGTTTTTGTCTTATGTGGAGAAGAGAGCTTTGAGTAGAAAGATGGTGGTCCCTATGTATTCACATCGATTCGAGTGCTCCTAATGACACAGTCGATTGACAAAGTATGGAAATTTGGTGAGTAATCAATAATCTTGCTTCACATTTCAAATTTCATGCATTTTGAGGTGTTTTTAGCATGTTTCAAGTAGTTTTGAATTTTTTCTATGTGAAGAAGTACTAGGCCACTACTTCTTCGCTTGGTGTAATAGGTTTCCTCATGTGGCAGATGCCCATGTTTCACATGAGAAACCCTAAAAGTGGTGATTTTTTTGCCCATTGTTTGATCGCTTTTCACATAATGAAGTGTGTTCTCGCACAAAGATGTGCAATCTCATGTGAGGACATAAAATTTCATGCAAAATTTTGATGCATAGTGCAAGTTTAAATGTTTGGAATTTTATTTTTGGTTGTATTTTTGTGTCTCATTCATCTCGTGCATTTATCTGATACTAACTATTTGCCTATTGTTTTTGTGTGTGTAGGTTACCTTTCCTGATGTTGGATTCAGGTCCCATTAGCCACCTTATGGAGCCTTTTTGCAATAGCTAGATGATGCCAACATGGCACACATTGATAGACTTGGATTATCATATCTTTTCTAGATCCCAACATTGCTCGTGAATCATGACCTTTTGACTGCACTAGTGGAGCATTTCCATTCTGAGGCAAACACCTTCCATCTACCTTAGGGAGAGATGACTATCATGCCTGAGGATATCTACAGGATATTGTGTATCCCATTCCATGGGCAATGAGTTATCTATGACACAATATTATAGACAAGTATAGAGGAATAGAGGGCCATCTTTCAAGAGGATCTAATCATGGGTTGAGCCATCACATGGGATGAGCTAGTTCATACCTATGGGCCCACTCACAGGTTACCAGTGGTTTTGGGTATATTTATCACCTGCTTCCTAATGCTAGACAAAGGTTAGCATGAGTTAGAGTGTGGATGGGGCTAGATGCTATAGATGATGCTAGAGACTATAGAGAGATATGAGTGGGGTTAGTGCATGCTCGTTCACATGTTCCATGAGATGCATGAGATTGTTTGTCATGAGAGGAAGATCATGGCCGTTGGGGTCTATGTTCTTTAGATATGGGCATGGGAGCACTTGCCAGTGATGAGACCTATTTTTGTAGATGAGAAACAACCCATAGAGACCTACATATGTAGGTATAGAGGCCAATTGACCTAGAAAACTCTTGGAAAGATTGAGCAGTGGAGAGGCTAGCTAGATGACCTAGTAGCAGTAGTATGGTAACCATGGAGAGAGATAGAGGCTTGGGATGATGCACCCTGAGAGTTGGGACACATGTTCAGCTCTTGACCATATAGATTGTTGAGAGATTCCCACTGACTCACATATGGTGATAGTATGGGTGGCCACAAGATATATCATAGGAGTATTGTTCATATGTGTAGTTGGCCATAGATCTAGACCGTGGATGGTCCCCAAGAATAAACTCAAGCCAGTCGATGATTGATGTGTTCAACTTTGTTCAGACATGGTGGGATTACATGGTGGTGGTAGAAAATGGGGGAATGACTCCTGCATATTAGGCTTGTTTTATGAGTAATCCCTTTTTACTATTCACAGACCCAATAGGGATGGCTAAACCTATTTAGCCAGTACAGGCACCATAGGCACCACTATAGCAGCCCCAACAAGAGAGAGGGAGGCATAGGACACACTAGGTACCTATTCCTCCTTAGGAGATGAGAGTAGATCTAGGTGGTGATGATAGTGGAGCAAGATAGAGACATCCTCAAGGTGAGATGGGTTCCCTAGGAGCCATTGGAGGGGACACATAGAGGCCTCACATAGAGGAGTAGTCAACTAAGTAGCTAGAGTAGGAGTTGAGTAATGAGGAGATGTAGGATCAACCTACTATAGGGGCTCAGGGTAGAGATATCCTGGCACAGATATAGGAGGCTCTTAGGATAGTGAGAAAGTAGGTGCAAAAAGTGCAAGGATAACTAGGAGAGCTGCATATATAGGTTGTAGTGAGAGACACCTAGATCATGGAGCGAGATCATGAAATCCATGAGTTATGAGTGTAGCTAGAGTGAGAGGCTAAGAGATCTAAGTAGCAACAAGATGAGATATGACTATAGTTAGATAGCGTGGCATATTATTTTGCAGCATATGTAGTAGTAGGTCCAGATGAGGTAGAGCAATTGCCTCAATTTTCCTAGTATGCATGAGAGTCAGGAGGTGCACGACCTCTGGTGATACCCAACATGCCTCCTCCTCCTCCTTTGTCACCAGTGGGGGGTGAAGGGGAAGGAGAGAGTTAGCTCTTATTTATTCTAATTTTGATTTGGCTATGTATCAATTGGTGTGCCAACACCATTTTGTACCATTTTGAGATTGACAATGCTCAAGTAACATCAATTTTTGCACCAATGTATATTGTTGACTTCACACACACACACACACACACAAACACACACACACACACACACACACACACACACACACACACACACACACACACACACACACACACACACACACACACACACACACACACACATGCACACACACAAGATTTTTTGATTCAAGTACCTTTGCATGTGCCACTTTCTCTCTTTGTAGTTTTTCATACATGAGATGTTTATGTTTATGATTGTGAATGCAAATTTTATGTGATGTATGAATGTAGCGTAGGTGAGATGGTTGATGAAATTATGTATGAAATGCAAGATGTGAATGGACTAACATCTCATGCAGTGTCCCATTTTGTTGATAGTGATAGGTATCCCATGAAGGTTGATAGGATAGACCAAAGAGCTAAACACTTGTGTAGCCATGAAGAAATGTGACATTTTGAAGAAGCCAACAATCCCTCATCACGAAGGATGCAAGTAGATGAGTGATTGAACTGTGTGCTGATGCAATGCAACCCTATGCTAGATATAACCCTAGGCTAGATGCAACCCTAGGCAAGATGCAACCCTAGGTCTAGATTCAACCCTATGTTTGGTTAACAATCTTTGATAATTATCATCACTAAGTGTTTAACTAAATCGCACATGTACTAAAATTCCCATTGACATTTCAATCATAGAAATATGAATATGACACATGTTCTAGTTTTGTTGAGATGAAATGTAAGTATTCAAGGCACAAGAAACCATTTGTTCCTTTTAATGTAGCAAGCTAACATAAGCTTCAAAGCATAAATGCTAGGATGACTAGAATGTTTCTTGCGTGCAAACACACTAGACACATGAAAGATCCTCTTCATGCTAAGTAATTAGTAAGTATTCTATCCGTAATGACCCTTGCATTTGTAACCTAAGACAAAAGTGTGCTAGGTATACTCATAGTGACCCATACATCCACTTCACATGACGAGTATCAATATTTAATATAGGATAGAGAATTCACTCAAATAAGCAAGGAAAAGAACCAACCTCATTGAGTTATCCATATAAAAGGAGTCAAGGTACACATGGCCATCCCATATGAGATAGAGGCTCTTATAGTAGACACCCCTTTTATATGGATGCTTTAGATCATTGGAACTAAACCATCAAATAGAAAGCAAAGAAAATATCATGCCCCTAGTCCTTTCTTCTCTAGTTGAAAGTGACATCATTGAGTCACTCAAAGAGACATGATAAAGTGAAAGCAAAGAAAATAAAGAAAAGCTCAACATATCCCCAAACAAATTTATCATTTTCAATTTAGTGTTTGTTTTATAGGATTGATGTCAAGTGTCAATGTTTAGAACATATGTGAAAGAAATCTCTTTAGTAGGATGACAATAGTAGATAGACACAATTAGAGCAACTGGTGACTGTAGCCAAGGAGGAATCTTGAGTAAGAAGAACCTTAGTAGGAAATTCAGTGACAGTGGACATACATAGTTAGAACAATTGGTGACTGACATGAGAGAGATTTCCATGAGAGGAATCTCAATAGTGACACAAGTGATAGTAGGAAAACATAGTTACAACAACTAGTGACTAAAGCTTAAGAGATCTTCTATGAGAGGAATGACACTTTTTCCTATTTTTCAATTTTTTGTATTTTTTAATTTTTCCATTTTTTTGGAATTTTGAAAATTTTCATTTTTTTTTTGGAATTTTTTAATTTTTTAATTTTTTTGGTCTTACCAAGGTGCCTATTTCTAGGTTTTTACCAAGATAAAAGATTTTTCATGACCTTTTGTAATTTTTGGACTTTTTAAAGAATATTTTCAAAATTTTAGAACTTTTTTAGAGATTAATAGCTCTCGAATAGGATCATATCATTTTTTTTCCAATGTCTAGCAAGGTGTAGGACAAGGTGTAGTAGCAATCTAGTGAATAAGAAGAGATGGATAGACAAGGAGTATGAAGCGAGTGAAAGTGATCCTCAAGAACTGGCTCTCTAAGAGTACCCAAGCTAGGGAAACTGTAAGATAGCAATATGAAGTGGGTTTTGGATA
Organism: Cupressus sempervirens; assembly: GCA_028749045.1. Classification (NCBI taxonomy): domain Eukaryota; kingdom Viridiplantae; phylum Streptophyta; class Pinopsida; order Cupressales; family Cupressaceae; genus Cupressus; species Cupressus sempervirens. The sequence continues at coordinate 299,940,140 of CM053786.1, read as the reverse complement.
ATCAATGAAATTCAATGAGTGAAATAGCATGATGTCATAGAAGAAAGTAATCCAAAAGAGTGGATATTTCAAGAGGCCTCTACGAGCCATATTCTTTTCTCTTTTGATCAAGACCAAGGGATCAAGTGGATAGGATAGTGATAAGAAATCATAGTAAAGTAAAAGCTCATTATGGATGCTTGAGTGAGTGACTTGGGATAAGAAGGATCATGATAGGAATCTTGGTGGATAAGATAACCAATTCTCATAAATAACTCAATATTGTCAAGATCAAAGAGGAAAGATGGAAAAGATGGATTATGGAAGAATTGCACATGATTCTTGTTTGCTAGGTTTTCATCATGGTACTTGTCCAAGGTGCCACAAGAAGTGGTTTTCACCATAGGATGGATTTATTTATCTTTACTTTTTCTACCAAGGTGCCTGTTTCCAAGTTTTCACCAAGGCAATTTTTTGTTTGTTTTGATTTTTAGAGTTTTCAGAAAAAATTCAAGCCTTTTTCAATTTGAATAGTACTCTTATTGGAAGGAGAAATTATGATAAGCCGAGATCATAGAAAGGTATGCTCAAAGATGTTGATAGGGTAATGGAAGGGAGATAGTAGAAAAGATATATGGAGGATATGATTTTAGGCTATGGATGAGATAAATGGGATGGAAGGATAAAAGGTGGGAGGATAGAAGCTGGAGTGGATAAGGTATTGAAAGGGATGTGCAAGGGTAAAAGAAAAAGTGGTCACGATCAACATTGACAAACACCTTGAAGGGTAGTGGAATGATGGAGGAAATAGTTTGAGGTTTAGATGTATGAGGTGGTAGAATAATTTTGGAGGAAGATGGAATCAAAGGCTTCAAAATATTTTGAGGAAGATGTCTAGAAGAAGATGAAGTGAAAGCCTTCAAAAGCTAGAATGTCAACTTTGATTTTTTTTCAATATTCAAGTCTTTCAAGAGAGACTTGAGAATCCATATGGATTTAGAGTTTTCTTCACTTTTGGATGCCTTAGAGCATATTTCTTCAATGATAGATTTAGGAACACATATTTTCTTCAATTTTATTCTTTTTCTAGTGGACCTTTGTGGTCTCTTGAATATTTCTATTTTTGTGTTCACATGTCGATCAAAGGAGACACAGTGATCATTTGTAAATGGATTATCATGCTTATTTTTAAGTTTATCATCCAAATTGCTTCCAAAAGGCTAGGGACTTGTGGATGAAGAAGGTTGATATGGAAGGTTTAGATGGAAAGCATTATGTGAAGGACTCAAGGATTTGTGACTTTGTTGATCTTGAGGTAGGGTAGGAGAAGTAGGTGATGAGTTAATAGTGGAATTAGGAGATGGAGGAACATAAGGTCCCAACATAGATGGAAGGTTTGAAGGCTTTAGCTTAGATGGATAAGGACAAATAATATATTTAGAAGATACAAATAGATAGTGGATATTGATATTAGCATCCTTAGAGTGAGCAACATGACCTAGGCCATTAATAGACTTATGAATAACTTTAATAGGAGCAACACCTTCGATATTAGAACCTAAAGCTTGAGCATACTTTTGAAGTGGATGTGGAAAAGTAGAACAAGATGGGGCACTTTGATCTTGACAAGGATTTTCACATAGCATAGGAAAAGTATTTTTCTCATGATCTTCGATAATCTAATTAGGAATGGTGGAAGGAATATCACAATCTTGCCTAGTAGAGATGCATGATATGGGAGATGGAGGACTATGTGGCTCTTGCGATGGAGGGATGACATCTTGAGGGATATATGAGGGTTCTTGATCTTGATCTTTAGATTTTTTAAAAGCCTCTTGACATGGATCCACTTCTAAGGACAAGGTAGAATGTGGAGTTTGCATGGTAGGCTCTTGAAGAGATAGTGAAGGGCTAGTTGGAGTGGGAATAATAGGAGTAGAAATAAATGAAGGTTTTGGATCTTTAGTTTGAGTATAATGGGAGAGGTTTGCATCTAAGTCAAGATTAGCTTGGGTTTATTTTAGAGGCAACCCTTAAGGGTAAAAATGTTGGATACAATTGTCTAATTGTGTGTTGTCTTTGATGTTACATAAATGTCATATCAGTTGTCAGTCAGTGCTTACCAAGCTTACTTGGTCAGCATGATAGTTTTCCTTGTTTACCAAGCATTCTTGAAGATTACTCTACGAAGATAGTGTCTACCAAGCTCACTTAGGCATTGAAGGAATTCAGGCAAGAAAAAATGTTAACCAAGTTCACATGGTTAGCGAAAGAAAGCTGGACAAAGGCAGTGTTCACTGAGTTCACTTAGTTGCCAAAGGATACTTTTGTAAGTTCGCTATGTTAACCAAGCTTCTATTGGTTAACATAATAGAACCAGTGTTTACTGAGTAGGGTTGACCAATGAAGGATTTTGTTGTTTTGGCATAAAAAGCTTAATTATTTTAAGTATTTTCTCTAGCCGACTATGGTGATGATTATTGTTTATTATAATTTGAATTTGAGCCAACTTGACAATCTGGATGATATAAATGAAAGGTCAAGTTGAGATTTTTAGTGTGTGTGCAATTATGTTTATTAAATTGAGAAGGAAAGAGTGAGATAAAACTTGAAGGATAAGCAGGTATCCTAGTAGAGCAAAAAAAGGTTTATTTGATCAAGAAGGATCAAGTATGAAGCAAAATATAAACCTATAATCAACAATTCAGTTGCATCACAATCAAGTCATTTCATTGTTACTCTCTAACCGTTGTAGCAGTGATCTAAAATCTCTTAATAGAGTTGGTTTAATAGCCAATTGTAAATCCTCTAACAAGGTAATAGTTCCATTGAAATTTTTTAAGACCTCTTACAAGGCCACTCCTTACAGAGTGATTAAATCCCCTAACAAGGTCACACCTAACAATTTGTTTTTGTAACCTTTAATCAGGTTGGCTCCTAATAGGGTTCACTTTAGAAGAGTGAAAAATAGTAACTAGTTACATTGGTGGTTTTTCCCATATTGGGTTTCCATGTTAAATCGTGGTGTCTCATGTGTTCATGTTATTTCTCTTATGCTTGCAAATTAATCATTGTGGATGTTTAAGATCAGCTAAAAGTGAATCACACTCTGCATTTACCGAGTTACAACATTTTTAGTGTGTTTATTGAATATCAGCAACAATTAGATTTCTTAGTTTAAATTTTATTGTTGACATCTAAGGGATCTGGGATATATTTTAGTGGTAACTGATTCTCACACCCCCCCTACCCCCCTCTCAGTTACTCCTTCTATATTTCCAACAATTGGTATCAGAGCTTTTGGTTCTTATAGGAAAGGTTTCAAGGACCCAAGCTAAAGACCGAGATGTCTTACAAGAGAGAAATTCCAAAGCTAAATAGAGACAAATTTTCAGCATGGCAGGGACTCATGAGACTCCATCTGGCCTCCATTAGTGATTCAAGAATGAAATACCTTGATGAAGAATACACAACCCCCACTAGTACATTATCTGTTAGAGATATTGCTGAGAAAAAGAACCATAACATCATGATGATTGATATTGCATCTACTCTTAGCTATGATGAATTTGATGAGATCAAGAACTGTAAAACTATTTTTGATATGTGGAACAAGCTAAAGTAAATCTACGGCGGTGATGAAAATGTGAGGAGAGCCAAAGAAGAAAGCCTTAGAGGATAGTTTGATCAAATGAGAATGAGAGAAGATGAAAATGTTACCAAGTATGTGGAAAGAATCAAAGCTAGTGTCAGTGTAATCAGAGCTTTTGGAGGAGAAATCAAGGAAGAAACTATTGTAAGTATAGATCTCAGAACATTACTTCCTATCTATGCAATTAGAGTATCTACTATTCAAGAAACGAGGTGTGAGCCAAATCACAAGATAAGTTTGGATACCTTAGTAGGAAGATTGATAGCTTTTGAGCTAGACAACTATGACAATTATGTTCCAACTTCCAAGAATATTGAATTTTCATTTGAGGCCAAACTTTCACTCAAAGAGAAAGGAAGGAAAATAAAGGACATTCAGTCAGAAAGTGAAGAGGAATCAGAGGAAAGTTTTGATAGTGATCTTGAAGTTGTTGAAGCTTTACTTGCAAAGAAATATTCTAGAAGTAGAGGAAAATACAAAGGTAAAGTTCCCCTAATCTATTTTTCATGTGAAGAAATTGGTCATATTGCTTCTAGGTGCCCAAACAAAGAAAGCAAGGATGAGAAGAAAATTCACAAGTTCAAAAGCAAGAAGGATTTCAAAAATCACAAATCATTCAAGGAAAAAGGTAAGAAGACTTGTTTTATGGCTAAAGATTTTGATAATAGTGAAGACGAAATAGTATACATTGTTGTGAAAGATGAATCTGATGGAGAAGAAGATAAGATGGCACTTATCTCTCATATCAGTAAAAATGACACATGGATCATAAAAAGTGGATGTTCACATCATATGACTAGAGACAAAACAAAGTTTGAACACTTTGAAGACTATGATGGAGGTAGTGTAAGGTTTGGAAACAATGAAACTTGTTGCATAAAAGGGAAAGGTCAAATCTCATTAACTAAAGAACTTGTATGCGACAATTCCTATTGGACTGAAGAACTAAAACATAATCTACTGAGTGTGGCACAACTAATCAACATTGGATTCAAGGTAGAATTCATGCATGGCAAGGAAAGACTGTTGAATGACAAAGGTAATCTGATTGGATGAGGCAAACGAACAAGAGGTAGCCTATTTTATCTTGATCTTGGTGATTGTTCATTTGCTCAAATGGAAAAAAGTTGGTTATGGCACATAAGATTATGTCATGTAAACTTTGATAATATGGTCAAGATAATTTTTTTTAGAAAAGTAAGAGGTATTCCTAGTTTGAAGAAACTAGATGTTGGTTTATGCAAGAATTGTCAGATTAGAAAAATGGGAAAGACTAGTTTTAAGAGCAAAACCTATCAGTTTGAAGATGTCTTGGGAATTGTGCACACTGACCTATGTGGACCCATTTGAATAGAAAGCTATAGTGGAGAAAAAATCTTTATTATTTTTGTTGATGACTATTCCAGAATGATGATTGTTATATATCTTAGAGGAAAGTTAGAAGCATTTGAGAAATTCAAATGGTATCTAGCAAGAATAGAGAAGGAAATAGGGAAAAGATTGAAATGCTTAAGATCAGATAGAGGTGGTGAATTCATTTCCAATGAATTCAATAACTTTTGCATTGAAAGAGGAATTAAAAGATAGGTATCAACCCCTAGTACTCCTGAGCAGAATGGAATAGCTAAAAGAAGAAACAGATCCATCATGGATTGTGCAAGGACTCTAATGATTGAAAAGAATGTTGTAGCAATAGTAAATTGTTCTAACATTGTTTGGCTTAAATAGTTGTTGGAAGGCATGAAGATTGAGATAAAAGAACCAGTTTTCATGTATTGTGATAACACTAGAACAATTAACATATCAAAGAACCCAGTGATGCATTCAAAAAATAAGCACATTGCTATAAAATATCATTTTGTCAGAGAATTGGTACAAGACAAAGAAATCATAATGGAATATGTTCACAAAAAAGAATAGATTGTAGACATATTCACCAAGCCATTACCTAAGCATGCATTCTTGTATCTAAGAGGTAAGTTAGGGGTCATTCCCCTATCTGAAGCTCACTTAATAAAGTTTTAGTAATGCATCAATATAAACCAAGTTGAAGATCAATTAGTTGATACAACATAGTCAAAGGGAATATTGCATATGAATCAGTACTCAAGGTACATTGATATTAATTTGGTATGTGTTTTCTTTAGCATGTGTTGTCAAAGAGGGAGAAGATTATTTTCATATCTTTCTAAAATTTATTTATCTCTTTGAGAGAGAAGTATACTGTCATAAAAATTATGTAATTCCTTCACAGAGGGAGATTACTACATGAAAGAAGAAGAAGCTTTTGGTGAAAAATCTAAGAGGGAGAAACTTTCTATCAGAGAAAGTCTTGTTCTCAAATTTCATTGTGCTATAACATGTTGTGTTGCCATCAATTTCAAAGAGGGAGATTGTTGAATATAATTGTCTAATTGTGTTCTATCTTTGATGTTACAAAAATTTAATATTAATTGTTAGTAAATGCTTATCGAGCTCACTTGGTCAGAAAGATAGTTTTCCTTGTCTACTGAGCATTCCTGAAGATTATTCTTTGAAAACAATGTCTATCAAGCTCACTTGGGCATCAACAGAATTCAGGCAGGAAATAGTGTTAATCGAGTTCACATGGTTAGTGAAGGAAATTTGGATAGAGTCAGTGTTCACTGAGTTCACTCAGTTGCCAAAGGATATTTTTGTAAGTTTACAGTGTTAACCAAGCTTCTATTGGTTAACACAAGAAATCGTCTCAGAACCAGTGTTTACTGAGCAGGGTTGGCCAATGAAGGACTTTGTTGTTTTGGCATAAGAAGCTTAATTATTTTAAGTATTGTCTCTAGCTAACTATGGTGATGATTATTGGTTATTGTAATTTGAATTTGAGCTGACTTGACAATCTGGATGGTATAAATGAAAGGCCAAGTTGAGATTTTTAGTGTGTGTGCAAGTATGTTGATTGAATTGAGAAGGAAAGAGTGAGAATGAACTTGAAGGATAAGTAGATATCCTTGTGGAGTATAAAAGTGTTATTTGATCAAGAAGGATTAAGTATGAATCAAAATAGAGATTTGTAATCAACAATTCAGTTGCATCACAATCAGGTCATTTCATTGTTACTCTCTAACCATTGTAGCAGTGATCTAAAATCTCTTAACAAAGTTGGTTTAACAGCCAGTTGTAAATCCTCTAACAAGGTGACAATTCCATTGAAATTTTTTAAGACCTCTTACCAGGCCACTCCTTACAGGGTGATTAAATCCTCTAACAAGGTCACACCTAACAATGTGTTTTTGTAACCTTTAACCAGGTTGGCTCCTAATAGGGTTCACTTCAAAAGAGTAAAAAATAGTAACTAGTTAAATTGGTGGTTTTCTCCATATTGGGTTTCCACATTAAATCTCAGTGTCTCATGTGTTCATGTTATTTCTCTTATGCTTGCAAATTAATCACTATGAATGTTTAAGATCAGATAAAAGTAAATCACATTCTGCATTTATCAAGTTACAATAGTTTTAGTGTGTTTATCAAATATCAGCAACAATCAAATTTCTCAGTTTAAATTTTATTGTTGACATCTAAAGGATTTGGGATATATTTTAGTGGTAACTAATTCACCCCCCTTCTTAGTTATTCCTATATTTCCAACAACACATAGTCAATAGAAAAAGCATTAGGTGCTTTGTTTGGTGGAGGTATGTTGGAAAGCTTAGATTCTTTAGAAGGTGATGGCTATTGGAAATATAAGAGGAGTATCTGAGAGAGGAGGGGTGAATCAGTTACTACTAAAATAAATTCTAGATCCCTTAGATGTTAGTACAAAATAAAGTCTAAAAACTAAATATTGCCGAGGCTCAGTAAACACACATAAAATGTTGTAACTTGGTAAGTACTGAATGTGCTTGGTAAATATTAACATGAAAATATTTAAATGTTTATCTATGATTACCCTTACTTTAACTTATTTTCAAACACATTAAAGAAAATAACATTAACACATTTGACACCAAGATTTAATGTGGAAATCCAATTTGGGAAAAACCACCAATTGTATATAGTTACTATTTTCACTCTTCTAAAGTGAGCCCTATTAGAAGCCAACCTTGTCAAAGGCTACAAAATACACTGTAAGGTGTGACCCTATTAAAATATTTAATCACCCTATTAGGAGTGGCCTTGTTAGAGGTCTTTAGACAATTCAACAGAACTACCACCTTGTTAGAGGATTTACAAATAGTTATTAAGCCAACTCTATTAGGAGATTTAGATCACTACTACAATGGTTAGAAAGTAACAATGAAATGACCTGATTTGAATGCAACTGAATTACTAATTATGGATCTCTGTTCTAGTTTGTACTCGATTCTTCCTAATTGAATAAAGCTTTTATGATCCATAAGGATATTTTTCTCATCCTTCAAATTTTCTTCCCATCTTTATCATTAAATCTTCAATACAATCATCACATCTTCATGCTTTCACACTTTTTGAATCCACAACTTGACCTTATACTTATATCTTTCATATTGTCAAGATGGCTCATGTATAACTTAGAATAAATAATATTCATCACCTCAGTCATCTAGAACCAATAGATAAATTAATTAAGCTTAATATACCAAAATAAGAAAATCCTTCATTAGCCAACTCAACTTGGTAGACACTAACTCAGAAATGATTTCCTTTGTTTACCAATAGAAGCTCAGTTAACACTACAAACTTGCAAAGATCCTTTGGTAATTGAGTAAGCTTGGTTAACACTAGTTCCATCAAAATTTTTTCATTGACTAAGTGAGCTTGGTTAACACTCATATTCTACATAATTTCTTTCAACACCTAAGTGAACTCAGTAGATACTACCTTCTAAACTAGACAAACACAAGAATGCTCGGTAAACATAGAAAAGTATCTTCACTGCTTGAGTGAGATCAACATATATTGACTAATAATGATATGACATTTGTGTAACATCAAAGACAATACATAATTAATCAATTGTATCTAAAAATTTGCCTCTTTGGCATTGATGGCAACACAACATGTCATAACACAATGAAATTTTGGATTTATTCTTGAGAACTTCCTCTACCAGTCTGAGCTCTTCCTTTCAGTGGTTTCTCCCTCTTTCCACAACAACTTCTACCAAGTTCATTCATAGAACTTTCTCCCTCTTACATCAAACTTCTCCTTCTTTTGAATGACAAATATTTCTCAGAAATATGACAATAAAAGTCTCCCTCTTTGACAACACATGCCAAAGACAACAACTTTGCTAATATCAATGTACGTTAAGTACTTATTCATTTGCAACATGCCCTTGTCAATTTTGTACCAACTTATTGATCTTCAACTAGCTCTTGTTGATGCATCACTAAACTTCACTTAGTGAAATCCAAATAGGGGAATGACCCATATCTTATGTACGTCTTAGATATACAAATGCTTCCTTAGGTAATGGCCTGGTGAATATGTCTGCAATCTGGTCTTTTGCATTCACATATTCCAATTTGACTTCTTTATACTGCACCAATTCTCTTAATAAGTGATATTTTATAGTAATGTGCTTTGTTTTGGTATGCATGACTAGATTCTTTAATTTATTGATTGGACTGGTGTTATTATAGTATATGACTATTGGATCCTTGATCTCTATCTTCATTCCTTCCAATAGTTGTCTGAACCAAACAATGCTAGAACAATTAACTGCTATTGCCACATATTCTACCTCTATTATGGATTGAGAAATGCAATTTTGTTTCTTGCTTGTCCAAGACACTAGTCTCTTACCAACAAAGAATGCTCCACCACTAGTACTTTTTCTATCATCAAGACTTCCTTCCCAATCAACATCAGTGAATACCTTCAAGTCTAAATTGTCTCCAAGTTTGTACCATAAGCCATAGTCTTTAGTACCTTTCAGATATCTCACGATTCTCTTGATTTCCATTATGTGATTTTCTCTAGGACTTTCTAAGAATCTTGCCACCATTAAAACTATTAGAGCAATATTACACCTTGTATGTACTACACACTACAATTTTCTGATCATTGATATGTATGTGGGTTGATCTACTTCTTTGGAATCATCATTCTTGGAAATCTTATATCCAATAGACATAAGGGTTTTAACTGGTCTTGAATCTTTGATTCCAAACTTCTTTAGTATCTCCTTGATATACTTAGATTGAGTGATGTAGATACCATTTTTGTTCTCTTGTATCTACAACTCAACAAATAATTTTATCTCACCAAACATGGACATCTCAAATTCTTTACTCATTTCTTTTGAAAATATTTCTGCCAACACAATTTTCTTGTTTGGTCCTTTGATATATATACTACTATTATCATTTTTTCTTTGAAAGCCAATTTGTACCAAGTAATTATAAAGTCTTTCATGCCAAACTCTAGGAGCTTGGTTGAGACCATATGATGCTTTGTGTAACTTGCAAACCATGTCTCTTTTGCTAGGATATGCAAAATCTTCTGGTTGATCAATGTAGATTTTCTCATCAAGAATTCCATTCAAGAATGTAGATTCAACATCCATTTAATATACTTTAAATCCTCTATGTGCTACATATGCTAGTAAATTTATAACACCTTCTAATCTTGTGATAGGGGAAAAAGTCTCACCATAATCAATGCCTTCTTCTTGAGAACAACCTTTACATACCAATCTTGCATTATTTCTTGAAACCTTTCCATCTTCATTTAACTTATTTCTGAACACCCACTTTGTGCCAATTATATTTTTATCCTTGGGTCTAGGAACAAGAGTCCAAGTTTTATTCTTTTCTATCTGTTTTATCTCTTCATTCATTGCTTCAATCCAACTTTCATTTTCCAAAGCATCTTTAAGATTTTTAGGTTCAAATTTAGCAAGTAAACATGTACCTTTTAATTTTCTTCTTATCATTATTCCATCAAATTTGTCTCCAATGATCTAATCAGGTGCATGATTCCTTCTAACATATCTTGCTAACATAGGTTCTTTGGGTTTTGAATGAGTTCCACTATCTATGACTCAGGTTCATTAGACTTAGTTTGAACTAGCTTAGTAGCCTCTGAACGTGACTCAGGATGTACTATCTACAACTCAATAACTATTGAAGATTTTGGGGACTCGAGAGATGAAGCCTCCTTTATTTTAGATAGGTTTGGTAGAGTATCAGGTTCATAGTAAACAAATCTTTTGTAATCCTCTGGCTCCTTATTGCTTTCTTCTTCACTCTTTTTTGCAAACTCATCAACTCTAACATGTGCACTTTCTATTATTTTATGAGTAGAAAAATTCAACCATTTGTATGCTTTACTTCTGTAGGAGTATCCTAAAAATATGCCTTCATCATATTTTATATCAAACTTTCCTTTTTTAGACTCTTTTAAGATATAACATTTGCTACCAAATACTTTCAAGTAACTTACATTAGGTTTGTAGCCATACCATAGTTGATAAGGAGTTTTGTTTGAATCTTTCTTCAACTATACTCTATTCAAGGTATGAACTGCAGTGTTCATAGCTTCCTTCTAGTATTTGAGAGAAACATTATTTTCAATCATCATGGTTCTTGCACAATCCATGATAGATATGTTTCTTCTTTTAGCTATACCATTCTACTGTGCGATACTAGGGGCTAATACTTGTCTTTTGATTCCTCTTTCAATGCAAAAATTATTGAATTCATTGGAGATGAATTCACCACCTCTGTCTAATCTTAAACATTTCAACCTCTTTCCAATTTTTTTTTCTACTCTTGCCAGATAACATTTGAACTTTTGAAAGGCTTATAATTTTTCTTTTAGATGCATTATAGTCATATTCTAGAATAGTCATCAACCAAAAGAATGAACAACTTTTCTCCACTGTAACTCTCTATTCCAATAGGTCCACATAAGTATGTATGAACAATTTTTAAGAATATTTCTAATTGATAGTTTTTTCTTTTGAAACTAGTCTTTCCCATCTTACCAATTTGGCAATTCTCGCATAAACCCATATGAGGCTTCTTCAAACTAGGAATACTTACTCTTCTATGGTCACTTATCTTAACCAAATTATCAAAGTTTACATGACATAGTCTTTTGTGCCATAACCAACTTTCTTCTACTTGAGCAGTAAAACATGAACAATTACTAAGATCAAGATAAAATAGATTACCTTTTGTTTTCTTGCCAGATCCAACTAGATTTCCTTTTCCATCTAGTATTTTGGCCTATCCATTCATGAATTCTACCTTGAATCCAATGTTATTCAACTGTGCCACACTTAGTAGACTATGATTTAGTCCTTCAATCCAATAAGCATTGTTACATACAAGTTCCTTAATTAATGATATACATCCTTTTCCTTTTATGTTACAAGGTTCATTGTTTCCAAATCTCACACTACCTCCATCATAATATTCCATGTGCTCAAATTTTGTTTTATCTCTAGTCATATGATGTGAACAACCACTATCAATAATCCATATATCATTTTTTCTCACATGAGAGATAAGTGCCATCTTATCTCCTTCATCAGTAGATTAATATTTTATAGAAATATGTACCATTTCATCTTCACTATTATCGAAAGCTTTAGCTATATAACAAGATTTCATACCTTTTTCCTTTTAGTTCTTGGAATCCTTCTTACCTTTGTGCTTGTTTCTTTTCTTTTCATCTTTGATTTCTTTGTTTGGACACCTTGTAGCAATGTGACCAATTTCTTCATAAGAAATGTAGATCAGAGAAACTTTACCTTTGTACTTTCCTCTGCCTTTGGAATACTTTCTTGCAAGTAGGGCTTCAACAACTTCAAGATCACTATGTAAACTTTCTTTTGTTTCTTCTTCTTCACTTGCCGATTGACTGGACCTTGATTTCTTACCCTTTTCTTTGAGTGAGGGTTTAGCTTTAAAAGTAGACTCAATAAACCTTTGAACTAGGAATGTAGTTATCAAAGTTATCTAACTCAAAAGCTATCGATCTTCCAACTAAAGCATCCAAAGATATTTTATTGTTTGGATGACATCTCATCTCTTGAATAGTAGATACTCTAATAGCATAAATAGGAAGAATAGTTCTAAGTACCTTTATTACAACTATTTTCTCTTCAATGTCTCCTCCAGATGCTTTGATTGCACTTACACTTACTTTGATTCTTTCCACATATTTTGTAATATTCTCATCTAATCAAAATGACCTCTAAGACTTTCAACCTTAGTTTTTCATACATTTTCATCTCCTCCATATTTGTCTTTTAGTTTGGTCCATAACTCATGAGCTGTTTTGTAGTCTTTGACTTCATCAAATTTAACATAACTAAGAGCAGATGCAATATCAATCATCATGATGTTATGATTTTTCTTTTTAGCAATATCTTCAATAGATAATGTTCTAGTGGGAGTTTTGTGTTCAGTACCAAGATATTTTCATCCTGAGTCACTAATAGTAGCAAAATATAACCTCATAAGTCCTTTCTATGCTGCAAAATTGTCTCTATTCAGCTTGGGAATCTCTCATCTGTAAGACATCCTAATCTTTAGCTCAGGTCCTTAAAACCTTCTCTGCAAGCACCAAAAGCTCTGATACCAATTGTTAGAAATATAAGAGGAGTAACTAAGAGGGGAGGGTGAAGTAGTTACTACTAAAATAAATCCCAAATCCCTTGGATGTCTATACAATATAAAGTCTGAAAACTGAATATTGTTGAAGCTCAGTAAACACACATAAAATGTTGTAACTCGGTAAGTATTGAATATACTCAATAAATACTTAACATGCAAATATTTAAATGTTTATCTATGATTACCCTTACTTTAACTTAGTTGCAAACACATAAAATAAAATAGCATGAACACATTTGAAACCAGGATTTAATGTGGAAACCCAATTTGGGAAAAACCACCAATTGCAACTAGTTACTATTTTCACTCTTCTAAAGTGAGCCCTGGTAGGAGCCAACTCTATTAAATGTTACAAAACAAAATGTTAGTTGTGACCCTTTTAAAAGATTTAATCACCCTATTAAGAGTGGCCTTGTTAGAGGTATTTATACAATTCAACAAAACTGCCACCTTGTTAGAGGATTTACAAATAGTTGTTAAGCCAACTTTGTTAGGAGATTTGGATCACTACTACAATGGTTAGAGAGTAGCAATGAGATGACTTGATTTGAATACAACTAAATTATTGATTATGTATCTTTATTCTAGCTTGTACTTGATCCTTCATGATCAAATAAAGCTTTCCTACTCCATAAGGATATTCTACTTATCCATCAAATTTTCTTCCTCTCTTCATCATTAAATCTTCAATACACTCATCACATCTCCATACTTTCAAACTTTTTGAATCTACAACTTGACCTTGTACTTATATCTTTCATATTGTCAAGATGGCTCATATATAACTTAAACTAACTAATATTCATCACCCCAGTCAGCTAGAACCAATAGATAAATCAATTAATCTTAATATGCCAAAATAAGAAAATCCTTTGTTAGTCGACCTAGCTTGGTAGACACTAACTTAGAAAAAATTTCCTGTGTTAACCAATAGAAGCTCGATTAACACTGCAAACTTCCAAAGATATTTTGGAAATCAAGTGAGCTCACTTAACACTAGTTTATCCAATTTTTGTAATTGATTGAGTGAGCTTGGTTAACACTTATTATTTGCATACTTTCCTTTGACGCTTGAGTGAACTTAGTAGACATTGCCTTCTAAATTAGGAAAACATAGGAACACACAATAGTCACAGAAAAATATCTTCACTACTTGAGTGACCTTGACATATACTAACTAATAATGATTTGATATTTGTGTAACATCAAAGACAATACAAAATTAATCAATTGTATCCAATAGATGGCATGTTGTGTCATACCCACAATTTTAAGGCCAAACACAACTAACTCTTTTTTTGAGATAAAACAATCCTAGGTTAATTATGCATTGACAATAATAAGTTGCATCTGACTTGTTTATAAGCTCAGTGCTCAAGATGTAAGTACTTATAGTTTACAAGGCGTACAAAAGATGAAACACTGAAAAAAATGACTTCAATACTTACATCTTAACAACAAAGGTTTTCTTTAAAATTTTCTAAGTGCAGTACTCCCTTAATCAAGTTATACTAGATGCATTAGTGGATATATTAGTCATTTAGATAATATGCCTTATCATCTTAGAATCTAATCTCATTTCAAAATGTCAGTGTCTTATTTGATGGTAACACCTTAATATCGGTTTCTAGTTATCACAAGCTATGTTAGAGTAAGAGTATTCTCTTGTGGATAAATACTTACTAAGTGACCTACTTCCTACTAGAATACTAGTAATCCAATATCTTAGCACATGTGGGAAAGAGAGTGGTAGGTACTATGCCTAGGGTGGTTGGCTTAGGTAAAGAATTTGTTTAGTTTTTTTTCGCTTTCCTTTTAATATGTATTGTTCTTAGTATATGATCCTTTCTAGGGTGGGTCATATCCCATTTCAATTTATTTTATTTTTTAATTCTTATTTTTGATGTGACTTGTGTACCAAACTTGGGTCAGGTTCATTATGGGCTAGTCTTCTCTTTTATTTATTTATTATTTACCTTTGACCAATACTTTTAGCTTATTGTTCCTCTATATTCACAAGATTCTAAGGGGATATCCTCTTGATTATTTTAATGGTTTGTAGTAGAAGATAGGATTTTTTTCTACTCTCCATACAAATTCCAGAGAGCAAAAGTGCATGTACAGGCCTATTTTCTATTGGTAGTTTATACTATGTAACCTATTTGATTTATCTTCTCTACTCAACTAGGATACTATTTTAACATTTAAATATGGTCTATCTATATTAATAGATCTTGTTAATATCACTTTGAACAATAACTTAACAAATGAAATACATTTGGAACAAGATCAACAATTATGAGACCTATAAAATAACAATTTCCTTTCAATAATGGATATTCAAAAGATTTAGCTTATTGTTCCTCTATATTCAGAAGATTCCAAGGGGATATCCTTTTGATTATTTTAGCTTATTGTTCCTCTATATTCACAAGATTCCAAGGGGATATCCTCTTGATTATTTTAATGGTCTATAATAGAAGATAGGATTATTTTTTGCTCTCCATACAAATTCCAGAGAGTAAAAGTGCATGTACAGGCCTATTTTCTCTTGGTAGTTTATACTATGTAACCTATTTGATTTATCTTCTCTACTCAACTAGGATGTTATTTTAACATTTCAATATGGTCTATCTCTATTAATAGATCTTGTTAATATCACTTTGAATAATAACTTAACAAATGAAATGCATTTGGAAAAAGATCAATTATGAGACCTATAGAATAACCATTTCTTTTCAATAATGAAACTAAAAATGAAGATTCTCATTGAATTAATGCATACTAAAATTTCTCTACTCAAACCATCTTTGAGATACACTTTCTTATATTGATTCATTACTCAACGAGTGTGGTTCCATATTTGCAAGTTTATTTTGAGTGCCAAACCATTAGATTACTTTTGAAAATAAATCTCTTTCACATTCAACAATGACTATCATACTAGAATTCTTTTAATTTTATTACATCTAAATGCATGTTACAAAACACATATGAAAATACCCATATTTCACCATTTTCTTCATGGGTCCATTCCTCACAATGATGTACATAGAATGAAAATGCAAGATCATAAGTGGAGAGTTCAAATTTTACAATAAAATACACAATAACATGGAGGAGGATTTCATCCTTTCAAAAAAATACAAAATGACCCATCCCTTCCTTCTATTACGCAATCATACATCTCAACAACATGAATAAGGTGGAGGGAGATTCTCCAATACATGTAAACTATACATTGACAAGTTTTCTCTTTCAAGCAACCTCTACAAGATGATCATTCCAAGCATTCTTTCCATTTCTCCTTTCGATACCAAATTTGCAAATACATCACAACAACAACAATGACCATGGGTACTCTCCTCCCAACCATAGGCCTCCAAAGAGACCACTTCCGAGCTTAGGGAACAAGGCTCAAACAAGGTTTCATTCCAATCTCACAATGCATATACATCACATTACAACACATGAACAATTCCATCCCAAGGATATTTCACAATGGTTCACCAATGGAACCATGAACATAGGGTGATGGTGTGCTTTTCAAAAGGAGACTTTCCATATCAACAATATTTGCAATAAAAAAATTTGATGCCCTTTTGGGACTTCCACAAATTAGAAATTTCATTCTCTTTGAGGGCTTTCACAATCATCCTCCAAACACACTACCATCAACTGTAGCTTCCTTGAAGCCCACAATCCATAAACTTCCTTTATACACCATACTTCCCTTATCACCCCTAGCAAGATATGAATGATTCTGGCATACAATGGAGCCCATACTCCAAGGTTATCAATACATTTTCATGCCCAACTAAACCCTCCACCCTAGACTTCTCTTCCCTTCCCAAAGGGTGAGTGAAGTTCTTAGACCCATAAGCAACATACATAACAAAATGGAGAAACAAAGAGAAAATAAAATAGAACAACACATTTCATCTCAACCCAACAATATCACAATCTTCCCACAACATGGAACACCATTCAAACATTTACATGAACACTACCTCACAAAACAATACCCTGAAATCTACTTACAATGTGAACTCACACTCCTTCATGCTCATGGTTGCAATGTAATTATGCAAGTTTTTAAGAAAAATACTACATGGGCAAGAAGAAACCAACCTTGAATCCTTTTGCAAAATGGTAATGAATGGTTGTAGAAGAGCTCCCTCCCAAGCTTCTAAACACTAAGAGTCTCTAAAGTTAGAGAGTGGGTAGAAAATCCACTAATTTACCCCAAACCCTCTAAAATGCCTCCAACTTCTCACTCAGCTAAAAATGACCCAAACAAGAAGCCTCCCTTTTCTTACATCCTTGCCCCTTTCTAAAATTGTAATCTTGACCAAGTGGGAAAAACATGTGAACTCTTCAATTTCGAAATTCTAAGAAAGTGACTTGTTTGGAGGGTTCCCAAGGTCATCTAGGCATGCTAAAGGTTAAATTTATGCCCCCAACCCATAGTAATATCAAAAGAACACTTATTTTTCACCAAAATAACCCCGTAGGACCACTTTTTGATCCTTAAAAGTTAATAGGAAGTTGGGATTCTAATTTCCCTTGATAGAGACTTCTCTTATCACTCTACCATAAGGGGTTAACTTGGGTATTGCATTGGGTTAGGTTTAGGTTAGGTGACTTTTTCCCAAAACCCAAAATGACAAGTCATTAACAGATGGACAACACAAGTGTCAAGTGACACATAAACATAACACATTACATTTATAGTGACATATCTCTAATTATATATATATATATATATATATATTGCACACACATACAATTCACATTTTTGAAACAAAATACATTTCAATGAGGTTTTCCACTGATTCAACCTTGGCTATATCATGTTTATAGTGGTTTGAGCCTTGGTTCCTCGTTAAACTACATGGTTAGAATCCTACACACTACACTCGAGCATCACTAGTCCAAGAAAATCATATAAGCAATATGTAAATAAGTGCAATAAATCACTTTCACATTCAACATTAGGCTTGCATATTTTATCATTTCCAATTAACTTTCCATTTTCTAATTATTTTTATATAAAACATTCAAAACACTAAAAGATTAAATCTACATATCCACTTTCATTGACACACTTAAATCTACATTCATAAACATAATACACCATGATCGTTCTTACCTACTCCAAATGTAAAATTAACTTACATACACCAATGTAGGATTCAAATGAAAAATGGATAATTAAATTACTTCACATTAATGATAATGATATATGAATTATAACCCCAAATACACAAGTATGGTAAAATATAAGTAATCAACATCACTTGGAAACCATGTCTGATAACCAAAGTATCACAATTAATGTATCAAATTAGTATCATTATGGCCTATAGAACATAAGGTAGTTGGATAAGCATGTCTTAAATAATGTCACATGGAATCATCACATAGTCTAGATGATCCAAAAGATCAATGTCTATAAAATTTCCGAAACAACAACACATGAGATGATCATGTTGTTCAAATGAGAAAAATATCACTACCCTTCAATAAACAAATATGACATATATAATTTACAATGGAATCTTACATAATGTTGAAGTCCTTGCCATTTTAGAATCCTTCCATCTAGTGCACACTCTTCTTGTCATACTCCCTTTGCAAATTATTTATTTATGATAATATTACTATATCATCTCATTATTATCTCGATATGAGGCATAACCCTAAATTTACTTAAGTCAACTAATCAAATTTCATACTAGTTATGCCATTATTGATTTGGTAAATTTTCATTGCATCTAAGGTAGATGAGAACAACTTCAACCAAAATATCTAGCTTGCCTATTTATTTTAGTTAAACTCCAGTTTAATTTCTATCACAATTAAATCATCTACTCTCTCGAGCATCTATGAAAGTAACTTGAACTTACATTTTTTTTTAGTTATCATTCCCATATAGATAATCCATAC
Source organism: Cupressus sempervirens (assembly GCA_028749045.1). NCBI lineage: Eukaryota > Viridiplantae > Streptophyta > Pinopsida > Cupressales > Cupressaceae > Cupressus > Cupressus sempervirens. The sequence goes on along the minus strand of CM053786.1, from coordinate 299,920,973 downwards.
TCACCATAGTATATCACTATAATATTTTACCATATTTAGCCCTAGCAGTTTTATGTATATTAATTTATCTTAATACCTAATATTATGTTATCACATTATGGTGTTCTAATTCCTCAATGAAAATTCCCATGAAGGTATATGTAAGAAAATTGTTACCAAAATCATCCTTTGGACTTGAACAACTATGGTTTTATTTAATGCATAAGAGGAGGGGTCTTACACCCTCCCCCCAGGGATTTGACTTCCTCCTGGAAGTTAGCCAAGATTCTAGAAGGCATGCCTTTCACTGGCTTCTCATTTATGCTTGCTGGGATCTCTAAGTCTTATTGGTTAGAATTCCATATTATCAATCCTATGTAGTTCCTTACTCCATGAAGGCTTAGGTTCTATAATTTAGACACTTCACAAATAATTTGGATAGGTAACAAAAAATGCAATGTAATAAGTTAATTGCAATAAATCTTAGAATAATAATAAATAACATCCTTAATCCCAACCTTTCAAAGCTAAGCAATACTATGAAAATTTCTAAGATGATTCTATAGAGTTGGTTACTCCTAATATTTGGAACAGATATCTCCTCTGTTACCCCTCAATTCAAAAATGAGACATTCCCATGCCCAATTCCCCTTCTCCCTAGTTTGTCAAAATACACCTTGGTTATGGCCATCTACAATAAATCATATTTAAACACCTTTGCCAATAATTTTTCACTTAAAAATGCCTCAAAAACAAGTAAACTCAATGCCAAGGTAATAAATGTACCAAAATCAAATAAAATTTAAGTTTGGTGCCAGTATAAAATAAATAAATATAAAAACCTTAATCAAAACCAATAAGGGTGTCCTTGAGGAAAAATAGGACCTTGAAAAATAAACTTGGCAAAGTGGTCCTGCCTTATGCTACACAATGTTCGCAATAACAAGAAAAGTAAAAGAAATCTCGAATAACGTAAAATTTCATGATACATAATAATTTTGACATTACCAAACAATTTTCACATTACAAGCACATAATGGCCATACCAAGGATACCAAGGGGATAGGAGAAGATGATTACCTTCTTTCACCATACTTGCAATCAACATGGACCTTATTCTAATATTAATAATAACCTCATTTAGATTAAATAACTTATAAAATTATCTATCAAGAAATAAAGATAAAACTAGAACTTGTACAAAATAATTAATTTTAGTTTAAATCTTCCTCTAAGATTGATGAAACCAATTTTGATTTAAATTACAATGTTTAGCTGAGAGGGTAATAATGTCAAACCCTTAAATAATACATAATTTTAATTAACCTTCCTAGTTAATATGAGATTAGACAATTAAGTGAGTAACCAAATGGGTCTAATCCATAGTGATCCACATTATTACCATTTTCTCTTATAATGTCAAAAATAAAAGATAAAAAATAAAATATTATTTGATCACTAAATTGAATAGTTTTAGAGAACAAAATAAAGTGATCATTCATTCTATCTTTGTGGATAAAAATCTCCTCGAATAAGGAAATATATATTTTATCTATTAGATATAATAATCACAACTTAAAAAAAAGGGAAACTATCACATAATATAGAATTTGTTTTTGTTTTTGTTTTTTGTACCTTTCCTATCTTGTAAAGTGTGTAAAATATAGCTTCTTACTATTTTTTTTGAACTTGAAAAATCATTCCTTAATTGTTAATTTTAATAATAATACTATTATTACTATTAATAATGATAAAATAAAATAGATTTCTTTCTAATAGTTTAATAATAATTCCAATATTTAATTAATTTTTGTAACAATCTTCTGAATTAAATTCAATAATCATCTCCCTATTTACTTAAACTCAGTATAACTTGAGCTTTCCCCCCAAAACATGACCTAGAGTTAATTTGAAACAACTCATATGGTCAAAGTCCATTCGTAACCCTAATTTGAAATTAGGGTTTAGTCAAATTATGAAAGGGGTAGCATTATTCTAATCTATGGTTATTTGACATCTCTTTTTTAGCAGGTGGGAGAAAACATTCATAAAGGATACTATTTAAACATGTTTTAGAAAAATATGTACATATATTCTTGTGTGTTTATATGTTTGAAATATATATACACACACATAGAGTTGAATGTACATACAGAGAGTCATGCACAACCATGCATGGCCTCTCTTGATATTTTATGGCACCCTTATGCCTACATTTTTAGGTGTTTTTGATGAAAGTTTTTTAGTAGTTGAAGAGAAGTAGAGAATTTGTGGATTTCTTTGTTCACTTTTCCCTTTGTATTGGGCCTGTACATTTTCTTTTTAAAATTTTTTTTTTTTCAAGAAGGTTTTCTAGATTATATATATTCTTTCTACTCAAGTTAGAAACACAATGGGCCTAGGTCCTAGTGTTCAAAACCTAGCTCTAATACCAGAATGTCATGCCCAAAATTTCAAGGCAAAACACAACTAACTTTTTTTTTGAGACAAAGCAAACCTAGGTTAATTATGCATTGACAATAATAAGTTGCATCTAGCTTGTTTATAAGCTGAGTGCTCAAGATGTAGGTACTTATAGTTTACAAGGTGTACACAAGGTTCAACACTGAAAAAATGACTTCAATACTTACATATTAACAACAAGGGTTTTATTTAAACTTTTCTAAGTGCAGTACTCCCTTAATCAAGTTATACTGGATGCATTAGTGGATATATTAGTCATTTAGATAATATTCCTTATCATCCTAGAATCTGATCTTATTCACTAAAATGTCAATGTCTTATTTGATAGTAACACCTTAATATCGGTGTCTAGTTATCACAAGCTATGTTAGAGTAAGAGTATTCTCTCATGGATAAATACTTGCTAAGTGACCTACTTCCTACTAGAATACTAGTAATCCAATATTCATTATGAAATCTATATTAGAATCTCATTTTCATTGAGAAGCTTTATTATGTAGGAATGCCTCTCCTAACCATGATCCCTCTTTAGGTTATTACATGCGATCCTATCAATCATATATTTTCTTTATCTTATTCACTGAACTCATAGCAATCAATTTTTTTATGAATCACTATATACTACTAACAACTAATTGTTATCTTACTAGTATAATTTTACTATCCACTTACTACTAATTACTAATTAATGATTCCCACAAATTCACTATCCCTTTTAAACCACTTAAATCAACTTTAACAAGGTACTATTATTATCTATCTATCACAATTACTGCTAACTAATTTTCTAAAACATCCTAACTTCATTGATTTCTTCCCACTTTTACTATGTTTAGTAATTAATATAAACTAACATCAACTTGTCCCATACTCCTAATTTCTAACACCATTCTCCTGACTTACCATACCCTCTAACATATTTTTCTAACCTACCTTCCTAACATACTTTCCTAGCTATCCTAGGCATGGCCCTCATTTGACACTCATGTGGGTCATGAGAGAGGAGGTGCCTTATCAAAATGGCCCACCTTAGGCACTAAACCCCATGCTTAGAAAGGGGATTCTTGTTAAAATCTGGTTTAAATATTTTCCCTTTTTTTTCTTCCCAAAAAAACTCAATTTGCCATTTTAAAAAAATCTCCCTAGGTCATGCGATTGGGAGGAACAAACTTGTCCTTTTTAAAATCTCCCTAGGTCATGCCATTTAAAAAAAATATTAGCACATGTGGGAAAGAGAGTGGAAGGTACTATGCCTAGGGTGGTTGGCTTAGGTAAAAATTTTGATTAGTTTTTTCTTTTCTTTTCTTTTAATATGTATTGTTCTTAGTATATGATCCTTTCTAGGGTGGGTCATATTATTTTATATAAATATTTATATATTTCATTTTTTAATTCTTATTTTTGATGCAACTTGTGTACCAAACGTGGGTCAGGTTCATTATGGGCTAGTCTTCTCTTTTATTTATTTATTATTTACCTTTGACCAATACTTTTAGCTTATTGTTCCTCTATATTCACAACATTCTAAGGGGATATTCTCTTGATTATTTTAATGGTCTGTAATAGAAGATAGAATTTTTTTTTCTCTCCATACAAATTTTAGAGAGCAAAAGTGCATGTACGCCTATTTTCTCTTGGTAGTTTATACTATGTAACCTATTTGATTTATCTTCTCTACTCAACTAGGATGTTATTTTAACATTTCAATATGGTGTATCTAGATTAATAGATCTTGTTAATATCACTTTGAACAATAACTTAACAAATGAAATGCATTTGGAACAAGATCAATTATGAGACCTATTGAATAACCTTTTCCTTTCAATAATGGAACTAAAAATGAAGTTTCTCATTCAATTTATGCATACGGAAATTTCTCTACTTGAACCATCTTTGAGATACATTTTCTTATATTGATTCATTAATCAATGAGTGTGGTTTCATATTTGCAAGTTTATTTTGAGTGCCAAACCATTATATTACTTTTGAAAATAAATCTCTTTCACATTCAATAGTGACTATCATACTACAATTTTTTAAATTTCATTACATCTAAATGCATGTTACAAAACACATATGAAAATACCCATGTTTCACCATTTTCTTATGAATCCATTCCTCACAATGATGTACATAGAATGAAAATGCAAGATCATAAGTGGAGAGTTCAAATTTTACAATACAATACACACTAACATGGTGGAAGATTTCATGCTTTCAAAACATTATGAAATGATCCATCCCTTCCTTCTACTACACAATCATACATCACAACAACATGAATAAGGTGGAGGGAGATTCTCCAAAACATGTAAACTACACATTGACAAGTTTTCTCTTTCAAGCAACCTCTACAAGATGATCATTCCAAGAATTCTTTCCATTGCTCCTTTAGACACCGAATTTGCAAATACATCACAACAAAAATAATAACCATGGGTACTCTCCTACCAACCATAGGCCTTCAAAGAGACCACCCCCAAGCTTGGGGAACAAGGCTCAAATAGGGTTTCATTCCAATCTCAGAATGCATATACATCACATTACAACACTTGAACAATTCCATCCCAAGGATATTTCACAATGATTCACCAATGGAACCATGAAAATAGGGTGAAGGAGTGCCTTTAAAATGGAGACTTGTCATATCAAACAATATCAGCAATAAACAAAATTCATAGCCTTTTGGGGCTTCTACAAATCAGCAATTTCATGTCCTTTTGGGGCTTTCACAATCATCCTCCAAACACATTACCATCAGCTGTAGCTTACTTGAAGCCCATACTCCATAATCTTCCTTTATATACCATACTTCCCTTATCACCCCTAGCAAGATATGAATGATTATGGCATACAATGGAGCGCATACTCCAAGGTTCTCAATACATTTTCAATTGCAACTAACCTCTTCACCTTGGACTTCTCTTCCCTTCCCAAAGATTGAGCAAAATCCTTACACCCATAAGCAACATACATAACAAAATGGAGAAACAAAGAGAAAATTAAATGCAACAACACATTTCATCTCAACCCAACAATATCACAATCTTCCCACAACATGGAACACCATTCAAACATTTACATGAACACTACATCACAACACAATAACATGAAATCTACTTATGATATGAACATCACACTCCTTCATGCTCATGAATGCAATGTAATTATGCAAATTTTTAAGAAAAATACTACATGGGCAAGAAGAAACCAACTTTGAATCCTTTTGCAAAATGGTAATGAATGGTTGTAGAAGAGCTCCCTCCCAAGCTTCCAAACCCTAAGAGTCTCTAAAGTTAGAGAGTGGATAGACAATCCAATAATTTCCTCCAAGCCCTCTAAAAAGCCTCCAACTTCTCACTTAGCTAAAAATGGCCCAAACAAGAAGCCTCCCCTTTCTTACATCCTTGCCCCTTTCTAAAATTGTAATCTTGACCAAGTGGGAGAAACATGTGAACTCTTCAATTTCGAAATTCTAAGAAAGTGATTTGTTTGGAGGGTTCCCAAGGTCATCTAGGCCTACTAAAGGTTAAATTTAGACTCCCAACCCATATTACTATCATGAGAGCACTTATTTTTCTCCAAAATAACCCCGTAGGATCACTTTTTGATCCTTAAAAGTTAATAGGAAGTTGGGATTCGAATTTCCCTTGATGGAGGCTTCTCTTATAACTCTACCATAAGGGGTTAATTTGGGTATTGGATTGGGTTAGGTTTAGGTTAGGTTACTTTTTCCCAAAACCCTAAATGATAAGTCATCAACAGATCAACAACACAAGTGTAAAGTGACACATAAACATAGCACATTACATTTATAGTGACATGTCTCTAATTATATATATATATATATGAATTAGACTATTGCACACACATACAATTCGTGTTTACAAAAAAAAAAAATTTTCAATGAGGTTTGAATATTTTCCACCAATTCAACCTTGGCTATGTTGTGTTTACAGTGGTTTGAGCCTTGGTTCCTTGTTAAACTACATGTTTAAAATCCTGCACACTACACTTGAGCATCGGTAGTCCAAGAAAATCATATACGCAATAAATAAATAAGTGCAATAAATCACTTTCACATTCAACATTAGGCTTGCATATTTTATCATTTCCAATTAACTTTCCATTTTCTAATCATTTTCATATAAAACATTCAAAACATTAAAATATCAAATCTACATATCCACTTTCATTGACACACTTAAATCTACATTCTTAAACATAATACACCATGATCATTCTTATCTACTCCAAATGTAAAATTAACTTACATACACCAATGTAGGGTTCAAATGAAAAATAGATAATTAAATTACTTCACATTAACAATAATGATATTTGAATTATAAGCCCAAATACACAAATATGCTAAAACATAAGTAAATAACATCACTTGGAAACCATGTTTGATAACCAACATATCACAAATAATGTATCAAATTAGTATCATCATGACCTATAGAACATAAGGTAGTTGGATAATCATGTCTTAAATAATGTCACATGGAATAGTCACATAGTCTAGAGGATCCAAAATATCAATGTTTATAAAATTTCATAAACAACAACACATGAGATCATCATGATAATTTCCTTTCCAAATTATTTATTTATGATAATATTAGTAAATCATCTCATAATTATCTTGAGATAAGGCATAACCCTAAATTTACTTAAGTCAACTAATCAAATTTCATATTAGTTATGTCATCATTGATTTGGTAATTGTTCATAGCATCTAGGGTAGATGAGAACAACTTCAACCGACATATCTAGTTTTCCTATTTATTTTAGTTAAAATCTTGTTCAATTTCTATCATAATCAAATCATCTATTCTCTTGAGAATCTATGAAAGTAACCCAAAGTTACATTTGTTTTTAGTTATCATTCCCATATAGATAATCCATTCTCACCATAGTATATCACTATAACATTTTACCACATGTAGCCCTACCAATTTTATGCACATTAATTTATCTTAACACCTAACATTATGTTATTGCATTATGGTGTTCTAATTCCTCAATGAAAATTCCCATGAAGGTATATGTAAGACCATTGTTACCAAAATCATCCTTTGGATTTGTACAACTATGGTTTTATTTAATGCATAAGAGGAGGGGTCTTACATGTTGGAAGAAGTATAAGTTTCATTTGAACCATTACTAGACATGGTTTCATGATGTTGATCAAGCTTGAGAGTAGCATCTTTAATAGATAAGTTCTTAAGTTTTTGAGTTATGCCAACATCAAATAGATCTTGGATTTTATTTTTCAACTCCATGCAATGTGAAGTTTTGTGTAGATTATCTCTATGATAGGCACAATAATTACTCATAAAGAAGACTCCATCCAAAGTGAAGTTAGATAAAAGAATGAGTTTCTTTTGAAGAAGTTCCTCCAATGTTGATTCATAAGATCTTCCAAAAGGGGTGAAATCACACTTTGGTTTAGGTTCCCAAGGTTTTTCTTCAAAGATATTTCTAAATTTCTTAGGTGTTTGTGGATTGTTTTGAGATGGCTTGGACTTAATATTATATGAAGTTGACCATTTTTTGTCATCAAAGAAAGGTAAATAAACTCACAAGGAGAATTTGTTCGATGATATGTCATCTTCCTCCTTTAGTCTTTGAAGTTGAGTGCTCATTGATTGGATTTGTTTCTTCATGTTTGCAATAAGCATCTCTTCTTCCTTACTAGGAATATTGGATTTAGTGCATTTTTTGTTAGCCATTGTGATGTCCTAGGTTTGTGTGAACAACTAGACTTAAAAGGCTTGATAGGTTTAGACTAAGACCACACTTAAAACATCATCTCAAAGTAGGTGTAAGTGATAGAAAGGGTGATGTTTTCCAAGGTATGAATAGCCAGAAAATTAATGGCTAGAACAACCAAGATATTTGACTATCATGACAAAAAGTGATAACAACACAATAGAACAAGTAGAATAGTGGAGCAAAGAGACTAGTTTAGATGTGGTTCACAAGTGTTCAATCAAGATAATTTAGTTTCAGATAGTTGCAAATAGTGTTGTGTATGGAGTTTTCTTAACATAGATCAATGAAGATTTATGAAGATATTAGAGTTATCATTTTCAAGCAATTTATCATTAGATGTTTAACTCACCATTTCAAGAGCTTTCACTTGTTTGATGTTTATGCAGCTTTTGGACTTTGAATACTCAAGCATGTCAAACACATCAACAATCCTATCAAGGCTTTTAACTAGGATATACAAAGATCAACTATAGGGTGTCATCGATAGACACAAGGTACATGATGCCCAAATCTATAGATGAAAGAAAGTAATGCCACACAACCAGGAGGAGACGGCAACCCAAATCTCCATCTTCACTTCTCAAAGGTATAAAGTTCTTTGGGGATTAGCCAAGAGTGACATAATTATAGTTCCAAGAGAGGTGTCCTTCAATTCACCTCCCAATATTTATATTCTGCCAGAACATGGGGGTTGAGGTCATCCCAAGGGGTGCTGAAATCCACAAGTAGGCCTCCTAAAAAATAAAACAAGTCCACTTATTTCTTGTGTACTTAAGATCACTCAAAGGCACAAGAGGAGTGAATACATAAGTGACCTTGGTGTTTAAAAGACACTTATTCTTTCCCAATGAATCTTTATATTTTGTAGTCTACTCTTGAAGACACTCATGTTTAGCATGCAAGGTTCTTTTCAACTTACAACGTAGTCAGCATAAGAAATTAAGAATTTGTCAACAAAAGTAAATCGAGCATTGTCAACATGAGAAATCGATAGGGAAAATAGTCAATACCTTTATGTATTCAAGATTGAATGTATTCATTTTAAGCACCAAAATCCAAATATTTCATCGCAATGGTTCTTTGATCCTTAAGCACTCAAGAGTGTGTTGACTAACATGCATTCCAATGAAAATGTGTTCTCTTTAAGGCACTCAAGAGTATGTTTTAGCATTCATTCCAATGAAAAATATGTAGATTTTAATCCATGACATTCAAGATTGATTTTTTAGTGCATTCATTCAAATGAAAGATTTGTCAATTTATTAAGACACTCAAGATTGAATTTGATTGTTTTAGATTTCAAGGCATTCAAGAGTGTGTTTGGATATTAAATTTAATTGCAAAATGCATTCAAAGACAAATGATTAATCATTCAAGTTCATTCCTTTCTAATTTAAAATCATCCCATGTGCTTCCTTGTTGCTTTCCATAAACCTACAATTAAAAATAATAATTAAAACTCAAAGATTTGCATCATGAAATAATTTTTTTTCAAAAAACATAAAACAAATTAAAAAAATGATTTTTTAATTAGAAAATATTAAATTTTTATAGTAAGCTCTTGAAAGTGGCCCAAATTTGCAATAAAAAGTTCAGATCCAAATTCTGTGATTTGTCTCATAAATTAATTGTTTTATGGAAAACCATAAAAAAATATTAAAAATATATTTTCAATTAGAAAAATCTAAATTTTTTATTGGGATCTCTTGACATCTTCTTAAACCTACAGTAATTTTTTAAGATTTTCATTTAATTATTTGGGTAATAAATTATTTTTTTAATGAAAAATTCATTAAAAAATTATTTAAAATGCCATTTTGATCTGAAAAATCTGCAATTTTTATTGCGAGATATTCAAATTCTTCCAAACCTGCAATAAACAATTTAGATTAAAATTCTGTAATTTGGGATGCACAATAATATTTTTATGAAAAATCATAAAAATATTATAAAAAAATAGACTTTGATAAAAAATATGATTTTTTTTTTTTTTTTTTGTGCAAGTTAGATATATCAATTTTATCTTTCCATAAACTTTTCATGAACATTAATATTTTTTTTATAAAAAACAAACCCACACAAGAATTATTAGGAGGAAAAGAGGAGGAAAGAAGATGAAGATGACGAAGAGGAAGAAGAAGAAGAAGACATTTTTAGCAGTTTCAAAGTGTCTTCAAAAGTTTTTTTTGATTTATGAGTCTCTTTCCAAAGTGTCTTCAAACTTGCAATTGATCAAACCTACAAAACAAGATATAAACAAAAACTAAAATGCAAAACAAGAAGGATGAGGCTCTGAGCCCCACGGTGGGCACCATAAATGTATGCATTAATTATGGCCTGTTAATCAACTACACTTTAACTTGTTCATTAAATGCGAGACCATCCCAGAATGAACATTGAGTTTTTCATCCGAAATAATTCAGCAAAGTGATCTCTTGCCTTCTAACTAGAAGGATTTTTCTATTGCTCTTAGAACAAGAAGCTAGCAACCAGATCTCTAGTGTGAAGGATATTGTGAAAGCTATATGTGAATGAATATTATACTAGATGGGATGCAATTAATATAAGAATGAAAGAAATCAAATTATACTATATGTATGCAACTCATTTTAAAATCTGGATGATATTAATATGCTAGAAAATGTAAAAGCTATGAATGTATGAGCAAGTGAATATTTCAGCATAAATTTGAATCCAAATCAATTCAACCTTCTTAATGAGGAATTGAGGGCTCCTTAAATAGAATACTGGGATCAATCAATGTTCAAGATCAAATAGAATATTGGGATCAATCAGTTACGTTCAAGATTAATTTGGATGGATAGTCAAGATTGGAGATGAGAATCAGTCAGAATAGAAATTTTTTTGGGCAGGTAAAGTTAACTGATTAAGATATGAGTGTGATGGAGAGTTAACTGAGTTTCACCTGAGTGTTAGAAAGAGTTAACTAGGTTAATTCCATTTTGAGTTGTAGTTCACTCATAATTCCCATTTATGAACTGAAGAGATGATTTTGGAGAAGATATTTAATTTAACAAAATAGGATATGACCTCATAAATGCATGAACTTTAATTAATTGACTAATTAAATTCAATAATTAAAATGAGGACATTATTAAATTATATACTTTTAATTCATTTTTACATTAGCTAAAGAAGTAATTAAATTAAATTAAATTAAACTTAATCATAGGTTTAATGTAGCTAATTTGAGTCAATACTTAAGAATTAAATAAAGAAAGTGATTAATGCAGATTAGGGTTTTCTACATTTGACACTTAGGTCAAGTAGCAATAATTAGAATCAAAATTGCCTAGTAAAATAGGACTTAGGGTTGATAAAATAGATCAGAGTTGGTTAACATGGCAATGTGCCAATTTTTGGGTATTATAGGTATCAGAGCAAGGTTAAAGAAGATTTGATTAAATTTAAGATATTAGATATCTGATCAATTTAAATCATGTTGTCTTTTGAAATCTCAGTCACATGACATCCTTGATAATATTAGAGCAAGTTTTGATACCTAATGTTTAGTATCAAAGGAGATAATTATGTGCACATTATGATAACTCAATTGTTTGCCATCGTGATTCATTGCCTTTGCTTGTGGCATGAGTGGCTATTATATCTTCACATCCTTCCTTGACACACTTCATAACATTCAAAACATTTAAATTTTTGACCATGGAACACTCTATTCATGTTTTCCTTATTTGCTTCAAGGCTAGTAGGTCAATCTCACACTGATCAAAGGAATCCCATCCATAGATGACTCCAATCAAGGAAAAGCTCTATATCTCTCATGCATCATATTTTGGTTCAGGCAAAAAATGGAATAGAACGTTCATTGGTGTTGTCTCAGGAAAGTTTTACTGGCTATGAGATCTCTACAGTGTTTTGGGCATTCTTTCCTTGACAAACACAGTTTATGATCAAAGAAAATTTATACATGCTTGTACATTTATAATAAGCAAAGAAATATTTTGGAACTTGAAGTGTATGAAATTAAACGGTTGTTAAATGTGAACTCATCAACCTTTTTCAAAAGAGGCCCTTGATAACCTAAGTTTTAAGAGATTAAACAATAGAAATACAAGGAATAATATTGTGATGTTCAAAGGAGAAAATGGAAACATAGCTTAGAAATGATGTCAGAATAGTTGATTGATAACAAGCTAAGTGAAGTCAAAACCAACTTCATAAGGATACAAAAAATAGAAATAATCATGTCAACAAACTTATAATGTTTAAATCATAAGAAAATATGGTTCTAGCAAAAGTGACAAGGTCTGATATTGTTAGTGCCTATTGGAGAGGTTTATTGAAATGATATACCTTGTATCAACTACATATTATTTTCTAGAGGCGATGATCTATAAAATTTGAAAATATCAATCTAGAAATAATTAGACATGTTCATTTTTAAAATGCAACATGGTATTGATTATCAACAAGAATAATATAATGTCAAACTCTATCTTTTATTGGGAATGATAATATAAATATTTTTCAAGATTTTTTTAATGACTTTAGGTATATAGAGGCTACTTTCCAATCACAAATTGGATAAACATTTGATATCCTTAACTATATCCATCAGTTGTCAGTTGATTATAGGTAAAGACGGTTATTGAAAACAATATAACTATCTCCAACAAATTGGGAATAGACAATATATATAAGATATATTCATCCATTTAAATTGGGAGAGACATGTCGATAAACAAGGAGAAATTTAAATAACTCAGATATAACAATCTATATAGTTGCTAGATGTTATGAATCCTAAAGGTAGGCATTCAAAGTCTGATGAAACAATTGAGATTCTAGTTGATAGGACAAGGATTGATATTTTTATGTATGGAGAGCAACCTAAGATTTATTGGAATGATCTAGCCACATTAAGTTGAAAAGGCAAGTGTATGATGAGATATGATTTGGTTAAGTAGAGTTTCAAAGAAAGATCAGAGATAAAACCAATTTTGCAAGAATGCAACTTCTTACTTAAAATAGAAACATATCAATATAAGTGATATTTCCATACATATATTGGGGTATGTGCAGGATCATGGTGTGCCAAAAAGTGGCGATGTGAAAAAAAAAGAGTTTGAAGACACCTAAAAGCGCTTCAAAATCCGCTCTGACTTTTTTTTACCTATCCAGGAACCAAACTTGGAAGGTTAAGCCGAGCCTTATCGGATATCCGATATCATATCGGATATCCGATTTGATATCGGATATCCAATTTTAAATCCAATATCCGACTAATAATTAAAATCATATAATAGTATGATATATTATTTAATATTATTATTATTGATATAAAATAATAATAATAATATTAAATAATATATCATACTATTATATTATAATAATAATATTATTATAATTACTATTATACTATAATATAATAATAATAATATTATAATTATTATTATAATATAATATAATAATATTATTATAATTATTATTATACTATAATATAATAATAATATTATTATAATAATTATTATACTATAATATAATAATAATATTATTATTATATTATAATCGTATAATATTATAATATATAGTAATGTAATATAATATATATATATATAAAATATAATATAATAATAAAAAGTAATATCTTATAATATAATATATAATAAAAAAGTATAATATATCATAAATTATAATAATATAGTATAATAATAATATTTTATATTATAAAATATAGTAAATTAATATAATAAATATAAAATATAATATAAAAATATATAAAATGTAATATATATGTTATATTATATATATTATAATATCGGATATCTGATATAATATTGGATATCCGATACTTGTGCATGGATTAAACACAAAATCACAGACCCGCGGCCCTTATTTTCACGCGAATTTGGGCCAGTCAGATCGGATATCAGATAATAAATCGGATATCAGATAGCAAATCGGATATTAGATATCAGGTATGTTCCCCCCCCCCCCCCCCCCCCCCCCCCTCCCCCAACCCCAGACTCATTTTTAACCTAAATTTAATAGATTTTAACAAGATTTTGTTTGTTTTAGTTGAATCTAGGGTTTTTTTTACAAAAATGGTTAAAATTTAGATTTTTTTTTAAATATATATTACGTTTTGCAATTCAATAGGAATGGCTGATCAAAATGATGACACTGAGGCAGGGAATAATATTCCTCGCAACCCACCACCAAACGATCTAGTATCCCCACAAAACCGTACACCAAATGATCCTCTACCTCCTCAAAACCCTCCTCGAATCAAGGATTTGATAAATGAAAATCTCACTGAGTTGAGAGGTTTGCATAGAACATACAATAATGTACCTGCACTGGCTCCTATGTTATCCACGTTAAACACCATAGTGGATAACATTGAAACTCTTACAAACCAACAAAATGCCGGTCTTCGTTGGCGTGATGAAATGCACCAGATGTTTGATGATGGTTTGGATTATGATGAGGTCGCAGCCCTCAACATAACCAAAGATGATTTGGCAAGCCTTTTTGCAAACCCAAAAATGGGTATACCAGTTGACCCAAAAAAAACCAAACTATCGATTAAATGGTGCACAAATGATGCCATACGTGCAAATTTTTGGGACCGTTGGTGGATGGTCTTTGATATCCCTCCACATGGCAATTTAGACATACCATTTTATTTCCTTAAAAAATTATATGCAGAATTTGTGTTGAAACTTAAAGTGAACTATTGGAGCATGAAGCCCAACATGGGCTTAGGACTAGGAGCTCCTCAGGATAGACCCTCTTCCCAGTGGAAGAAACTTGGCACTTTTGTCCCCCCCCCTGATATCTCCCCCCCTCCTCGAGTGTAGCATCTAGATATTATGGCAGAGGCTAGCTCTCAGACCATCAGAGCCATTCATAGGCTGAGTAGCCTAATGATATCTCAGGCTAGGTCAGTCTTGCCTCCTCGTGTTGATGATGTTGGTGCCAGTTCATCATCGGCTAGCTCATCACACGTTTGTGTGCCTCACACTTGCATTACATGCAAGAATATTTGCCTGGGTCCCATAGGTGATCTTCCTGAGTATCATTTTGTATTAGACGAGGATACACCAGACGCACGTGCAGAGGCTACAGGCCCTGATGCGAGAGAGGAGGGGAATGTAGAGGCATGGACTCCTTCGGTGTCGGTACGTGTATAAATTTTTTTGTTATGACATATGTGATTTAAAGTTAATTTTTATAATAGAGTAATTTTAATTTTTAAGCCATACTGACTTTTACATGTATGTGATCTTCATTCATGTTTAGTTGATGACCGAGGAGGAGCTCAGACAGATAGATGATGCTACACTCTTGGCCATTTCATTTGGCCTTGATAAATCTACGGTAAATTATGTTGTGTTCACATTTCTTTTTTCTATTTGATATTGTAGCATATATGGTTGCTAATCTTTCTTTTATCTTGCAGATACCACCTGCCCCGGGGGGACAAAGTGCGGGGGGTGAGCCAACATGCATTGACAAAGGAAAGGTAATTAGATGTTTTCTAATTGATTAAATATTGATGAATTCTTATAAAATGTTTGTGGTAATCTCATTTAATTACATTATTAATTGTATATAGGGTGTGGCTACTGGCGATGAGCCTGTACAGATTCGGCATCCTAGATCATCAGGGATTTTCATTCGCACAGAGAGCCCCATTGTATGTATAAGTATCATTTATTTTTTATTTTTTTAATTGATGCAGAGGAAAGTATGATTGTTGTTCTATACAATTTCTATGATTTTTTCCATACCAATAATGATTCATGTCTTGCATATGTTCATTACAACTTAAATAGGCTTATATGCACCTGTCTAACCGACCAAGTTGGTTACAAAGGTTTATTTAATCAAACAAATACCAAATTACTACTTTCCCTCCAAAACTAATATGACTGTTTGAATTTGAAATTCAAATTTCAAACTATAGTTTTTATGCATTCCCTAACTTTCTAAACTATTCCATTGACTCAAAATTGGTCATATGGATTTATTAAATGCAACTAAGTAAATTTCCAAAAAATTGAAGTTTTTATTATTTTTTCTCCAAACCACCGTACACTCTGATCTCCCCCTTTCAACTGAGATCACATATGACATATATAAAGGTCTACATGACCGTTGGAACAACCATATAGGCGTTCCCAACCATAAAACAAACAAACAACCACTTTTTGCTAATACTGTTTAGACTCTAAATACCCTATTCTAAGGCCTTTTGGTCCCATGGAGTCACTTGGTTTATAACCACACAAAAATGCTTGTGGGCCTTACATGTGCCTTTATTACAAAACATAGACCAACTTGTAAAATATGGACCAAAGCTTTATTCCAACTTCCTAATCTACTTGTATCCTCGCTTTCATGGAGTGGCAAGGCATCCGGCAACAGAGATACTTGTTCCCCCCTGCCACATAGGTTAGGTGCCCTGCACCACCTTTCCTCTCTCTCATTCTGAACACTAGTCCACCAAGTGAGTGATGTTCCTCTCAGTCTTGTTGTTGCTACTTTTACCTTCTTATCTGCCTCTATGTCTTCAAGATCAAAGTAGTTCTCAAGGGCCTCTATCCACCCTAACACTTCTTCACTATCCATTTTACCCTGGTATATTGGAAAATCAATATGGTTCTTCCCACCATTACCTTGTACTGCCTTAATGATTCTCATAAATCTCCTTTCTTCAGGATCATCTGTTGTCTCATGCTCTTGCCTTGCATTACCAACCTCTTCTTCTTCATGGTTCTCTCCATGATTTCTTCCTCTAACCTCTTCTCCTCTAGGTTCTTGCCTTTCCTTTTCTAAGGATTCTATCCTTGCAATAAGCTTCAGCCTCTCTCTTCTCATCTGTCTTTCTTCCCTCACTCTAGATGCTTCAAGTTCTCTCCTCTCTCTTTTCTCTTTTGCCAACTCTTCTCTCAATTCTTCAAGTTCTCTAGCCATTTGATTTTTAGGAGGCATTTTCACAACAAGTTTTCTTCCTTCCCAAGGGACAACTCACTGATTCTCTTTCTTTCCTCACCAAGAAATCTCTGGACACCACTTATGTACCTTTCAACTCTGGGACACACAAGGAGGAATTAGACACACCAAGGATTCAACAAAGGGACCAACACACTAAGGATTTTCAAGATTATAGGTCTTGGTCACACTCCTAAACACCCAAACTTCAAAACCCTCCTTAAAATGGCTTAAAAACCAGGGCCTACTTGTTCAAACCCCAAAACTCAATTCTAGAACGTTTTGACTTGTCTAATGACAAGATATGATCATGACAACCTACATGAACCTATCAAATGACACATCTACCATATGAAATCCTAAAATCCTATCTCATGCCCAATTACAACTTTCTTCCACATATGAGTCCAACATTATAACTTTGTATGCTTCCATGAGCCATAATTGGTGCAAGGATTGCCCAATTGACTTCAAGAGATGTTCCATGACCTCTGTAATGCCTTGGATCTTCAATGTTCCCCTGATGAGCATGGGATGCTCTTGCATTACTTATCTTCATAAATAAATTCAAAACTAATTTCTGTGATATTAAAAACTACTATTTTGTATCTCATAGGAGACTCCTAGTGCACATGAGGTTCGACGGGACAGTTATGTAGATTTGATGACGCAGCCACTCACTCCTGAGGAGGAGCCTACAATAGTAAGTTGTAGTTTGAATTCATGATTAAATATGTTATAAATTTAACATGCTATGAATTATAATGTTATAGTTTAAATTGTAGATTCATCTGACAAAGGTATTTGAACATATACAACCCACAATCACAGAGGTACCAGCATTGCCGAGGGCATACGAGAGGACTCCTGACCGGCGCAGGAGGTCGACGAGAGAGGTATTTATTATGAAATTTTGATAGTATTAATCTCCAATACGGAAAAGATCATTATGAATTTGAGTAATTCAATGTTAGATACGTAGAATCATATAAATTTAGTAGTCTAACTTTGGGTTTTCCTTTTTTGTTTATGTGGGAGGCATCTGATCCACCTAGTGCAGTGAAGAGGCTGCATTTTGATCATCCAATAGCACCCTAGGATATTATAGTTTTCGTAGGATGCATCATGAGACATTTTGAGATGGCATATGCCACATTGTATATAGAAACATTGATATTATACACATTCTGATGGCAGGATCAGCCACTTTTTGTATATGGATCTATGTATTTTGATATATATATATTTGAGTACTTTGTCTATGGATACATGATCTTTGATATATATTTGTGTAAAATTTTTTCTATGGATACATGTATTTTGATATATATTTTTATCATTTACGTGCACAATGATATACATATTAATTTAGTATCTAGTATTGTTCAATTTATCGTGGATCATGTGTCATGCCCTAAATTTTACTAGTAAAAACACAACAATTTTTTTTTTTTTTTTTAGCTTATGAAGTCACATAAGAAATTACATATTGTAAAACAAGGTTATCATTGAATAGGAGTTCAAGACTCATGTGAATAGTGTGAAGGTGTTAACATTTTAGTCACAGTTGGTTTTCAAATAGATTGGATGACAGTCTAGTTCAAGTTAGCGTCACGAGTCAAACGAGCAAGTTCAAGATACAACACTCATAAATTAGTGAGGTAATTCATATCCTAACAAGCCTCTGATACTAATATTCTATTAGGGTCTGTCAGTTGTATCATATGGACTAGGTCGTGATTCTAGCATGTAAGGGAAGGGGATCATAATTACTTATTATCCTCATTACCAATGTACACACATTCATTAATCATTACAATATATATTAATGTGACAATTAGTATATTACTATATCCTCATTATCTATCAACATTGCTTCCTCACCAAATTATTGAGTGCACAACAAGATTGTAAGCAATCTACTAAGTTTTAAATTTATACAATCAATGGTATCACATAACATCTATGGATTGTTATTATCAACTAGTCATTTACAATACCACAAGGAGAAAACTTTCTTTCACATTTTCAAATGATAACAATGATGTCAAAGAAAATCTGTGACTCGTACCAATGCTTTCATAACAATATAAATTCCAAATGAAACATGCATATACAACCTTATCAATATTTTCTTCTACATGTACATTAGGTAACAATGATACAATCTCCTTCCATCACAATGGGGCAACATAAGGGACTTTTCAAAATCATAAGGAACATGGACATTGAAAGATATGGACAATGAGTAGCATGAACATTGTCCAACATGATCATTGAGAACATGAACAAGCTGGTGAATCCTCCTTCACAAATGAGGGCACAATGTCAAGTTTTCTCATCCAACATAAATCTGCAAGATGATCATTCCAAGCCATTTCCATTGCTCCCTTGGACACAAATCTGCATATGCAACACAACAAAATAACAAGGACCATGGGTGCTTTCCACCCAACCATAGGCCTCAAAGAGACCACCCCCGCGCTAGGGAACAAGGCTCAAACTGGGATACACATACAATCTTTCAATGCATAAACATTACATTTCAAACTTGAACAATTTCCCCCCAAGACTATTTCACAATGGCTTCACAGATGGAGCCATAAACATAGGGTGAAGGTGTGTTCTAAAATGGAGACTTGCCATACCAAACCATATTTGCAATAAACAATTTTCATGCCCTCTCGGGGCTATCATAATTCACCAAATTTCATGCCCTCTTGGGGCTATCATAAATGAACCTTTTAATGCCCTCTCGGGGCCTCCACATTTCCTCCTCCAAACCCACTACCATCAGCTGTAACTCCTCAAACTTCCTTTCTACACCATACTTTCCTTATCACCCCCAGCAAGATATGAAATGTTATGGCATACAATGGAGCCCATACTCCAAGGTTCTCAATACATTTTTCGAACCCAACTTAAGCCCTTCACCCTGGACTTCTCTTCCCTTCCCACAAGGGTGAGTGTAAGTCCCAATCCCATAACAATACTCAAGCACAAAACAAGAAAACAAAACCAAGTAGAAATAAAAAAGGAAATTTTGGCAAACACCCCACTAGTTTGGCCAAGACCCTCTAATAAAGCCTTCCCACTAACTTATTTTAGCAAAAACACTAAGCCACTCCATCCTTACGAACTTGTCTCCTCTAACGGTTCATCGATAGCCCTCACGAGCTCTGAGTTATGACCCTGGAAGGATCGACCTCAAAATGCACTTAGAGCACCTTGAAGACTCCTTGGTATGGGGTGGCCGCAAATGATGGATGGTCTTCATGGCCAGAAAAAAGGTGTGACTAGGGTTCACCCGCTCATCTGGAGCTAATGGGACTGACGATTCGATGCCAAGATCAGCGGTTTCAAAGTTACGTTGTGGTGCACCTATGAACTGAGGCACACTGCGAGTCTTGGCATCGAGCGAGATCGTTGTGCTGAATCCAAACGGAATGTGATCTCTCAAAAATGAGATAGGTTATTTTAGGCCTCAAGATCACTGTCCTGTAGCATTTGACAGTTTGTTGATAGCCCTCACGAGATCTGAGTTATGACCCTCGAAGGATCGACCTCAAAATGCACTTAGAGCACCTTGAAGACTCCTCGGTATGGGGTGGCCGCAAATAATGGATGGTCTTCGTGGCCAGAACAAGGGTGTAACTAGGGTTCAACCACCCATCCGAAGCTAATGGCACTGACGATTCGATGCCAAGATCAGCGGTTTCAAAGTTACGCTGTGGTGCACCTATGAACTGAGGCACATTGCGAGTTTTGGCATCGAACGAGATCGCTGTGCTGAATCCAAACGGAATGTGATCTCTTGAAAATGAGATAGGTTATTTTAGGCCTCAGGATCACCACCCTGTAGCATTTGACAGTTCATCGATAGCCCTCACGAGCTCTGAGTTATGACCCTCAAAAGATCGACCTCAAAATGCACTTAGAGCACCTTGGAGACTCCTCGGTACGGGGTGGCCGCAAATGATGGATGGTCTTCGTGGCCAGAACAAGGGTGTGACTAGGGTTCACCCGCCCATCTGGAGCTAATGGCACTGACGATTCGATGCCAAGATCAACGGTTTCAAAGTTACGTTGTGGTGCACCTATGAACTGAGGCACACTACGAGTTTTGGCATCGAGTGAGATTGCTGTGCTGAATCCAAACGGAATGTGATCTCTCAAAAATGAGATAGGTTATTTTAGGCCTCAAGATCATCATCCTGTAGCATTTGACAGTTCATCAATAGCCCTCATGAGCTCTGAGTTATGACCCTCGAAAGATCGACCTCCAAATGCACTTAGAGCGCCTTGGAGACTCCTCGGTACGGGGTGGCCGCAAATGATGGATGATTGTTTGAAGACTACTCCATGTGTCACTATCTTTCTTGGAAAAGAAATTGCTTTTGAACATCAAGCTTGCAATATTATCAATTATTGTCAAACTTTTTCAACCAAGTCAAAATGTCAAATGCAAATATTTGTTTGCATTTTTTGCTAAGGGGAGTTTCATAAATTGACTTTGATTTTCTATGTCTCTAGTGCTTGAACATACTTAAAATGGCTCTTTGGTCTTAGAGCTATTGGTATTTTCTAACTTCATGGTCTATGATATGCATACTAAGAATTTATTTCACTAAATGGTTTCCTTGATCTATTGACTACACTTAAATTTGTTCACTTGTCATCTCTCTTTCTATATGTTCAATACAAAGAGCTAGAAGAGACAAATAATCTTTCTTGCCTTCATCTCTCTAAGCACATGATAGAAATCAATTCTAAACTTGAGAAAAGGTTAGAGGAGAATATTGCATTCTTAAATTAATCTCCCTTAAGACCTTTACATACACACGGGGCATTCTTAAATTAATCTCCATGGAAGAAAATTTCATAAAACTAAAGATTCCATAGTGTTGAAACATAAAATCCAAGATCTCATTTATGATGGGATTGTTGATACCTCTAATGACTCATCCACTCATAGCCTTCATATCCAAATTCATATCATGTCAGTATGCATGTGCTATCTTGCTTATTGGCTTTAATTGCTTATCCTACATGCTATCTTCTTTCATGGATTTTATGGCTTATCCCAAATGTGCTTCATACAAATTTTCAATATGAAAGTCTTTTGAAACATTATACAATATTATGACTCTTTATGCTTTCAAATGCTATGATTGGTTGTAAAATGGAAGAAATCAAGTATTCTAATTGTTCATCCGTACTTTATGGATTTTTCTTATTTGATTAGTTTGATAAACATAGTTTTAATAATCATAATGTCAGCTTTATGTCAAATAAGGGAAAAACCAAATTTGTAATAAGATATCCGCATGCAATTATCTTTCATATAGTTATAAATGCTCTTAAAATTGTCATTATAGCCTTGTATCACATGCAAATATGATTTGGAAAAACTTGTTCAATATCTTCCTCTTATAATTCCTTACAAAGAACCTACCAAAATACAAAAATCATATACAAAAAACTACACATTTTACATCATAATACATCATAAATTTTAGAAATTCTCCCCAATACCACCCCCCTCCAACTCTTCATGATGTACCTACATTCCAATATCATACAAAAATTAGTAACTTATTGTATTAAACAAGATAATCATCAATTCATTAAATCATTATGAAGAAAATAACATAAGAAGTATATATACCTAGTCAAGTATTCCAATAGGGTCCTCTCTCTGTTTTAGGGTCTCCAACAAGGCTTCATGATCAGCATTAGCAATAGTAAAAAGTTCTTACTTTTGGTCTTCCTTGATGCTTCAATAACTTTACATTTGTTGCTATAATAAGATGCATATATATGAGAATTACTTTGTGCTTCTGATAGTCTTCGAATGCAGGAATTTCGTTCCTTCTAAGCATGTATGTCTGCAACCATGTTCCAGCAACAACCACTGAACCAGTAGGATACGTGAATCCATCATCATCTGTGATCGGTTGTGCAAGTTTTTGTTTTCCTCTTACACAACGTGCTAACCAATAATCGAATTTCTCATCATTCCCCTGTGGTGCAACCAATGCAAAGACATGTCCTGGCTGAAGTAGATATGATAGATGATTATGCTCAAGTGAACTTTCCATGTCATCATTTTTGATAGAGGGTATGATAGAAAATGGAGTAAGATAATGTGGAGCCCATGTGTCCACCCACTCACTTGACTCACAGTGATCCCAATTACACTGAAAACAAGTACGACAAAAACAAGCTAGTTGTCATGTCCAAATGGTCCATGTACTAGAATTAAAGCTCCGAAATGAATGCATTTTTGATGAGTCTGTCACTATAGCACAATCTGATCTATCACCTATGGACCCTTCCTCAACCAACCAAAAGAACCTGCGTACCACTGAATTAAGAGTCCCCCCCTATGATAATGCTAAACTACACCAATCAACAATGCTACGAGCATCAAGAAGCTCTGTTGTTGAAATCTTCAGTTGCTCCTTAACTAGAGCTGTCTTCACACATGCCCCTGCTCCATCATGTTCCCCTTTTCCATGGCCAGACTCAAAAAAACTCCAAATATAAGGCACCCCTCTCTCTACGTGCATCCTACACAACCAATAAAACATGCGAGCATTCTTGAATTGACCTGTACAGTTATCTGACCAAATGATATGTCTATCCATAGCAATTGCATGCTCATGTAAGAAATAAAAAAAATTCTTGAAACAATGTTGCACAAACTCGTGAGAGTGAGATCTATCATCACTAATATAAAAATGATACTCTCTAATAATCTTTCGATTATCTTCCGCACTATTAGGGGCATGTCTATATGTTATGTGAACAAAAATTGCAATCTGAATAGAGTTGTAAAACTGAGATTGTGTCTCATTTTGAGGTTGCAATGTGTAGTTCTCAGCAAAATCAACAACTAATATAATAGTTCCAATGGGAAAAGTCTCCTTACATGTTCTAAATTGTTGATCCAACCACTGAGACCTGTGACTATGTCTTGCATACATGTAAAAAAGATTTGCCTTGAAATCTGAAATAAAATTAGCCACATTGATATCTTTTCCAACCAATTCACATCTAGAGCTCTCACTCCCACTCTTCAATGTGTATTTCACCATTTCATAGACCCTTTTTTTCACTATTGTCTTTCCAAGATCTTGTTCACACCCCTCATGGAAACATGTGTCAAACCTGGATAAGCCACCACATTCTGAACACTTCTCATTTAAGCAAGCATTTTTTATAAAAGGAACAACCATCAACTCTATGACATAAGAGTTGATCTAACAAGTCTCTTGATGATTTTGGAAGCCCACTAGCCCCACAATCCTCCAACATTTCTTTACTATGCAAAGTAGAACGGATGGAGCATAATAGTTCATGGTGCATAGAAAACTCAACATCATATTTGCAACAACATGTATTTCGAATTTTGAGTGGCACACAATAAATTGGCTTCAAAGATTCAAAAGCCCTTTGTGATATATGAACACTTGGATGACTCTCTCTAAATTGTTTGAACAACATAGTTTGACTTACCTCCAAATAGTGTTTAGGATGTGGCGTGCGGTATCTGATGCCAATTCTCAACTTTAAGACATCTTTAGCATTGGGTGATACTCGTGAGTTAGAGTGCAAAATTGTATAATTTCTTCCTTCACATCGTCAGATAGCTTCTTATCAAAATGTGGAAGTCTCCCACCAAATGCCCATGTTTCATTTTGAAGAGGATCATCAATTTTCTCTCGTTGACTAAGTGCTCTTCTCAAAGTAGTACGATTTAGATTCAAATCAATACAAGTTTTTCTCATATATCTACCCTTTCTCAAATGATGACTTACCAAAGAGGTTGTAATAACCCTTCGAGCAGCTCTATTATCCTTCTCTCTGCTATTTTTTCCAACGCTATTGAGAGCACTGAAAAGATTCTTCACAATAATGGCATTTCTTTCCAACTTTTTATTGACACGAATTTTCAATTTGGAAAGCATAGGTCTCATCTTTTGCATCTTTAATAAGTGTATGAAAAGATGACATTGCTCTACCACTGTCTTGTTGCCGAAAAACATCTGATATAGTCTTGAAGGCCATAACCGAATGGTTCTTTCTGATTTTTTTCCTTCCAAACTAGTCATAATCGTTTCATCAATTTCAATTATCCATTTTGGTTTTTTAGAACCTTCATGTCGATTATAATTAGGAGATATGTAAGGTTCTTGTGCATTAAGTTCTTGTGCATTGTCATCTTCGACATGGTCAATTATGCAATTTGGATTATGACTTGGTGGCATTTCTTCTTCAAAATTTTCAATCTCTACATTTTCAATTTCTGCATTATCATTTTCAATAGGTACATTTTCATTCCCCAACTGTACATTTTCATTATCTGACTCTATGATTTCACCTTCTATTAATTCATTGTCAACTTGATTGATATTTAGCATACCTTGTCTTTTTTTTCGGTGTTTCATTTTGTCCTTTTCCCTATATGCTGCAATGTCTTCATTGGATATCTTCCTTTTACGTTTATTCTTTCAACGACTGTTGCTCCCCATTCAGATGACAAATTCGAACACCTAAGGTTATATTTTTGAATTCTTTTCGATTGGTTGGGCCCCAAAACATGATTTTTTACAAATCCCGTGAAAAAAGAGGTAAAAAAGTAATGTTGTCGGGTCTATAGGGACAGTGAAATATTTGAAATTGATGCCAGTATAATCGGATATCCGATAATATATCAGATATCCGATCCAAGATCGAATATTCGATATAGGAAAAGGACTTTTGGGGGGAAAACTTGCTAAGGTTTCCCTCCTTTGCCACAATAATATTAATATTATGAAAATATTTGAAGGCAAAAGACTTTATTTTATAACTAAGTTAATAGTATATTAGTATTAGTATAAAATATCAATAATATTAATATAAAATAGTATTAATATACCTATAGTATCAATATTATTATTATACCTATAATAGTATTAATATTATTAATATAGATATAATAGTGTAAATATATAATGTTTATTTATATTAAGCTACAATATATAGTATTAATACATATTATTATTATAGCTATAATAGTATTATTATTATTACTATACATATAATAATATTAATATTTAGTGTTTATTTATATTATAATTATTATCCTAAAATAGTATAAATAGTATATCCTAAACTATTACGTTATATATACTAAAATATTACGTTATTATATAGATATATTAATAACATATATATTAATATAATAATATTTATAATATATATTATATTTAATAAAAATATTACGTTGTTATATATATATTATATTATTATACATATTAATATAATAATATATAATACAAAGAGGGTCGTCATTTAATGGGTCAAAGGGGGTCATAGGTCACCCTATGACCCCCTTTGACCCATATGAACGACTCGACTATATCCCTAGGGGTTCTAGGCCCCTAGGGACATACGTCGTCGTTTAATGGATCAAAGGGGGTCATAGGACACCCTATGACCCCCTTTCACTCATATGAACGATTCAAATATGTCCCTAGGGGTCCTAGGACCCCTAGAGACATATGTCGTCATTTAATGGGTCAAAGAGGGTCATAGGTCACCCTATGACCCCCTTTGACCCATATTACCCATTCGAATATGTCCCTTGGGGTCCAAGGACCCCTAGGGACATATGTCGTCGTTTAATGGGTCAAAGAGGGTCATAGGTCACCCTATGACCCCCTTTGACCCATAATACCCATTCGAATATGTCCCTAGGGGTCCTAACACCCCTAGAGACATATGTCATCGTTTAATGGGTCAAAGGGGGTAATAGGTCACCCTATGACCCCCTTTGACCCATATTACCCATTCGAATATGTCCCTAGGGGTCCTAGGACCCCTAGCGACATATCTCATCGTTTAATGGGTCAGAGACGGTCATAGGTCACCCTATGACCCCCTTTGACCCATATTACCCATTCGAATATGTCCCTAGGGGTCCTAGGAACCCTAGAGACATATATCGTCGTTTAATGGGTCAAAGAGCCCTTTGACCCATATTACCCATTCGAATATGTCCCTAGGGGTCCTAGGACCCCTAGAGACATATATCGTCGTTTAATGGGTCAACAGGGTCATAGTCACCCTATGACCCCCTTTGACCCATATGTACGATTTGAATATGTCCCTAGGGGTCCTAGGACCCCTAGAGACATATGTCATCATTTAAAGGGTCAAAGAGGGTCATAGGTTACCCTATGACCCCATTTGACCCATATTACCCATTCGAATATGTCCCTAGGTGTCCTAGGACCCTTAGGAACATATGTCGTCATTTAATGCATCAAAGGGGGTCATAGGTCACCCTATGACCCCCTTTGACTCATATGAACGATTCAAATATGTCCCTAGGGGTCATAGGTCACCCTATGACCCCCTTTGACCCATATGAACGATTGGAATATGTCCCTAGGGTCCTAGGACGCCTAGGGACATATGTTGTCGATTAATGGGTCAAAGAGGGTCATAGGTCACCCTATGACTCCATTTGACCCATATTACCCATTCGAATATGTCCCTTGGGGTCCGAGGACCCTTAGGGACATATGTCGTCGTTTAATGGGTCAAAGAGGGTCATAGGTCACCCTATGACCTCCTTTGACCCATATTACCCATTCGAATATGTCCCTAGGGGTCCTAGGACCCCTAGAGGCATATATCATCGTTTAATGCGTCAAGAGGGTCATAGGTCACCCTATGACCCCCTTTGACCCATATGAACAATTCGAATATGTCCCTAGGGGTCCTAGGACCCCTAGAGACATATGTCATCGTTTAATGGGTCAAAGAGGGTCATAGGTTACCTTATGACCCCATTTGACCCATATTACCCATTCGAATATGTCCCTAGGGGTCCTAGGACCCTTAGGGACATATGTCGTCGTTTAATGGGTCAAAGAGGGTCATAGGGTGACCTATGACCCCCTTTGACTCATATTACCCATTCGAATATGTCCCTAGGGGTCCGAGGATCCCTAGAGACATATATCATCGTTTAATGGGTCAAGAGGGTCATAGGTCACCCTATGACCCCCTTGACCCATATGAACGATTCGAATATGTCCCTAGGGGTCCTAGGACCCCTAGAGACATATGTCGTCGTTTAATGGGTCAAAGAGGGTCATAGGTTACCCTATGACCCCATTTGACCCATATTACCCATTCGAATATGTCCCTAGGGGTCCTAGGACCCCTAAGGACATATGTCGTCGTTTAATGGGTCAAAGGGGGTCATAGGTCACCCTATGACCCCCTTTGACTCATATGAACGATTCAAATATGTCCTTAGGGGTCCTAGGACCCCTAGAGACATATGTCATCGTTTAATGGGTCAAAGGGGGTCATAGGTCACCCTATGACCCCCTTTGACCCATATGAACCATTCGAATATGTCCCTAGGGTCCTAGGACCCCTAGGGACATATGTCTTCGTTTAATGGGTCAAGGAGGGTCATAGGTCACCCTATGACCCGCTTTGACCCATATTACCCATTCGAATATGTCCCTAAGGGTCCTAGGACCCCTAGGGAAATATGTTGTCGTTTAATGGGTCAAAGAGGGTCATAGGTCACCCTATGACCCCCTTTGACCCATATTACCCATTCGAATATGTCCCTAGGGGTCCTAGGACCCCTAGAGACATATATCATCGTTTAATGGGTCAAGAGGGTCATAGGTTACCCTATGACCCCATTTGACCCATATTACCCATTCGAATATGTCCCTAAGGGTCCTAGGACCCCTAGGGACATATGTCGTCGTTTAATGGGTCAAAGGGGGTCATATGTCACCCTACGACCCCCTTTGACTCATATGAACGATTCAAATATGTCCCTAGGGGTCCTAGGACCCCTAGGGACATATGTCATTGTTTAATGAGTCAAAGGGGGTCATAGGTCACCCTATGACCCCCTTTGACCCATATGAACGATTCGAATATGTCCCTAGGGTCCTAGGACCCCTAGGGACATATGTCATCGTTTAATGGGTCAAAGAGAGTCATAGGTCACCCTATGACCCCCTTTGACTCATATGAACGATTCAAATATGTCCCTAAGACCCCTAGGGACATATGTCATCGTTTAATGGGTCAAGGGGGTCATAGGTCACCCTATGACCCCCTTTGACCCATATGAACCATTCGAATATGTCCCTAGGGTACTAGGACCCCTAGGGACATATGTCGTCGTTTAATGGGTCAAAGGGGGTCATAGGTCACCCTATGACCCCCTTTGACCCATAATACCCATTTGAATATGTCCCTAGGGATCCTAGAACCCCTAGAGACATATGTCGTCATTTAATGGGTCAAAGGGGGTCATAGGTCACCCTATGACCCCCTTTGACCCATATTACCCATTCGAATATGTCCCTAGGGGTCCTAGGACCCCTAGCGACATATCTCGTCGTTTAATGGGTCAGAGAGGGTCATAGGTCACCCTATGACCCCCTTTGACCCATATTACCCATTCGAATATGTCCCTAGGGGTCCTAGGACCCCTAGAGACATATATCGTCGTTTAATGGGTCAAAGAGGGTCATAGGTCACCCTATGACCCCCTTTGACCCATATTACCCATTCGAATATGTCCCTAGGGGTCCTAGGACCCCTAAAGACATATATCATTGTTTAATGGGTCATATGTACAATTCGAATATGTTCCTAGGGGTCCTAGGACCCCTAGAGACATATGTCGTCATTTAAAGGGTCAAAGAGGGTCATAGGTTACCCTATGACCCCATTTGACCCATATTATCCATTCGAATATGTCCCTAGGGGTCTTAGGACCCTCTTAGACATATATCGTCGTTTAATGGGTCAAGAGGTTTATAGGTCACCCTATGACCCCCTTTGACCCATATGTACGATTCGAATATGTCCCTAGGGGTCTTAGGATCCCTAGAGACATATGTCATCATTTAAAGGGTCAAAGAGGGTCATAGGTTACCCTATGACCCCATTTGACCCATATTACCCATTCGAATATGTCCCTAGGAACATATGTCGTCATTTAATGCATCAAAGGGGGTCATAGGGTGACCTATGACCCCCTTTGACCTATATGAACGATTGGAATATGTCCCTAGGGACATATGTCATCGTTTAATGGGTCAAAGAGGGTCATAGGTCACCCTATGACCCCCTTTGACTCATATGAACGATTCAAATCTGTCCCTAGGGGTCCTAGGACCCCTAGGGACATATGTTGTCGTTTAATGGGTCAAAGGGGGTCATAGGTCACCCTATGACCCCCTTTGACCCATATGAACGATTGGAATATGTCCCTAGTGTCCTAGGACCCCTAGGGACATATGTCATCGTTAATGGGTCAAAGAGGGTCATAGGTCACCCTATGACCCCATTTGACCCATATTACCCATTCGAATATGTCCCTTGGGGTTCGAGGACCCCTAGGGACATATGTTGTCGTTTAATGGGTCAAAGACGGTCATAGGTCACCCTATGACCCCCTTTGACTCATATTACCCATTCGAATATGTCCCTAGGGGTCCTAGGACCCCTAGAGACATATATCGTCGTTTAATGCGTCAAGAGGGTCATAGGTCACCCTATGACCCCCTTTGACCCATATGAACGATTCGAATATGTCCCTAGGGGTCCTAGGACCCCTAGAGACATATGTCATCGTTTAATGGGTCAAAGAGGGTCATAAGTTACGGTATGACCCCATTTGACCCATATTACCCATTCGAATATGTCCCTAGGGGTCCTAGGACCCTTAGGGACATATGTTGTCGTTTAATGGGTCAAAGAGGGTCATAGGTCACCTTATGACCCCCTTTGACCCATATTACCCATTCGAATATGTCCCTAGAGGTCCTAGGACCCCTAGGGACATATGTCGTCGTTTAATGGGTCAAAGGGGGTCGTAGGTCACCCTATAACCCCCTTTGACCCATATGAATGATTCGACTATGTCCCTGGGGGTCCTAGGACCCCTAGGGACATATGTCGTCATTTAATGGGTCAAAGGGGTTCATAGGTCACCCTATGACCCCCTTTGACCCATATGAACGATTCGACTATGTCCCTAGGGGTCCTAGGACCCCTAAGGACATATGTCATCGTTCATATGGGTCAAAGAGGGTCATAGGTCACCCTATGACCCCCTTTGACCCATAATACCCATTCGAATATGTCCCTAGGGGTCCTAGAACCCCTAGAGACATATGTCGTCGTTTAATGGGTCAAAAGGGGTCATAGGTCACCCTATGACCCCTTTTGACCGATATGAACGATTCGACTATGTCCCTGGGGGTCCTAGGGACATATGTCGACATTTAATGGGTCAAAGGGACCCCTTTGACCCATTAAACGATGACATATGTCCCTAGGGGTCCTAGGACCCCTAGAGACATATATTGTCGTTTAATGAGTCAAAGAGGGTTATAGGTCACCCTATGACCCCCTTTGACTCTTATATATTAATAATATACATATTAATAATATATATACATATTAATAATATACATATCAATATAATAATATATATATATATATACATATACATATTACATTATTATATTTAATGAAAATATTACGTTATTATATAAATATATTAATAACATACATATTAATATAATAATATTTATAATATATATTATATTTAATAAAAATATTACGTTGTTATATAAATATTATATTATTATACATATTAATATAATAATATATAATACATATTACATTTAATGAAAATATTACGTTATTGTATATATTAATAACATACATATTAATATAATAATATATAATACGTATTTTATATATATATAAATTACGTTATTATATTTAGTAAAAATAATAATAATATATATTATATTTATAGATTGTAATAAGATTAACATAAGATATTATTATATATTATTAGATTATATCTTGCATGTTTACATTACGTTATTATATATATATAATATATTAAAATATGCCTTTACATATTAATATAAGTGAAATAATTTAAAAATAAAAAACTAGAACGTTTAAATCGAATTTCTCTCCAAAATTTGAAGATTTTTTGAATTTGACTACCAAGCTATATCGGATATCCGATCAGGCTTGGTATTTACCAAGCCTGCCCGGTCAACCCCAAAGACGTGTTTATAGAGAGTTTTAGTGATACTTAGACTTCGGGTAGCCGTCTGACAATGTTATTTTGATCAAAATTGAATGAAACGAAATGGGTTTTTTAATATCGCTCTCTAGATTCCATCAATATAATTTCTGTCAAATTCTAAGTTCGATAAGTATTTATTAGTTAATTATCAATGAAGATTATTGTAAAGTGCTGATTGACACACTGAATGAAAAATAGCTATAACTTTCAAACGGTATAACATTTTTTAAATCTAAAAGTTGCGCCACATTCTATACTTCGCCTAGTATAAGAAAAAAAGAAAAAAAGAAAAATTTGATCAAATTTTCTATTAGTTAGGGTGGTCAGACATGGGACTTTTTTTAATCCGAAAAAGTTTTGGTAGAAAATTCATATTTAATTATTTATTTGGAATAAAAATATCAAAAAATATGCGTCACATCCGGGCATGAGTCTAGTTTTCATATCTATAATTATATTAAAAAAAATTATGATTTGATTTTGATTAAGGTGGTCAGACATACACCTACTTTTTATTTCCGCCCTGAAATTTTCTTAGTACTGCATTAAAATTCAAACTTTTGACCAATCAATTATTTTTTTCTCCTGATAAGGCCTAGTAGTTTAGAAACTACATTCAATTTTCTACAAATTATTTTCTTACAACTTTTTGATATAAAGTCCATAACCACTTCAAAATTATGTGTCAAGTTGGCATAAACCTGATTTGCTGATTTTTCACTACCACTTAAGGCCATAGTTTGGTACACCATGATCTTGCACATACCCATTGGATATATTGAAGAAATGAATCATAAATAGCGATCCAATAGATCTAAGTGAGTATAAGATGATAATATAGAATATCTTCCATTAACAAACCAGTAAAATATATTTGAACATAAGGCTCCAATAAGTAATATCAGATATGATACCATTCATCTTATTGGAATGAGTGAAAATATAAAGATTAATTCATCTAAAATATACCAATTACCAAATTAATGGTAGTAGTGGTATTGGTATTAATTGTGTGATAAGAGTAACTACCTTACAAGAGATATTAGTGTATCATCTTAAAATGGAAGCACTTCCATGTTAAGAGCATTTAGCCCTTTGAGTAAGTGGTTTAGGGTCATTCAAGTGCTTTGATTAGGTCTTTACATGGATCTAGTTGTTTCCCCCCTATTCTGCTTCTCTGCCCTTGTCTCCAACCTCTTTCTGACAACTTTCTCTAAGAAATTGAAGACTTTGACTTTCTGGGCCAATGATGACCTCAACATCAAGACCAACCTCAACCTTGACCTAGTTCAAGGATGACCTCAACCCTAACCTAGGGAAGATTTGACCTTGTCCTTGACCCCAAGTCCAAATTTCAAGTTCTAAAGGTTTCAGGATGTCAAGCTTTGGAAAGTTTGATTTTCCTATTTCGAAGTTGGATGTTTTAGATTTTAGAATGGTAAAATCTTAAATTGCATTTAATCTAGGTCTATTTCTAGGGGTTAAGGTTAATTGGGATTTAATTCTCCAATTTTGGTCTCTCTAGAAGTTTGTGCCCTAGATTACTATATGATGAAGTTTTCTTCTCTCATTTTATCTAACTGTTATCTTGCAAATCCCATTTTCTATGAGTGACTACCTACTTTTCATAAGAAGACAATTCAAAGATAAATTTCTATGATTAAGCATCTACATTCTACCTTTCAAGAATTCAATTTTTCCATTGAAGATCAAGGATTTAAGCATTCAAGCCTTTGAAGGGATTTGGTTCAAGCATTCAAGATTCATCATTCAAACCCTAAATCTAGCCATCATAGTGGTGTGATCTTCCTTCAAGACCCTTTTTTCATCTTCAAGATCAATTCATTCCTCTCTCAAGGTGGATTCCAAGCAAACAGTCATGGAGGTTTTGATTCACATTGTTGAGTCTAAGATTTCATATCAATATATACTTGTTTTCATTTCAAATACAATTGCATATCTATTGAATAACATAGCTTCATTGTTAGATCTACTTCTACTACTTGCTAGCATTCTTTATTTCAATTCCATTTTTAAGGTTGATTCCAAACCAAGATTTTCACTAAGGCAAACCCCTCATCCAAATAACACAAGCATTTTTCTCTTAGATACAAATACATGATAGAAAATTGAAGTGTAGATTTGGATACCCTTTTCACCGAATTTGTGGGATTCGTGAAAAGAATTTTCATCGGAGATGTTTAGGGCAAGGTCAACTTTTTGGGATAAGATTGTGCCCTGCTATCTAGGTCAAGGTTGACCTACCCTCGAAAGGACACAAGTTCTCTAGGTTTTCTCTGTCTTGTCATTTCCAGTCCAAAATAGGTCACATAATCTCCCAAAACTATGCACGGACATCAAAAATGAACATTTTCCAGATTTTCTTTACTTTGAGGTTTGTATTTGTCTTTTATTAATTCAAAGGTTTTAAGTACTTACTTTCTATAGAAGATTATATGATTTCCTCTTTTCTTCATATTTTCTATTGTTTGATTCATTTGTGCATTGATCACTTCTTTTTGATTAATCAATTTGGATCATTCCTTTTGAGAATTTGGGTTAAGGACATGTCCTATATTCCCCCTCACATATTCATACATTACAAATATCATACATAATTTTTTTATCCTATTTATTTTGGTGAACCCGACACACTTATCCTCTTCTCTTTTGTGGAATTAGATGCCCTATTGTGTTTTGTAGTGTTATATTTCCTTTTATATTATCTTGCTGGTGTTATATTTGTCTTTAATATTAAATCTTGAATGCTAATTAGATTTCTTGCATCTATAGTTCAAAAATACAAAACAATTGCAAAATCTCTATCAAAATACAAAACCATTTCTTGCATTTTATTTACTATGAATATTATTAAGATGCTTTGTGTGTGGTTGTGTTCCTTATTACCCTTCTTTTAGTATCTCTTTATCATACCTATGATTTTTATGAGAGTATCATTCACTTTATTATTTTGGTGATCCTTCATTTTATTCTTGCTTATGCTTTTGTGAATTTGACTGATACTAATCTTCCTATATTCAAAAATTTCATTAAAGGTTCTTTTGGTAGACTTATTATTCTCTTGGATTATGTGAAGAGTTTGGTAGATGATTGTTGGTTAACAGTCTGTCCCTCTTGCTAACTTGGCTTTACCTTTACTCTATACACCCGGAATGTGAAGAAACAAAAGGATGTCACCAACAAATGGGTTAATGTATGTGTTATATTAGTGCCCTCTGAATTACAAGGTAAAAATACCTTATATGAAAGATATGCAATGAATTTTGTCTTTAATAGATCATTGAGATAGGGGTACATGCTCTTAATCTGAGAGTAGAAGAGGATAAGCTAGGATCCTCATAACTACAAACACCCTAGGCAGAAATAGATTTTGGAAACCTCTAACACCCAATGGAATGTGTTGGCTTGATTTTATGTTTACCAAAATTTTTTCAAAATGCTTGTGAAAATTAGGAAGTTTTGTTCTTAGACTACCTAGGGTTTTAAGCAAAATTTCCATTCATTTCCAAACCCTAGGATTTTTCTCTTGTTTTTATTTTGTTAGGGTTTAGGGTTTTAACCTTTTAAATGTGATACATTAAAAACCATGTCATATTTTCCATATCCTAAGTTTGAGCCTTTTCACTTTTCATGTTTGGCTTCATATATTTTTAAGTCATGATGTTGCAACAAGATTCTAGGTGTACCTTTGCTACTTTTAAAGTGCTAATTGTTGAGCTATCATATTGCATGATTCTTAATGACAGGAATCCTTTTGAACTCCTCTCTTAAAAAGCTAATCCAAGAATCAACTCCAAGGTCTTGAGTGATCTTGTGACCTACTAAAATATGTTCAATTGAAGATAAATGTGAATGTTCATGAGGAGGCCTTTGTTGGTTCTGATAACTTTGGATAAGATGTAAAATATATTCACCACTTCAAAAGAATAAAACACACAAAAGGAAACTATGTTTTTGTATTTTCCATTTTAATGATGGATGCAATCTAACAATGCAACTATATGAATTCCTAGTTTAACCAAGGGGTTAGTAAAGCAAATAACAAAGATAGGGTAAAAAGAAGTTTAAGCAAATGACATTAATGTAAAATCCTAATGTACATAAGCTACAGACACAACACATCTACAAGTTAAGCCTTCAAAGAAATCAATAGATAACCAATGAAAGCAGGAGCAACACTTCCTTAATTCCATAGATGCAATTTTGTATGGGAATTCTAGCAACCATAAGATGTTTAAATTTTCATCGAATCACAAGGCCATAGAAAGTGCACTCATGTGAGACAAAAAGTTATGCAGGAATAAAATGGATGATCTCTTCTCGAACTAGATACGCCAACAAAATTTGTAAAACTATAGAAAACACTAGAATTAAAAGATTTGCACAACTAAAAATAACACAATAAATTTTTGGCTCAATTACATTCCATGAACATACATTCACAAAACATAACACACTTAGGCAATAATCACTACACTACAAATGCGAGCACCAAAAAAATATATTATTGCAAAATAATGGTGGCCCTGATTACATATTACAATCCAGTATTTATAATAAATCATTTCCTCAATTTGTGTTGAGAGTGAGAGAAATATTCATTCAATCATATGCTTCTAAATTAATAAAACAAAACAAATTATGTACAAACTATCTAACTGGTGCTAAGTAGGACTCTGTCCATTTTATATCATTAATTGGATGTATGAGCCTTTACATGTTATAAAACAAAGAAATTATGAGAAAATAAGAAGAAGAGAGCCTTCAATTGATGCAGAAGTCTCTAGATGTGCCAAAAATAGGAGCTCAACCTTCAATGGCATTTTTCGGAGTTGAACTGCTGTCGAAATGTGTTTTTGATACATGGAAAGTTCTAATTTTGGAACTAGCTATTAACTATCGATGCACCTCTAGAAAAACACACCTTGGAAGAAATGCACTGGTGCAACAAGGCACCTCTAAATTTTTCAAAAATCTTCCAAAACACTTTTCAAAAAGTGCACCAGTGCACCTGGCGCACCTAGCACATCTAGCGCAGTAATGCACCTCGAAGACCAAAAAATGCAAAATTTTACCAAGTGTCAAAATTGAAATTCTAGCATCTGGATTTTGTTCACTTTTATCCCAAAGCTATGTCTAGATATTTTCCCTTGAATTTCTCTATTATCTCAGTAAACTACACTGAATCTAGTAAGTCTAAGGCATTATATTTATCTTTCACTTTTTGCCTGTAGTTGTCCACCTCTATATGGGTTTCTGCAAAATCATCGAGTTTCGTATCAACACTAGTACATTTTGACAAATATGTGACTATGTGACTAAAAATTTTAGTCACACCACTAAAACGTTTAGTTGTGTGACTAAAATTGACCACAATGCACTATTTCTTTGCATTTTACATGTATAGGTAACTAAATAAGTGACTAATTTGGTCACTATGTAAAATTACAAGATCAACCAAATAGAAATGACTAAATAGACTACCAAATAAATGAATAAATAAGTGACTCAATAACTAGTCACTAATAACTAGTGACCTGAACATAAGTGACTAAACAGGCTACCAAATAGATTACAAGATAATTAGTCACTATTAATGAGTCATTTGTACTTTATCTCTTGACTTTCTCTAAGGTTTATTTATTAGTCTATTAGATTAATTTTATTAAAACCCAAAACATAAAACCCTCCTCATTCTAAAGATTAATTAAATCTTAGATGCATTTTGGTCCATACTTGCAATTCATGTTCTTGAAAGATGTTATCTTTAAACACTACTTATACATAAAAGTGTACTTTAAGATGTATATTTTTAATGACAACATTAACATTTTTTCTTAAATAATTATATTATATTAAATTATAAAATAATCTTATTTTAATTATCATAAAATTAAAATTGAGAAAAATGATGCATACATTTTTAATTAAGATAAACATTGCGAAAAGTGAGTTTTTAGAAATTGAAATAAATTTAATGTACCACCTCTAAATGAAATTATTCTAGTTGTTTGAGAGAAAGAAGTTAAGGCTTCTTGTATGTTATAAGGCTTACAACTTCATTTGATGATGTATCTATTATATTTTGTGATTATATGAAGAGCAATTATTGCACAAGTGATTATAATATATACTAAATGGAATCATTATCTATATGAATTGAGTTGCAACTATTA
Source organism: Cupressus sempervirens (assembly GCA_028749045.1). Lineage (NCBI taxonomy): Eukaryota > Viridiplantae > Streptophyta > Pinopsida > Cupressales > Cupressaceae > Cupressus > Cupressus sempervirens. Next base: position 299,882,411 of record CM053786.1, on the reverse strand, counting down.
TTTATATTTTGCTAAAAGCTAGTTTCAAATTTGCCTTTAGGATATGATTTTTTCTTCACCTGATAGTTTGGTCTATTCAACAAAGATATATTCTAGGCCTAGACTATGTTCAACAAATATATTCTCTAGCCATAAAAATTTATGTGGTCTTGACAACAAAGCTTCTCAAAGAGGTGAGGTAGTTAATGTATTTTGCACCTCATTTTTGTATTCAATCACTATAGATAATTTTTAATTCTAATATGATGAAATTTTATTCTAGTTAGATCATCATAGAAGAAGAGGGGAGGCTGGATTCAATATCTCCTATGATCTAAATCCAAAATTGCATTTCATCTTTTGCTATTATGTGAAAATAATGTGGCTAATACAATAATATCCTAAGACTTTTCATTGACTTATTATGCAATTCTTTAATCAATTTTACTATATAATCTAGAGATTGTCTTAAATTATAAAATAAATACAATAAAAACTTTTGAACACAATCGATAATATATTATTTATTGTAATTAATAATTTAGAAAATCAAAATAAATAAATTAAAAGTCATGACATTTTTAACTAATTAAAAAATAATAAGAGCGTCATACCAAAAAAAACAATGTCAAAACAATGAAAAAAGAGTACCAAAGATTGATGAAGTGAAATTCATTCACAAAAAATCAATGCCAAAACAATGAAAAAAGAGCGACAAAGATTGTTGAAGTGAAATTCATTCACAAAAATCCCTTTGAAGTCTTTCACGCTTCATATAGAAAGGTTTCAATGGAAAAATATTGAACACGGGCAAGAAATTTAGGCTCATAAGAAATTTTTTTTGAGGGAAATGGAAAAGTGCCTGGCCTCTCAGATTTGGACAATTATTCTTTGTCAAGGTCCTTTTTGTGTTTGAAAATTTTACTAGGATTGTCATTTGATAAAATCTTTAACTTTTCTTTTCTAAACATCCCCATACATTGATGATATATTGATTCAAACCGTATCTCCTATAAAAATTAATGTATTTGTTGTTTTGTCTCCTTGGGAAAAGATGGTGTTTGCATTCATAGAAGTACTTGGAAACGCTCAAGAGTGGCTGAAGGAGTGGGGTTTAGAAGGTCATTGTCATTCCAGTTGGATACGGTAAGTTCCAACATTTATTATTAATCTCTTTAATGACATTTCTTGTGATTTACTGAGAATGAATGTATTTGCTTTAATGTTTGATATCTTTTGTTGTTTCTTTCGCTCCTATCATTCAGTATTACTTAGCCAAAATCCTAGTTCCTTGCATTCGATAAATGAGAAGAATTAGAAATGAATTTTGTCCTCTCTATAAACTCCTCGAACATGTATTGTGTCTTCTTTTTCATTAGATACATCCATGTTTCTGGTTTTGAAACAATGCTAATGGCTATGGCTTTTAATAGAAATAAAAACCTCAATTTTTGTGTTAGTGTGAAATTACAAATTTATTTATTGTCACTTTGTTCTTTACAGTTACTCCATACATCAATAGAGATTGGCAGCACAAAATTCTTTTTGTTTTTGTTTTGATAGTTAATCTCATATGTAAAATGTACTAGGTCAGAGTTAAATTGTGTTACATAGTCTGTTGGCATATATTTGTTCATCTTCTTGTTTAATTTCCTTAATTGCATTGAGGAGAGAAATGATGAATGATTGTCCATTTAATTTATTAGGAAGTTGGAGTGGTTATGTTTCATGCCTATTATTCCTTCTTTATCTTTGGGATTAACAAACTACTAAGTCTTAGATGTGCATTGAACATATTTAATTTCCTTGGAGCAGCTTGTTATGTCCCTTGAAAGTCATGAATACTTGTATAAACATATATAATTGGATTCCAAACAATATAATGATGTTACTTTCCTATTATGAATGGACAATTAGATGGAAAAATATGAATTGTTTCCTTATTTCATTTATATATTACATTATTATATGTTTCAATAGGGTGATAGGTAATAATAAGTCTAGTGGGTTTGGAGCAAATAGATTGTGGGATACATGGATAGACACAGGGAACTTTTAGGCAGTATAGAATTAAGAGAATATATTCCTCATTCTAAGCATTGTTGGATAGGTAGTAGTAGACAAACTATCTTATTACTATTCCAAAATTCTCATACCCTTAAAAAAAACTAAGTGAATCAGTCCTCTTGTAAATTTACAAGACATCAATGCATATCTACAACCAGCAAGCCATTGATGTGTTTGGGAAAGGTGTGAATGGTAGAGAAAGCTACTATTTATTAAAATATTTATAGAGCCCCTGTTTAACCTTGAAAGAATTACCAAATAGAAAATATAGAAATTAGGATATATAGGATTTATTATTAAGTGGTAACTATAATAGTTTCATTATCATGCTTGTCTATACCCAATTCCAATGGTCTATTTCAAAAATAGTTGGCAGTGTTGTTTACTGTACTCTTATTGTGCTAGATCTTTATGATGAATTTGTTGAGAATCTGTTAAGATCTATGATCCCTATCTCATAATGATTGCCATATGCATGCATTTCTACTTCATATAATTTGTGATTAAAACTCTACTGGAAATGATTTTTTGGTATATATATAGCCTTGTTGAGGATGTCTCATTTTTCCTATAACAAGGAAATGAAAATCATTGTCATTTTTTGTGTGTATTTTGTCTAGAAATTCTTCTATCCTTCTTATTGATTATGGATAGACATAACTACTTCCCCCCTTCCTTGTCAAAATTGAAATTAGTTGTTGAAACTTTGTAAGAATGTGAGCAATAGCTTGACTTAATGCTGAGAAAAATTAGAACTTTGGTTTACTTAATGCCTTGTTGTGTATGGAAGCCACCATCATATTCTTCCTCTTTTAAGAAATGTGTAGATGTAGATGTGGTTCAAAATTTCTTTAGAGTTTAAGCCAGTTTGGGTATGGTATTGCTAACTTTATAATTGGGATAGATCATGATATTCAGAGGTAGACATCTTAATATACTTTTTCACTTAAACTGGAATGAGAGATATGTACATTTTGAGATGCCTTGTTTACTATGAGATAGAATATAGATACTAATGTTTATGTAGAGACACTTAAGATTACCTGAACACATCATAAAAATGAAATAGATATAGTTAATTTCATACAAGCATGAAACAATACATCATTGTCAAAGGCTACTTGGGATCCATACAATCAAATTTATATCTTCATCCCATCACATCATAGTTTCAACATTTGGATGTACAGATGTCTTGTCAACATGTCACTCTTATGAGACTAATCCAACTAAGAAAATTATAAAAATAGGAATTAGGAGCTATGCTATGCATAAATAACCTTTTGGAAAGCATTATAGAGTCAAATCTTGTAAAAGAGCCTTCAAGTTCAAGTATTTGGTCTAGTTGCTCCAGATATGAAATAGTGGCGAATTGTACATGTCACTCATGGGAATAATGAATAGAATGCATCCTTTAAGTACATTCCTCTCTCCATATTATTTATTTTGGTTTTAAATCATGTCAACACTAGGTTTGGTTAATGTTAACGTAATGATAATGCATATGATTTTTAGGCCAATAAGTGTCTTGAATATTGTTAATCTAAGGCACCAAATCTATGGTCTTGAAAATCATAGGCATATCCCTTTCCATGTCATTGACCCAAGTTCAAATACTATCAAGCATACTATCTATGTTATAAACTTATAAGAAGCCATGATAATGCTGGCCAAAATGAGTTGAGGCCAAGCACAAAATCCAATTGAATTTTAATAGAACATATACTTGTTGGTTGTGGTTTCTTAACCAAAAGTTCATTTTCTATGTTTCTAGTTCTAAGGTCATTGGGATAAAATATTTGGTTATCACAACCAAATAAAAAAGCATCATTTGGTCCACCTTTGTATTTGTACTTGATGAGAGCTAGTTAATGAAAGTCTAACAACATTTTCATTATAGAAATGGTAAATTGTTTTAAAGAAGTCAACTTGGATGGTAATCCTTGTGATGAATAGAAATAACTCAAGAACCCTTAATATTATTTATCGTTGTTCTCCTTTGGACTCCATTTTTTGTAGAATCGAAGAAAAATTGAAACATATCCCACTCTTTCAAAGATTCTTCTCTTACTCAAACTCTACTAACACAACCTTCTCGTTGTCCCATTCCATCAAAAATGACTAATAGGAATTAACCTTGGTCCAAATCTATTTATCCTTTGGAACCCTAACCCTTAAAACACATTGGGACTTTCCCACACTATCCTCAATGCCTACTCAATGCCAACTAATACACTCAATCTCAAGCCCCAAAGAATATTGTCAATATGTCACTTATTGATTTTTATATAGACTTGTAATCAGTCAACTGTAACTTTTGGATCTGATGATATTTCATCAATCCCTCCTCTGATATTAGAAAACACTTGAGTCCCAAAAACATATTCAAAAATAACATAAATCCAACAGTTCATTTGTAAACTACAACCCTTTTATTGAGACTATTTTTTTGAGAAAATTAAAGCATTCACCTTTTTCAATCTACCCTATTTCTCCATACAAAACACATGGTAACTACTTCTATGGCTGCCTAAAACTTCAAGTAAATGAAACACATAATATTCCCCATCATCTTACCAACCATGGGGCTTTGGTAAAAGTGGAATACAAAGTTGCTACATAATAAAATGTTCTTGGGTTTCCCTAAACAAGGGTTTGGAGAAGTTATGAATAAACAAAGATATTTCTACAAATACTTAACCAAATAACACACTAAGTTAATTCAATGACCTAATACATTCTAACAATAAATCTTAAGAAAAACATCATCCTAGACCACTGAAAAGTGGACTATAATAAATCTAAAAGTAAGGGGAATGTGTTGAAACTTATCTTTGTTGATTGTAAACTTTATACACAGACTGTATTATCTACCATCCATACTTGCAAGCCTTTATAAAGAAGAATAAAACTCTCCATCCAAATACCAACCCAAGAACCAACCATTGACTACTTCTTTATTTGGGCTATCACATTGTTTTTATGTTACCAAGTTGACAACAAAGTTGCCAAATATATACCAAAAATGAGTTAACTCTGCACATAATACTTGACTATTCAGAGGCTTCTTTAGTATTGAACCTAAAATTTCTATTGTCACTAGTTAATGCCAGTGAGGATCATTTATTTGGTTAGTCATTTACCTAATAACTTCTAGGAGATCGGAATAATTTAATTAGTTGCTTGCTGATCCTCCTATTCAATTTATCAAAATGGAACTTCTAATTATTGTGACTGTTACTTTAGGAACAATGAACTGTCAGCATTAGTTAACACCAATTAGAACCTATTACATCCTTAACTTCTCATCTCGTCTTTGTAGATAGCCTAGAACTTTGATAAAAAATTACATTTATTGTCGACCCATAGATCACATGTATTTGATCAACAATTTACTTACTGTTCAGCCCATGTGATTTTACTTATGTATTCAACCGACCAAGGGTAGTTGTAATTGGTTCTTAGGATAGTTATTTGTTTTTCATTGGCCTAATTCTTTTAGGACAGATCTATATAATTTTATAATTCCCAATCACATGGGCGGCATTTGCTGTATGTGAAGATATAACAAATCAAATGAATTTTTCACATAATTTCTGATTTTTATTCTACAACATTATGGTTTCAGATTTTTTTGGTATCTTTGAATTTGTAAATGTGGCTAAAACCTATTGAAATCATTCGAGGGGTAAATCTACTTTATTTTGGCTTTTGAATCACCCGTTTTTATTTAGAATTGACAAAATTATGTTAATTTTAGTGAAGGAATGTCAAAAACCCTCATTAGAGTAACCCGAGAGGGAACATAATGTAGTTTTAATGCAGATTCACGTAGAGATAATCCCCATAATGGGAAATTGAATAGGAAATAACAAATATTATATTTTCTTAAAGTTGTAGAACTTCCATGCAGCAAATGAAATGTAGAAACAATTAGAGGAAGGTATGATAAACTATCTCAGCATTCACAAACACAGAGACAGGGCTTGGTGGAAGGATTTGTCCACCAAAATGAATATAGGAGGATATATATGTCATGAATAATGTAGAGGGAAGTTTTCTCAAGATACTGGGGTCAAGTAACATATGGAATCACAAGTACAGGGTCGATTCATGATCTTTGTTTAAGGTATGTTAGGACTGTCATATGGACAGCTAAAGTAATTTGAAATTGTTTTGTTTCTAGAATTTTATAGTGGATAGAGTAATGAGTCTAATGTGTAGGAGGGATGTGTAAAAATTATAAATAATGTCTAGGATTTGTTTCTATGCCTTAGGTCTAAGGGACGCATCATTAGAGGGTTTATTTGTGATTGTCACAATAATATTGTTGGTAACTGTTATAAGGACAGTGGTTAGTTATTGTGATGTTTATGAACCAATTGGTGACAAATTATTGAGTTTCCTAATCCTCCAATGAAATGTGTAAAGATTCTCGTCAATGGTAGGTTATAGGGGAACTCAAGACAAGAGTTGGTCCAAAACTAGTGTTTATAAGTGAATAGACACAGGGTTGCAAGTAGTCACAAAATAATGATTAGTGATTAGAGAGATTGATCTAGTTAGAAACAGAGAATAGGTTCATGTGATCAATATATAAAGTGTGGAGCATAGTGGGAATAGGTGAAGTTGGACCATTAACTGGCAGCACTTTATAAATTGGAAGAAATATGTACAAAACTTAATGAAAAATAACCAAATAAAAGCATTGAGAAACAAGAAATTCTTGTTCTAGTAGAAAGTGAAAACAAGCTAACATTGAGCTGCAACAGGATGTTCCAGTTTCTGGCACAAGATCTAGGAAGATATACAAGTGTGATGTTGCAGATCCTTCACATGGAAAGAGTCTAGAGGTTCCTGATGGGGGAGAGAAAGAAAGCAGTCTGTTGGATGACTCGGGAATGGATTTTTTTGTTTCTATGCCTGTCGGGGGTAAAATGGGAATACATGAGCAAGAAATGATAGAAAATCAATGCTCTGGTGAATGTGGGAAATGTATAGACCACTAGAAAAGGCAGAGGTAAGTCATTTGTATGTATTGAATGGTTTTAGAATTTCAGCAAGAGTAAGTGAAAAACTTCTATATCAGGATGTATCAAGTTTGCAATCCAATGAGTTCTTCATTTCAATTTAATTGAAAAATATGAGAGTATAACAATTTATAGTTATTTTGACTTTATTAAAATTGTAATTTGATGTATTTATCAACATTGATTGAGAGCTTTTTATAAAGGAATGGCAAGTGCAATGTTTTTAAAGGAAACAATCATTAACTAAGAACTCGAATAGAAATAATCTAAACTTAAGATACATCAAGTGACCATTAAATAATAAATATGACAATATTATTCTAATACCCTTCCTCAATGGCCATTTTATTAACTATACCAAGTTGCACTTTTGACTGTTATAAATTTCCAGGCCTCTATACTTGTTGAGGATATCTGTTGTCTGATTCACAGTCGAAATATACTGCAATATCATAGTTCCATCATCAAAAAGTTGTTTGATGAAATGATAATGAAGCTCTACATATTTGGTTTTCTTGTGGAAAATTGGATTCTTAGAAAGACAAGGGTGAAGGCTGTATAGTTGAGACATTTGCACATAAAAAAGAATCATTCTTAGCTGTACTACCTCACGTGTTGCTTTAACAGTTCCCCAATATTTTGCTTAGGTTGAGGTAAGAGCTACTACCTATTGCTTCTTACTGGTACACCCCACCCTTACCATACCAAGATTGAAGACATACCTAGAATTAGTCTTTCTATCATCAACAGAACCAATCCAATCTGAGCTTGTGAAACCAGTCAGCAGAGGATGCACTTCTTCTATATATAATGCCAAAGTGTGGTGTCCTTTTGACTTATCTGAATATATGCTTTGTTGCAATTCCATGTTCATCATTAGGGGCTGTCCTGAAACAAGATATACAACTTACAAGATAACTAAGATCAAATCTAGTGGCTGTAAGATATAAAAGGATGCCAACTTATGTTAGTTTTATGGTAGAAATCACATTCACAGTACAATACGTAAACTAGAGAACACAAAACTCAGAAATTACCTTGGGGAAACCCTCGAACTTGAGGGCAAAAAACCTAGCCACAAATCTCTTCTTTTATTGATAAACAAGAGTCTAATTTGCAATACACTATAATGTCCCTGTTCCCGACTATCCTTGAATATGGATGCAATAACGACAATTTATTGCATTGACATGCAATTATGACAATTTATTGCATTGACACTATCTTATATTCATAACTAAATTGGATGATGAAATTTATGCTCAGCAATAAACACAAGGGGACCTTCTCTGTGATGTCCCCTTAGTAATCATCTTATTAATTTGGGACCATTAGCTTGAATTATCTCCATTTCATACTCTTGATCACAAATTTGTTATCAAATGATCTAGTCCCCTTTTGATTCTTTTTGTCACTTTTTCCTCTGTCTTCCTTTCACACCACTTCATAATGCTGAGATTTATAACTTTATTTATATGAATATCATATTGTTAAATCTATATACATATATACATATTTTTACCATCAACAACCTCCACTCTTTATCTCTTGTTATGGTTGTCTCTGTATTAGAGTTTCTATTATAGTGATCTGATATTCCTCTTCCTGATACTTTTTATGTGATGGTCAAATCCATATGCAATCGATGGTTGTTATTAGAGCTGGAATCCATTACTTCTATCTCTGTTATGCATCCTTACTACTTACACGTTGTTCTTGTCAATGGTGGATTAATTCCAAAACCTAGAAAGTCTATTAAATATTCTAATTTCTTCCTACAGAAATTGAGATTGTTGTCTTCACCATATAATATTGAAGCAATGTTATTTCCTTGAACATGTCATCTTACCCTTTTCTAAAATCCCTTCATTTCCCCCTTAATTCTTTTTTACCATTATAATTTCTGCAGCCCATTAATGTTTCAAGGCGGCAGTAAGTTTGATGCTTTATCGCTGTTTCTGAGGATCTGCATGGTAATCATTCACTAGCCATGTATATATTTTGAGTTTTCATTTCACCACAATCGTCCTTTGTGTCAGTCCCTATGTCTTCCCCATGATTTATTTACTTTATTCACTTATATATGATTCTTTCTTCTGAATGTTTTCTTCTATATCAATAATTTGTGTCAATTTTGAATGGTATCTATTTTCTTCTGATCCCTGATCACATTCAAACCATTTTGTCAAACGTAAGTTCCCTATACATGAATAGTGTTGTTCATTATTCCTTTTCTTTTGTAGATTCCTGACTGTGTATCTTAGATTGCTAACTAGACATCTTCTTTCTCTTCGTGCTCCTCTTGATTCCATATAATATTGTGGCCTGTCTATATTAAGGTTGCCGGAGCCTTGAGCTATTGATAGGTTCTTATTGTCGCTACTCCTTGGTTGTCCTCTTTCTGTACTCTTTGATATCTTCTTATTATCTCCACTCTCTCTTTGATTGAATTACTTTGGTTGGGAGAATGTAAGTGTGTGTGTTGAATTGGTACTTTCCTCTACATCACAGTTCCCAAGGCTCCTTGCAGCTGAAGCCTTACTTTTTTATGTGCAATGTGCAACTCATTTTGAGCCTCATCATCCAATTTATCCTTTTTGGCCACGCCTACGGAAAATTACAACCAACAAAACAAATACTAACACATTTATTTTTCTGCAAAACCAGAAAATGGAACCTGCATAAGCCAATGAATAGATGAGCAGCACTTGCTTTATAAGGATTGACTAAAATAATTTATGCTATTGATATAATTTATAGTGCACAGTTCAGGCTGAGAGTGGGTAAGCAGAGGACAAGTGGACTTCCATAAAACAAAGGAAATGTAGATTTACAAAAAGCAAAGAGATGGAGGTCTAGGTCTCCATAAAGAAACAAAATGCAAGGCAGGCCAAAATCATCCAACAAATTCCAGAATGAACAGAAATTATGACTGCAATCAATAGCATAGAAAGAAATAGAGATCTAAAACAGACAGCTCAACCACACTATTAACAAGGTTGAACAACCTATATTAGATAATCTATTTAGTTCCATGCACAATGATATGCACAGCAACATAGAACCTCCCAGGATTCTAACAAGCCAAGAGATTTTTCCATCGACCATTCAATTCCCTAGCTGAATTTTGAAGGCAATGGCATCATGCTGAAGCAACATCAAGTTACAAAGTTGTCAGTGTATCCCTCCATCTTCAGAAGAAATTTGTTAGTGTAGCCTTCAATACCCCTGTCAGTTGCATGTATAGAATCAATTTTTGCTTCTATAGTAAGTTATGGAAATTCTCTCCACAAATTTGGATGGTTGTTTTTTTTGCAGTCTACTTTTCCACTTTACGCCTTCAAATTTGAACTTGATTCTCGTTTCCTGGAATTTCGAAGGGGATACTTCAGTGAGACAAATTCTTATTCTTGAAAGTTTCCCCTAGTGTCAATCTAGTTTATAATTCATTCTATAATGTATTCAATTTAATGGGTCTCTGCATGGACTTTCAAGTTATTAGTTTAATATATATCACCTCCTTCCTAGCCTAAAATTTACAAATTGATATTTTTGCTCGTCTTCTTGAGGTTTCACACTAGGTAAAGAGATATTTCTTCCAGTTTGTAAATTCAACTTCGCCCACATGCTCATTATTAACATTTAAAAAATTTTCGAGCTTGGTTTGTGAAAAGGATTTAGCAGGTCACCTATTGAATATGCCTTTGTGTTTTGTTTCTGTTTTAATTGGCAATTTACTCGTTGTCTTTGGTGAACTAGTTGAGGTTCTGTTATATTTCTCAGATTTTCAAGTGTTTCTTATAGCCATTTTCTTTATGTGCTCATTGCGGTCAAGTTTGCTACACCTTCTGAATTGTTTATGATGCATGTCTCTACATACTTTCCGTGTCTAGGTTCCAATTTAATTGGACACATATATGGTTTAACTGATGTATTTTCATATGATAATGATCATGGCTATCTCATTGTATATCATTCTACTTTCATTTTCTATTACACTAGTAGTTCGCATTTTAGTTTTAATTTCCTTGTGACAATGCAAATTAAAAATGGCCATCTCTACACTGTACAGCACCAAGGACACCTTCAATTCCTATCTTCTGTCATATATAATATATATTTCTCTGCATGTGTTTCTCTTTTTGGGCTTTTGAAAGATTTGTAATATATGCTCTGAGTTTCAGCTTCTTCCTGCTTGTTTTAACCGCTTATTTATTCAAATGCATTCAATTATTAGTGAAGAGAACCTCTAAATATCTGCTGTCAATATGATAGATTATCCTCTAGATTAATAAGTTGATTTACCTTTCAAAAATATTGACATTTAACATAAATCAGTTAGACTATGGTTTTATGCATTGGTTATATTACATTTCATGAGAAGTTGAGGCCTTGGATTTTATTTTTCTCTTTGTAAAAATAGATCTTAAGCTTTTCTTGTCGTTTGAGAAAGAGAAGGTCGAGCTGTTGGACACATTGCTTTTATCAATCATTTGAAGAAATAAGTATTGCAGATCCCAACCTCTGGCTTTCCATGACATAAAAACAATCGAAGTTACATAACAGTTTCTTGGCTTGGGCAGATGGAAGAATGCGATGAGACGCAGCAAATGAGAAGCACCATGGACTTCTTTAATGAATTGGTAGAAAGCCTTGCACTGACTGTGTTTGGCCATCACGAGATCAAGCGAGCTCTGTTGCTTATGCTAATAGGTGGTGTGCATAAGAAAACTCATGAGGGCATTAATCTAAGAGGAGACATCAATGTATGCATTTTTGGAGATCCCAGTTGTGCAAAATCACAGTTCCTCAAGTATGTTTCTTGTTTTGAAATATGTATCTAAATATGAGTATGTTTTTGGTTAGCGATTATTGAATTGCTGGGTAAAATTTCAATCTAATACACTTAGAAAGTTTTGATCTACACAGATAATTAAATAAACTAAATTTATTACAATTTGTAGTGTATGCGCTAGAAATTTTGCAGCAACTTGTTTTTACAATCAACTGAATAAATTCCATTTATAAAACACCAACGCCTGCACATTTTTGAATGCTTTTGTCTTTTAAACTTTCATAACTAACGCTCAATGGTGGCCAAAACAGTTTGCATCTTTGTATTCACCTGAATAATTCTAAGAGATTGACATATGGTGCCACTAAAAGTTAGAATTTTCTCTTGTACACTAAGATCTAGCTGCTAAAGTTGTGAACTCTAACATATATATACAGAGTCATGAATTTGTAATTTCAAGTTTCAACTGAACATTCTGTATGCCATAATGGGATCCAATGTTTCAAATTGAATGTTGCAGGTATGCATCAAGCATTGTGCCTAGGGTCGTGTACACCTCTAGGAAATCTTCATCTGCTGCTGGGTTAATGGCTACAGTTGTGAAAGAGCCAGAGACTGGAGAGTTCTGCATTGAGGTAATGAGATCTCTTTATATCAATTTATGGGTCTTATTTTGGTGCCTTGGATTAAGATGGCAATAAGTGGTCAACAAATCAATCTAATTAATACAATATTTGGAAACGAAATGTGTGGAGTTCATAATCAACAAAAAGATCAATATGTATTAAGCAATAAAACATGTCTGTCTAAATATTGCAAATGTGTCAAATATTTTGTTCCTTTTCTTCAATATTTCATTTTTTATTTTTAAATGTTTCATATGATTGTAGTTAATTATTACTTTTCTCAATTTTAATTGGTTTACTTCTAATAAAGCAATACACTTGGAAATGGATTTGTTAGTTTTGTTAAATTATGAGAATGGTAGTGATGCGATCTAAGTTAAATAAAAAAGAAAAAAGAATCTGTTCATATCCTCCCGCATAAAGATTTTATCTTTTGTATTATTCTTTTGGTAAATGTTTTCATATATTATTAAACCATAATGTTTAGACATTGTTTGTGTTTCTTTTCTTAGTGTCGATCCATAGGAAGCTCACAAGGGTGGTTATACAGGAGTGAGACTGAGTGTGTCTTTGAAATAACCTCTAGGATTTTAGAAGTTGACTCTTCATATTGTTGTTTCTAGGAAAAGGGGAAGGAAGAGAAAACACAAAAACAACTAAACTAAGGTGATGCCTCAAAGATTTTAAAACTCTTTTGGGTTTCTTGTTAGAAATAACAAGAACAAGCAACCCCAAACGATTGAGCATGAAACACCAGACTCTTCATTGTCATGTTGGAAAATAGATCAGAACACAAAAGGCAAATAGACACAGCAAAATATTCAAATCTCTTTGTGGGAAGCACAAATTTGTATTGAAATAATCGATAAACCTATCAAACTCTTCTGGGATAATCTCTTTAGTGTGTTTATTTTGGTTTTGTGAATGATTTTGAAGCTCAGTGTCAATTCTAAATGAATGTAGGTGTTAATTGTTGTGGTATCTGGATTGTATAATTTTCTCATAGATGTGCAATTTGATGAATCATATTTCATACTCTTTCAATCTTTTGATGCCTTAGCCTTGGTATTGCATTTGTATCTTCACATTGATCTTTTTCTTGAAAACTTGAACACTTGCATCTTGACTTGTTCTTTAGCTTGGATACACTTTGCTTACTTGGTGATAAGCTTGTGGTTTGGTGATGCTCGAGGTCTCCAGATTGTCCTTGATACTGAAATTATTGTCACACTTGAAACACTTAGCTCCTTGCCACTTCCATCTCATCTTCCAAAGAAAAATATTGTTTGCATTATGATCATGAGGTGGAAATCTTAAACAAAATTAAGATACTTTGATAACAAGGAATTTCATCAAATTCCAATCCTAATTTGAATTTTGATAAGCTATTCAACTCACCTCAGGGACATGCTCATCAAAAACTTGATCTCATGAACTTACCATTTTATTTTTATACCTTGTTGAGGCTCTAACCTCTCTATGGGGTTCCAGATTCTAACTTGTTCTTGGGCTTGTGAGCCACAAGAGAGGTTGGATTTCAGCCATCTCTGGGGCCCAATCCAAGAATCAATTTTTCTAGGTGTCAATCCATTGCTTGGGGGTGATATTTTTGGTATAAACTATAACCTTTAAGTGATCTTATACATTGTTAGATGAATGAGAGTGGTTTCAGATTCATAGGAGTTATAATGGAGATTCTAGATTTTGGAGATTAGACTCACCCAAATTTTAGTGATCAAGACACTCATCAATGTTCTTTTCCGTAGCTTTTCCAAACTTTCCAAGATAGATTTGATACTCAAAATTTTTTTTTTCCAAAGATTTTATTTCTTCTAGGATATCATTTGAAAATGGTGTTGACCCAGTACTAGAGGGTGATGAGAGTTTTCTTAGTTATGACATTGTAGTGTAGGGAGAATTACTTAAATGTGAGTCATCTAGAGCACCAATATTAGAGCCAAAGACTGAATTAACAATAGCTAGTTCTCTGCCAAGACCTCTATTTGGAGAGGAAAGAGAAGGTCAAGCTTCGATGCACAGGCATAGTTGCACAAGCCATTTGTGAAACTTTGCATCGTGGAAAACTTTGTTAGGTTAATAATATATCCCAAATCTTGAGAGTCACTTGTTTGAAAATGCATAAGCATTAGCTTATGCAGGGTTATGAATTACACATCGACATTTGGACAAGGTGAAGTAAATCTATTTCCAAGTCATTGTTAAGGAGTAGGACTAGGGGAAATAGAGACATGGCCAAAGGGTTTTACAGAATAAGCAGATAAATCCAAGAAGGCACTTTAGGAGGTTTTGAGAAATGATTTCAAGTTAAAAACAAAGATGGATAAATTTTGAACTAAGGAAAGCTTGTAGAAATGATCAGAGTATAAACAAGAGTTGGCTCAATTTGAAATCAAAGCAAATAAATGGCAGAAGTAGATGAAGGCAAAAGTTTTGTAAGACAATGCGAGAGTCAAAGAGTGCATGGGAGCATTACAACATACTTGATAGCAGTGTACACTGAAGAGGATAATACTTACTAGCGATGCACTTCACTTTGTCAATCTCTGGCTCCTTGACTATTATGACTAGGTCCACTAGACCTACGCTTTATCCACATACTAGAGCTAGACAACTCTATTATTAGTATGTTCTCCAGACGTGCCAGCGCCTATCCAAAGTAATCATCAACGATGATAATTTAATTTTGAAAGGGAGATAAATGTTGTCATGAACTATTTACTTTGAATAAAAGCTAGTATATAAAAACATGAATGAAAGAATATATTATGCTATGTTGTATAGGTTTTGATAAGCTTTTTGAAACAATGAGTTGTTTTCTAATGGGGATGGTTTCCACTGTTACCCTCATGGATTTGCATTGGGTTCAATTGTAGAAAAAGATTTGAAATTATGTTCAAGAGCAATTGGCAAGACTTTTGTATCCCATGGAAAATTGCTCGCTTTCTTATGTCATGCTTATAACATTAGATGCATGTCGCATGCTAAATGTTTCAATGAGTGATATCTTGGTCTTTGTAGAGTTGTGCATGATGATTCAAAATTGTCTATTGTGAGATGGGTAGGTGGAAGAGGTCCAAAGAGATATGGTAGGAGAAAAATTGCATGTTCTACAGGATGGGTTAAATTAATGTCCTAAATGACACTTTCTTACACAATGCAGAGGGTATGAAGAGAGCTCTGATCAGTACAAGTCATCTTGAAAGCTAGGAACATGCATAGTTTGTATTTCAAAGATAAAATCAAGCTTTATAGGCAAGATTCATAATAGGAGGTCAGATATGAAAAGGAATATGAATATGATTTAAGGTTTTGAGCTTTTGGTATGTTGACTGATTAGTCTCATCAACATCATTAAAATTATTTATTCATTCAATCATTTGTTTTTGTATCTCTATGTACAATCCTCATTATTCTAATGTGTTTCCAGTTTGGTTGCAAGATTCTAAAATGCTATGGGAATTCCTATGCTTGGGGAAGAACTAGAGGTATAATATTAACAATTTTCTATACACTAATGATTGCCCTTTTTTGTAATATCATCAGAAAATTTTCCTTGCTATTTGATTGTGCTTCTGTGTTTGAAATAATTTGTGTTTCACGTTTAAGAGACTTTTTGATGAGTGAATATTTAGTTTTGATTGGTGCTGGCCACTTAATTTTTGAGGCCTTATAGTTGTGGCTTGCTATTGGGGCTAGCAGAGTATTTGATTAGATATTTATTTTTAGTCTTGTTTCATGGTTCAATATTTGTCTTGGGAGTTCAAGATTACAATATATATGAAAATCATCAATATTTTTAATCAAGTTGTTTGTGGAAATGTTTTGTTTGGTACTTGTGGCAAGCCTTTTAGAATAGGTTATTGGTTGTAATAAGAAACTTTTATCATTGCACAGATGTAGAAAACATAATTTGTTTGCAAGTAAGGTCCATTGTCTTTCTAAATGAAAATAAAATGCACGTATATTAACAAGGAGGTTAGTATTCTTAGTTCTTGCCTGGAGTAGGAATTCTTATGCATTCATTAAGATGCTATTAGGTTATTAGTTAGACCAATAAACTTATTATTTACAAACATATTGCAAATCTGAAATTGAAAACAATATGGTATTATTGTTCTTGTTTTGGATAATCATTATCATGACCCACATTTTTATTTTTTCTATAACAATTATGTTATATATATATATATATATATTTAAAAGGCATGCCCAACTACCTCCTCTATAAATATTATGTTGTATTTAAAAAAAAAATGTTTGACATGCTCAAGTACCTCATCCCCTATTTTGAAAAATAGTTGTGCCCATAACGGTACTAGTACCCTAAGCACCCAAGTAACCCTATCCCCATGAAACCTTGGTCTTAAGTTTTGGTGCAGCAACAACCAAGTATGATGGGTTTCATGTGTAGGGTTTTTTTTTGCTTTTTTCTTTCTTTCTTAAGATTTGGTGTGTTATTTCAAAGGATGTGTTGCTGGCATTGGGAAAATATTGAAGGAGAAAGGTCATTTTAAAAATAATAGAATGTAACATTCACGGCTCTGCTCCCAAATAGAGGAAGCTGCACATTTTTATGTTTAGAGGCACATTGCTCATAGAATCACAATGAATAAATTTGTCACCAGTATAAGGACCCATCAAACGAAAGGACTACCCTCTAAAGCCCATCGCAAAATGAACATTTTTTATTTGCAAGGTAATCCTTATCACCCACAAAACTAGCCATTTTATTCAATGCAATGGTCTAAATTTTTTTAAAGCAATGGTTTGCACTATTTTTGATTCTTCAAAGATCAATCAGACAAAGTGTATGGAGTGACACATTCACCTAAACCTTTTTTGTGTCAGAAAATGAGGTTCTACCAAGTTTCTTTAATTTCTTCAGGAGTGAGAAGGCAAAGATAATCCTTAAACATTTTGGTTCCTTTACTAATTCTTGAGGCCTGTATGGTATTGGTAATCTTTATAAAGTCTTTCACAAGTACTAAATGCATTGGTCAATAAGCAATGTGGATAATTGAAATTTGAAAATATTGGGCATGGTAGTTTAGTGTTGATGCTCACAGAATCCTTTATTTTTTTGATAGATAGATCTTTGTTAAGTTTGGTCCTTTTGATAACATAGATATCATGAAAGATGAATAGAAGCAAAGCAAAGGTGGGGCAACTTTTACTATTTTTAATAGTTTGATTCATAAAAATGTTTCAAGGTTGATATTGTCTTTGTTAACTATTAAATTATCTATGTAGGATGTGCATTTGTTAACTAGATAAATGGATGCGGCAACTATTAACAAATTATGTAGAGCTTTCACAATGAAGGTAAACATTGTGTTTTCAATTACTAATATTTCCTTTAGTGGGTGCTTATTTTTTATATAGTTCTCAAATGTAACTACATTTTAGTCCATACAATTTGCAGAGCCTAAAGGACCCAAAGTTGGAGATGCAAGGTTCAAACTTCTATTTATCTTGTCACCTAAAACATATTATATAAATATGTATCTTGAAGTACTAGTGTATTCCCAACTTATTTTAGGTGTTAATTTTTTTGTTATATTATCTAAAAATGGCCCTATGTTTAGAGGACCAGGCTTTGGTGCTGAACAATAGAGGTCATTTGGATCCGGGTAAGCTATCAATAATTTAATGTGTTTGAGTTGGAGGCTTCAAATAATGTATTTAGTAGAATCATTTGTGTTGCTCATGTAGGCTTACTATGAGTGGTGGAGGCAACACAAGAGAATAGGGTGCACCTGGAAACTGGTGGCCCATAGGTGTAGCAAATATGAGAATACCATCCCCACAAGTTGGATAACATCCATATGCTAGGCCATCAACTTCCAGTGGAAGATCATGACTTTTAGGAGGACATTCACCATTGGTAAGGTCATTCAAGTATTACTTTGTTGATTATATTATTTATATATATTATAAACATTTGGGAGTTTCTAGTAATCTTTTTAAGGAGAATTGTATCATTGTTTAATATAGACATCAAGTGTGATGTACAGGTTGGATCTATTAGTGGCCCCCAAATTTTAGTAAATGGCCTTGTTGAAGGGCCTTTTCATGTGTTTTCTCTAGTAGGAGGCTCTGCAAGGTGACTACCCCTTCTTTGTAGCAGGTACTTTTTTAGATTTTTGTTTTTCATTTTGTATTGACCAATCAGTATGATACATTTTAATTTGATAAGTTTTGACAAGGATTTGCATTTTTTCGTTGCCTATAGAAATGGTTAGGATAGTATTTTGTTTATGACATTTAGTGATGTTTTGGATGTTGTCCTTGATAGGGCTATAATTCATCTTCTTTGTAGCATCAGACTCAAGTTCAACGTTGGTTACCACCAATACAACAAACACACCAAATGCAGCAACAATTGCGACCACCATTCCAAAATCAACATCAATCCACACAATCTCATTCATAGTTGCAAAATGACAACGATTATTGAATTTGCAACAATATGTTCAACATGTGCACCTCTCAACTGCATAGCCCACAACCAACACAATCTCAATTACAAATGTAGGCCCAACCATCTTTACAAAAATATCATCAACAGGTGCAACAACACTCATAACCACATGCCCAACAACCCACACAATTTCCTTCACAATTGCAGGCCCAATAGTCTTTGCAATAGTATGGTCATTAGTTGCAATGTTCAAAAAAACATGTTCAACAAACCCCATTTTGCCATGCACCAAATTCATAACAACCATCTAAATATGAGCAATTTCATGTTTATTAGTCTCTAATCTAGCCAAATGTTGCTACCTCTCTTTAGCAGATTCCTTCCCAAGGTCAACAACAACCAATGTAGCAACTACCACAATAGAAACCTCTAGTTAGCTATTACAATAGCAGGTGCCTGTTGTGTAGAGCAATGTTCAACCCCAACAAGACCTTTCATTTCAACAGTAGATCTAGCTACCTCTGGTACCAACACCTTTAGTGTAGGCTTCAACTCAATTCCAACAACAACCACTCTTGATGCACCCTCAACAAAAGAAAGTGTAGGATAAACATTGTTAATAAATGTAATAACTCAAACTAGTTTAGGGAATGTGGGAATGTGAAATATCTTAAGAATACTTATTCATGATTTTCATTTTCAGGGTTATTATCAAGTGGCTCCAACACAATAATCTAGACTACAACAAGTCAGTAATGCATTTATGACTTAGTTGTTGATTTATTTAGGACTGTTAATGTGGTATGGTATTAACATTGTTACATGTCGTCTATAAAGCCATGAACATTCTTGGCATAGTCGCAAGGAATCGTGACAACTAGCTCTGCCAGTGCACTTTCTGTGTCTATTGAAACCAAGACTACTACAGCTATCACACTAGTTAGTGCCCCTAGTTCTACACCATTGACTTGTGTTTGGATAGGGCATACTTCTCTAGAGGGATACACATATTATTATAATAGTGTGATAGGAAAAAGCAAGGTTTAAGCAACATTATTTTATTAAATCTTGCTAGCTTCACTTGAAACTAGGTGATTAATGTTATACATTTAGATTATGCAACTTTCTCAGTAGAGGCCACTCTTTTCAGTTAAAATGCTATCATTTGAAAAAAAGTATGATACAGTTTCTTATGGTTTCCAATTTATGTTATCTTGCAATTAGTAGTCATGCTGAAAAAGTTTGATAAAAAAAAGCAACTACCACATCCTCGGCCAGAACTACAACAACTTCATCAACAACAAAAGCCTCAAATGTTGCAACCCCATCAACAACAATAACCTTAGATGCAATAGTCCAATGCATGATAGAAATCACAACTTCAACAGACCCAACAACAACATCAGCCTCAAGTACAACAACCTCAGAAACTTGTTCAACCTTCATTATCAATAGTGAGTTTCCTTTTATATGATGTTTCATGTGGCCATAGTAGTAAAATATAATAGTAATTTGGTACTTAAAATTTTGATATGAATTTTTACTTAGACCTTTGAGTTAACCAAAAAAATAGAGCAGCTAAGTTTTCAATAATGTATAAAACCCCTTTAGCCTCTCTGACATGGAATCTTACAAATTGTCACCTCCAAAGAATGTGGGTGGAATTAGTTGTCCAATTTTTAAAGATAATTTATTTTAACAATAGAAATATAATTCATGCCTATGGAACATTTTGCATGCTTATTTGTGCTCATTAATATGGCTTCAAGGAATTTTTTTGAATTTTTCTATATAAGTAATTATTGTTTTAGTGTTCTTGATACATTTTCACTTACTTCCTTTTGGCTACTATTACTCCTGAAAATAAACTCTTTTGTGCCTTATCTATGCACAATGTCATGTGGGCTTAATAGTCACCATTTCATTTTGAAATGAAAAATACTTTATAATCATTTTTTTTCATTTGTTCATTCCTTCAAAAATAAGCATTTATTTTGTGTAACTACATGGTCAAAGGGTGGATGCAGAATTTGTAGCTTCAATTGCATGTTTGATCCATGACCTTGGTGATGTTACATCAAAATTTAAGGCAATACTTAAAATCATAAGTGGAAGAGCAATGCTTGTACCTTAATGCAAGCACTTGACTATGCAGATATTGAAATACTTGATATAATGAAAGTTAGGATTAAAAAAAACTTCAAGTCATCTAGCTATGGAATTCCTAATGTTGTACATAACCTATTATAGCTAAATATACTACTAAATATGCTATGAAATGTACTCATACAATGCTATACACATTGTATGATTATTCTTCAAAGGGTATCAGCTCAATGGAAGAGCACTTGCTTTGAAAGTAGGAGGATGGTGGTTCAATTCCATCATGCCCTATTATAACTAAATACACTACTAAATATGCTACTAAACATACTAATTATGTGACCAAATAGATCACTACATATAAAACTAAATATATGACTAAATCAACTTTCAAATTTATGACTAAATATGTGAATAAATATACTATTAATTATATGACTAAATGTGTGACTAAATCAATGATAAAAAATAGTGACTTAATTCAATCAAGTGACTAATAGTAGTTAATATCTAGTAATTTAAAACACTACTAAATATACTACTAAGCGATTTTAGTCACTAATTTTGATTCATGACTAAAATATACTACTAAAAATCAGTCAAGTGACTAATGGTAGTTAATATCCAGTCATTTGTAACACTACTAAATATACTACTAAGCGATTTTAGTCACTGATTTTGATCTGTGACTAAAATATACTACTAATTTTAGTCACAGATCAAAATCAGTGACTAAAATCGCTTAGTAGTATATTTAGTAGTGTTACAAATGACTGGATATTAACTACCATTAGTCACTTGACTGATTTTAGTCACAAATATAAAATTTTTAGTGGTTTTTTTAATTACATATTGTTGTTTTTGTACTAGTGCAAGCTCTAACAAAGCGTCGTCTATTCTAAAAGCCTACCAGATGTCCTCATCATTGGAAACTTCATCAAAAAATTTCTTGAATCTCTCAACCACTACCTCTATAGGTATTAATTTCTCCCATGCATCATCCTCAAAAATGTCTAAACATGCATTGCTATAATGCTTGTTAGCCTCAAAAATTTTCTCTTGGGCTTTGCCCTTGAGCCTTTGGATCTCCACGTGCAATAATTACATTACTTTATTACTATCTTCTATCTTCTAAATCCAATCATCTAATTTATCCAACTCCTCAATGGTATATACATCCATTAACATTTGATACCTCTAGCCTTTGATTGCCTATAATGCCTATAGATCCTTTCCCTAGGTATGCACCTCATCCATTAAGCCAAAATCTTGTTTCAAAATTTTTGATAACTTATTCGTGTTATCCTTCATGACATGTAATAACTTTAAATTCCCTTGGATGATCAAAATGCCTTTTTCTTCAAAAATTTCTCACCATTACTAATAGGCATTCAAAAATGGGTTCAATTGAATTGCTCCCTTATCCCTTCTTTGAATTGCTACATTTAGGGTTTCCTCAAGGTTAATGGGATCCAAATGGCCAACAACTTCCCTCAAAATTTTAGGATTTTATTCTATCACTGAAGTGTTATCAACTCTACCCCATCCTATTCCAAGCTTCTAGAAACCTCCTTCATCCCAGTAGTGACCATGAGCTTTGTAGTTTCTAATGTTGGCCTCCCAAGAAAAACTTCTTGGATCTGATAATCCCTAGGAGTTAGTTCCTCAACATTTGATTCTGGAGGAGGGATAACCACATGAGCAAAAAGGTCTTGATTTTGATGACTCAATGAAGGCTAATGGCCACACATCCTTAGGAGGTGAATCATGTTTCCTTAGTACTTCTACTAGTTCTATTCTATCCTCCTCTTCAGTAGTGAACTTTTGCTTCTTGTTTCTTATCACTTCTTTTCTGAGCCACCTTGGAACATGCTACATTGAGGACTTTCCTTTAGAAGATGAAGGAGTTTTTTCAACTATACCCTTGCCCTTATCTCTCCTTTTTGGGGTCTTCTCCCTTTGCAATGACTCTTCATCTGTAGTCCCTACATCTGTGGAGCCCATAGTTCTCACCTCTATGTCCTGGGAAGTTTGTTGAGGTTGTTCACCTATTTGTCCCTCTTCTCACACTTCATTAGTGGATACTTTTTGTGGCTCTTCTTTAGGTTTTACCTGGACCTATTCAATTTCTATATTAAGAGGTAGAGGGGTGGTCAATCACTTGTCAACACACAATGTGACTTGTAGATGAGATTATGAAACTATCTCAGTTCCTTGTGATTCGGGGGACATCTAAGTCCAATCCTCCTATTGAGGTTGATTAGTCAATGTGTCTTTGATCTTATCTCCAACCAACTTAGTACCCATGAGCATAAAGTCAAAATCTGACATCTTAAAGACATTAGTGTCCTCCACATACTATTCATCTATCCATTGCTGCATCTCATCCTCCAATGTGGTGGTTTGCAAAGGTCCATCTAGGGTAGATGGTGGTGTAACTGTAGAGCTTCTTCTTTATTATTTCTCTATAGCCCTAGCTAGATGAGTTGTTTGACTCAAGGGTAGATCATCCTCCTCATTCTCATTATCCTCTTCTTCAGCTTCTTCTAGAATGGGTTCGAGGATGGATGGAAAAGGGATCACCTTCTTGATCACCTTTTGTCTCATCTTCACCAGAGTCTTAATCTTTCTTCTTTTTGGAATTGAAGGAGATGACTATTTTATTTACCAAGGTGGAGAGACCTCTTGAACATCAACCTCTACTTCTGTTTGGCTCAGTGCAACTGGTGGCACTTGAGGATGAACCTGGGCTTATGCAACTCTAGTATTCTTTAGCCCTTGTATGTTTTCTTCTCCTTACTATGGAGGTGATGGGATTTCTTGTTCTTTGGGTTTAGCTCATTGAGGAGAACTCCTCTTTGTTTTGCCTTTGCCTTTACCCTTCTAAGCTCTATAATAACCAACTAGCCTATCAAGTTGGTGCACCATTTCTAGCCTTATCGGTGATTGAGCTATAAAGGTAGGAACGATGAATTTTTTCCTCTACCTTTTGCTGGACAGGCTTATGCGTGAAAGATTACTATTTCAAGAATTGGATGAAGTTTGAAAGGTTTCTTGATCCAATCCTACATCATTTTAATGACATGCCTCGCTTAATGGTTGATGTTAGAATTCTCTTCTGTGTTAACCTCAACATTCATAATGGGTCATTCCCCAATTTTATCCCTGTTGAACAAAGGATCAAGTAACTCTTTTGAGGCTTGTTGTAGTATCTTCAACATAATCTTTATTTTCAAGGCCTTTTCTGCCAGATACAAAGTCATCCTACAATAATCCCTTATTTGGATATCGTAGTCATTTGTTGCATTCATCCAATGATCTTTAATGACTTCTTCATGCTAAGATGTGTTGTCCGCCAAATATTGTACTCTCCCAATATTATCAAATCATGATAATAGAGAATTGTACTCTTCCAAGGGATATTGATCCCATTCACACTCAAAAGAAGAGATATCTTGGTATTGATCCACCTAGAATGGTCCTATCATCATAGGTGACCTCCAACATGTTTTATATTGCTTTCTAACTCTATCATATGTAGAAAAGAGTTATCTAGAGATCTCAAAGAGAACAAGTCTACCACTAGGATACCTTGGGAGCTTCTTGTGTTAACGGTTGTACTTGCCACCCTTAAATATGCAAATTTCCTAAATTGGATAAAATAAGCCCTGACTAGTAATATCTATTCCATTGCATCATCTAATAATCTCCTTCTATGAATCTAATTATAGAAAATATGAAGGCATCATTAACAAGTCAATATACTTTGCTATGCTCTGAGAGCCTTTTCTTTACCAGATGAGGGTACACAATAGATGGCCATGCATTGGCATCTTACATGCTACCTCTTTTGTAAAGCCTTGGATAATCTATCACTGTTGTAGCCAACAATTACATCGTCATCATCAATTGTTCACACAAATTCTAACTAAGAGTGGAAGCCCAATCCAATGACATTTTTTCTTTCTTTATTGTTTCAATAAAGTGTACCATGAAGATGTTTAGGTGTCACTATTGGTGTAACTAGATATTTACTATTTACACTTTACATAAGTTTACATAGGTTAATACATTATTTTATTATTTATTAGGTTGACACTTAGGAGTTTGTGTACCTTTATGAGTTTCCATGTTGACAACATAGAAGTATGCAACTCTAATTCAACACATGGTGTCTACAACATTAGAGTTTGCATTATTAGTTGAGTTGTCATGTAGACAACACAATTATTTGCACTCTTAATTAAGCATAGGGTGTTTACAACATTATTTTTCATGCTACACCTTTGTAGGCTTATCCTTTCATCATCACACTTACTCTTATGCTTAATGGAGGATAACCCACACTTGGTGGACATGTGCTTGTTTGTATGACTTATCATGTTACTAACTTCTAGGCATTCTAGAAGTATTCCAAAGGACTTTATATACAGGCACTCCTATTGTACTTGTACATTGAATTGAATACTATATTATTATTTTGATCATACTCTAGTCCTTTTTGTGTTTGTGTTCGAGTTCCTTGGTCTTGGGTGAATTTTATCCTAAGGAAAATTCTTACATGGTATCAGAGCTGAGGGAAATTCTTGTCACATAGCCATTGGAGACCTTGTTGCTTCATCTCTCAAAGGGACCTGATTCAGATCTAGAGCATCTACAACAATTGGGAGCATCTAGAGCTGAAGCAGACCTTGCCATTGCATCTAGAGCATTGATTCAGTGAAAATTGACTATGAATTCAGCTATTTTTCACCATAGTCAATTTTGAAGAAATTTTTTTTTGCAAACTAGAACCTGAAGGCCCAATTTGCAAATCTGGTATGGTCATTATTCGATCTATACATTTTCAGAGTATTTTTTCAATTTTTTTTAGCCCAGTTGGGCATGTAGAGAAATATTTTTGTACACACATTGGGCAGTCACACCCTGACCCTACATAGACTATTTTGCAAAATATTCCAACTTTCGGTGGTTCAAATTTTTTTTGCAAGCACAGGTCAGAACTTGACCATCAAACACACAAGGCTAGATTAAATGCCATTGGTTAAGCACCCTACACTAGATGCCAAGCTCACCTCCTGACGACCTCTATTTATTTAAGCTAAGTTCATTATTGATTTTACACACACTACACTTTGCTATTCCCATTGATGTGGGACTAAACAACATTAGTCCCCCCATCGTTAAATCCACTAGTTGTGTTTTATCAAAATCTAATATTGTAGAGCCTTTGTACCTACTGTCCGTTCGAGCATCAAACATAGTTGGCACCAGATTTACCACTGACCGTTCATGACATACCCCAATGATAGATTTTTGCAACCCACTGATGCTTATTTTTTTAAACATGTAGCTCTGTACTTTTTGGCAGGAAAGCCAACCATTGCTAAACATTTCCAAAACCAAAAACCCTGTCCAAGTCCATGCAATAGTTTAAGCAATGATAGCACAACCAATCAACAACTTCTCTCCAAGTCATTAAGTACATGTTAGCAACTGCGCAAACAAACCTCCATGTCGGTAGACAAATTAGCTTTCCCATTCAAAGTATATGAGCAATGTTAGTATGCTAATAGAAACCAAATTTAAATAAAGCTTCTACAAACTAAACATAATTCATAAACTTCAAGATAGACTAAGATGAGCTCTTAATTGACAATATGAGCCATTAATGGGCTCTCTCAATGAGAAGCTCTCTAGTTGAGTAGCTTTGTCTAAATAGATAGGATGCATACTCAAGCTTTTATGCTTCAAAAAGGGCTTCAAATGGAGTTGGAATTTGGGTGTGAGTGTATGATTTTGATGTAAAATGGCTTCTCAAAATGGCATTATGACTTTACTTCATGGATTGTGTTATTTTACAAAGGGGAAGGATCCAATTTATAGGCAAGAGGCTTGAGGGATTGAGGGCTAAGATGCAAGGATGGAAAAAAGCTCATGGAGGGCTCAGATTGCATGAGAGGAGAGCACATGGATTGTGCTTCCTTACAGCCAATTAAGGAGTGACACATGTCATAGGGTGAGAGCATGGAGAAAAGGGGAAAGATGAGTCAAAAAAGGAGGCTCAAGGGTTAAAATCTTCATAAAGACCCTCATAATGGCTTGTAAGAGCAATAAAAGGGCTTGGAAGAGTCATTTATGGCCTAGTGGACTTCATAAAGTTTTATGGTTGGGATATTTTGAGGGAGATGAGAGAAATTTTGACTTGGGCTTGATTAGGAGGGTTTTAAGCTTGCTTAGGATTGTGCAAATGATTAGAGGATGGATTAGGATGGTTTAGGATTAGCTTAGGGATAGGCAAGTGGATGACATTTAATGAGGGTGGGTGAAGGAGGAGATATTTGTTAACTTTGGCTTGGGTTAGTAAGTCTTAACCCATTTTTAAGGAATGTGACAAGGTTAGGAGGGGATTAGGATTAGGTTTAAAGACATCTTCTAGAAGAGTCTAGACTTTGGATGAGGATAAAGACTTTCTAGAATAGTCTAGAATTTCCTAGGATGAGGATGAAGACTTTCTAGAAGATTCTAGAACTTCTTACGATGAGGACAAATTAGATTTTTAGGAAATAAATAAAGTTTTATTTATTTCAAGGGTTTGGGTTGAGGAGATATTTATTAAATATTTTTTAATAAACATGAGGATTAATATTTAATCTTAATTAAATATTTTGAGTTGGGATTAGGGGTAGGAAATGATGGGATTAGCCTTTAATCAAAATTAAAGAAGGGTTAAAAGATTTTCGAAGAGGTTAGTGGTCTTAAGGAAATTGGCCAAGTTTTGGGCAAAAATTAAATTTTTTATTTATTTTGGGTTTTTTGGTCAATTTATTAATTAAATAATTAATAAATAAGGAAATAATGTTTGAATTAAGATTTAAACATTTTTGGGAGGGATTCCTTAATTAAATAATTTTAATTAAGATAAAGGGATTTAATGGCATAAAAATAAATAAATAAAATAAATAAATAATTAATTAATAAATGATGATGTCATCAGGAATTTTTTAGAAAATAAAAATACTTTATTTTCTAAAGGTTTTTAGGTGTCTACATTTTGCCCCTCTTTGATGTGATGCCACAAGTGGCATGACATCAAAGATAAGAAAATAAGATGCCCAAGGCTAGAGCAGAGGAGGAGAGAATGGATTGCAAGATGCCCCCTCAAGAAGGCAGAAGGGAGAGAAAGCGAGGCTCGATGACTTCTTGAAAAGTACAAGAATCCGAGATGAGCAAGAAGACTCATATTGGCTTAAGAGAAGAGGTTTAGTTAACTCAAACTCTCACTATGGGAGAATGATAAAAGAGAATCAGAGGCACAAGAGGAAGCAAGCTTAAGATCTCAGGGATTGTAGAGGATGAAGGAGTAGAGCGCTATAAAAGGAATCTAGGATGGGGAGATGGATGAGGGGATTAAAAAGCTGATGCAATAGGATTTCAAAGAGTTAGATTGGCGGAAGATGGGTTTCGAAGAACCCTAGGACTAGGATTGTGGATCTCGAAAGATGAGGCCTGGTGGATTGATTTGGATTGGTGGATCTCTAAGACTAGGATTGTGTATCCCTAAAGCTAAAGGTGAGGAGTGATTCAAAGAGATAATGATGCATAAGCTGGGGTAGGAGAGATGGATGTTGGATATGTATGGGAGATAATGGAGATGAAGGAAAACCATTGAAGCTTTTTGAGCGGGGGGATACTTCAAAGAGAAGTACCACCATGTAGTTGAGCACTAGATTTGCTATAGGACTGTTGGTTAATTTCCAAGGTTACCAAGAACATCAAGGCCTTTTCACCAACTGTCCAGAGGACTGACGAACTGACTGAAAAAAAACAGGCAAGGATTGCCCCAGTATCACACATGAATCCCAGAGGAAGTAGTGTGGAAACGACACTGGGTAACCCACAAGCAGAAAAGAAAACAAGAAAAAGACATGATCAAGACCTTATGCTTTGATTGCCCCATTCGCAGTATACCATGATATGGAAGATTGTGGCAACCTTGAGGAGGGAACAAGGAGATTGCTTGGAAAAGATATTTCAAGACCCAACAGGGAAGAGTCCAAATCAAAAGAAAGCGAAAATCCAAAAGAGAACCGTTTGCCAACGAGATGGGTAGGACGAGGTACTAACGGACCAAGATTAGACATGAGGAAAGCTATATCCTACAAAGACCTATCGGAGAGCACCTAAGCTGGTGGATTTGGATGAGTGATGGGTCTGGAAAGATGAACTAAGAAAGATAACACTTTGGTGACAGGAAATCTAGCTAAAGGATGCATTGGAATAGCTAACCAAGATGTGTGATGGGTGCAAAATGCTGATCAAGGAGGAACTGACACGAACGCTGGATAGATACAATGGTACTAAACTAAAGAGAATGTACAAGCTGATGGACCAAGATATTTACAAGCTGAAGCTAACCAAGATAGTTACAAGCAGGCAAAAGCTTAGGATGATAGGATAGCAGGATGGTTCGATGTTGTGCAAGATGCGAAAGCTAAGGGTGGGGTGATAGCGAAAGATATGGATTTGGCAGATGCATCCAATCATGATGAGAGATTTTGTGACCAAGGATAGCTAGAGGAGCAGGATGAGATGGCTAGATAGGATGCTAGATAGCTAGGATTATGATGGATATAAAGAGATGACATTGGGTTTGCATGAGGATAGCCTAGAGCTAGATACCAATGACAAGGGAGGATGGACAAGACAAGATCTCCAAGGAATATGGTGCCCCCAATTAGAAGATAACATGCAGAAGGAGGTCTTATGATGGATGTGATAGGATTGAAGCTAGGATGGAAAAAGCCGAAGGGGCTAGGGAGATGGATGATAGCTAGGATGGTTGGCTGAAGTTGCAGGAGATAAGTGGATCGTGTGAGATGGAAGATGGAGGGTCGAGGATAGGTGGATAGATTGGAAGATGGAGTTGGATGTTAAGAGATGACCAAAATCATGAGGGTGATAGGCTAAGCTAGGGATGGCAGGATTACGCATGACGCTTGTTTGCCAAGTTTTCATCATGGTACTTCTCCAAGGTGCTTGAATTACCAAGTTTTCACCAATGGACGCTTTATTTTTCTTTATTATTATTATTATTATTATTATTTTTTTGACTTTGGACTTAGCTAGAATGATTTTTTCTTTCTTCAACTATTTTTGGCTCATAGATGTTGGTAGGATGGATGAAAAAGGATTGGATTGAACAAGTGGAATGGTGGGTGGGAGTTTAATAGATAATGGATTTGAAGACATAAGGCTTGTGGGTAAATGGATGAGGAAAATGGAAAGACCATCATTGGCACACACCTTGAGAGGTGATAAAGTAGTGGGAAAGATGGTTTTGAGTGAGGTTGAGGAGAAAATGGAGGAAGAGAAAGATAAGGACTAAAAGTAGAGTTGGAAGATGGAGGATGGGAAATTTAGGATAAGAAGCATATGGACTAAAAGTGGATTGGGGGAATGAAGGATGCTTATTTGGGGATTTGGATGAAGGATGGATGGATGAGGATTTTTGAGTAGCATGAATGGATGCCAATTGAGATTTTTCTTTGAGATACATTTCTTTTATGAGCATCTTGGGTATCCACATGATTTTTGACTTTTTTTAGCTTGGGCTTTTGTGGCCTCTTGAATTTTTCTTTGATTGGGATTAAATGTTTCTTGTTTTGAGCATGTATTTTAGAAGGGACATGTTGAGACTTGGATTTTTGTGGATTTTTAGATTTATGCTTTTGTATTTTGGCATCCAATATGATTCTATTAGCCATCGGATGGGAACAAGAGCATGGAGGAGATGGAGGGATAATTTATGGAGTGATAGGGTTTAAAGGTTGGAAGGGATTCAAGGGTGAGTGCCTTTGGTGATCTAGCTGGTGGATTTGAGGGGATGGCAGGATAGATTGGAACATAGGATATGGATGGATATAATTGCCCAAAATTGATGGAGGGAAGGAAGGATATGGGCCCAAAATAGATGGAAATGGGGAAGGTGTAGGTCCCAAAATAGATGGAGGGGATAAAGGATTCATATTAGGTATGTAAGGACCCAAAATGGATGGAAAGGGTGTGGGATTTAGATAAGGGATATATGGACCCAAAATGGAGGGTTGGAGATAAGGAGTAGGATGAGGGCCCAAAATAGATGTGGAATAAGATGGATGGGAACTTTGGGGTGGAAATGGAAGGATTTGGGACCATGCAAGAATAGCGGGGAGACCAACATCTAGAAATACATTTTCATTTCTTTTTTCAATATGATGTTCATTATTTGGAACACAAGATGTGAGTCCATTACTAGCTGAAGGAGTTGGAGCTTCAGATATGATAATTAGTTCTTTTTCAATGGATCTATCATCATGGATTATGGGAGATGTATGATCATGAAGTAGAGGAGATGGGAGGATAGGATCTTGAGTTGGGTGGGCTGAGGGAAAGGGATCTTGAGATGGAGTAAGTAAGATGGTAGGATTTAGATATGGAGGGGATGGTAAAAGTGGATCAAGTAGGGGAATAAGTGGGATGGTAGGATCTGCTGTTCTATCGGAGGATATTTCAACATGCTTTTGGACAAGATCTTGATAGGAATGGATGGGAGTGGATGCATGAGGTTCATTATATGGGATTTGGATAATGCTTGGAGGAGGAGATGTGGATGGGATTTGGAGTGATTCGATGGATGATGGGAATTTGATGCTTGCGAGAATTGGAAGGATTTTAAGCAACTTGATGGATGGTATGGGGATGATAGCTATGGGAGATGGGGGTGATATTATAGATGGGGAAGCTTCATCACTGACTACTTCACATGGTTGGATTAGATGACATGGCTTATCGACTGTTGGAGGTGGCTTTTCTTGTATTTCCTCTAGGAGATTCCTTGGAAACTCATGTGTCAGAGGTGGAGGTGGATTGACAGGAATAGCTAGTGTGATGGGGGAGAAGCTGGGATATCAGATGGCATGACTAGATAGTTTGGAAGAATGCATGGATTTTGTGGGATGCTTGGGGGAATGTTTCTAAGGCTTTCAATATTCTCATCATAGCCAACAAGATTTTCATCATCATTGGAATAGGAGGTGGCGGGAGCAAGGACAATACGACCAACCACATCATGATAGGTTTGGGAT
Source organism: Cupressus sempervirens (assembly GCA_028749045.1). Classification (NCBI taxonomy): domain Eukaryota; kingdom Viridiplantae; phylum Streptophyta; class Pinopsida; order Cupressales; family Cupressaceae; genus Cupressus; species Cupressus sempervirens. Next base: position 299,850,243 of record CM053786.1, on the reverse strand, counting down.
TTCATGTTTTGATGATGAGTCGGATGGGGATGGGGTCTTGCATATGGATGAACATGGAAGCTCATGGTTGGATTTGGATTAAGCGCAAATTTTGGATTAGCTGATGAAGGATTTCCTAGGGAGAGTCAAAGCTATATGAAAGACCTAAGGAGGATTGGCTGGAGATTTTTGGCTTTCCTATGGATGGAAGACTTCAAGGACATGTTGTCAAAAAGGGAGAGTTTTGATTTCCTATGCACTGGATTGGTGGAGATTGTGTCAACTTAAGGATAGACTAATGATCCTATGGGCATGGCATGAGATTGACCACTTGTGGATCCCAACCTTTAGCTCAAGGTGATGAGGGATAACAAGTGACAAAGCTAGATTACCTTAGACAAAGCTCTGTCAAAGGGATAACCTTGGTGAGATTGGTTGATTGGTAAGATTGATTAGATAGCAAATTTTGGCAGAGTGACAACAAATCTTTAAAGGCTTGGGTGTGATTCTGGATTGGGTTGCTAGCTGGTTGGGGGGGATGATTTGGATGGACTTTGGATTTGGGATTTGTTCTAAGGCAAAGAACTAGATAGATTCGGTTGCGGCGGGGGAGCTTGGATGATTTTCTGATGAGGCAGTGACTATGCTAAGTATGCCTTGAGCTGGGAGATTTCTATTTTTTTGGGATTTTGACCAAAGTTGGCAAACATTCATTCAAAAGCTATGAACAAACAAGCAGACAAAATTTTGGAGCAAGCACATCAAACACACCAACATCCTAGGAAGCTTTCTACAAGGATGAAATTTGTTATAGCTAGGGAGTCCTCGATATACGCAAGGTACGTGAGGCCCAAATCTATAGATGAAACCAAAAAGATGTCACACAGCTGAGAGGAGCGGTAACCCACTTCTCCTCTTTCACTTCTCAAGGGTATAAAGTTCCTTGAGGCTTAGCCCGAGTGACAAAATTTTGATTCCAAGAGAGGTGTCTTTGGATTCACCTCCTGATTTTTATACTCTGCCGGAATGCTGGAGTTGAGGTCGTCCCAAGGGGTGATGAAATCCCCAAGCAGGCCTCCTAAAAAGTGTAAAACAAGACAACATACATGATCTTGGGCTTAAAAAGACATGCGTTTATTCCAATTGATGATTTAGATTTTGTAAGCTATGATTGAAGACACTTGTGATTATGGCATACAATGTTCATTCCAATTTGACAACATCGTCAGCATAATGAAAGTCGAGAGATCGTCAACATAAGAAATGTGAGCATCATTGAAACTGCATCCAAACCATGTAATGTTCATTGATTGTTAGGCATTCAAGATTGAGTGTGAGTTTGTTTTAAGCCCAAAACAAAGATGTGTGAAACTCTATTGCCAAGCACGTGCCCGGAGGCCCTCCATGTCAAGATTTGTCCAATTTTTATGCCCAAATGAAGTGTGAGTGAGATTAATGTGCATTCAAAAAAATTTCTAACTTAGAAAAACCACTAAAGACCCAAGTGAGTGGAGTTTGATCTTTGTGGAGCACTTAACACCCTCTTAGGTAGACCCATCCCAATAGATGGCGCTGAGATTGCAACCAATGGTTAAATTGATGGGCGATTAAAGAGGGTGAGTCCAACTACAAACTTACTCAAAGCGTCTTTATTAGTTTTTATAACTTAGAAGATTTCAAAAATGTGGATTCTTTTTATGCCCCAAAAGATGATTATTTGATCTATGGCATTCAAGATTGGATTTTGTTGTTTTAATCATGCATTCATAAAAAAAACAAACTTGATTTTAATCCATGACACTCAAGAGTGATTTTAGCAACATGCATTCAAAGACAAGTGATTAAACATTCAAGTTTTTTCCTTCGAGCATTCAAGATTGAGATTTTGTGTGTTTGTTTTAAGAACTTTGAAGTGCTTTTTTTTAACCTTAGATCATTCAAAGATTGTTTTGGACTCAAAAGTGAAAATGACTCTTTGGAATTTGGTCTTCATTCAAGATTTTGTGTTCCAGTTTGCATATTTTAAGCCCAAAAATGATATTCCTAGATTGTTTTGATGCATGAAAAACCTAAGAAACATTCAAGATTTTGCAACAAGACATTTGTTTGGAAAAAATAACAAAGCTTTTAGAACAATTTTTGGCAACCATTTAGGACTCTTAGTTTTCTTGAGATTTTTAAAAGAACTTTAAAATATTTGAAAATGAGGTTCATTTTATCCTTGATTGATGCTTTGAGTTTGATTTAGATTTTAGTGTACACTTAGTGTTGATTTTGAACCTTTTGAAATGGAAACTTGAAGTTCTTTTTAAATTTCCAAAAATGAAGTGTTCCTAACTTTGCATGAATGCATCTAAAACTTTGATGTTGCAAGGATGCAAATGATTGGATTGGTTTAATTTCACTTGTTAAAAGATTTTTTCTTTTTTGCAAATTTTTAATTTTTTAATGGATTTAAGTATGATTTGGGGGTTCATTTTAAGCACTTAAAAGAAGTGTGTATGATTTTGCTTCCTTAAAAAAAAATGGCCAAGATCTCTCACAAGAAGAAGAAGAAGAAGTAGATGGAATAAGAAGAATATAGACAAGAAGAGGAAGAAGAATTCAAAGTGCTTTGTCCACCTATAAGCTTGAAAAATCTGCAAATACTATGAGATAGACTATGAGTTCCTTTGTCTTCTTCATGCTCATGTGGACCTACAAAACCAATTTATACAATCCTACCAATCACAAAAACAAGAAAAATTAGCCAAAATTAGCAAATGACATACAAAACTTGACTAAAAAAGCTAATGAAGATGACCCATGCGGGGTCCCACCGGGCGTGCCAAAATGTATATGAGCAATGTTAGTATGCTAATAGAAACCAAATTTAAATAAAGCTTCTACAAACTAAACAAAATTCATAAACTTCAAGATAGAATAAGATGAGCTCTTAGTTGTGAATATGAGCCATTAATGGGCTCTCTCAATAAGAAGCTCTCTTGTTGAGTAGCTTTGTCTAAATAGATAGGATGTATGCTCAAGCTTTTATGCTTTAAAAAGGGCTTCAAATGGAGTTGGAATTTGGGTGTGAGTGTATGGTTTGATGTAAAATGACTTCAAAAAATGGCATTATGATTTTACTTCATGGATTGTGTTATTTTGCAAAGGGGAAGGATCCAATTTATAGGCAAGAGGCTTGAGGGATTGAGGGCTAAGATGCAAGGATGGGAAAAAGCTCATGGAGGGCTCAGATTGCATGAGAGGAGAGCACATGGATTGTGCTTCCTTACAACCAATCAAGGAGTGACACATGTCACAAGGTGAGAGGATGGAGGAAATGGGAAGGATGAGTCAAAAAAGGAGGCTCAAGGGATAAAATCTTCATAAAGACCCTCATAATGGATTGTAAGAGCAATAAAAGGGCTTAGAAGAGTCATTTATGGCCTAGTGGACTTCATAAAGTTTTATGGTTGGGATATTTTGAGGGAGATGAGAGAAATTTTGACTTGGGCTTGATTAGGAGGGTTTTAAGCTTGCTTAGGCTTGTGCAAATGATTAGAGGATGGATTAGGATGGTTTAGGATTAGCTTAGGGATAGGCAAGTGGATGGAATTTAATGAGGGTGGGTGAAGGAGGAGATATTTGTTAACTTTGGCTTGGGTTAGTAAGTCTTAACCCATTTTTAAGGAATGTGACAAGGTTAGGAGGGTATTAGGATTAGGTTTAAATACATCTTCTAGAAGAGTCTAGACTTTGGATGAGGATAAAGACTTTCTAGAATAGTCTAGAATTTCCTAGGATGAGGATAAAGACTTTCTAGAAGAGTCTAGAACTTCTTAGGATGAGGACAAATTAGATTTTTAGGAAATAAATAAAGTTTTATTTATTTCAAGGGTTTGGGTTGAGGAGATATTTATTAAAACTTTTTTAATAAACATGAGGATTAATATTTAATCTTAATTAAATATTTTGAGTTGGGATTAGGGGTAGGAAATGATGGGATTAGCCTTTAATCAAAATTAAAGAAGGGTTAGAAGATTTTGGAAGAGCTTAGTGGTCTTAAGAAAATTGGCCAAGTTTTGGGCAAAAAATAATTTTTTTATTTATTTTGGATTTTTTGGTCAATTTATTAATTAAATAATTAATAAATAAAGAAATAATGTTTAAATAAGATTTAAACATTTTTGGGAGGGATTCCTTAATTAAATATTTTTAATTAAGATAAAGGGATTTAATGGCATAAAAATAAATAAATAAATTAAATAATTAATTAATTAATAAATGATGATGTCATCAGGAATTTTTCAGAAAATAAAAATACTTTATTTTCTAAAGGTTTTTAGGTGTCTACATAAGCAATGATAGCACAACCAATCAACAACTTCTCTCCAAGTCCTCAAGTACATGTTAGCAACTATGCAAACGAACCTTCATGTCGGTAGACAAATTAGCTTGCCGATTCAAAGTATGATAGCCACATGTTTTTTTCATACACATTCCATACCGATCCATACATTTTTGTATGTGTTGATGTTAGCGTGACATCACCAGAGGGACCGAGCTTTCTGACATTGTCATTTCTTGAGTTTAAAATTTATGGTTGTTTGACCATCATTAGGAGGAAAATTAGAACTACTAAAATGGCCATTTGACCGTCAAATTTAACCTCATGTTTTCCTCTTTAGACTCCTCTTCAAATGTAGTTTTGTTTTGGCAACCTGACTTTGAGAGGCCATAACTCGGTCATCCAGACTCCAAATCAGGTGCAATTTTTTTGATTTTGGGTAGAATTTTCTAAAATTTTTAGTGGCTAGTTCTTTTCTAGTTTTGGTGCATGGATTTGTTAGAAATAACATTTTTTGGTGACTATACCTGTCTAATCATGCATTTTGCAACTTCAAATGCTCCGTATGGGCTCATTTGGAATCCTTTTCAGGTTCCATTTGTTTTGAAAGTGTATATATATTTTTCTACTTTCAAGATTTGCCATCAGATTATAGGTTTGTGTGAAAAAAAAAACTTTCATAAATAGGTACTATTTTGCATTATATTGCTTCAAAATTGTTGTATTTTTGAGCTACATTGTAAAGTTATAGATTTGTACTCTAAAAAAAGGTTGTAAAAAGAAAAATCAAAAGCCCACTTTGTCCATTTTGACAAGTGGCCTAGTGTAAACACACTACATATAAAGTGCCAAAATCATTCATTTGGGGGGGGGGATTTGTTGATTGAGTGAAAGGGGGGTGTGTATTATGTTTTGTGTCTCTTTGATATTGTGCTCTTGCATTATGGGTTCTTTTTCAAAGTTAACTCCACATAATTATGCTACTTGGAAAGAAAACATTAAGGAACCATTGGTAGGAAAAGGTTTACTGCATTATGTAATAAGAGATGGCCCTAGGAACCTTGTTGAAAAATATCTCTAATCCTATCAAATATCATGTTAGGAAACTTACCGATCCAATAGAGGTTTGGACTAAACTTGAAGTATTGTGTGGGATAGTAGATGAAGACATGGCCAACACCATAGATGAAAAACTTCTCAAGTTGGATCCTAGGAATTTTGACACCATCAAAGATTATCTTACCCAAGTAGACATGTATAGGGCACAACTTAAGGATGGAAATATGATCCAACATATAATGACTCATCTTTCACCTAAATATGCTCCTTTTGTTTCCAATTAGAATACTTGTTGGTGTAAATACATACTTTACTATTTACACTTAAGTTTACTTAGGTTAATGCATTATTTAATTATTTTGCATTATTTTTATTATTTTTATTTATGAGACACTTAGGAGTTTGTGCAACCTTGTGAGTTGTCATGTTGACAACACAGGAGTATGCACTTCTATTTGAGCACATGGTGTCTACAACACTATTTTGCATGTCCCACCCTTGTAGGCTTATCCTCTCATCACTGCACTTACTTCCGTGCTTAATGAAGGATAATCCATATCTGGTGGACATGTGCTTGGTTGTATGACACATCATGGTGCTAACTTCTATGTATTCTAGAAGCTCTTCTGTAGCCTTTATAATCAGGCACTCCTAGTGTACTCTTATGTATGAAGTTATTGAATACATTGTTATTATGATCATAATCTCTCTTTGGTCTACTGTGTGCTTGTGTTTGAGTTCTTGGTTCTTGGGTGAATTTTTTCCTTAGGAAAATTCTTACATGGTATCAGAGCATAGATATTTTCTCATCACAAGCTATTCGAGACCTCTTTTTGCTTCATCACCTCAGCCTGAATTTGGAGTGCTGCAAAAATTGGGAGTGTCCAGCACCAGATCTGACCTCTCCATTGCATCAAAAATGCTAAACTGGTGAAAATTGACTATAAGAATGCTTACTTTGGCCCATAGTCGACTGTGAGGCAAATTTTTTTTGCAAACCAGCACCCGAAGGCATTGATTTGCAAATTTGGGTATGATTTTTCGGATCCATTGAATTTATTTTTCAGATCTAAACATTATTTGTTCTCTGCAATTTATTTTCCATATCTACTTTTTTGAAATTAGATAGAGTTTTTCCTTCCAAAACCAAGCAGAGAATTTTTTTCCCGAATCGGGCAGTGACACCCCGACTCGGTATATTATATTTGGTGGATATATTATGTTATTGTAGGGTTTATTATTCTACGGGCACAACCATATACCCACCACTGACTAATGGATGACATTTATTTAATTGGTGGCAACAAATCTGACAGAGACTCTCATTTCTAGGAAGGAGTTTAACCGGTAGTCGAATCTGCAAAACTCGACGGTGGACCACAACACCGGCGGGCCTTTCCCCATCGGCTACTTGTCTTACAATGAACTCTGCAGAATGCTCTATTTGCAAAGGGAAAAACTATCTTCCAGGAGTTGCAAGGCACTGGCACCTAGGCCTTGTACCTTTATTGGTTATGAAGACAATGTGAAGGCTTACAGACTGATGGATCCAGAGACTCATGAGATTTTTGTGGAGAAGGATGTTCACTTTGAGGAAAGTTCTCCAAGCTTGTTCTCTACTCCTCTCCACACATCATACACAGTGGAAATTGATAGTGACTCCAATAATAGTGCTTCAACAGGTTCAGACATGTGGGGTTCTGTCGACAGTTGTAGTGAGAGGTCAAATCAGTCCAGTCCACATGCTTATATTGCCATAGTGAAAGGTCCAACACAACATGGTACATCTCATCTTCTAGCTCCAACATCATTTGACTTGGGAGACAGACTTGAGGACATATATCTTCTCATTGATGATGATACTTCTACAGTTGTTGTGAGGGCTCACTCTAACCCTCATGTCCATTCTCTACATGATCAATCTTTCAAGGTTGGCATGATTGTGGATCCTTATGAACAGCAATTGGTGGAGGACTCTTTGTCAGTAGAGGAGATAGATGGTTCAGTGGAACAGGTTCAATAGACATCCTTGCCAGATCTGCATTCATTCTTTTTAGCATAGTTGGACAGGGTGAAATTCAGCATCACTATAGGGATACTTGAGCAGGTTTTAGGGCTAGCACACATCCTCAGGAGTGTACCTTGGGCATTGTTTCCTCCTAAGCAGAGGAACATTATTCTGCATTCTTGGACCAGCTTCTTCATCTGAGAAGCTTTCACCTATTGGTATTCTTCTTTTGGGGGGGAAGCCTATTCTATCTCTCTTCCTTGTCTTATTCTCTTTTGTATATACTAGATGTATGTCATAATGGGGGGGTCTTGATTACTCCAGCCATCGATGCATCCTCTTTCTATCTCTCTTTTTGGGGGAGGGTTTTTCCCATGAGGTTTTCCCTCTTTCCTCACTTTATGGGAGATTTACATTTCATTATGTACATGGGTACCTTACATGGCCTAGTAGTCAAGACCCATTATGCATCTTCATCCTAGTTCGTAAGCTTAAGGGCATTCTCCTAAGTTACACTTAAGGGGGGGTGTTGGTGTAAATACATACTTTACTATTTACACTTACTTAAGTTTACTTAGGCTAATGCATTATTTAATTATTTTGCATTATTTTTATTATTTTTATTTATGAGACACTTAGGAGTTTGTGCAACCTTGTGAGTTGTCATGTTGACAACACAGGAGTATGCACCTCTATTTGAGCACATGGTGTCTACAACACTGTTTTGTGTGTCCCACCCTTGTAGGCTTATCCTCTCATCATTGCACTTACTTCCGTGCTTAATGGAGGATAATCCATATCTGGTGGACATGTGCTTGGTTGTATGACACATCATGGTGCTAACTTCTATGCATTCTAGAAGCTCTCATGTAGCCTTTATAATCAGGCACTCCTAGTGTACTCTTATGTATCAAGTTATTGAATACATTGTTATTATGATCATACTCTCTCTTTGGTCTACTGTGTGCTTGTGTTTGAGTTCTTGGTTCTTGGGCAAATTTCCCTTAGGAAAATTCTTACAATACTCACATATTAATTATGGGTAGTTCCTACACTAAGCCTTCATTTGAGAAATTTTTAGAAATGCTGATCTTAGAACATGACAATTTAGTGAGTATGTGAATTCTCAAGTCTTCGAAGACCAAAGCCTTGGTAGCCAATGAAGGTAATTCAAGTGGTAAAATCTTCAACAAGAAGTAGAAGCAGTGGAAGACAAAGGTAAAAGATGACATACAACAATCCTCCTCTAAACAAAAATCTTCCTCACATCAATCTTCTTCCACTCAACAATCTTCTTAACAATAGGGAAAGTATTCTTCCAAAAATAATTAGAAGGGGAACAATTCCAACAAAAGGAAGAAGAAAACTTGTTCCTATTATAAGAAGAATAGTCATGATGAACATGAGTGTAAGGATAAGAGGATTGATGAATTGGTAAACATAATGAGGGAACACAAAATTGATGTACCAAATGCGTATAAGGATAAGGAATCTTCAACCACTTCAAAGGGTAAGGGACAAGCTTTGGTAGCAAGTACAAACAATGTTGAGGAATGGGTTCTTGATTTAGGAGCTATGCATCATATGGGTGCTTCAAGGGAATACTTTTTCTCCTTAAAACCATCAAATGTACCTTACATCTATGTGGGAAATGATACTCAAGTGGAAGTTGAAGGGAAAGGAAATTTTGAGCTGGAAAATGGTGTCTTCAAGGATATTCTTCATGTTCCTAACCTTAGCATCAACCTTCTCACTATGGATGTGACAACAAAGTGGAGTTCCTCCTTGATATAGTTTTGGTGAAAAATCTCTAAGATGATTCTATGGTAGTAGTTGGAAAGGCTAATAATGAGACAAGACTTTATTCTTTCTCACATTTTGTGCCTAAGTCCACTTCCCTTGCCTTGTTGACTCATTCAAATACACAAGGTTGTTAGACATTCTTTACAATAACTGAGGGGGGGGCATTGAATTAGTTATTCAAGGTCTTTATGTCCAATTAAAACTTTTTTCATCAAGTAAAGTGAGCCAATCAAACTTGTTCATTCATCCTAGCTTAAACCTTCCTAGTTAGCAAGTTACTAAAAATTAACATGCAATTATAACACATGAAAGATCAACACATAACACAATGATTTATGTGGAAACCCAATTTGGAAAAAACCACCAGTAACATGCTACTCAATTCTAACTCTTTTGAAGTGATGCCCTATGAAAGGCCTACCCTGTTAAAGGCTACAAAACACTATTAGATATGACTTGGTTAAAAGATTTAACAACCTTGTTAGAAGTGGGCCTGGTTATAGGACTTTAGAATAGTCACTTGGAATGACACCCTATTAAAGGATTTACAAATGGTTGTTAAACCAACCTAAGTCCATAGGATTTTACCCTAGCTGACACAATTGTTAGAGAGTAACAACAAGGGCTTTTGACCTAATACAACTCACAAGTTAACTTGTAGATTTCAGAGCTCTATTCAAATCTTCACAATTTTCTTGGCTTTCAGTCTTTGTAGCTCTAAAAACTTGACCTCCTTTAAAGCTTTATCTCCTTGAGTCTCCATGCTTGATACACTAGTACAATATCCTATATGACCACTTATCGAAGCAGAGTCTCTATGCTCTATTCTTCCTTCTTCTTGATACCTTCTCCTTGACACCCTTATAATAACTTCAACCTAGCAACTCTTGCTTCTTGGTTTGTGACTTCTTAAAAAGAAGTCTGGAATTGCTTTTCCTGCTTGATTCTTCCCTCCTTAAATTTTAGTTTGAATGGATTAGGTAGGATTCAATGAATCCAACTCATATCTTGTTTCTTCTAGAATCATCATGAAAATCCTCTTGAATTCACCTAAAAATGGTTTATCTAAAATTTAGTGCCTCCAACTCATCATCCTTATCCACCATCAGGTTCACAAAATTCAAGGTAACAACCTTGTTAGCTCAGATTTGGCAAATCTTTGACTTTTCACATAATGCAACAGCTCAACACTATTGAAATTCTAGTGCTCGGTATATACTGCATTACTCAAGGCTAACTACATTTTACTGATGCTTGACACCTACTATGGATTCACTCAACATCCATTAATTTTTTCTAATGCTCGACACCTAAACTTTGCTTAGCTCCTTTTGTATCACTTGGCACACACTAGATTTTGCATTTGCTCAGCTCTAATTGAAAATTTGCTTGGCATGAATTAGCTTGCTCAACACTCACTAATGAACTTAGTTAAAATTTGTAGACAACCTTGTTACAAGTTATTCCTCTGATGTTTCTAAGTGTGGCCAACCTCTATATCTTCAAGTATATTTTTAATATATCATTTTACCATTTTCTTAACTAATCCTTGGACTTCATTACAAAACCATAACTCAACCTTCCCTTAGGTGCTTTTGTTACATCTTGTTGATTAAATCCTCTTCATCAATCAACTAAGTGATAGTACTTGGATCTTATAAGCAATTTTCATTCTAGCAAATAACAAGTTTGACATCAATGACAAAACAATGATTGAAAACATTTAACAATCTCCCTCTTTGCAATCGATCTTCTTCATTTTTCAACAATGATCTTTTCAATCAGATTTCCAACAAAAGTAAACTATGGCATGAGAGATTTGGACATCTCAATTATCGCTACCTTTAGGAACTTAGTAGCAAGGATATGGTCATTGGTCTACCTCAAGTTAAGTATTCAGAGGGTGTATGTCTAGGTTGTGAAGCCAGAAAGCTTCCCGAAGATAAATATGACAATGAGAAGTCTTGGAAGGCTACTACTATTCTTGAATTGGTTCATAGTGATGTAGTTGGCCCATTTCTAGTACCATCTTTTGGTAAGGCCCACTATGTTCTAAGCTTTATTAATGACTTTCCACGGTATGCTTGGGTCTTTTTTCTTGCTCATAAGAGTGAAGTATTTGATAAGTTTATCACATTCAAAGCTTAAGTTGAGAAAAAATAAGGGAAAGCATCAAGATTCTACAAAAAAATAATGGCAGGGAACATATCAACTCTAGGCTTATAGACTTTTACACTCATGAGGGTATTGATCTTCAACATTTAGTTGCATACACGCCACAATAGAATGGTGTTACTAAAAGGAAGAATAGAACCCTTAAGGAAATGACCACTTGTATGCTTGAACATAAGTCTCTAGATCAAGTATTTTGGGTAGAAGCCATGTGTTGTGCCAATTACATCCAAAACAGAAGTCCCCATAAGGCCTTGGATGGAATAACACCATTTGAGGCATGGTGTGGTAGAAAACCAAGTGTAAAGCACTTCAAAGTTTTTGGTTGTCCAAAATGGGCAAGGATACCTCCAAAAAATTGAAAAGCATTAGAACCACAAAGAAAACCATGTATATTTTTTGGATATCTCGACCATGTCAAGGCATACAAACTAATGGATCTATAGACTCATGAGATCTTTTATGAGAGGAGTGTTCATTTTGAAGAAACTTGTCCAAGCTTGGCTTCTTCAACTCCTCCTTCTTCCTCCTATGTGGATAGTGATCATAATGATGATAGTGACTCAGAAGATGAGATTCCTTCAACTTTGACTCTCAAGACACCACCTTTGTAGGGTCCACAAATAGTGGAGGATATTCCTTCTTCTTCCACTAAACCTTGTTGGGCACAACAAACCCTTGATTCAGCAAGTTCATTGGCGAGGAATCCTTTAGACACTCAAAGGACTAGGTCATAGTACAAATCATTTACACATGCTTATAGATCCATAATCATTTAAGGAAGCATCAGGGATTCTAGAATGGGACAAGGCCATGGAGGAAGAATATAACTCTTTCATGAAAAACAACACTTGGGACTTAGTTCCCCTTCCTAAGGGAAGAAAGGTGGTTTGATGTAAGTGGATCTATCAAACCAAATTTTTAGTGGATGGAAGTGTGGATAAGCATAAGGCCAAACTAGTTGCTAAAGGTTTCTCATAGGTTCCAGGTATTAACTATATAGAGACTTTTGTACCCGTTGCCAAGATGAACTCCATTCACTTGACACTAGCTATTGCTACAACTCATGGTTGGGTTGTACACTAGATGGATGTAAAGAGTGCCTTTTTGAATGGTGATCTTCATGAGGAGATTTATATGGAGCAGCCACATGGGTTCATATAGGATTCTACTATGGTTTGTAGATTGAAGAAGTCTATCTTTGGTCTTAAGCAGGCTCCTTGGACTTGGTATGCCAAGATGGATTCCTTTTTACTCTTAGTAGGATTCACCAGGTGTCATTCTAATTCTAATATCTATATTCTTTAGTGGGATGACTCACACTTGATACTCGTGTTTTATATAGATGACTTGATCATTATAGGAAGCACTTCATCCATCACTACCAGTATCAAGACCTCTTTGTAGGATAGATTTGCTATGACATACTTGGGTTTTCTACATTACTTCCTTGGTATTGAGATCACATAGTCTTCATCTAGGATCACACTTTCTCAACCCAAGTATGCTCTTTACTTGCTTTCTTGATTTCACATGAGTGACTGCAAGCCTACTCCTACTCCCTTTCTTTTAGGTGTCAATTTAGAGGCCAAGAGTACCACTCCACTTGTTGATGCTACACTACATAGACAATTAGTTGGGAGTCTTATCTACTTGACACATACTCACCCTAATATAGCTTTTATAGTTGGCATGGTTTCTTGCTTCATGCAAGAACCACATGAGCTTTATTGGAAGGCTGCCAAACGCATCTTGCACTATATATAGGGTACACATACACATCGTATACACTATGCAGCATGTACAAGACTTCAACTAGTTGGATATATAGACTCAGACTATGTAGGGGACATTGATTCTTGCAAGTATACTTCAAGCTACATGTTCCACCTTGGTTCTAGCTCTATTTGTTGGTAGAGTAAGAAGCAAAATGATGTTTCTCTTTCTTCCACAGAGGTTGAGTATGGAGGAGTTGTCAATGCAGCTATAGAGGCTCTTTGGTTACAACACATCCTGGAGGAGTTTGGATTTGATCTACCTAAACCTATAATCATACATTGTGACAATTAGAGTGCTATTGAGATCTTTAAGCATCTAGTTTAGCATCAATAGACCAAGCACATTGAGGTTCATATGCACTACATCAGAGAGCTAATACATGAGCATATCATTGCATTACAATATTGTCCTACAATAGAGTAGGTCATCGATATCTTCACCAAACCCTTCACAGGTTAAGCATATTCATTTGTAAGATCTCTTGGGGGTACGGGATGTTATAGAAAGGGGAGTTCCTTGACTTCTCTCTTCTTTCTTCTGGGAGGGATCTTTTCCTCATAAGAGGTCTTCTTCTCTCTCATCTTCTTTATTGTACTTATCCCTCTTTTTGGAGGAGGGTTTTTCCCATGAGGTTTTCCCTTTTTCTTCACTTTATGAGAGATTGCATTGCATCATTGTATGTAGAGCATTTCTTTTGTACATGGGTACCTAACATGGCCTCATAGCTGAGACCCATTATGCATTTGTGAGCTTAAGAGCATTCCCCTAAGTTGCAATTAAGGGGGGGTGTTGATGTAAATAGATATTTACTATTTACACTTTATTACTTAGGTTAATGCATTATTTTATTATTTATTAGGTTGACACTTAGGAGTTTGCGTACCTTTATGAGTTGTCATGTTGACAATATAGAAGTACACAACTCTAATTCAACACATGGTTTCTACAACACTAGAGTTTGCATTATTAGCTGAGTTGTCATGTAGACAACACAATTATTTGCACTCTTAATTAATCATATGGTGTCTACAACATTATTTTTTGTGCTACACCTTTGTAGGCTTATCCTCTCATAATCACACTTACTCCTATGCTTAATGGAGGATAACCCACACATGGTGGACATGTGTCTGGTTGTATGACTTATCATGTTGCTAACTTCTAGGAATTCTAGAAGCATTCCAAAGGCCTTGATATACAAGCACTCCTAGTGTACTTGTACATTGAATTGGATACTATATTGTCATTCTGATCATACTCTAGTCTTTTTTGTGCTTTTGTTTGAGTTCCTTGGTCTTGGGTGAATTTTTCCCTAAGGAAAATTCTTATAGTCCCGCTACCGGTAGACCCATAACTCTACTCAAAATTATGATCAAGTATCTAATATCTTCATATATTCTCAGTTCATGTCCACTTTGCTGGTTTTCTTTCCCAAAGGAGTCTTCTTAATGAGGTATAATGATTGAATGATTTTAGAGGCTTCTTCAATGTGTTCCTGACACCATCTTTCTGCTTGCTCATAGGTAAGCCTGATGAATTGATATGTCCTTGGGAGATGGAACACTTTCTTGATGTTTTTTAGGTTGAAGATCAAGAATGATCTTTCTCGTTATGCTCTTTACAACTATCTCCTCGAGAACATAGTATTCTACAAGTGTCATAATAAGCTTTAGAGATTGTACTAACATCGGATGCAAACCTCCATTAACAAGTCTTGATTGAACGAGTGTAGAGATCATTTGGGACCTCTCAGTTAGTTTATTATAAATATTCAAGAATTCCCCCAAGTCTGTGTCCCAAATCTATTTCTCTATTCTCCAAGTTGTCATCTTGAAACCTTGATTTGGTTGGAACTCCCTAGAACTTGAATACTACTAGTTTCGTTGCCATTTTCTCACTAAGAGAAGATGAGGAGGATGCCATTGTATCTGCACAAAAAGTACATCCATTAACCCAAAATTGAAGAATAATAGATTAATAATGTCCTAAAACTAATTCACACTAAAACCCAAAAATAGGTTTTCTTTTGAAAATATGAAAAAAACCCAATTTAACCCCTAAAAACAAAAATAAAATAAAAAATGTGGCACACTAGGAAGGTGTGCTTGATGCACACCATTCTTATTGCTTACATTTCTAAGTTTCAAGTGTATTGATGCAAACCTGAAACTTGGCGTCTTTATAGCCTTTTTTTCATTTTATATTTTTTAAGTGTTTTGTAGGTGTGCACTAGTGCACCAAGTTATGTGTGCTAGTGCACACTTAATTTGAATGTGTTTAAAGTTTTTTAAAGTGTTTTTTTTGGAAGTTTTTCATAGTGAGTATTGGTGCACATCAGTACACCTAGGAAGGTGTGCTGATGTGCACCAATATTTCTAACTTAGTGTGTGCTATAGGCAGAGCAAGGAGAGAGCAGACCTCTCAAAAAATGTAGATATGATCATTCAAGCTTTGTGGAGATAAGTGGAGAAAATTATATGAAGAAAAGAAAACTGAGGAGGGAGGGGACCCCCTCCCCCTATAAATAGATTATAATACTTTTGGCATAGCTACACAAGCTCATAGTTGCACCCAATGTGCATTGAAAACCATCTCATAATAGTTTAGGCACACTAGGCGCATCAAGTAGGTGCACCTACTATGTAGTTTTTGTAATTTTGGTTTATTCTTTATCAAATTTTTTTCTTTTGATAACTAGGCTTCCCAGACATGAACTGGACATAAACTAGGGCTATAGGTGAGACCTCAAAATGTCTTGAACCCCAGACTAGCGCCTGAAAAAAGCCAAAAATGAGGTAAGGGGTCCCCATTTCTGATCAAGATGGGGTGTGCATTGTGAAACCCACCAAAAATAGGACAAAAGGAAGCAATGACAAAGGCATTTCTTGATTAGCAAACATTCCTCCAACATGTGTCAAACAATAGTTGAATCCTAGATATCCCTAGCATATTTCAAGTGACTTTGCAGTCAAAACCCTAGGATCTCGAGCTTGAAGTTTAGTATGTGCTCCGTATGTATTCATTTCCTTCAAAATCTCAAGATGTAATCTATCAAAATTTTATGACAATTCAAGAACCATCTTCCACCCATCTGGCTCATTCGTCGAAAATCTCCTCAAAAGCTATTTGTCTATCCTTTGTCTGACCAGATGGGAGAATTAGTTCAAGGGCTCTTAGTGGGTTTCCATTTTTAAATTTATTAGTAATCCTTTGCATACTTTCTTCATGTAGTTCATATTGTCACCATTTTGATTCTTTGATGAAGCAATTGTTTTGATATTGGATAGCTTATTTGGAGTGCGTATCCATTTATCAAATTACCATATCTTCTAGGCATTTTAGAATCCTTCAGTCTTAACACCTTCCTTTTTTTTAAAAATTCCCTTTCTATATCCTAACCACACTTAGATTGTGTGGCCAAGACATCAATGCCATTTCTTGGATTTGATCTTTTATGAACATCCCTTGCATTCCTCTTTTAAGAACTTTTAGAAACTCTCATGCCAAACAATGATCTTAGCAATTCCTTTGAGAAGACCCTTCTATTTGAACCAATGTGGCTTGGATAATCCGTCACTATCTGCAACCTTGGTTTTATAATACCTAAGATGAACAATCTTGAAATTTGCAAAGTGCTGAGAACTTGTTGATCTGTAATCCTAAATTCAAAATTGAAAGTCCCCTATTACTGCAAGTAACATCCATTCCATAGTTGGTATAAGACACAAAATCATCAAATTTTTTTGACAAAGCAATACCTCCTCTTAAAATTGGAACCAAAAGAGTAGTTAGTAAGATAAGTCAAGATAAAATCTTGAGTGCATCTACCCCCTGGACTGACACAACTTTGAAAACAAACACACAACTGAAAAGAAAACACACAACTAAAAAACAAACATGCAACTAAAAGAAACACACTTGCATAAATGAAATCTATCTATTTTTTTTTTTTGGTCTTCTAGGCTTCAAAGTAATGTTTAAAAAAATTCCCCATTGACTAGCAATGAAACCAATTCCCCTTGTAACAATCTTAGCCTAAAAGTATTTTCTTTGAGGATTTCCATGACTTGATAAGGACTGATCCGTAAGTGTTGAAACTTAGTGTGGCTACCTATATTTTATTTCACCTTATCCCAAAGTAGAACAAGATTACAAATTTTGAAGGATTTTATCATGGCCCTCTTATCAAACCACCTCTTGATGACAACTTGATGTTTAGCCATGTGCTCTAATGTAGTTGTCCATTTTTCATCCATCTCTAAAAGATTCATCAATATGATTTTTACTCTATCAACATCTTTAGCATACCCACTCATGAATTTCAAAATAGGAATCTTGAGATTAAGTAGGAATACTAGTTCTTGTCTATAAACAGGCAAATATGGAGATGTCCCCAAAGCATTCTTGACCCTTATTCGATCAGTCCATAGAGCATATTTGAGTTGCATATGCCAATCTTTAGGATTCTCCTTCAATAAATGTCTTATTACTGTGATCAAGTTCTTGTTTGTAGATTCCATGACATCATTCCCTTATGGATAATAATTTGAAGAGAACTTGATAATGACCTAATTTTCAAATGCCCATTGAGTCAAGAATACTGATACAAAAGCTACTCCATTATCACATACTAAGGAGAATGACATCTTGAATCTAGTAACTATGTGTTCTTCCAAGATATCTGCAACCACCTTAGCAATGTAGTTTCTAAATGTCTCTGCTTTTTTCCATCATGTACAATAATTAGTACCTATAAGAAGAAAAGTGTTTCTAGTCGATGAAGGTGAATTAATTAGACCAATAAAATCTAGCCCCCACTTTGCAAAGGGGCATATCTCAAACATCAGTTGTAATGGCGTCGTAGAGTGTCTTTCTGTTAGCACTCATCTAACAAATATGACAAGTGTGTACGTGTTGAAAAGTGTCTTTGAATATTGTGGGCCAAAAATAACTTGATCTTAAAATCATGTGAGTAGTCACTTTTGCTGAACCATGCCCTATACCATACTTATCATGAAATTATTCTAGAACTTCTTTTACTTCCTTGCATCCCAAGCACTTCAGGTAGATTCCTTCATAGTTCATTTTGTACAACTTTCTATCATGTAGCATGTATGATTTGCACTTCATTTTGAGTCCCCTATGTTGCAAACTATTCATCCAATTGGGGTATTGATTTTGTAAAAGATAGTATACAATATCCTTGCACTAGACATCTATCACTACACCTTGACCAATATTTACTTGAGATACAACCATCTTCTTTAGATCTTCTGTATCAGTTTCATTATCAAATTTGAACTTCTTTTCATCTTTAGTTTGGTTATCTGCTATCATTTTTGATAACCCTTGACCTCTAACTAATCTCATAGGTTGGATCTCTAGATCAAATTCTTGTAGTATCACCATCCATTTCCCTCATCTTTCACTAGGATCATTTTACATCAATAATGTCTTCATTGTTGGATTAGGTACTATCACATACACCTTGCTTCTTAGTATGTAATGCCAAAACTTCTTTACTACTTTGATTAAAGAAAAAGACTATTTATTGAGGTTGGAATAATTCAACTTGGCATTTTTCAGAGGGCAACTCATAAAAGCAATAGGTCTTTCATCTTCCTTTCCCTTCTTCTAGGTTAGGATCCCAACACACAAATGTTCTAAAGAAAAGGAATATATTTTGAAAGGAAGGTCATAGTCAAGACTTACTAGTACTAGAGCCATCCTCTAGAAACCATTCTATGTTAGCCCCCTTTTTGAGTAAATCAATAAGGGGATGGACTATTTCTGCAAATCCACTTATGATTTTTCGCATAAAATTTATCTTACCAAAGAAAGACTTAAGTTATTTTTGATTGTGAGGTGTTGATAACTTCAGAATAGCTTCAATTCTATCAAGATCAATGGAGATTCCTTCTTTAGAGATAATGTGACCTAGAAGCTTTCCCTTAGTGACCGCAAATGAACATTTCTTGGGATTGAGAGATATATTGTATTTACAACATCTATTGAATACCTATCTTAAATTAGCTTTGTGAGTACTTTGATCCTTTGAAAAGATAGTTAAATCATCCATCTAAATAACTATACAGTGGTTTATTAGTCCCCTAAAAGCTTTGTCCATGGCTTGTTGAAATGTAGCCACTACATTAATTAGTCCAAAAGGCATTCTTTTGTAGGCAAAAGTTCCCCATTTAGTTGTGAAGGCCATCTTTTGCCTATCCTCTTCATAACCCATTACCTAATTATAACCCAAATATCCATCCAAGAAAGACATCATCTTTGAACCATTTACAATTTGCAAAACTTCATTTGGTGAAGGCAATGGGTAGTCATCCTTTTGAGATGCGAGGTTCAAATTATGAAAATCTATGCAAAGACAAATTTCTCTAGTCTTTTTCTACACAAGAACCAAATTATCCACCCTTGTAGAGTGGTGAATGGGGAAAATGATCTTGGCATCCAGTAACTTCTTGAACTCCTTCAATATCAATAGTTCAAGGATAGGATTAACAGGTCTTTTTCTTTTTCAGAAAGGTTTGGCAGCTGGTTTGAGTGGAATATCATGTGTAATAATTTGGGGATCATATGTCTTTAGTTATTCATAGCTCCAAGCAGTAACATCCTTATATTTTGTAATAAATTTAAGCATGTCTTCCCTTTCTTGTGCATTGTACATTTTCTTGATCCTTACCATTCTAGGATCATCATCGGTACCTAAATTATATGAATCACATTCCTCAATTCCTTTCTTTTCGGTCATCCTTGTATTAAGTGCTGATTCATCATGATAAAAAATGCATTCCAACTTAATCATCCCCTTAGGAACTATGTTAGTTTTCAAATTTAGGATACCGTCTTTATCTTCAAGTTCATTATCCTCAAGTTTTTAATCCAAAGTGTCATCAATTTCTTGCCCTTTAAAGTAGCCATTGCACATAATAAATTTGAGTATATGTTGATCATCCTGAAAGAATATAAAATTTGTGATATTTTTCAGAATAGATGGAACCACAACCAATTCAACTGAAAATCATTTCAATTTAGTTCTCTCAATTGATTGTAATGCACTAGCTGAAATGGCAAGGGCATCTATTCCTACCATGTTTTTCCTTCTTGGAATGGACTTTATGTTTAAAGCTTCAAAATAATCCATCAAATTCCATAATCTTTTCCTATAAGCCAACAACCTCGTATGACCAACTGAGAATCTCCTTCTACTATGAGAGCTATGACTGCTTTCTTGAGTGTGAAAAGAAGTCCTTAGATCAATGCTTCATATTCTACAACATTATTAGTACATCTAAACTGAAATCAATATGTTGTGTAGAAAGACTTACCTTTTGGATTAATCAGCTCAATACTTGTGTTGGCTCCTGATTTGCATTTGGCATCATAAAAGAAAAGTGTCCAAATATGGTTTTCCTTGGGTTTTATAACCTTATGTTTATTCATCCTTAGCTTTTATTTTACTTGGGCATAGAAGGATTGTCTATAAGGTATCCATTGTAGTCTTTTGCAGGGTAGACTTAGTGATTTGCCATTATTATTCCTTGATATTGGGAGTGTATGTTTTTATCATTCGTCCTTTTCCCCTATCAATTCCTTCATTTCATCCACTTTGGGTTTAGGATGGATGACTATCGAAGTCCATCCTTGGCCTTTTACATACCACCTTCTTCCTTGAACTTTGATCATTCTAGGTAGAGGAGAAGACAAACCTCCACCATCTGAAGAATTATTGTTGTATGATGCATTTAGATCTTCAATTTTCTCTTCAACTTTCTCAACAGATTCAGATATGTTTATAGATTTTTTTTTTTTTTGTGGGTTCATCTTTTGGACCATTGTCATTCTTTACTCCCATTATTTGTGTTACTACCTTAGCAACTACTTCTTGACATGATGAACATTCAAACTTTGAATGGGTAACTTTTATGCAATTGATAAAATCCTAGAAGGAGGAGGAAACTGGGGTTAGCCTCTCCTCCTAGACATTGTAAATTAGCCATCATGTTGTCTATGAATTGTGTTATGACCTCATCTTTTGGGTTTGAAATCTCGAATTCCATATCTTGATCATCTGATATTTTGGTCAAAGTTGTATAAAAAACCATCACCTTGTAAGAGACCAAATCTATTTGTAAGAATGCTACCTCATTCAGAGCATTATATTTTGTAATCATCCTTTTTAACTTAGGCTTTGCATCTATCTTGATATGATTGTTCAAACCTTTCCACGATAACCAAAGTTGAGTAAAATAAGTGGAAAACCATCCCCTTAGGCATTTCGTCCATTCTCTACTTAGTAGCAATCCATAGGTTTCAAGAATATCAACCGCATGTATATCAATGACATCTTGAATTCAAGGGTTAACTATTAACTGTATTGAGACATCTTTTAACACACCAATGACTTTTACCTATGCTTTATCCTATTGTATCACTACCTGATTAGAAGGTTGAGGAATAACTCCCGACCTTTTTGCTATTGAAAATGGCATAATATTACACGAGGCTCTTAAATCAATTAGGAAATTATTTAGATTCTTCCTATATATCTTGATGCTAAGAAAAAATAGGGGCACCTCAACCTTGTCTTTAAACATAGTTGGCATTGCCTCCAAAGCATTGGCTTATTGGGATACTGTCATTTGAGAAATAGTATTTATACTATGGGGTATCTTTGTATGATCTAAAGTTCTCATCAACACTTCTCATTTTTGAGGATAATTTTATAGCATGTCAAACATAGATATGTTGGCCTTTGTTCATTTCAACTCTTCCACCATGCTATATTTTTCAGTAGACCAAGTTGGATTTTTTAGGATTGTTGGGATAGTTCCTTGGTTCTAATTTTGTTACGCTCCATGAGGTGGCCTAATTGGTACTAGATTATTAATTTCTCAGATCAAGAGGAGTTGGTTGTAGTCCTAGAGAGATTCCATCTATCATAGGTTCTTTTCTACTTCTTAGATTATGTGTATTTTGATTGTCATTTTGAAAAGAAAACATCTCTTTAGGCTGGATGTCTGGTTCTTGACTAAATGGAAAAGAGAACTTGTTATTGACTAGTTGTTTTACCTATACATTCTATGTAAAATCTTAGGATTCTAGTAGCATAGCATTAAACTATGTAAGAGGGGCATTATCATTTTCTTGTGAATTTTGATTCATCTCTTGATTCCATTATAATATTAACCATCATTGTTAAATCTATTTTGATCATCGTCATACTGGTTGATATCCATATATTGAACATTGTTGTTGTTGTTGTTGTTGTTGTTATCTATGGGAAAGCTACCATTATTCAAACAAGTGGTCCACTGTCTATTCTATCTCTAGAAATGGTTGTTATGATCAGGAGGATTGGAGCCATTTCCTCCATTGTTATTCCCAATATTTCTATTTCCAACATTGTTGTTTCCAGTAAAGTTTCTATTGTAGTTCTAATTCTAATTGTTGTTGTAAGTACCAACATTGTTTCTTTGGAAGTTGCTATTTTTTCCTTGTGCCAACCTCAAATAAGTTAACTCATTGTTCATTTGTGACATGGTCTTTTTTATTTGGCCAAATTTGGAGGCAAAGTTGTTGTTTGCCTCAGTAGAAGCCATTGCCTTTTGTTCAAAGAAAGCAACTTTCAGAGGTTCATACCCTAGATAAGTTAAAGAAGGGTTTTGGGGAGTAGGTTTCTATTGTAATGGAATTGGATTCATAGGTATGAATTCGTTAGGAATCATAGGTGCCCCAAAAGGGTATGTTGGCACTATTGTAATAACTTGAGTTGGAAGCATCAATCCTTCTCCATTGGGATTGGCTTGCTTAGTAAAGGTAATCACTTCTGCGAAGACTTTATCCAATGTGTTGATATTTGTTGCTAGAAGTTTTCTTAGTAAAATATTAGTAAGATGGTCCATAGCATTTAGATAAATCTAAATAGCAGCCTCAATAGGTATAGTATATGGCATTTCCAACTTGTAGTATGCCATGTGAAAGCAATGGTTGAAGTGTGACACTGTCTCAGCTAGATCCTTCTTGATTGATATGAATTATTGATGTAGTACAACTGGATTGATGAAAGTCTTAAATTGTTCCAAGAAATTTTTTTCAAAGGTGGCCCAATATCCAATACATCCAGGTGGTAGATTGACATACCAATTAAAGAAAACTTCCCCTAAAGAGTAGGGGAATAGACAAAGAACCACATTCTTGTTAGTGATCTACTTTTGGTTGGAAATTTTGTTGAACACCTTAATGTGATCTTTGGTAGCTTGTGCATCTCCGTAGATGAACCTTGGGAAAAACTTCTCAAGATTTTTAGGAAGATCATTGAGTACACTTGTCAAGTTGATGGGTGAGTCTACAACATTTGAAAAAAAGGTCATTGGAGGATTTGGTGGACCTAGGGGTGGTTTTTGTGGAGGCAGAGCTAATGAAGATGATGAAATGTTAAATGGAAGTGGTTGAATTTGAGGTATTCCTTTGTCACTATAGGGTTTGTATAAATGGCTAAGTTTGAGGAACTTGTGTGCACTTGGTGAAGATCTTAAAGCTCACTGAAATGGGGATTCTAGATCAAAATCCTCTAGTTTGCATCAACTCTAGAAAAAGAACACCTCTATAGAAGTACACTTTCTCACAAAATGAGGTGCACCTAAGAATTTAGTGCACTAGCATAGTAGGCGCAACAATGCACCCAATACACCTAGCGCACCAATGCACCTCAAAATCTTAGAAACTGATTTTTTTTTTAGAACTTATAAAAAGTGTAGAATTTTTGAAGTTTTGGAAAATTTTCTTCTAATATAGATGTTAATGGGCCCTCCTTCTAGCACCACTTCTATTGAGCTATCATATTGCATGATGCTTAACGACAAGAATCCTTTCAAACTCCTCTCTTGAAAAGCTAATCCAAGAATCAACTCAAAGGTTCTGGGTGATCTTGTGACCCTCTAGAATCTACTTAGTTAAAGATAAATGTGAATGTTCACAAGGAGACCTTTATTGGTTTTGATAACTTTGGATAAGATTTAAAATTTGTTCACCGCTTCAAAAGAATAAAACACACAAAAGGAAACTATGTTTTA
This sequence comes from Cupressus sempervirens, assembly GCA_028749045.1. NCBI lineage: Eukaryota > Viridiplantae > Streptophyta > Pinopsida > Cupressales > Cupressaceae > Cupressus > Cupressus sempervirens. The sequence continues at coordinate 299,826,023 of CM053786.1, read as the reverse complement.
GTATTTTCTATTTTTATGATGGATGCAATCTAACAATGTAATTATATGAATTCCTATTTTAACCAAGGTGTTAGTAAAGAAAATAATGAAGATAGGGTGATAAGAAGTTTAAGCAAATAACATGAATTTAGAATCCTAATGGAGATAAGCTACATACACAATGCATTTGCGAGTTAAGCCTTCAAAGAAATCAGTAGATAACCAATGAAAGTAGGAGCAATGCTTCCTTAATTCTATTGATGCAATTGTCAATGGGAATTCTAGAACCTATAAGATGTTTCACTTTTCATTGAATTGAAAGGCCACAGAAAGTGTGCTCATGTGAGACAAAAAATTATGTAGGAACAAAATGGATGATCTCTTCTTGAACTAGATACGTTAGCAGAATTTCTAAAACTGTAGAAAACACCGAAATTAAAAGACTTACACAACCAAAAAAAAATCAATAAAATTTTGGCTCAATTATATTCCATGAAAATACATTCACAAAACATAAAAAACTTAGGCAAGAATCACTACACTCCAAATGTGAGCACCAAAAGCATATATTATTGCAAAATAACAGCGACCCTAATTACATATTACAATCCCATTTTTATAATAAATAATCTCCTCAATTTGTGTTGAGAGTGAGAGATATCTTCATTCAATCATATGCTTCTAAATTAATAAAAAAAAAAAAATTATGTACAAACTATCTAACTGGTACTAAGTAGGACTCCATCCATTTTATATCATTAATTGGATGCATGAGCCTTTACATGTTATAAAACAAAGAAATTATGAGAAAATAAGAAGAAGGGAGTCTTTAGTTGATGTAGAAGTGTTTGGATGTACCAAAAATAGGAGCTCAAGTGTCACTAGGAATGTGTCAGAGTTGAATTGCTATCAGAATGTGTTTCTGATGCATGGAAAGTTCTAATTTTGGAACTAGCAGTTAACTATTGACGCACCTCTAGAAAAGCACACCTCGAAAGAAATGTATGTGGCATAAAAATGCACCTCTAAATTCTTCAAAAATATTCCAAAACACTTTTTAGAAAGTGCACTAGTGCACTTGGTGCACTTAGCACACCTGGCGCAACAACACACCTCGAAGATCAAAAAATGCAAAATTTTACCAAGTGTCAAAATTGAAATTCTGGCATCTAGGTTTTGTTCGCCTTTATCCCAAAGCTATGTCTAGATATTTTCCCTTGAATTTCTCTATTATCTCAGTGACCTGCACCCCATATGGTAAGTCTAAGGCATTATATTTATCCTTCACTTTTTGTCTATAGCTATCCACCTCTATACAAGTTTCTGCAAAATCACCGAGTTTTGTATCAAGCTCTAACAAAGCTTCCTCTATTGTAAAAGCCTACCAAATGTCCTCATCATTAGAAACTTTATCAAAAATTTTCTCAAATCTCTCAACCACTACCTCTATAGGTATTAATTTCTCCCATGCATCATCCTCAAAAATGTCTAAACATGCATTGCTATAATGCTTCTTAGCCTCCAAAATTTGCTCTTGGGCTTTGTCCTTGAGCATGTGGATCTGTGCATGTAATGATTCCATTACTTTATTACTATCCATTATCTTCTTAATCCAATCATCTAATTTATCCAACTCCTCAATGGTATATACATCCATTAACATTCGATACCTCTGGCCTTTGATTTCCTGTAATGCTTGTAGATCCTTTCCCCAGGTATGCACCTCATCCATTAAGCCAAAATCTTGATTCAAATTTTTTGCTAACTTATTCGCATTATCCTTCATGATATGTAATAACTTTACATTCCCTTGGATGATTAAAATGCCATTTCCTTCAAAATTTTCCTACCATTGCTGATAGTCATTCAAAAATGGGTTCAACTGAACTGCTCCCCTATCCCTTTTGTGAATTGCTACATTTTGGGTTTCCTTAGGGTTAATAGGATCCAAAGGGCCAAAAACTTCTCTCAAATATCCTTTTAGGATTTTATTCTATCACTAAAGTGTTATCAACTCTACCCAATCCTATTCCAGGCTTCTAAAAACCTCCTTCATCCTAGTAGTGACCATGAGCTTTCTAGTTTCCAAGGTTGGCCTTCGAAGAAAAACTTCCTAGATTTGATAATCCCTAGGATTTAGTTCTTCAACATTTGATTCTAGAGGAGGGATAGCCACATGAGCAAAAAGGTCCTAATTCTGATCACTCATAATGAAGGCTAATGGTGGAAAATCCTTAGGAGGTGAATCAGGTTTCCTTATTACTTCTATTAGTTCCATTCTATCCTCCTCTTTGGTAGTGAATTGTTGCTTCTTATTTCTTATCACTTCTTTTCTAAGCCACCTTGGAACATGCTACACTGAGGACTTTCCTTTAGAGGATGAAGGAGTTTTTTAGCTATATCTTTTCCCTTATCACTCCTCTCTGGGGTCTTCTCCCTTTGTGATAGCTCTTCATCTACAATCCCTATATTTGTGGAACCCACAGTTCTCACCTCTGTGTCCTAGGAAGTTTGTTGAGGTTGTTCACCTATTTGTCCCTCTTCCAAAACTTCATCAGTGGATACTTGTTGTGGCTCTTCTTTAGGTTCTACCTAGACCTATTCAATTTTTTTATTAAGAGTTAGAGGGGTGGCTGATCCCTTGTCAATGCACAATGTGACTTGTAGATGGGATTCTAGAACTATCATAGGTCCTTGTGATTCGGGGGGAATCTAAGTCCAATCCTCCTATTGCGGTTGATTAGTTAATGTGTCTTAGATCTTATCCCCAACCAACTCAATACCCACTAGCATAAATTCAAAATTTAACATATTAAACATATCAGTGCCCTCCATATACTTTTCATCTATCCATTGTTGCATCTCATTCTCTGATGTGGTGGTTTGCAAAGGTTCATCCGAGATAGATGGTGGAATAACTGTAGATCCTCTTCTTCATTGTTTCTCTATAGCTCTAGCTAGCCGAGTCCTTTAACTCAAGAGTAGATCATCCTCCTCATCCTCATCACCCTCTTCTTTAGCTTCTTCTAGAATGGGTTTGGGGATGGATGGAAAAGGGATCACCTTCTTGATCACCTTTTGTCTCCTCTTTACCAGAGTCTTAATCTTTCTCCTTTTTGGCACTAAAGGAGATGCCTGTTCTATTTTCCAAGGTGGAGGAACCTCTTGAACCTCAATATCTACTTCTATTTGGCTAAGTGCAATTGGTGGCACTTGAGGATCAACTTAGGCTTGTGTGGCTCCAATATTCTTTGACTCTTGTATGTTTTATTCTCCTTACTATGGAGGTGCTGATATTTCTCCTTCTTCAAGTTTAGCTCTTTGAGGAGAACTCCTCTTCCTTTTTCCTTTTCCTTTACTCTTCTAAGCTCTTTAGTAACAAACCAACCTATCAAGTTGATGCACTATTTCTGGTCTTATTGGTGACTGAGCTGTAAAGGTAGGGATGGTGACTTTTTTCCCTCTACCTTTTACTAGATGGGCTTGTGCATGAAAAATTACTATTTCAAGAATTAGATCAAGTTTGAAAGGTTTCTTGATGCAATCTTGTGTCATTCTAACCCTAGATACATCAATACTGATCTAGCGAGATGGATTAAAATTTGTATATGGTAAGCTTACATCAAATTATTTAGGGATAGTGTATGGAGAAGCTTATAGAGGAAGCAAGTAGTTGGTCAAATTTTTTTTTACATCTTGTAAATAATTCTATGAATTAGTTGGTGCAATAATGTACACATTTTTGTAGCATAATATATTATCTTATGGAAATTGTATATGAGTGACATATTTGAATTTCATACTAGGAAAATGTTTACATTTTTAATAAGGTTGCAAATTTGTAAAGCTAGTATATAATAGTGAAGGATAAATATTTTACATTGTTGATCATGATCAATAAAGTGTATTATAGAAATACAAAGTGCTATCCAGCCAAAAATAAGTAGGTGTATGTAGAAGTGAGTTTCATATTTAATAGATCTAACAAGTAGAGATAGTGTTTTTACACATATCATTCTTTCTGTTATTCTCTAAGAGTTATAATAGTCAAAATTTCTTAATTAGGTGGATCCTAATAGGTTCTTTATCATAAATCCTTTAATAGGGCAATACTTTAACTAGAATTAGAAGTCCTTTAACAAGGCTAACTCTAATAGGGAAAATCTCATAACATTACTGGAGGTAAATCCCTTAATAGGGTGTTACCTATTAATGTCTATGTAATTGCTAACAAGTTTAAGCTCCTAAAAGGCCATGCATCAAGAAAGAGTACATAATTTGTGGGTACTTATCCCCACCACATTTGTTTATCAAAGTTATATTTTTGCATTGTGGATAACAAACATAATTATTGTCAACTACCTAAAAATCTTTTTCTTCCTGAACATCTTCATTGGAAATTTTTTTCTTTTTAACATGATATTCTAGTGTAAGAAGTTATTTATGTGGCATACACCATGGAGAATCCTCATTAAAATTCACACAATTTCATTTTAGTGGTTTGAATGTGTATGTTTTTTTATATATTCTTCTGCAATTTCTAAATGAGATTCTAAACCTTCTATTGAGTATTATAAGGTTAATTTTTAATTCTCTATTGTATATTAAAAGGATTGAAAGGAGGTTTCTCTAGTCTAGATAGTATTCATTTTTTTACATTACTAACCTTCAAAATTTTCAAGCTATTTAGAACCTTATCCATTTTTCTTCCTCTTTAGACTTGGGTCCTAAAGGTCTCTTAGACTCATTTTGTTTCCATTGTTGAAGGTTTTAAGGTACTCCCTTATTCTCAACCTCACTAAAGCTCTTAGATTAAATAAAATATTTATGACCATCTTGAATGCATACTTATAAATATGAGTGTATTTGTCTCTCAAAACATATGCCATCTTAGCATCAAATGCATTGAAGTATGTACTTAGACATAAATTTTTTTCTAACATCAACACTTGAAACAACTTATAAATTTACTTATAAAATCAAATATTAACATTAGTAGAAGCTTTACTTAGTGATTCGTTGATATTTTTGAAAATATTTGACATAAAACTTGCATCAATTAAGTATCACTGTATTTCTCTTTGAAGAATATCTCAAATTTTTCCCAAGAAAAAATGCAAACATTAGGAAAATCTATGTACCAATCTCTAACATCTTAAATTATTGATTTCAGAAATAACTTCTAGTTTTCTCATTGTACCAAAAAAACTTTATGATCTTATCAATTGACACATTTTTTATTGGATTTGAATAATCAAGGATTCCAAATAAGAATATTTTATCGATGCCTATCCTAGGTCTTCTTTGAAATTGTCCTCTATAAGATTAGCAATTAGTATATGTTCCAACATTTTTTCCATTGAGCCCATTCATATTACTTATACCTTGTACAAATTGGGTACCTTATAATTTTTAAGTAAATGTAGTAGTAATATTTTAGGATATCTCAAGGGTGGAAATAGAAGCTCCATAAACATTGGAAAGATTCACACTTGTAGAGTGATTAGCTATGTTTATTATCTTATTATATATATCTTCCTCTTCATTTTTGTTGAAGAGAATTTAATTTCAATCCTTTCTAACTCTTTTGAAATATTGTCACACTCTTTCCATACATTTTCCAACTCAATATCATCCTAGGATAAATTTTGTTTTCCTTAAGCTTGACCTTTTGGCTCATCAATATTTATCCCAATCACATTTTATTTTATTTGATCAAGACTAATATTAAGGGTCTTATTAAGTTTAGTTGGCTAGAGATCAATTTGGGTTTTAGTTTTCTCACTCTTGGAATAAAGTTATAAAAGGGGAACTTAATCAAGTGGTTTATGCTCTTCATAATTTATGGATTTAAGGGGTTTCAATTTTCTAAGATGGTTATCCCTCTCTATTATTGCATTCATAAGGCTAAACACTTTTTCTTCTACCTTCTTCCTGAGCTTCACTTGTTCTTGCATATATGTCCTTAGATTACTTATATCTTTGAATACCTCATCTTGATCTAGAAAGTTAATATTAGAAATAGATGTATCATCAAGTTATATAAAGAACGCATTAATTTTTTCTCACTGGGGATCATAAGGAAAGCCTCATTTATGACCTAGAGGAGGAGGTATACCAATTATGCTTTGGTGAATTTGATTTATAATCTTATTTCTTATTGTGTACCAAAAATGTTGGACACTTAAATAAACCCTTATATTCAATACACTCAATCAATTTGAATCCCTAAATTAAATCTTATAGATTTATATTCTATGAAAAGATCTAATGTTGATTAATGTGGCTCTTAGATAGATGAAGAAAGACCCTTGCAAGGTACACCATGAAATTGAAGATTCAAATAGATTACATACAATGTGCATGCAAGAATCAAAATATCTCCACGATTTTATGCATGATAATAAAATTATAAGGTAAGAAAAATGAAAGTAAAATCTAAGCTAACATGAATAGAAGATTACTATTTCATACTAATTAATATATATATTTTCTAAGATCTATGAAAGGAGGAAATAAAAAACCTATATGATAATTGAAAGATCTCAATAAGTTCTCAAGAAATAATATGACAAAGTAGCATCATAATCCTAACACAAATCAAGATAGATTTAAAAAGATGAGGACCAAGAATCCTTTAAAATAATTTTAAACTGAGTAGAGAGTCAAGACTAAGAGGAAAACCAATGAGAAATTGTAGAGATTAAATCTTGGTTGATCCATGTGCTCACATCTTAACAGGAAAAACTTATGGGTGTTTGAGATAAAGAAGCAAAAACCTTTTCAAAATTCAAAGATTCCTTCATCATTGGAAAGTGGACTCAAGTGGTGGATTTTTTTTTCTTTTTATTTTACTTATTATAAAGGGATTTTACTCTTAAATTAAATTGGGATATGCTCTTTTAATTAATGAAATTTATGATAAAGTGGTCATAACTTAGGATATACTCAAATAAATGATTATATGATAATTTAATCAAGTATATTTTATTAATTAATCATTAAAAAGTTATTTAATGAATAATAGTGACCCATAATTGAGATTTAATTATTTAGGAAGGTGGGTTATAGTTTACTACAACAAAAATGAGTGATTGCATTTTCGTTTCTTTGAGTCATTGTTCGAGAAGTACATTGAGTCAAATAATGTGGTGATGTCAAACATATAATTTGAAGTGATGAATTATTATTAGAGAGACTGAATCTCAAATTTATCAAAGAAAGAGAAGTCAACTAGAGATTATCAGAGTTTAACTCAAATCTTTATCAAATACTGGTTAGCAAGATTGATTGTGACCTTGATTGAATGGCAATCAAAAGGTTTTGATAGATTTTGTTCTAAAATTGATTGAACCAAACAATAGTTACATTAAACCTAAACTTTATTGAAGTAGAATTGATGAAAAAAATTTATAATGTATAATTTTATGTGAAGTAAAAAAATTGATATTCAAACTGATTTGATTTATCAAACAATATTCGATTGATGTGGTACAATAACTGATATTCCTTTATCAAATTAAATGCCTACATTGAGAAATTATATATGAAGATATTAAATCAATTATGTAGAAGGTTTAAGAATCTCTATATGATGTGAAGTGGTGAAGCTAAGATGCTCATAACCATGGTACCTTTGACAGATTTGTAGATTTCTGAATTGAAGAGATTGATGAAATATTATTCCTACCCCCTTTGGGATTAAAATAGAATTTGTATTAAGAAAATGCACAAATAAGGTATAGTTGATCAAATAAAGATTGGATAGGGCCTAATATGAGTGATAATCAATTTTTAAAAAGTCAGAATATTTGGACCAATTTTAAACACCCAATAATGAGAATTCACCCCAATTTGACCAAGATTGCCTAAGTTGACCAAGGTTGATTGAAGATAATGTAATTTCAAGAAATTTCAATAATTTTTTCTCATTTGATGAAAAAATATGTGTCAAAAAGTTGGTCAGCTATGTTTCACCAAAAGAATTTAAATCACAATTTTGACAAGCAATATTAATCTTGATTTCAATTTTGATCCTAAAATGGAATTAGAGCAAACACATTAGGAAAGGATGAGGTTTATGTAGAAATTTAAAAAAGTTTAAAATTAGGAAATTTTTTATACAAGGGACCCAAAATGGTTATTTTAAATAATTTGTCATATTTTTCATTTAGTGAGTGTAGAACGTTTGAGAGAGAAGATGCGGACTCCCATGTGAGGTCACCTTTTTTAGTAGAGTATGAGGCATAATAATCCTTAAGACTAAAAAGAAATTGTATATAATAAAAAATAAAACTTAATTTTATTTCTTTTTGTTATATTTTGGCTTTTAAGGTCAAAAAACTTGTTCAATCACGTGATAAAGATTTTTGTTCCATGCAATTCAAACTTCCATTGTTTGACATATTGTCAAACATAATTTTATTGCATGGTAGGCTTCAAGAAAATTGTATTATACACACCCAAATATCATGAATATAGAGAATCTTGGGTGTAAGAGAAATATTGCATCACCCAAAAATATTTTATTTTTAGCCTTTTCTATTTTAAGAAGGACTAGTAGATAGGGTGGTTACTAGGAACTTGCTATTTTTAGTAAGCTTTTCATTAGAGTTTAGAATGTTCTCATTTTCTACAAGAAGGTTCATTTTAGAGATATAAGCCTACCGTTAAAATATCATTACTCTAGCTTAAGTATCAAAGAAGCTATTGCAGATTTTTGGTGAAAAAATTTGTAGAAAAATCTTTAGGCTCACCATTGGAGGCCTTAGATTTCCTATATGAGGTCCAAAAACTTGACAAAAGGTCACTTGGATGGTTCTAAGTCTATAGATTAGGAGCTAGCATTCCTGAAAAGTGGTTATAATAGGCAATTAGAGCAATGGTTCGTGAGTTATGGCCTTTCAAATTTAGGCTACCTAAAATATCTAAAATAATTGTCAAAGATGTATTTGGCTAAATCTTTATGTATTGTTAGGGTCTATCAACACTATGTATTAAGTTTCAATGTCTAGAACATTCCTGAGTAGCATAAAATTGCATATTTAAGGAAGGCTTGAATATTGTCTAGGATAGCTTTGGGTGGTAGTTCATAGCTTAGTCTTGTAGATTACTATAATGAAGGTACCCATGTGGGTTAGCATAATATACTTATGAATTCAATAATTCTAAATTTACGAAAAAAATATGAAGTCCATATTTTATTCTCTCACTTGTTGTTGTTTCTTTGTTTCTATTATTTGTTTATGGTATTAAGGGGAGCACCCTTCATTAAGTAGTATTAGAGCTAAAGTTCTTTAGTGTGTGGATAGATCACCAACTATGAGTGATTTCACACCAAGAACATGATTTGGGATGAGTTTGTAGACAGATCACCGTTTGTGAGGTAATTTGCACTAGGATTTTAGTAGAAGCACGAAAATGCTGCGACAAGGAGAGTGTGGTAGAAGAGTTGTAGGTTTTAAAAGTAAGGGTTTTTGAGCCCTCCAAAGATAAATGCAAGCATTGGAAGAAAAAAGTATAGAGGAATAAAAATTTCTGTAAGAGATTAATGTGAGGATGAAGACAAAGTAGAAGAAAATGCTGAAGCAGAGTTTGTTCTAAATATAGAGGAAGAGAGGCTTTTTAGGGCCATCTCTAAGATTGGAAAAAGACCTAAGTTTGATGTTCCCACATTTTTGAGAAATCTTAACCTAGAGGAGCTGATCAATTAAATCAATGAATTGGAGGAGTACTTTGAGTATGAAGATATTGATGATCTTTATAGGGTCAAGGTTGTGAAGGTGAAACTAAAGTGTCATGCAAAGATTTGGTGGTAAGAGATTCAATTGGAGTGAAATAGAAAGGGAAAGGACAAAATCACCAGATGGGAATGGATGGTAGCTAAACTGAAGTAGCAATTCATTCTTGAGGATTATAAGCTTGATCAATTGAAGAAAATGCAAGGGTTGACCAAGTAGGAAAATCTATTAAATAGTATACCAAAGAGTTCTACCAATTCTCATTAGAACTGGCCATGGATAAGTTGATACAGAGGAAGTGGTCTATTATCTTTATGGATTAAGACAAAGCATTCAGGATGAGCTGAGTCTAGTTCAAATGAATAGTGTTAAGGAGGCATACTAATTTTCCTTAAAAGTTGAGGAGAAGCTGTAACACCCCACCAAGGGATCTGAAAGAAATGACCTAAATTTTTACTAAGTTTGGTAACATTATTTTTATAGTAAGAAAGTATAATATGAATATCAAACACATAGTAGCGAAAGCAATAACATACAATCAACTAAAACAGACATAAAAGGTTACATTTCTTAAGGATTTGATGACGTTGAATTACATATAAATTTAATCTAATACTAAGTCCATCAAATGCCACATCCATATGAAAGAATAACTATAAAGTCCAATGTCCATTTAATATACATTTGTTTCAAATGCCTCTTGGCAAATTAATTTGGAATGCTCAATCATCCATTGTACATGTCATAGGGTATGAAAGGCTTAAAAGAATACACATATATAGAAATGAAAATACACCATCCTCCTCGGATCCATGATACAAGTACAATGAAAATAAAAGAAACCATACACCATACATGATACATCCATCCATCATAAAAGATATAACATCCATCATAAAATATAAGCATCCATCGTAAAATATATCCATCCATCAAATGATACATAGAAAGAATGAAAGTAAATACAGATAAGGAATGCTCCAGCCATGGTAACTATAGACAAATCTCAATGGCAAGAGTGAAAAAAGCACTACCACCAGACTACGTGGAACCTAAATGGCCCACTCCCATCACGCTAAGGAGATAGTCTCAAGTCCCAAATATGATATCGAACAACATATATCAAAAGTACTCTCTAAGTCTAGGAAAAGATAGGTTGACATTTATACCCAGAGGCACAGAAAGACATGTAGGAAGCCTACTATGTAAGCAACAAGTGTCGTCACATGAATCACACAAGAGTTACCTTAGTAGTCTCTCAAGACCCTGGCCTCGTAGTGATCCCTATGGAGCCACTAGTATCCTCTTGTACTGACAAGGCATACTACAGAATGCAAGGTTGCAACCAAATGTTCTCTCTACTCCCATCCTAGTCTATACTAGCACTCAAGGCATGTGCTAGAACATACAGTAAACTCTTATTAGGTTCATTTTACTCTCATTTAGTGTAATATGATCACTTATTAAACAACCTACAATAAGTTACCCTAGCAGCCACTTAGGGCTCCGGCCCCCATTGCAAGCCACTTCCCAACACTACATATAGATTTCCTACCCTAGACTCATGAAATCACAAATCACAAAATCATGGTAAAATCACATTAGTCCTATACAAGTGACTGGAAATCATCATAAGGATAATCATAATAATCACATTAGTTCTCTACGAGCAACTAAAAACATCAAAGATAAATCATAATATATGTCTATTCTCAACAAGCAATCAGAAGGTATCCCAACAATACTGATCAAGTACTCAAAAGGTTAAGTCAGGTATCTCATAGCATAAATCATGCTATCCCACAAAAACACTAAAACATAGTAACCAACAATATAAATGCACTCAACATAGAGCATACCATCACATACATGGTTAATTAATAGTAATTAGATCGAGTCAGCATGATACCACACTCACAAAACTCTCGAGTCTCTAGTAGATGTCCTATAACTGGTCAACAATCTAGTCAAACTCAAACCCCAAACACAGATAGCATATAGAAAAAAAGATTGAAGTACATGTTCTAGTTCATTTTGAATCACATGGTTGGGTTAGATTTGAGGTTCCAGTTTTCATTTCTAAGTTTGTTATCAAGTGATAATACTCTCTTTTATCCTATAGTTATCCCATATATAATTTTGAATAAATTAAGGTTTAACCCCCATAATATTTGAAATCAACCTTTCTAAAAATTTCCTAAGGGTAAATTATAAGTTCATTCTAAAATTGCTAAGATAAATTCATAGTGTTTCTCGATAAGATAATTGTATTTCTACTAAGTTAGAATTTGAATAATCTTCAACAAATTTAAAGTCTTCCGTTTATTTAATACCCATAACAAATTAAATTAAAATTTATTTTAAAATAAACTAACATATGTTTATATAACATTTAATTGTCTATAATAAATTTATTTTAAATTAATTAATTATCTTTTAAAATAACATTAATTATTTATTATAAATTAATAATCTTTAATAAAATTTATTTAATAAAATTAATATTAAACAATTTATAATAAAAAATATTTAAAATCTTTAAATATATTAATTTTAAATAACATTTAAAACTTTAAAAATAAAATAAAATAAAATTAAATGCTTTTTTTTTGTTAAGCCCGCTAGCTTATTAAAAGAGGCCTGTAGCTTGCCATAGCACCATGTGGTCACAAGGCTTGTGGCAACAAGTACACAGTACCTATTGTCGCAGTACCTGTGACATAGGTTACTATCGCAGCGGTGACATGGGGGGTTACATGGTAATTTTGTCCCCCTCCATTAATATGTATTTTTTTTATTAATTTTTTTATAAATAAAATGTAATTACATAATTGCTTCTTTTTTTAATAGATGCTAATTCATTTTATTATGATTTTTAATCAACAATTTTAATAAAATAAATTTATTTAAAATATATATATTTTTTAAACAAAACCCATAATTAATCTGATGGAGGAGAACAATGTACCCATTTATTAAATTATTTTTAAAGTGGATTTTCCAATAAATTCAAACCCTACTAATAAATTTCTCATTACTTTAATCTACTAAAGAGGGTTATATAGATCTTTTGATTTTCCAATAACAGATGATCAATTATTCATATTAAGAATGCATATTACTAGAACTATTCATCACAAGAATTTTATAGAAAATACTCAACAAGAATGATGAAGACAAGAAACAAAAGAGCATTTTAAGATATGCGAAAATCACAAGTGTCTACTTGGACACTGATGCTAATCCCTATGCCCTAGAAATTGTAGAAAAGACTCCCTCCTTTCAAAACCTCCTCTTTTTTGAAAATTCCTTCCTTCTCCAAATTTTTTTGGTGAATTGAAAAATGAATCCCCAAGTTGTGATATGGAGTTCTCTCCCAAAAATTGGAGCACTAATTGTGCGTTCACCCCAGAGAACTCCTTACTCACAACTCTTTACTCAAAATCAACTTTTAAATATCCTTGTTTTATCATTCCCATGCACATTGATTAATTGATTAAATTACTTTATTTAATTTTCACTTGACTCTTTTTAAGTTAATTTATTAAATTTATTCTCATGCACATATCATGCAATCAAGAAACTTTAATTAATTAATTATTTTCCCACTTCTAAATTTATCTTCAAACATTAAATTTGATAACTATTTATTAACTTAAATAATAATATTATTTAGCATTTATTTAAAAATGAGCTCTAAATATATTATTATTAGATAAATATTATCACATTCCAAATTTATACTTATAACTTTTTATCTTCAAATTTAATTGATTTCTCAATTAATTAAATATAATAATTTTCTATTAAATCAAATCATTAATTTTAATCTTTTAATTAGACTTAATTAATAGAAAGTTCACCAAAGACTCATAAAGTAAAATATGAAAACCCATTATAGTAAAACACATACAAAATCAAACTAAAGGGTTATGATCATGAATTAACATCATTTGACACATTCAGAGGGTACTCAACTCGGATACTTGTCCTAATTATCAATTAGGACAAATGGCTCAAAGGTTTAGGATTTGGACTTAAGAATTTATCTCCCCTCTCTTACCATTGAGATAATGCAATAGGGTATGCTCATCCTATCAATTCACGGAAGTCGATACCAGGTACCTACAACCTGCATAAAATCTATGCATGTACATACACAATATATACTAAACTAAATAGGCAATGACAGGAAGTGGCACATCATGTAGATCCCAACTAGTAGGTGACTATGACCCCCTTCCTTAACCACATCAGAAACACCATACATAAAGAAAACAAACAGGCACACCATACACATGCAGTATGGGATAAGTATCCATAATAAAACACATGTGATAATCCATCTAACTAAACATCATCAATAACTTATCAACTTTGTAATAATCATCATGCACACATGAAATATAGAGTACCCAGTAATCTCATCATATATCAACTGAGTCTAAAACAATATCTAATAATCTCAAGATAATGCTACTAATTATCAAACATAAAACTAGCCTAAAAGAATTTGGCAATGATAGCAAAAATGTAAACTAGGAAAATGTAGACTAGGGGTAGACACTACAAAAACTGAGCAAGAAGTTTGAGAACAAGAATAACATAAGAGGTCACAAAGGAAGATCTAGTAGATGATTTTTTGGAGGCTGTAATGATGATCAGAAGAACAAGGATGAGGCTAGAAGTAGCAATCAAAACCAAAAGGTATAAAGTTCCAATCATTTTCATGATCAAAACAATAGAAATCAGACAGGAAGATGTAGAGGACAAGGATCTAGAAGAGGAAGCTTCCATGGGAAATTTTTTTACTGTGGAGAAGAAGGGCATAGAGCATTTGAATGTTCCTAGTGTCAAGGAAGGATAGATCGAAGAATAGAAGCCTAGCTAGAGTTGCACATTTTGATGAAGATTCTAGATCCTCACATTTTGAAGATGTTGAAAGAGGAGAAGTCCTAGTTAACAGAAAAGTCCTATTGAGTGGTGCAAATGAACCTGATCAAAGAAGGAGCTTGTTTCCAAGATACAACTATGAAGCTAAGTGTTATGATGTAATCATTATTGGTGAAAGTATTAACAATCTAGTGCCACAAATGATGGTCACCAAGTTGAAGCTAAAGAGATAGAAACACCAATGTCCATACCATATTGCTTGGGTGCAAGATGACCACAAGGTCATGGTCAATGAGCAGTGCTCCATGAAGTTCAAGATTGGAAGTTACTAGTATAAGGTACTAAGTGATATCATACCTATGGACATATATCATATGTTTCTAGGTAAGTTGTGGTAGTTTGACAGGCATGTTGTACATGATGGGTGAGAAAATACTTGCACTCTAACCAAGGATGGAGTGAAACATAAGTTGAATCCATTGAAGGAGAAAGAATAAAATGTATGTAGTGCTACTAGAATATGTTTCATTGATGGAAAAGAGTTTCTTAAATATATGAAGCATGAGATTATGAGTTTTTCTATAATTCCAAAAGATAGTAAAGAAGAAGTAGAGGAAGTACCTGCAGAAGTTGCAAATATGTTGGGAGAATTTTCTAATATTGTATTAGTTAATGTATTTGATGGATTTTCCCCAATAAGAAAAATCAATCACTGATGGATTTGGTTCTAGGAGCTAGTTTTTCAAACAAGGTAGTGCACATTATGACACCAACAGAAAGTGAAGAATTAAAAAGACAAGTTCATGAGTTGTTGAAGAAGGGGTTGATTTGAGAGAGCCTGAGTCCATGTGTTATACTAACCATACTAGCACCAAAAAAAAATGGAGAATGGAGGATGTGCATAGATTCTTGTAGTATCAAAAATATCACAATAATGTATATGTTTCCATTTCAAAGGATGAATGATATTATGAACTATTTGAATGGGGCTAATTATTTCATGAAGATAGATATGAAGAGTGGGTACCATTAGATTTGCATCAGAGAAGGTGATGAGTGGAAGATTGGTTTCAAGACAAAAGAAGGACTATACAAATGGTTAGTCATGCCTTTTGGGCTAACCAATGCATCAAGCACTTTCATGAGGCTCATGAATGAGGTACTAAAGGAGTTTCTCAGTAAGTTTGTTATTTTTTACCTAGATGATATTTTGATCTTTAGTAAGACATTGGAGGAGCATTTGATCCATATTTGTAAGGTGTTTGATAAGTTGAGGGAAGAAAAGTTGTTGATAAACCTAAAGAAGTGTAGTTTTGTAAAGAAGGAGTTGGTTTACTTAGGATTTGTATTCTTAGCAAAAGGTGTAAAAATGGACCTAGAGAAAATGAAGGCTATCCTTGAATGGCCTACTCCAAGGAGTGCGACAGAGGTAAGATGTTTTCATGGACTAGCTAGTTTTTATAAAAGTTTATAAGAGGTCTTAGTAGTATTTGTGGACCACTAACTGCAATAATGAGAGAAGATAGGAAAGAATTTAAGTGGATTGTAGGAGCAAATAAGAGTTTTAATTTGTTGAAACAAGAAGTTATGAAGAAACATGATTTAGCACTTCTTGATTTTAACAAGGTGTTTCAAGTAGACTGTGATGCTAGTGGTACTACAATAGGAGTTGTTATGAGCCAAGAAGGTAGACCTATTGCTTATTTTAGTGAGAATTTGAATGATGCAAAATGAAAATATTCTATTTATGATCAAGAATTTTATGCTATAGTTCAAGCATTGAAGAAGTGGAAACACTATCTTCTTCCTAAGGTGTTTGTTTTGTATACTGATCATCAAGCTTTGCAATATTTACATAGTAAAGGAAAATTGAACCAAAGGAATTTGAAGTGGATTGAGTTTTTGCAGAGCTATACATTTATTTTGAAACATAGGAGTGGTAAATCTAATAGAGTTATAAATGCTCTTAATAGAAGACAACTTTTGTTGATAGAAATGTAGATAGAGATGGGTGGGTTCAAGGAACTTAGTACTTTATATCCAAATCATCCTTATTTTGGTGAAGCATGGAAGGCTTGCATAGAACTTGTTACACTTGATATGAAAAAGTGGTTCAATTTCATGATCTAGGATAGTATGTTGTTCTGAGGAAGCATTTTGTGCATTCCTAGAAGTTCAGTGAGAGAGAATCTCATCAAGGAGAAGCATAGTAGAGGATTGGGTGGAAATTTTGGTAGTGATAAAACCATTTCTTTAGTTGCTAAGAATTATTACTAACCATAGTTGTAGCAAGATGTGAAAAAGTTTGTATAGAGTTGAAGAGTGTGTCAAATGGTAAAAGGAGTAAATTAGAATACATGGTTGTATTAACCATTACCTATCCTATAGAAGCCATGGGAGGATGTCAGCATGGATTTTGTTATTGGATTATCGAGGACTTAGTGTGGGCATGAATCTATTTTTGTGGTGGTTGACAAGTTTTCAAAGATGGAACATTTTATTCCTTGCTAGAAAACTAGTGATGATGTTCATGTGGCAGAGCTTTTTTTCAAAGAAGTGGTGAGACTACATGGTCCACCAAAGAATATAGTTTCAGATCAAGATACCAAATTTATTGGTTATTTTTGTTGTACATTGTGGAAGAAATTGGAGACAAAGTTGAATTTCAGTTCATCACATCATCCACAGACAGATGGACAGACAAAAGTTGTGAATTGTAGTTTGAGAAACTTGTTGAGATGTTTGGTTGGAGACAAGCCAAAAGGATGGGATATGATTTTACCATAGGAAAAATTTTCATATAATAATTCTATCAATAGGAGTATTGGTAAATCACCATTCCATATTTTATATGGGAGTAGTCCTAGAAATGCTTCTTAATTGAGGCAATTGGATAAAGGAGAGATAAGGAATGCTGAAGTAGAAGAATTTGCTAAACATTAGAAGAACATCCATGAGGAGGTGAGGAAGCACATTATAAAGATGAATGCACAATAAAAAGCTAAGGAAAATGTGAAAAGGAGGTATAATAAATTTCAAATTGGAGATGAAGTCATGGTTCAGTTAAGAAAGGAGCATTTTCTAGTGGGTAAATATAATAAGTTGAAGATGAAGAAGTTTGGACTGTGCAAGAAGTGGAGTTTCTTGCTAAGTTGAATATTTTACCAGTATTTAATATTTTATATTTGATAGAGTATTATGAAGGGGGTGATGGAGATAAGGTTGCAGAAGCATAGTGGAGTATTCTAATAGCTAGTTCGACTACACAGGAGATTGAGGAGATATTGGATAGTCATGTTGGCAAAAGCACAATGAATAGAACTTATGAGGAATACCTACTTAAATGGAAAGGGAGGCAACTAGTGGATTCATCATGGCTAGCAAGGGAGGAGGTTAACCATCTTGGTTTTCCTCTGAACACATTAGACATGATGGGGTCACTTCTCAAATTACCCCAGGTGTTTGATGTAGGAGCATCCTAGTTGTAAGAGTAATCTTGCATCACCCAAAAATATTTTATTTTTAGTCTTTTCTATTTTAATAAGGACTAAAAGACAGTGTGCTTACTATTTATGTGAACTTTTTATTTTTAGTATGTTTTGCATATGAGCTCAGAATGTTCTCATTTTCCTAGGAAGGTTCATTTTAGAGATATAAGCCTACCATTAAATTTTCATTCCTCTAGCTTAAGTTTCAAAGAAGTTATTGCAAATTTTTAGTGGAAAATTTTGTAGAAAAATATTTAGGCTCACCATTGCATGCCTTAGAGTGTCCTAATAAGGGTGGAAAACTCAACAGAAGGGTGCTTGCATGGTTCTGAGCTTGTAGATTAGAAGCTGACATTTCTAAAATGTGGTTATAATAGGCAATCAGAGCAATGGTTCATGAGTTATGGACTTTCAAAGTTGGGCTGCCTAAAATATCTAAAATAATTGTCAAAGATGTATTTGTCCAACTCTTTATGTATTGTTAGGGTATGTTGACCCTAGGTATTAAGTTTCTTTGTCTAGAACCCTCCCATGTGGCATAATATTGCCTATTTAAGAAACACCCAAACATTGTCTAGGACAAATTTCTATGGTAGTTCATAGCTTAGTCTTGTAGATTACTATAATGAAGGCACCCATGTGGGTTAGCATATTGTACTTATGAATTCAATAATTATGCATTTATGGTGCAATTAATATGTTCATATTTTGTTCTCACATTTGTTGTTGTATCTTTGTTTCTATTATGTGTTTATGGTATTAAGGGGAGCACACTTCATCATATCATTCCGTATAATGTGATCTATTCCAAGAATATGTTGTATTATTTATCTTAGAGGGAAATATTACATCATAATTGTGAACCAACATGTTCTATAATATGACCTTAAAGGTCACTTAGGCATACTTTTATCTATTTTTTGTGATTTGTACCTTCTTTTAGTCATTCTTTGATATATTATGATGCACTTTAGTACTTCACTAATGGATTCTGAGTTTGTCTTTTTTTGTGTGATGTAGAAGAGGTTCCCACATATGCACATTCATTGCCTCTATTCCATGGGGTTTCACCTTGTGAGCTAGTTAGATTATCAAGAGTTGGATACTTTTGATAAGTTGTGATGACTGCAATTCCTATTTCACATACCCCCACATTTGGAAAAACCATGATTTTATTATAACCCTAGAAAGGAGATTCCACTCTGAGCATAATACATTTGATTAGACTTTAGGAGAGGATATTTATACTATGAGATGAGTATTTTTTGATGACACCATCCTTGATTTTCATATCACGAAGTAGTCTATGATGAGTATATATGGAAATGAGTTCCTCTTCACCTACATCCTTGACACCTTGCATAGTGCCCTAACATACTACATGACCTTTACCTAGAGATGTATGACATGGATTATTGGAGAGGTAAGGGATGGTTAGTAGGAGGTTTATAAGTATAAATTTTTTCGTGGAAGAATATCTAAGTTACTATACTTTTGAGTAGAAAATTTATAAGATCTCTCTTATAAATTTTGTGGAAGATCCCTATTGGGTAGGCATTCAAGTTTAGTAGAAAATTTTTCAATCAATTCAATATGATGATAGTTTTGGTGATTATAGGGTATCAATACATAGCTAATAGATTATGATTTATTTCCTACAAAAAAGAACCTTTAATAGTGTCCAATTCTATCATATGAGAAGAACTTGTGAGAGATATAGGAGTTGTATTCTATTGGTTAGGATCTTCTCCTAAGTGTAACAAATATGGGGTTTACCCTAGAGTATCAACATTGGCTAGATGAGCATCTGTTTATGATGTACACAAACCCCATAGATTTAGGATGTAAATGGGGATGGGACATGTAGAGATGATGAAGGTGATTATGGTGGATCTAGAGGTGGCAAAGCTGGGAGAGGTAGTGGTAGTCAAATAGGCAACTAAAGATGATATAGTATTGGCCCTAGTAGTAGAAGGATATGACCTTACACCATTCACTAGGAGAGATGGAGACACTTTGATTTGTAGGTATGTCACCAACCATGGAGGAGGACAAGATAGAGAGATAGGTTGTGAGACACTACATGCATAGAGGGTCTATATAGTATTAGGTAAATCAATAGTAGAGAGATAAACCTAGGAAGAGGATGGATAAGAAGAGAGCACAAAATCAGCTAACAATGATGGCACTATTACAAAACTCTAGAAAGATATTGAATCCCTATAGGGTGAGATACATTATGTCATGCCCAAAAATTACAAGGCAAAACACAACCAACAATTTTTATTATTTTGAAAGGTGAATTAGAGGGTAATATACATAGACCTATTCTATCAAACTATGAGATGACTTAGTACATCATTTCATGTTTTCATGAAAGTGTTAGAATGTTACTAATTCAATCATTGAGTCAAAGATAATTAGTTTTAGTTGATGTGGGAGAATTTGTTTTCATTTGAAATTTAGTACTTCAAGTTTCCATGGAAGGCCAATTAGTTTTCTAACATTCATTGACAACCTAAGTTATAATGTGAGAGCTAGATGAGGTTATCATTTCAAATACCACATCCTATCCTTTGAATAAGACATTATGTATATAAATATGAAGTAAAAATTTTGCATCAATGTAGTTGCAATGTTTCATAATTGTCCTAGATGTTCTAATTGCAGGTCATCTTTTTATATGTACATATAATCTTAACTT
Source organism: Cupressus sempervirens (assembly GCA_028749045.1). Lineage (NCBI taxonomy): Eukaryota > Viridiplantae > Streptophyta > Pinopsida > Cupressales > Cupressaceae > Cupressus > Cupressus sempervirens. Next base: position 299,805,219 of record CM053786.1, on the reverse strand, counting down.
GTTACATTTTATGTCCAATTATATTCCAATTTACCATTATATGGGTATACATATTTTAATGAATTTCTTATGTTTTACCCTTTATTAATGTCTTATGAACTAGGTATTACTAGCTAGATTTTTAAAGCAGTTATCAATTATTTAGTTTCCCAATTATTATAAGGTATTACTTTCTAATAACCCTTTTTTTCAATAATTAACATTTCAATTTTAATAACCCTAACACTAAATCTAAAGTCTCTACGTGCATCTAACAACATTTGGTTACTAACAAGAATCTCCACTTAGCCTCCTTTATATTAGTCAACATATAAATTTTGATTTTAATCAACTTTTTCTATGTATATTACTTAATGGGAGGTTAGCTAATTCAATTTAGAGGGATTATAATTACATGAACCATATATATATATATATATATATATTCAATTGACATTAGGAAAATGATATATATTCATTAATATGTATTTCCTTTATAAAACAAAAAAAAAATCATTAACTAATACCTACATACTTACATTTTCACAATATCATGTTTTGTTTATGTCAAATGCGTAACTAGGGAATAAGCTAATCCTTATCTGAAGATGCCTAACTAATTCGTCATGTAAGTCTCCACTTACTTTATTAACAAAAGAAAAAACCTATCAGTTATGCCTAACCTACCTTATACATCCTACTCTTACCACTTTCCTAGACCACAATAAAATAAACCAACATAATTATCAAGTCTTTAATTAATAAGAAAAACACTTCTACCACAAATTAGGTATCTATTGCTCTATAGACATGACACCCTACTAACTATCCCATCCTATGAAACTACCCATTCCCCAAGGTGTCTACCTCCCTTAAGATAGTGATTTTCCTTGCTTCTATGGTGGAGGCATCTAGGGAAGACTTTGTGACATCTAGGTCAGTGCAAAGATTAATTTAGCAAACTTAATCATGCACCCAAAAAGGGGTTTCAAAAGGTATTAGGCACCTAGGTGGGGTCCATTTCTTTCTTGCAAGTTTTGAAACATTGACCTTTCTTCCCTCTTGGGTAATGGCACCTAAGTCCTTAGTCTTTTATTAATGTTTTAAGTTCTTTCTTTCTTTTTTCTTTTTTCTTTTGTTTTTGATTTGAAGTGAGGACTTTTCACTCATGTGACTGTCCTAGAAGGGATGGTATTTTATGGGATTTTTAATGGGAATAGTCATGCTTCTATCCCCTAGCTAGTTATTTATTTTAATTTATTTCTTCTCCCTTAGATGGGATTGACTATTTTATTAGTGCTCTATAATGAAGACTCTATGCATATTCCTCCTAAATACTATATTGCTCTATAATAGGCAGGGATTAATTTCTCATTCTCATACATTTTCCAAATAAGAAACATGTGCACCTACAACACCTTTTTCTATAGAATGTAGACTATGTGTTACTTCATTTTATTTGAACTATGAAGATAAGGTGTTTTGTTTTGGTAATAAGGTTGATATTATCATTTGTGCTATACAATCTTAAAGATTTTTATAATGCAAGATTGATGTTACTATAGAATCTATCTCATCTAAGGATCTATTAGAACTTGAAAACCAAATAAACCAATGTCCATGTATATACAATGAACTGTCAAAATATAATAACTTTCTTTCCATTGTATCAAATACATAACATATGGTTTTACAATTCAATCACCTATGTTTTGAATTGAACCAACTATATCAATAACAATCTCCCACACAAAAAACTATGAAATATTTCTACCTATAGATTTATAGATCAACACAAGGAGTGTCTCATTTACATAACTTCTCCCTATTACACCAAATTATATAATGCAAAACTTACAATGATTTCACTCAATCTGCCTTGCATAGTTGTTACAAGGATTATCCTATATGAAGACCCCATAAGATTTAGCTTTAAATTAAATGCATAAATCTTCATATGTCCAAAAGCTTGATCATCTAATTTTAACATGCCTTTCCTCACAATGAATCTTTCCTTGCGAAGACAAATATATACAATTTTCTCAAACTCCCCTTTACACACTTAGAACAATATACAATAAGAAGTAAATCCCTTTTTACATTATAATGAAACAACAAAGGAAACTTAACATCACAACACATTAGGAGATTGTATGAGAAATATTAGTCTCTCCACACACTTGATTTTCAACATTGCCAAGAGTGAAACCTTAATATCTTCATAGGAACCATCTTTTCAAAATCTACAAAACAACACAAAACTTGGAAACATGGAGGCTCACCTCCAATCCTAGGCTTCTATGAATCCACCCACCAAGCAGGGGAAACAAAGTCCAAATAGGGTACAAACATACAAAATTTGCTAATACATGAAAACATACAACACTACACATAACAATCCCTTCCAAGGTTTGCACATTGATTCACCATTGGAATCATTAACACATTGGGTGAAGGTGTAATCTTCAAAGAGGAGAATGTGATATCCATAACACAAAATCAAATTGCAATTGCATTTTTTCCTCTCAAGACTATCATAAAATCTCCTCCTTCTTATACATATATTTATACCTCCAAAACAAGAAAAGGCATATGGCTTCAATGGAGCCCATACTCCATGAAAGAAAGAAAAACTCCTCATTATGAGGTAGATTACAATTATAATACATGACCCCATAACAATACTCTATACTTGAAAACTCATTATGCAATGCTAAGACAAAAGGGTCATGGTTTTGAGCTCCAACCTTGGTCCAAGCTAATGAAAATGCTAGTTAATGAAGAGGTCCCTTAGCCTCCCTCCAAAACCCTAATTATCTCTAAATGTAGAGAGTGGGTGAACAGCCCACTAATTTTTCCAAGACTCTCTAAAAAGGCCTTCCTACTATCTATTTTAGCAAAAACATCAAGCCACTTCCTCTTACAAATTTTTCTCCCCTAAAGTTTGATATTTTTGACTTAGTAGAAACATGGGAAAGAACTCACGTGACAACTCCATTTTCGAATTGATGGAAGAAGGCATTGGTAAAGGGCCCCCCTAGGCTATCTAGGCACTATCATGGTAAAAATTAGGTCCTTATCATGTTATACTATCACATGGGTAGCTTATTTTCACACAAAAGGCACTTTGGGACCACCTAATGACCCTTCAAAACTCTAGTCAAGTCTACTTTCAAATTTCCTTTGATTGGGACCCATCCTATCCCTTGCAAGTGGGTTTACTTAGTCATTAACAAGATTGTTAGTTTTAGGGTAAAATGCTACCATGACCAAAACCCTAAGTGACATGTCATTAACACACACAAAATTACAACTATCAAGTGACACATTAAAGAACATTCCACATCATCATGACATGTCCCTAACGCATCTTTGAGATTAAAAATTTCACACACAAGAAAGCTTACATTTAGAAAATAAAATACATCACAACAAGACTTTTGAATCTTCCAAAGATTTACCTTAGCTAAATCGTGTTCACATATGTTCAGACCTTGTTTCCCCCAAAATTTTCCATGGTTCCACATCCTGCACACTAAACTCGAGCATCAGTAGTCCAAGGAGGTCATATAAAATACATGTCTTAAATGCATAAAATTCAAATGTTACATAATCCATATTAACGTAATTCACTTAAATTTATTTTCTTAATCATTTCAAATAAAACATTTAAAATGTTAAAATATCAAAATCTTCATATCACATTAAATCATAACTCATCATAATCTAATTTCTATCCTACCATGTGTAAAGTTGTATCCATATTTGTTTGATCATCCTATTCACAATAATAGGTTCTTATTATATATCATAGATGAAAAACACTACTATAATGTCAAAATCAATAGATAAAACAAGCCACTATCCATCTAAGTCTCAAATAAATGTCAAAATATCAAAGTCCTAAATATTAAAATGCAATTAAAAATATGTATGCAATGACGGGTCAAGGTGAGGCCCCACACATTAGGTATGCATCAATATAGCCATACATGATTAGTAGCTCCAAGATAAATGTGAGAGAGAGATTCCAATATAGACAAGTGAGAGAGAAATTCTTCACCTTGTAGAGAGAGTTATCTAAAGATGATCTAGAGTGACATGGAGCATGAGCAGAATACTATGGTCCCTACATAATACTTGTGCTTAATGATAGGAGAGTATATGAATAATCTTAGTGAAATGGAAGATTAGTAAGAGTGGTTCAGTCACCAAATAGGACCAAAACACTGCCTCCTCCTCCTCCACCTACATAGGAAGGAGAGGTATGTAAAGGAGCCCATATAGATCACACTTAGGACTAGATGCTAATATCCAAATTTGATATATCAATATTTGGATCTCATTAACACTTTTTAGTAAAACATAATTATATATGAAATTAGATTTGAGATTTATCATTCTATACTATTATCTCTCCATGACATATTTTTATGTAAATGTCATGGGTTCTCTTTTAGTTCATCAACTTTCTTTCAAGCTTTGTTATAGATAGCTTTTTGTTTCTTTCAATACCATGTGATGTCTTTATATCTCTCATTATTGTACTCATTGTATGTGATGAGCTCTTATTCTTATATGAATCAAATGATTTAAAAGCATAGCGTTTGGATAGATTAGATATGATGGTATGATGACTAACCTATTGATTGGAGGATGAATGATATAGAAGATGAAAAAAAGATCAATAGATAAAATATGATTCAAGAGGTGGTGAGATCATCATAGTTTGACAAATGAGAGATGATGAGAAAGTTTATTTGATATTTATTGTGTGGAGATGTTTTCCTCACTTCATGTAAAATGAAAAGTGTAAAATACAACCTGAGGACAAAAAGTGAAAGTGCAAAGAGCATAGGTCTTAGTTTCTCCTTTATTTTTTAATCATCAAGCCTTATTCAAGGGTCATTGGGAGATTATTCATACACCACTAATTATTTTTTAATCATCAAGCCTTATTCAAGGGTCATTGAGATATTATTCATACATCATCAATTATAGTAAAACCATGAAGGTATAGATATGATCTTAAGTTGATAAGGTGTAAGAAACTAACGTATGCATCAAAGGTATCAAAAATAAGATGACATAGGTCAATTTTATAGTTGATATTGAAATATTATACTAGTATCAACTCATAAACTTAGAGATCACCATGACTAAAGTATTCTTTAAATAAACACAATGTGGATAGTCATGGATATAGTTAAAACTTACCTTAGTGTTCAAACATATCAAGTCAAGGTAAATGCAACATTACAATCATGCTGAAGGCTCTTATCATAGATACCTAATACATCAAAACATATGATCATTGAAGCCAAACTAAGAAGAAGGAGAAGAAGAAGAAGAAGAAGAAGAAATTAGCATGCCCCATGTCACTTTTCATTTACTCGAGTTACATCCTAGAGAGACTAAGGAGGGACCATAATAAAAAAATAGTAGTAAAATGAAATATTAAAAAAAAAAACATTCATAGTCATAGCTCACTCATTTTTTAGTTTATGTTCTTGTATTGAGATTATTGTCAATGTTGTAAGATCTTATTCTTACAAGCACATAGGATAGGGTAGCTTTAAGAGACACACTTTGAATAATCTAAGTTATATGTATTTATTCAAGATAGTTCTATTAGATATGCATTAATAAACACTAGTTTCTAGAGTGGTTGTATTAAGAAAATAGAAATGGGATGTTTTTTATGAACACCTTTCCTAGAGACAAAGATGGTATGGAAATGCTCCCTTGTTAGATTTAGAGTTCAAGACTACAAACAAGATCATTGTTTGAGCTTTGACTTGTTAGATGGAGTGCATACATTACAACTGACACCTATTTACCACGTTGTCACCACTTGGTAGGATTGATATTTTTTTCTATCATGGTGCCTATTTTGAAAAATAGAGAAGTAATATTGAAGAAGCAAATAGATAAGAAAAGATGAACTAGCAACTTAATATTATTGAACAATGGAAGCCTATTTATATAGCTAAATGAACAACCTACATACCTAAAATATTACAAAAGAGATTGACAAAAAATCTTAGGAGTTTGACAACAAACTAAGAGGACTTGACACCCCAACAAGAGTAATGGACAAGTGGACTACTCTAGACAGCTAACTAGATCCAAGAGAAAGATCTACAATTTTACATTTGTTCAAACTAGAACTCTATGACACAACTAAAATTTAACTAAGTTCTTGATGCAAACAACTCAAACTTGAGTTGTCACATGTGCAGCTGGTTATTCATTATTTTAATTCTCCCCCTTAAGGAATAACCAAATATTTTTGAGCCCAAGGACTTAGTAAATATATCAACTACATTATCATTGGTATTATAATAATTTAGCTCTATCTCTTGAGTCTAAATTTTCTCTCTTCTAAAATGATATTGTATTTCAATATGCTTTGATCTTGGATGATAAATAGAATTTCTTGCAAATTTGAGTGTGATTTTATTGTTACACTTGATTGAAGTAGGCACCTCTTTCTTTCATCCCATATCTTCAATAATTCTCCTTAGCCAAATTGCTTCATAGGTAGCACTACATAATGCTTTGTACTTAGCTTTGGTAGATGAAAGAGAAATAGTTGGTTGCTTCTTGATACTCTAAGAAACAACACCTAATTCTATGTTGAATGCATAAACAATTGTTGATTTACAATCATCTAAATCTCTTGCCCAATCAAAATCAAAATAACCTATCATCTCAACATTCAAATGATTAGTATATTCAATGCCAAGATATATGCTTCCTTGTAGGTATCAAAGGACTCCTTTTTATACATTCCAATGAATCTCAAGAGGAATAGCCATGAATAGACTAAGTATGCTAAAAGAATATGAAATATTAGGCCTTGTAGTGGCTAAATATTTTTAAATTCCCACCATCTTCCTATACAATATCCCATTGACTTTTTAAGTGTCACTATCACAAGAGAGTTCTTTAAATTTTGTTCCAATGGAGTACATGCTACTTTACAATCTTGCATATTAAAATTTTGGATTAATTTCTTTGCACACTTCCTGTGAGTAATCAAAGTCCTACCATTTTGTTTCCACGCTTCAATAAGAAATAATTCATTTATCTAACATTCTTTATTTCAAATGCTTATAATAGAGCTTCCTTGATTGTATCAATCAACTCTATAGAACTTCCTATTATGATGAAGTTATCCACATACAAAGAAATCACAACAATATGCCCATGTTCATCATTAGATATATGTACAAATTTGGATCATTTTTACTCTTGATATATCCTTGTTGAAAGAAGAATTTATCGAGTATCTCATACCATGATCTTGGTGCTTGTTTGAGATCATATAATGCCTCTTTCAACTTACATACAAAATTCTTTTTCTCTTGTTTGACAAAACCTTTAGATTAAACAAGATAATTTTCCTCTCTTAAATCACCATTTAAAAATTCTAATTTAACATCCATTTGATGAAGAACACAATCAAATTTATTAGCAAGTGAAACCATTAGTCTAATAGTACTCATTTTAGCTACTGGAGCAAAAGTATCTTCATAATCATTTCCTTCCTTTTGTGAGTACCCTTTTGCAACTAATCTAGCTTTAAATTTATCAATAGTTCCATCAATATTAAACTTTATTTTGATCAACCATTTACAGCCAATAGGAATTTTATTTTCTAGTAGTTCAGTTAGTTCCCAAGTTCCATTATTCATAATTGAAATATACTCTTCATGATTTGCATTCATCTGCTCTTTATGATTCTTAGCTTCTTTAAAATTCTAAGGTTCATCTACACTATTGTTTGAGTCATTCGGTCATAATCATTATACATGATTGGTTCCTCAATTTTCCTTGTAGATCTTCTTACTACTTCATTATTGGATGGAGTGGCCTTACCTTAACTTGTCTCATGTCCACTTTGATCATGAGTTTGTTGATCTACAATATTTGAACTTTCATTTTTTTGTTCAAGTAGTTTCAATGAAGTGGGTTTTTCTACTTTTTCTTCATCTTGGACATCATCTATAAATTCATGAAATATAACATATCAAATAGAAAACACTTTATGAGTAGTAGGATTATACATCCCGTAGGCCTTGTGATCAATACAATAACCAACAAATATACATTTGAATGAATGTGCATCAAGTTTCCTTTTATTTCCTTTTGGAATATGACAATATGACTAACTTCCAAAAAAATTCAAATGACTAACATCTGGCTTAATTCCACGAAGAGATTCATAAGGTATTTTATTTGTAAGATACCTGGTAGGTCTTTTATTTAAAAAATAGATAGTTGTATTAATTGCTTCAACCCAAACATTAGTAGGGAGGTTATTTTCTTTTAGCATATTCCTAGAGCATTCAAGAATTATTCTTTTTTTTTAAGCTACACCATTTTGTTACAGACTATTGAGAAACTACATATTGCTTAAGAATTCCATTATCTTGTTAATAGTTCACAAAATTATCTAAAGTATACTCCCCTTTGATCTGATCTAAGAATCTTAACATTGTGAGTTGTTTATTTTTCTACCATTGTTTTGAATTCTTTAAAATATTCAAAAACTTTACTCTTATTCCTTAAGAAATACACCCAAGTATATCTAGTGCAATCTTCAACAAATGTAAGAAAATAAGATGCTCCCCCAAGTGATTGAGTTTGCATAGTACACATCTAAATGTACTAATTCAAGAATACTTCTTTACTTTACATTGGTTCTTGTAAGAATTTTCCTTAGGGAAAAATTCACCCAAGAACTAAGAACTCAAACACAAGCACAAATGTAGACCAAAAAGGAGTAACAATGTATTTGATTCAATATGTACATGAGAGTACACTAGGAGTGCTTTTATATAAATGCCTTTGAGATGCATCTAAATTTCCTAAGAATCAGCTACATGATAAGTCATACAACCAGACACATGTCCACTAGTTATAGGTTATCCTCCATTAAGCATAGAAGTAAGTGTGATGATGAGAGGATAAGGCTACAAGGGTGTTACATGCAAATTAGTGTTGTAGACAACATGTGCTAAAATAGAGTTGTGTACTTCTGTGCTGTCAACATGACAACTCAAAAAGGTGCACAAACTCCTAAGTGTCTCACAAAATAAATAATAAAATAATGCATTAACCTAAGTAAACTTAAGTAAGTGTAAATAGTAAATATGTATTTACACCAACACCTCCACTTAAGTGCAACTTAGGGGAATGCCCTTAAGCTTACAAAAAATGGGATGAAATGCATAATGGGTCTTGGCTACTAGGCCATGTTAGGTACCCATGTACACAATGAAAATAAAATCTCTCATAAAGTGGAGAAAGAGGGAAAACCTCATGGGAAAAACCCTCCCCCAAAAGGAGAGATGAATAGGGATGCATGGATGGATGGAGTAATCAAGACCCCCCACCCATTATGACATACATCTAGTATATACAAAAGTGAAGAATGAGAAGAACAAGACCTTTTAAGAGGAAAAAAGTCCTACCCCATAAGAAAGAAGAGGAAGAGAGACAAGGTAGTCCCCCCATAATGAAGAATATTGGCTAGTGATTACTGCTCCAATGAAGAAGCTAGTCCAAGAGTGTTGAATACTATTTCTCCCCTTTGGAAGAAATAAAGGCAAAGGTACAGTTCAGAAGATCTATGGTGGCCCTAAAACCTACTCAACTATCCCTATGTTGATGCTAATGGTCACCCCTTCTAACTGTGCTAAAAATAATGTATGTAGATCTAGCAAGGATGTTTGTTGAACCTATTCCAATGAACCATCTATCTCTTCAACTGATAAAGAGACCTTCGACAACTATTTTTCATAAGGATCCATAATCATACCAACCTATAAAGATTGATCATATAGAGAATGGACATGAGGGTCAAAGTGAGTCCTCGCAGCAACTGTAGAAGGATCATCTTCATCAAAGAGAAGATGTAAATCATCAAATCTATCTCCCAAATCTATAGTGTGTGACTCCATGAAAAAACCTACAATGTCTACCATGTAGTCATCTTCTATTTCTAGAGCTAGAAGACAACATGTACCATGCAATGTTGGACCTTTCACTGTGGCAATATATGCATGTGGACTATACTGATGATGTGACATCTTGCTACAACTATTGATAGAACCCCATGTGTCTGAATCTATTGAAGCACTATCACTAGTGTCACTATCAATTTCCATAGTGTATGATGTGTGAAGAGGATTAGAGGATAAGCTTGGTGAACTTTCCTCAAAGTGTACATCCTTCTCCACAAAAATCTCATGAGTCTGTAGATCCATAAGCCTATAAGCTTTGACATTGTCTTCATAACCAATAAAATTACAAGGCCTAGTTGTTGGTGCCTTACATCCCTCAGAAGATAGGTTTTCCCATGCTGGACAACCAAAGACTCTAAAGTGAATCACAATTCGTTTTTTGTTGCACCATGCCTCAAAAGGAGTCTTCCCATCTAAGGCATTATGAGGAGACCTTTTAAGTATATGAGTAGCACTACTAATGGCTTCAACTTCAAGTGTAGGATCAAGAGACTTGGCTTTTATCATGGAACTTGCCATGGTTTTGAGAGTCCTAATCCTTAGTGCTGCAATATCTATCTTGTGTATACTAAATGTTGGTGGATTTTGAAGATCAATTCCATCAAGCTTGCAAAAGTCTCTAAGTCTTCTTTCCACATATCTATTCTCATTGTCCACGCATAGAACCTTGATGGATTTCCTTGATTTGTGTTCAACATGACTCTTAAAGGCTTGAAGCTTATCAACCACTTTATTCTTATGATGAAGGAAGTAGACCCATGTAAAGCATGAAAATTCATCAACAAAAATAAGGATGTAGCAGCCTTGGTTGACTAATGTCATTGTAAAAGGACCTACTAAAACCATGTGAACCAATTGGAGAATAACTGCTGCTCTTGAAGAATTTCCTTTATCATACTTCTTTTCAAGATGCATAGCCACTGAACACGATGAACACTCACCCTTAGAAAAGTTGATGTTTGGTAGACCTTTGACCATGTGTTTGAAGCTAAGTTGTTGAAGGTAGTGGAAAGCTAGATGACCAAACCACTCATGCCATAATGTATATTGTGAATTAGAGTGAGTCAACAAGGCTTCTGAAGGAGACTTAGGCACAAAGTGGGAGAAGGAATAAAGCCTCTTTTCATGATTGACTTTTTCCACTGCAACCAATGAATCATATCTAAGACTATGCACCATCACTAAATCTGGAAGGAACTCAACTTTATGACCATCTCCAAGGTGAGTGATTTGGTAAACTAAGAGGAGATTGGAGCTAAGATTTGGAATTTAGAGAACATCTTTGAATTCCCCATTTTCCATTTCCACATGTCCTTTTCCTTCAACTTCCATTTTAGTATCACCTCCTATGAAGATATGTGGTACCTATGACCACTTCAATGAAGAAAAGTCTCCCTTTTGAAGAACCCAAATGATAGGAGGAACCAGAGTCAAGTATCCATTTCAAAGAAGAATTTGTATTTTCCATAAGTGCTTACCCTTTTCCCTCTGAAGAGGATGGAGTTGAATCCTTGGAAGTACCTAGCATTTAAATTTTGTTCTTCTTGAGTAGGTTTTCCAACTCATCGATTCTTTTAATTTTTTAATGATGCTCATCATGATTTGGCTTTATGCAATATACAATTTTTTTTTTTTACTTCCTATAATTGTTTCCCTTCTTTTTGGAAGAACCACCTTGTTGTGAGGAGGATTTTTGTGTCTCAGACTATGATTTCTACATCAACTACTTATTGTTATTGTTGTTAGAACTTCTTCCTCCTTGACTTGATTGATTCTCATTACTAGCCACCAATGCTTTGATCTTTGATGTTGTGAGAAGTCCCAAATCTATCAAGTGAGATTGTTCAACAATCAAAATCTCTACAAATGCATCAAATGTAGGTTTTTGGTAAGCAATTACCATCGTCAACTTGCGAGTATTATAACTTGAAACAAAGGAAGCATACTCTAAAGGTAGCCACTTCAAGATGTGATGAATCAACTTGTCATGCTTCATGGGATTTCCATAGTATTTCAGTAGCGCCCTATACTCATTGGCTTTGTTGATGTAATGTTGAATTGTGTCAAAGCTCTTTGGATCCAAGAGAAGTAGATCATACTCAATCTGAAATTCCTTGTCTTCATCCTCCTTACCATACAATGCTATAAGTTTGTCCCAAGCTAGTTTGGATTCTATGAAATTGGAAATGTGGAAGAAGAGATCTCTATGTACACAACTCCTAATAATTCCTAAAGTCTGTTGGTCTTTAGTTTGCCAATCAATGAGTTCTTTAGCATCAGTGGGTTTGGGTATTGTACCATCAACATAAAGACTGTAACCTTTTTCCATTAATCTACACCATGCAATATCTATCCAAGTAGAATAATTATGTGAAGTTAGAAGTGGACATTTAGGTGAACCCATGATGCAGAAAAGTAAAAAAGCACAAAAGAGAGACACAAAACACAATACACACTCCCCATTTTTACTCAATCAAAAGACCCTCCCAAAAAATATGCTTTTGGCACTTTATAAGTAGTGCATGTACAATGGGCCACTTGTCAAAATGAACAAAGTGGACTTCCAATTTTATTTTTTTACAACTACATTTTGAAGTCCAAATCTATCACTAAGAACTATAGCTCAGATGTACAACAATTCTAAAAAGTAATCAAATCTTTAGAATGTTAAAAAAGCCCTTGTTCTAAAAGTGAGATTTTTGTCCACACAACCCTAGAATCTGACTATATATCTAGAAAGTAGACAAAAAATAACATAGTTTAAAAAAAATAGAACCTATTTTCATGTCTAGAAGAGCTTGTATAGAGCATTTGAAGTTGTAAAATATAGGATTGAGTAGGTATAGTCACCAAAAAAATATAATTTTTGAAAAATAATTGCACCAAAACTAGAAAATAACATCACCACGAGAAAGCTTAGGAAATTCTACCCAATTTCAAAAAAAATTGCACCTGATTTGGAATTTAGATGACCGAGTTATGGCCTCACAAAGTCAAGTTGTCAAATCAAAAAGAAATCTAGAGAGGGGTCTGGAAGGAAAAGTATGAGCTTAAATTTGATAGTCAAATAATTGTCATAGTAGTTATAAAATCCCTAGTTTTGATGGTCATATGATCATCAAATTTAACCTCATAAAATGTTGATGTCAACAAAAAATTAGCATCTTGAGTGATGTGGCAAGGTCATACTATATGAATAAAACATGTGGCATTGTATGGATGCACATGTGGTGTACAGAAAGAAGTTAGTTGGCTACTAACATGGCATGTTGAGTCAAATTATAGCTGGCATATGAAGGATCACCGTGGCAGGTTTGCTATTGTACATGTGGCTATGAGGACAAGAAGACAATTGTTGCATTGTAGTCCAAGCTAGTAGTCCAAGCTGAGTCACTTTTGGCCACGTGGTAGCTAATAGGGTAGGTGAAATTATGAAGACATCATTGTCTGACAAGGCCTATGTGTTTGGCTGATCCTTTGTGGATGGTGATGCATGGGTCTTATGATGTCGTGTCTCTACCAAATTTAGCTGTGATAGCTAGCAATTGTGTATTGCGTGTCTTAGGCTTGGTAGGCCATGTGTATCTAAATTAATGATTTTTGTAGTCATGAGAAGCTTGCACAATTAGTAAGAATAAAATAACATTGTTGGGAGGATTTAAGAAGTGCCAAAAGTATGCAAAGTTACTAGCGAGTGATATTCTATCATGGTAGAGGTTTAAAGAATATGCCATCAAATTTTTTAATTAAAATCCCACATCAGTGGGATTATTAAATATTTAGAGGTATATAAAATAGAAGTTGCAGGGAGTAAGCAACAAAGAGTGCACCAAGATATTAAGGTTGTGCGAGTACTAGTTGTTGGGGCTCTCGCCTAAATTTGGTTAGCCAGTGATGATTGTTGAGGTGGCTAGAAATGTTGAAGTCCTATCCAGTTGTGTAGTACGGCCCACAGATGCCCCCAAATGGAATATGTCATGATATAGTAGAATATTCCTACAAATTGTAAGGTTGGGGTCTGACTACTCAGTTCTACAAAAAAAAATTCTCTGCTAGTCCAACTAGGTAGAATTTTTTCTTCAAAAAAATGTAGCGAAATAGCAAATTAAGAAATCTGAAACTCAACTAATTAGATCTAAAAATTGAAATGTCCCTTTTCTAATTTTATATGATGTTTAAATCCTCTAATCAGATATTTAAGATCAAACAACCAATATTTCAAAGATCCACCAATTTTTCAATAAACCCCAAATCGGGTATGCCGAAAATAGTGCCAAAAACTTCACAGCTTCACATATTATTAATAAATCTGAAAGTGGAAATTTTTTATAGAAATTTTAGTAGAATAACAGCCTGCAAAATGAAATTTCTAGATCTGTATAACATTTACACAACAGCTCCCAAATAGAGGATAAAAACAATGCTCATCGAGCTCTCGAAAACAACACAAAATAGCCCGAAAACACCACAAAAACACTAATAATCTATCACAGAAGTATAATCATGACCAAATAAATATATTCAGCTCTATTTTAACATATAAAAGTCTTAAATACAGCAGCCACCCAAACTAATATGAAATACTCAACTGGAAACACCAAACTCTTACAAAAAAACACACCCGAAAACCCACAAATCTGTACTATTCATCACAAAGGAAAACTCCACATGAGCATGCACATGGAATGGATTTAAAATCCCATCCTTAGCCTTCTTGGAAACCTACAAAATACCATTTTTGGGTCTCCTTCTCCACAGGTTTGGCAGCCTCTGAAGAACAACAAAGAAATGAGAAAAAATCAAGTTCTAGAATGAGCCCAAAATGCCTCCAAACCCCTTAAAATGTTAGGAATAAGGTGTCTCAACCTTTTATAATTCCTATTCTTATTATTATTTGTTTTTTTAAAAGTATTTTTGCAAATAATATGTAAATGTGAGTGTACATGTCTAGTTGGCATGTTGATCACTTACATGTGTTGGCATCTTGAAGTGTGTGAAGGAGATCATGGCTGAAATGGTTATGACGGATTCCTATGACGCGTAAGAGCTATTTAAGGAATGAGCTATGATAGGTGTAAGAGCATATTATGACATGAGGCCTATTTGGCCACCCAAGAATGAGTGGTTCGTCTGTGTAAGAGAATATGCCAAAAAATAGGTTGGTATGACGAATTCCCTTACACTTCTCTTGTGACCGCTATTTTTGGTGAATTCTATGACAAGGTGTCATTGCCTATTCAAGGGATGGATGCCATTTTCTTGGTATTAGATGTACATATGGCATTGTGCATGTTTCTTGGTGGTTGAGCCATGAAAAATGCCCAACTCCTTTATGGGCATTTTTTTGCATCTTATGATGTTCATAAAATGGGTATTGCATGTTGTAATGCAATAGAGTGGAAGAGAGAGATGAGAAGATATTTGCACAGGGTTCAGCTGCCAAATTTTCTCTAGAATGGAGCAAGATGTAAATCTCCATGTGAAGGCTAAAAATGTATTGTAACTTGTTACTGAATAATACATTAGCTTGATGGTTTGGAGGGTGGGGTTTTTTACCTAAAAAGGTTTTCCCCACGTATATTTGTGTTCTCTATTTTGTCTTATTCTTCTAGTTCTATGATTGTAGAGTAATAATCTGTATGTCATAATGCTACTGAATTTTGTTTAGATCAGTAAATTGCAATCACTTTCCTTTAAGGTTTTAATTGTGGGAAATCAACTATGTTTGTTTTTGCTTTTATGGCAAAGTAGTATGCACTTGTATTTGCTGATTAGAAGTTGTACCAAAAATTATTGTATACAAGATGTGCATACTGATCTCAGATAAATTTTTGGGGTGCTCTCATTTCCCTTCAATTGGTATCAGAGCCCATTTTTTGTGAATTGTATGTTGTTTGCATGGGAGGATTCACAGAGTTTTTGGTTCTGGGTATTTCTTCTATTAAGATTTCTTAGCTTGCAGAGCTTGAAGAAGTTTGTTCTGAAGAAATTAACTCATAGTTAATCCTTTGATGAGTGGAAGTCTTGCAGTTGATTTATTCTTTTAGGAGATAGTAGACATTTCTTGAAGGATGGTGAAGATAGAGAAAATAGAGTTGGTCATGTTGAAATGACATTGATCTGGAGCTCTTGGTTGACAGTAGAATAACTCTTGATGCATGGGTATTTGAAGGTGTCTCTTTTTTTACCTTGAATGCATTGAGACTATGGAGTTGATCATTGGATGATCTGGAAGCTTCTGGATAGTCTCTCTCTCTCAGATGCATGTATTAGTAGTGGTTGTGGGATTGGTCTACAAGTGGGCCTGAAGTTCCAGTACTATGTTTTCCTCTTGGATGTTCATACATGCATGGCTTGGATTCTTGTTTGTTGGATTCAAGGGGTTTATATATTTTCCTAAAAAAATCTATGGTGATGTTCATCTATGATAATCCATTATTCTGGGTTTAGTTGTTTAGTATTTTTTTTCAGACTTTGAGTCTTCCAGATGAGAAGTGGGTGTGGATGTGCATGCGTGTTCTTAAACACAGTGTTTCTACAAGTTTTGCATGTTGAAATAAAAAGCTTGTGGTTTTTTGTAGATCTACTGAAGAGCTATTTTCTGGACTCTTGTTCCTTTAGAGTGGTACCAGATGAGAGTTACAGTTCTACATGCATGCATTCTTTGTGCATGGTGAGAGGAGGTGTTTTTTCTTTCTCTGCATAGAGATGTTGGTACGTGATCAGTCACTCAGCATTTCTATGGTGACGCTTTGTTGGATTCCTGGACTATGGTGTTTGATGTGGACATAATTGGAAATTCAGATTTGTGCTTGATCTGGCGTTTGAGTCATGTTGTCTACATGATTATTCTCTTTGATCTCATTTGTATATGTCACTAATGTGATAGTGGGTTTGCATGTTGCAATGATTGGATCTACAAGTTATGCAGTCATGTGGGTAGGTTGCGCATTTAATTGCAGTGGGATAACTTGGATGTGGACTGTCTATATCCACCAGATTTGATACAGTGTTGGTACAAACTTGTTAGCTAACCTTGTTTTTGGTCACTTGTAAATTTGTGTGGTTGCTTTGAGATGAGAGGATGGATGATATTTGAGTACTTGGATAGTCAGTTATGGAGTCCTCAAGCATGGTGAATTTCCTTAGTTTGGAGATCTTGGTTTCACCCAATGTGATGTGTGGACTTGGATAATTTTTAGTTTTGGAGGATGGTTTTTCATATGCTTGGAGAGCTTGGTATCACGCTTTAGTGGGAGCTTTAGCAGTGGTTGTATTTTTTCCATCATATGGTGGTGGATGATCTTCTTTAGTGTTGTAGATGTTGTAGGATGCCTTAGATCTTGTTGCTGCAGAAGGGTCTTTCATATTTGCTGGTTCACTAGTTGGAGATGGTATCTTCATGCGATTGGAGATGTTGACATCTTAAAGATTCAAGGAGTCCTTGGTATAGATGTTGTTTATGCTTTTATTTGATATGTTATCATGGTGGCTTTTATGTCATGGTTCTCTCTTTATTACTAGTTTAGAGTTGTGACATGATACAGTTATTTGATATGATCACGTGAAGCATGTTATCTCTTTGGAGGAGATGGTTTAGATCGTGATGTCATGATTATGTTCTTGATTCCATCGTTGGAGTTTTGACATTGATCTTGTTTTAGTTTCTTGGTATTGAGTACTTTGATCATTTGCTTGATACTTCATGATAGTGCTATGTTGCAGTGCAGTTTTGCATGGAGTGATTGATTACAGGTGCTTGTAGATACTTGGAGACTTAGGTGAGGCTAGAAGTTCTCTTGAGATGAGAGACATGTTGTTGAGATGTATACTCTTGATGAGATTTCAGAAGAAAGTCTGAGGAGCCTACACCTTTGTTGGATGTGAGTTTAATAGAGACCTATGAGGAGATTGTTCTTTGATAAGTCATAGGGTGACTTGCATATCTTGGAGGAGCATTCTCATTCCCCGCTCTTGGTCTACTTGGCAGTTTATCACTTGAGAGGTATTTCCCAATGTTACTTTCAGGTGTTTTATCTTTTCTTTCATATTTGTGGATCTTGAGCTGCAATTAGATGGTTTTGGAGGATTAATTGCAAGAGATGGATAACATGATTATCTCCTTGAGGTATACTTTCATTTATGATGGCAATAGGAGATGTTAGTGGGCTGATTTCCTGAAATGGGAAATGGAGTTGATTGATCTTCTATGAGAGGCTTACATCCATGTAGATTTATGATAGCAGGTTATGTTTGATCTGTTGAGGTTGAACAATTTTGGATGTTGTTGTGGCTTTTCTCTTGGGGTTGTGAAGGAGATCATACTTGGCACAGTTGACATTAAGAAGTGTTTGTAGAAGGACATGCTATATGCTTATGGTTTGTAGCTTCTTTCTTTGGTCTTGGTTATCTTCTTAAATGTTTGGGTTCACATAACATTGTTTTTTGAGATTTGTTGGAGCTATGTGGTCACTCTTTTGTGGTCAATTTTTATCACTTGTACTTCATTATTTTTTGGTGATGAAAAGCTGGTTCCTTTATCTCTTGTCTTTGTTGGATGTGGAGAACATAGGAGATTTGTGGAGACTAGATGAGAGAGATGTTTCTTGTAGTGTTTTTGCTATAGGATTTGCATATCTTTTTGGATGGTCCTTGGTACTACATGGTTTCACTTTCTTTGTGTTCTTATCAGTAGACTCAGTATGCTTTTGATTTTTCAAATTTGACATTATCCATGTAGTGGGAGTTCTTGTATGTGTTTGGTCTTCATCGACTGGTTTGCACATAGAGCTTGAGGTTGCAGTTTATGGGTTGGTTATGTTGCTGGCATGAGTTTTTTGGTGTTCGATACCTTTGAGGTATGGGTGATTGGATGAGTTAGCATTTACTATGGATGCTATTTTCAATCTCATGGGTTTATCAGTTTGATTGGACAAATTAGTTTGGTTGTTGTTCTGGCTGATGTTTTATCTTGTTTTTTGGAGGATGACTTCACAGTTTTGTTGGGCTAAGAAGTTGATGTTTTTGATGCTTCTCTATAGCTCATGAGCATAATGGAGTGGTGGCAGTGTGTGTAGCCTTTGTTATTGCATGGATCTTATGCTTGTGTTATTTGGACAGGTGTCTAGTTGGAGCATGAGAGCATATGTTATGATTTATGTTGTTTCATGGATGGCTGTGATGATATAGTTTCATCAGTTTTGATTCTTGTAAGGAAGCCATTTGGATTAAGAGATTGTGTTCTAATGTTGGTGTTGATGCATAATAGATTACTATTTGGTGTGATAGTCAAAGTGCTATTTGCCTTGCGAAGAATCCAACTTTCCATGCCAGAACGAAGCACATTGATGTGCAGTTTCACTTTGTGAGAGATATGGTGGAAGATGGAAAGGTAAATTTGGAGAAGGTAGATACTGTGAAGAATGTTGCAGATGCATTAACAAAACCAATGCACACTAAGAAGTTCAGATGGTGTTCAGAGTCTATGGACCTTTTGGCCTATAGCAGTTAGTTCTTGTTATGTTCCTGTTGCTCTTAGAAGGTGTTTGACAAGTGGGAGAATGTTAGGAATAAGGTGTATCAACCTTGTATAATTCCTATTCTTATTATTATTTGTTTTGTAAAATGTATTTTTACAAATAATATTTAAATGTGAGTGTACATGTCTAGTTTGCATGTTGATCACTTACATGTGTTGGCATCTTGAAGTGTGTGACGGAGATCATGGCTGAAATGGTTATGACAGATTCCTATGATGCTTAAGAGCTATTTAAGGAATGAGCTATGACAGGTGTAAGAGCATCTTATGACATGGGGCCTATTTGGGCACCCAAGAATGAGTGGTTGGTGTGTGTAAGAGAATATGCCAAAAAATAGTTTGGTATGACAGATTCCCTTACACTTCTCTTGTGACCGCTATTTTTTGTGAATTCTATGACAAGCTGTCATTGCCTATTCAAGGGATGTACGCCCTTTTCTTGGTATTGGATGTACATGTGGCATTGTGCATGTTTCTTGGTGGTTGAGCCATGAAAAATGCCCAACTCCTTTATGGGCATTTTGTTGGGTCTTAAGATGTTCATAAAATGGGTATTGCATGTTGTAATGCAATAGAGTGGAAGAGAGAGATGAGAACATATTTGCACAGTGTTATGCTACCAACTTTTCTCTAGAATGGAGCAAGATGTAAATCTCCATGTGAAGGCTGAAAATGTATTGTAACTTGTTACTGAATAATACATTAGTTTGATGGTTTGGAGGGTGGGGTTTTTTACCTGAAAAGGTTTTCCCCACGTATATCTATGTTCTCTATTCTGTCTTATTCTTCTAGTTCTATGATTGTAGAGTAATAATCTATATGTCGTAATGCTACTGAATTTTGTTTAGATCAATAAATTGCAATCACTTTCCTTTAAGGTTTTAATTGTGGGAAATCAACTATGTATGTTTTCGCTTTTATGGCATAGTAGTATGCACTTGTATTTGCTAATTAGAAGTTGTACCAGAAACTATTGTATACAGGATGTGCATACTAATCTCAGATGAATTTCTGGGGTGATCTCATTTCCCTTCATAAAAGAGGGCATAACTCTAACTCACGTCCAAGAGGGATTAATGAAACATATTTTAATAATAATTTTCATTTATTAGTCCATTAGCTTCCAAAGATTATCCCCTTTTTTCAAAACTTCACCTTTTTGAGCCTGCCTGCCTTAGAAAAGATTATTATTTTTAATTATTTGAAAAGGGGACATGAGAAGTCCTCCCCTTCCAAATATTGCTTGTCCTCAAGAAATGGCTGAAAAATAAACCAATCAATCCACCTGGATCCCAAATGTAGTCGTGAACTATACTATTGTCAATTAACACAGGCTCTTGCAATATCCTCTACAGTATAACCAAGAGGAATCCATAATCAAACTGACAATTACTACTCAACCAAACTCCAAAGTCACAACTTCCACAGTCAGAAACCCATGAGACACAAACTCTTAGAACATCAAAACCCAATTAAAGTGGACAAATCAAACTACCAACATAGTAAATACCATCAACACATCCCATTGGCCTATATGGAATGTACAATCCAACTCTGCAACAATGGTGAATGCTCCCGAATGAAACTGTACCAAGTATGGAGAATCCACACACTGTACAACTCCTATAGCCAACACAACTCTACAGATCACCGACCACTATCTCATAACTGTAACTCCCATGCACCCCTAATGGCGAAAAGCCATCACAAGATAAAAAGAAAGAAATGAAACCCAAACCAAATTTGCTTTCCATCAACTCCTCAACACAAGGATCAAATGCTAACTGATGTACATACCCTGCAATATAATGTTGATAAAAAAAACCAACCTCAATCAGGAACTCACCATGAACAAGTGATACAACCCACTATGACTGATCACTAGCCAAGTCAGGAGATGTCATAGCCAAAGGAGTAGAATCAATAACAACACCCACTGAAGCATCACTCCAAAACTCCTACTCAAAGTCATGTATTATCAAGTTGTCAACTACAGAACCTATCGCCATGTCATGCCCATCACAACTCTCATCCTGAGGCATCAAACTATCCCATAACTAATGATAAGCACTAGGAACCAAAGTACATCTCTGTATCATCATCTCATCAACATGGTCATCAAAGGTGAATTGATGAGCATACCTCACAATGTAATGTTGATAGAATGTGCCAATCTTAGTCAGTGGCTCAGACTGCAATCCAGATGTAACTAACTACAATCGATCACTAACCAAGTTGGAACTAACTACTACCTCCAAAGAAATTGCCAAGGGAGTAGTATTACTAGCAGGAACCATGCCAACTATCGTCTCACCAACATCACACATGGTCTTTGATACAACATCTCTAGTCTTCATGCCATTAGTGCTAGAGGTCACCACCATGTTAGGCATACCACAACAATCTACTGCAGCACCCAACTCAACTGAACCTGACTCTAGTGGGGATGAACCTGATATGCCAATGTTAGTATCAAGGATGGATGCATCCCCATCTCCACTATCTTTGACAATCTCGACCATGGACATCCTCGGATCATCAGACACCATAGCTTGTGACTGTACTGAATCTAGTAAAGACTTTAGTTTCTCTAACTCCATGGTCACCTTAGCCAAATGAAACTATGACTCCTTGAAAGCCAATTGTGTACTCTCAAGAATCTCAGAAGTCACCTCAAGTTGCTGAGTAAGCTCACTCACCTCATCTTCCTTGGCCAACAATGCATCGTATATTGTACTGACCCACTCCATAAGATAATCTCTATTGGCTACCAACTGCATATAATCCTATCTCAGAATCCAAAAAGCCTCCCATAAAGAGTGGAACTCTATCAAGGAAAGATAATTGCCTCCTTGCTCATCACTAGTAGGAGAACCCCATCCATAAACTACTAACAATTGATGAATAACATCAAAATGTTGGCAAGCAATACCAATTTCTCGCTCACTAACTCTCAACTAACTAGACACATGATGGCACTAGCTAGACTGTATCCTACAAACCTCCTCTGACGCATTATCTAAAGGAGTATCCTCAAGGTTACCGATCTCTAGAGTATTACCATCCATATCATGCGAATAAACTCCAAAGCTCATATCATCATATGGAGTATCAAAAATTGTAGCATTGCTATCCAACTCCTTTGTACCAAAAGAAACCAACAAGGAAACTAAGTCTTCAAAACTACCCACTACATCCTCCTAGATGTCATCAATGCCAATATGATCCTGAGACTCATCTGTACACACTACCAAATATGAAAGATCATCAATAGATTCCAGCAAAAATGGTCGACTGGATATATGAACAAAGCCCAACACTAGTGTATAAACACTAATACCAACATCGGATAAGCTCCTGGCACAAGAAAAGACAACACTGTGCAATCTACCAATCAAATCCATGATAGCACCCAAAAAATCACTACTACCAAAAAGTGTTAAAGATTTCCAGTCAACTGAATCCGAAATGCTAATATAACAATCTCGAGTCCATATCCGTAAACTATAATCAGCTGGTAACTCAAGAAAACTCCTCACCTAGTAATATGACCAATACCAACTAATTTCACATACCTGTCTGACATTGTCCCTATATCTTGGATGTGAATGCAAGATGAACTCGCAACATTATCAATGACCATATATGATCTACCATACGCAGAAAGCTGAGTATCAGGAGTGCAAGATGAAACTAAACTCAATTCCATGCCATGCTTATCCCCATGTCTCTCCCAGTCTTGTAATGCCAATGGAGTATTCACCAAAGAAGCTTGAGTGTCCTCAAGCTCATGAGAAAGCCTATCAACTTCCTCCTCCTTCCTCCTCAAGGCATCTGAATAGTCTCTAACAAGGCTAAGAAGATTGTCACGATCTAATAGAAGATGTAAATAACTCAACTTCATCATTCCCATTCCTTCCCTAATCGCTTGTAAGTCAACACAAGAAGACTTTTCTTGAACTCCCTTATGTCTACCCTCTAACTGAATCATTCGAATGTGATTCTCTATCATATCCCACATCCTATCATGATGAGATAATGAAGTCACAATACTATCTTTTTTTACCTTCAGCTGGCTGGACAAATCATTTGAAGTACTACCTGCCTCAACCTCATGTGATGAAGCATCTAACTGTGCTTGGTAGTCTTTCTTAGCAAAGTCATGAATGCTCAATGTCTGCTCATCTCTACCAGGTATCTCACCATCATGCACAACAAAATCCTCATAATCATCATCTAAACCCACTACCTCTACCTGGCTATAAGCTAGTTTCTCAAACACCTCATTCAAGTTCTTGGTAATTGTGTCATCTGCCCTATGAGAAAATCTGCCAAATAGAAATCCAATCAACTTATCCACCTTAGCTAGGTCAGACAACATGTCATTCATCATATGGTGGTGCTCAACCAACTGTTCAGACATGTCATGGCTTATTTTCCTAAGTTTATCTCGAATGTCTAAATAACCATCCTTTCTATTGTTCTAACTCTGGATATCAATTGTCCAATTTCATCTCCTCTGAGACTCTGTACTATACCTATCCATTCTTGATAAAGTAGAGTGTAACCCCAATAGGTTATAACTTCTTCAAACACCAAGATCTAACATGAAATCGATTAGAAGTAGCATGCAACCATAGATTTTGACATGCAGCTAATTATAAGCAACATGCAACCACCAAATTCACCAAGAACTAACATGAAAATGATTAGAAGTAGCATGAAACCATAAATTTTGACATGCAGCTAATTAGAAGCAACATGCAACCATAAATTATGACATGCAAGATTTGGGTAGTTGTCAAAATTGACATGCAAACTTCTACAAACCCTCAGGCTGGCAAGATCATAGCTCTGATACCACTGAAATGTCCCTTTTCTGATTTTATATGATATTTCAAGCCTCTAATCAGATCTTTAAGATCAAACAACCAATATTTCAAAGATCCACCAATTTTTCAATAAACCCCAAATCAGGTATGCTGGAAATAGTGCCAAAAACTTCACAGCTTCACATTTTATTAATAAATCTGAAAGTGGACATTTTTATAGAAATTTCAGTAGAATAACAGCCTACAAAATTAAATTTCCATATTTGTAGAACATTTACACAACAGCTCCTAAATAGAGGATAAAAATAATGCTCATCGGGCTCCCGAAAACAACACAAAATAGCTCGAAAACACCATAAAAACACTAATAATCTATCAAAAAAGTATAATAGAGACCAAATACATATATTCAACTCTATTTTAACATCTAAAAGTCTAAAATATAGTAGCAACCCAAACTGATATGAAATACTCAACTGGAAACACCAAACTCTTACAAAAAAACACACCCGAAAACCCACAAAACTACACTGTTCAGCACAAAGGCAAACTCCGCATGAGCATGCACATGGAATGGATTTAAAATATTTCCCTTAGCCTTCTTGGAAACCTGCAAACTCCCATTCTTGGGTCTCCTTCTCCATAGGTTTGGCAGCCTCTGAAGAACAACAAAGAAATGAGCAAAAGTCAAGTTCCGTAATGAGCCCAAAATGCCTCCAACCCCCTTAAAAGAGGGCATAACCCTAAATCACATCCAAGAGGGCTTAATAAAAAATATTTTAATAATAATTTTCATTTATTAGTCTATTAGCTTCCAAATATTATCCCCTTTTTCCAAAACATCATCTTTTTGAGCCTGCCTGCCTTAGAAAAGATTATTATTTTTAATTATTTGAAAAGGGGACATGACACAAATGACCATACTTAGGTTGAAAATCGGGTCTCTAGGTGCTGATTTGCAAACAAAATTTGCCTCATGGTTGACTTTGGGCTAAGGTAGCCAAATTTATAGTCAATTTGCACCAAATTAGCATTCTAGATGTAATGGAGAGGCCAGATCTGGCTCTAGATGCTCCCAATTTCTGTAATACTCTGGATTCAAGCCGAGGTGCTAAAGCAGCAATGGTCTTGAATGGATATGTGAAGAGAAAATATCCAAGCTTTGATACCATGTAAGAATTTTTCTTAGTGAAAAATTCACCCAAGAACTAAGAACTCAAACACAAGCACAACTATAGACTAGAAAGGAGTATGATCAAAATAATGATGTATTCAATTCAATATGCACATGAGAGTACACTACGACTACTTGTATGTAAAGGCCTCTAAGATGCATCTAGAATGCCTAAGAATCAGCTAGAAGATAAGTCATACAACTAGGCACATGTCCACCAAATATGGGTTATCCTCTATTAAGCACATAAGTAAGTGTGATGATGAGAGGATAAGGCTACAAGGGTATAACATGCAAATCAGTTTTGTAGACAACATGTGCTAAAATATAGTTGTGTAATTCTATGTTGTCAACATGACAACTCGAAAAGGTGTACAAACACCTAAGTGTCTCACAAAATAAATAATAAAATAATGCGTTAACCTAAGTAAACTTAAGTAAATGTAAATAGTAAATGCGTATTTACACCAATAGTTCTTAATGGAAATTTATTTCTATTTTTTTCTCCTAATGCACATCCATCACAACTGATTTGTTCATTCTTAAATATTAGAAGGCCTTGCACCATCTTTTTTCTTTATAGATCAATCAAATCTTTTAAATTTAAATGACCATACCTCTTATGCCATAACTCTTTAGTAGATACACATATAGCAATAAGTGGTATGATGAATTTATATTTTGACATCAAGTTTATACAAACATACCTTCTTGATTCCTCCAACAATCACATTATTATGATTTTCCATATCTTTAACTTGACAACCTGCCTTCAAGAATTCAACTTTAATTAGAACCAGTTTGTATGACATGACATGTGGACTAATGCCCCTAAATCTATAAACCAATCATTACAATTACTTGATCCAGTTGAAAGACCATAGTCAGAAACATAAAACTTTGAATCATGAAGGTTATCACTTGTTGCATCCTTTGTTATTTGACCATTGCTTTTCTTTATATGATTTATTGTCTTTCACCATCAAAGTTGACTCTACACTTTGAGATATAATATTCACATGCTTCTTTCTCTCCTCTTCTTGTAGAAGGATACCTACCAAATTCTCAGAAGAAGGTGTATTTTCTCTTACACCCAAAGTAGTAATAAAAAATTGATAATCAGTAACTATTCTATTTAAAGTAACTATTACTAGATCACTACTAGATACTTGTTCACCAAAATCAGCTAACTTATACCTCAATTCCTTAACTCTTGATAGAAATTCATCAACAATTTCATTTACTTCCATTTTGATAGACAATAATTTTCTCTTTAAAAATAAAATTCTATTTGAGTTTGTAATCTCATACAAACCTTTCAAAGCTAACAATGTGCCACTAGAAGTAGTAATGTCTCTTATGTGACAGATAAATGAATCTTCTACTAAAATATGCAAGAGAATCTTGGCTTTGAATTCTCTTTTATCCCAATCTTGGACAACAATTGGTATTTACAAAGGCACAAACATTATGTCCCTTCATTAGAGTTTGCATCTTGAACTTCCAATTAACTTAATTGGTACCATCTAACTTATTTTATTTAGTTAGATAAGAATCTACAAGATTGGCCATCAAGATAAAAATAACAATAATTTTTTACAAAAAAAATCTTACACTTGAGAGTACTGCCACAATAAGAGTACTTATCCCAATAATAGCAATTAGATCAATACACTAGCTAATATTACTTGCAACAACTACTTCTTTTGCATACATATATAATGCATCTTCAACACTTGTAAGAGTTTTTATAACACCACAAAATGAATCTTAGACTTAGCTCTGATACCATATTAAAAAATAGAGAAGCAATACTAAAGAAGAAAATAGACAAGAAAAGAACTAACAACTTAATATTATTGAATAATGGAAGCCTATTTATACAACTAAATGAACAACCAAAATACCTAAAATATTTCAAAGGATATTGACAACAAACTCTTAAGAGGTTGATAACACACTAAGGTGGTTTGACACCATAACAAGATTAATCGACAAGTGGACTACTCTAGACAACTAACTAGATCCAAGAGAAAGATCTTTATAGTTAGTGATTTGTTCATATTAGAACTCTATGACACAACTACAATTAAACTAAAGTCTTGCTACCAACAACTAAAACTTGAGTTGCCACATGTGCACCTAGTTTTTCTTCATTCTAAAAACCTATCTACCAACTTTTTCCCAAGGCACCTTTTTTGGTTTTTTAATTTTTTTTTTTTTTTTGAGTTTTTTAATTTTTTAAATCATTCTTAAAAAGGTGTTTTCAAAAAATTTAGGATACATCAAAGCAACTATTTTTTAGGTTTTTAATAAGATGATCATGTTTCTAGGTCTATTTATTATTATTTTTGGCTTTTTTAGAATAGCTATGTGCAAGAACCTTGGATGTGAAGAATGTTTTGCATAGAAATTATTCAAATGTATAGAGGTGATAGGATTCAAGAGCTATTCTCTGTCTGGCGTTGAGATTTAATATGTTCCAAAATTGAAAGAAGTTTTGATAATGTAGGGACCAAGTTAGTTGGGCTCAAACTTCCCTTTCTATTCTTTATTATTTTGATTCTTTGGATTACCTCTTAAGAGTGGATCACTAACTTCAAAGGACTGATTATGCAATGATCAAATGTGTCTTGTATATGTTTATCAAGTTGTTCAAGTTATTGGATGTGTGATATTTTTCATTCTTCATCTCTTACAAGCCCTCTAAGGGTGAGTCTAAGACAAGATATTTATACCTCAATAGGAAAGACTCCCTTAGCCGAATAGACAAGGGAATACAAAGTTTCTCCCATTAGTATGTGAGTTCTTTTTGTATAAGTTCATACAGTATTATTGATCGATAGATGCCAATCCCTCCTATACTTGCTAACAACTTTGTAAAATATCTTCATCAAAGTCTCATTAGGTGCTTCAACTTGTCAAATACATTGAGGATAGTAGATGGAGGACCATTCTTGTTTGCTCATAAATTTCTTTCATTGTTTCTTGAGATCCTTATTTTTGAATAATGCTACATTATCAATAAATATGGAGGATTATTTTTCATAGCACTAGATGATATATTTTTTGATAATCATGGACACCTATTTTCCTATAGTAGTAGAGATTTAGATAGCTTCAAGCCACTTAGTAAAGTATTCACTAGCTATAATGATGAATTTGTGTCCAAATAATGAGTTTAGATGAATTTGACCTGCTAGGTCAAATGTCCACTATTGAAAGAACTAATGCATGATAGAAGGAATGATCTCCTTGACAAGATCATGTATTGTATTTTTATGCTTTTGACATTTGTTATAAGATTTAGCATAACTACATCTATCTATTTGAGCAAATACAAGACCATTTAAATGGAACCCACACACCCTCTTGAACTTTAGCTAACATACACTCATACTCCTCTTATTATAAACATCTATAAAGAGTATTTTATAGAACCCTAGTAAATGCATCACAAGAAATGAAGCTTTAGTAGGAAGCATTTCAAATGAGTTGACATTTTTTATTCCTAGTAAGGTTATCAAGGATTACTTAGTCACTAGAAAGGAATATTTATTAGCATAATAGGATGAGTCATGATGAATAATGGTATAAATTATATTAGACTCTTGAAATCATAGGCTAGATGAAATATTTATTTCATCATGAATTCATAGCATGATTCATGTTATTGTAGTTATAACACAAAAGTGAGTGTAGCCATTTCATCAACCTCCTTGTTTTTATCTCTTGGTATCTATTAATTCAAAAGTAATGAGTACTTCTTCATATCATCAACCATTCTTTTCTAAGACATCCATTTTAAATCCTTTTCTTGATTTTTTTTTTTTGGTTTGGTTAATAACTAGTTGCAAGTCTCTAAAAACATGGAGCTTAGTTATTCTCCACTCAATATCCAACTTGGTTTCATTAGCCAATGTTGCGTGCGTATAAATATTATTTTTGCAAGGAAATTATAGTTTTTAATATTTTGGAATAGTGTATCTGTAGGGTGTGATGAAGAGAGTACTTGCAACTAAATCATGTTGTGTGTATGATCTATCAAAAAAGATATTCCTAGTACACTCTATGTAATAAATAATAGATGAATTTAGGAACTCTATCTGCATGGGAGCCCCATATTGTAAAGGAAAGTCATCGTGTTGACCAATAATTTCTTGGCCTATGATATATTTTTTATCAGTATGGTTAATATCAAAATATGTGATAATCATCATCCATTTAGTGACTTAACCAATTAAAGTATCTTTTTTGAGAAAATACTTTAGTGGATCAATCTTTTCTATGAGTTGAATAGTATGTGCTAACATATAATGTCTAAAGTTTTGAGAAGCAAAGACCACTTCTAGGAAATATTTTTCTATGTTACTATAGCTAATATTGTACGAAACAAATGTTCATATATAGCATATAGTTATTTCTTTTTTCTCTTCATCTTTTTGAGCCAATAGGATCCCTAGGGAAGTAGCTATAGAGTATGAGAGGATTTCTCAGAATGAGAGGTATCCGAATTGGTGGATTAGCTAGATATTATTTGATTTGAATGTGCCTTCTCTCATAATCATCATTCCAAATACATTTATCTCTTTTGTAAATTGTCTTAGTAATGGGTTGTGCTATATCAGAAAGTTGAGAGATAAATAGTGACTGAATCCACCACAAGTAGAGTTATATAGACTAGAAACCTAAAAACAAACCACACATGCTTGAGAAGAACCAAGCACCATATAGTAAAATCAATACCCATATAGAATAGAATCCAACCAAACATGGGAGGATTGTAGTGTTGGAAGAAGATAGAAGAGGTAATGAAAAATCACATCCACATGGCCAAGAGCAAGAGGCACCAAAAGATAGAGGAGAGAAGACAAGCGATTAAGAATCAAGCCTTACCAAATAAAAGATAAAGACAATAATAGAAGAATGAGACAAAAATATATTTACAAAATCAAACCCAAATGTGGTGCTGGGGCCCTAGGTCCTAAATAAGGTGGTCAAAAACCAAGGTGGATAGAATAGGATGTCCATAAGTGTCCGAGATGACACAAGACATTTAAGGCAATCTCAAGCATCCCTAGAATGCACTTAGGAAAGTTTTCTACATTTTGTAATAAGGTGTATCTAGGCAAGTCAAAAGTTGGTCAACAATTTCATTTTCAATTTCATAATCTTCTTGCATGCTTTGCTAATGTTTAGTGGGCAATTGGAGTATTTTTTTGATGAGAAATAGTTGTAAAAATTGCAATAAAAGTTGTCATGCAACTTTTTTGTAACTTTTCTTGCAAAGTGGAAGATCAAAAGTCATTTTATTGTTTGGGTGGAGCATGAAGTAATGGATTTGTAAGGTCAAGAGATTTTTCCTATAAAGTGATTATCTTCAACCTAATTTTTGGTTGGAATGTGTTGTATAAAATTTGAATGAAATAACAAGTATTTTTGGTGGGAAATCATGTAGAGACAATGAGTACATATTTGACATCTATATGTAGAGTGGAAGTAAGTACATGTTTTGATTGGGAGAGTTATGTTTTAGGTTTCTTTAGAATATACTAATTTTATTTGGTAGTGTTAGATAAGTTGGTATCTCTTCTGGGTTTATTTCTGCCTGTTGTTTAACTTACCATGTAGTTAGGGTTTTGGACTAAAATGACTACTCCCTCCCAATCCCCATGCTAAAAGAACCTCATTTTTGGTGTGTAGAAGGGTGTTAGGATGGATATGAATTTATTTATTTATTTTTAATCACCATCCACCTTCTTGGGATATCTTTACAACATTTGAGGCTAAGCATTTGGTATACTTGGCATGCTGACAGTTTGAGATTACTTGCAAAAGATAGACGATAGGTCATGTATATTTGAAGTTGGGTGAGTAATAAGGGGAAAGAATTAAAATGAGTATGGAAGAATAATTTTTTATGTGGGTTCCTAGTTTGAAGGCTTAGAAGCCCAAACAATGGATGTAAGCCTTATAAGCCCTATACTAGGGGTCAAGAGTTAAATGATCTAGAAAGTTGACCCAGAACCTATCTTGAGGGATTAGTTAAGTCTTCTTATGTTATGATATATTATTTAATTTTTTTGGAGAGTTATGTGAAAGTTCTTGGATTTTGATGGTTATTTTTGTTGAATAGGGCTACTAGGAAAGAGCCCGTATTAGGCCTCATAGAGAAACTTTCAAGTTTGGCTTAGGAAGAAGTCCAAAGCCTATCAAAGGGTTATGAAGCTTGATGAAAAGGTGGAGAAGGGTGTGGAGAGGTTCCTTGGAGTCAGAGATCCTAGAGGGTGCAAGGAAGTGAAGTGTGGGGAATTTTTTTCTACCTTTATGAAGGCTTGAGGCTACTTGGAAGATAGGAATATGATTGTGAAAGTGAAGTTGGTGTATATAAGAAACCAATCACCACTACCCTAATCTTGAGTAGGTCCTAACAAGGGATAGTATGATGTACTAATGGATTACACCATTACTTGCATGATAAGTGGTAATAAAGCTCAACTTGGAGCTTGTGGATTGGATGTTTGCACCTGATCAATGTTCTACATCAGGGATAGACAACATGGTGACAAATGTAGAATTGGACAAGGAAGTTCAAGATTATAAATATGAGAATTAGAATTTGAAAGAAAGGTTAGTGTAGTTGGAAAACAAAATGGGAGAGAAAGCTATTGAGAAGGTTGAGGATGACCTTAACAAAGGAGAAGGAGAGATGAAGGAAGAGGAAGAGTAGTATGTAGATGATGAGTATGACAACATCCCTACAGACTAGGCAACATTCATAAAATCCCTAGAGACCTTTGGGAGTAAATCTATTGATACTTCTATTTTTGGAGCGAAGATGGGTCCTAATGCCATTATAGATTGGATGGAGGCTCTTGAGAGTCACTTTGTATGTCATAGAGTGATAGAAGGGAAGAAGGTAAGACTAGCTCAATCAATAATGAAAGAGGCAACACTCACATGGTGGAATTTCATTTAGGAGAAGAGAGTCAAAGAAGGTAAGAACAAAATTACTTGTTGGAAGGTAATGTCTAATATGATAAGAGATATTTATGTTCCTGAGGACTATGAAGTCAAATTACACATGAGAAGAAAAAATATAAGGCAAAAGGAGCTAATTGTGAGCTCATATACTTAGGAGTTTCATAGGCTTTGCATCAAGTTAAGGATATGGAACCAGATAGTGTGAAGGTGGCTAGATATCCAACTAGTCTAAGGTATAACATACAAGAAGAAGTTATCATCTCATGCCCCAATACAATAACAAAGTGCTTTTAGTTAGTATTAAAGATTGAAGAGAAGATTAAAAAAGTGACAAGAAAATTATAGTAGTAGCAGAGGAGGAAGAACTAATAAATAAAGGGGAAGAGAAAAATTTCCAAGGAGGCCTGTAGACAATCAACAAAATAGTGAAGGTGGTAAGAGAGGTGAAATCTCACATAGAAGGAATCAAGGATTTAGAGGGTAGAGGAGGCCATTTAACAAAGGAAAATGATATGAAGGTGGACAAGGAAGGAGACTTGGGACCCTAAAGTGTTATTTATGTGGGAAACCAGGGCATGCGATGGCTCAATTTCTACTTATGAACACAAATCCTCCTAACCAGAACAAAGATAGAAGGAATACATTAGCCATGACTAATGAATCTTGTTGCAATAGTAGTTCCACACAAGTTGGGAGTGAAAAACTAGTGTTTAATGGAGAGAACATGATGCTAAGATGAGCTATGTTGAAGATTCCTTTGAAGACAAAGCCACCATTAAGAAAAGCCCTTTTCAAAACCCAAGGTAAGGCATATGGAAAATTAAGTAAAATCATTATTGACTCTGGATCAAAAGAGAATGTTGTATCCTTAGAGATGGTTGAGAAGTGAAAATTTAAGAGGTTGTCCCACTTAACTCCCCATAAAATTGCATGGTTAAACAAAAATAATAGTTTATAGTTGAAGAACAAAAATGGGTAGAATTTGAAGTTGGTGAGTATAAAGATAAGGTGCTATGTGAGATCATTCATATGGATGCATATCATTTGATCCTAGGAAGACCATGGGAGTTTGATGTAAAAGCCCAACATAATGGTGAAAAGAACACCTATCTGATAGAAAAGGATGGTAGAAAATTCAAGATGGATCCTTTACCTAATGATATGGTGAAATACTAAGATATAGTGCAGTCAAAGTGATCAGAGGTAAAGAGTTCCTACAACTGACTAAAGAAGATGTTTTTCAAGGATATGCTCTGATTGCCAAGCCAAAGGAGGAAGTTAGAAAAAAAGAACCAATATCTATAGAGGTTGTAGAATTACTGAAATAATATCCTTCAATAGTTGTAGAGGAGAAACCAAAATCATTACCACCTGTCAGAAGCATAAGTCATCAGGTAGACTTAGTTCCTTATGCAACCTTGCCTAGCAAGCCTACCTACAAGATCACATGATAACAAAATACAAAGGTAAGTAGACAAGTTGTGGATTTGCTAAATAAAGGATTGGTGAGGAAAAGTTTGAGCCCATGGGCATGTCCATCAGTTCTAGCACCCAAGAAGGATGGTAAGGGGAGACTTTGTGTTAATTCAAGGGCAATCGATAAGATTATAATTAGACATAGGTTTCCCATACCTAGAATTTAAGACCTAATGAATTATATAGGAGAATCATGTTTTTTATTCTAAATTCGGCTCAAAATTAGGATATCACCAAATTAGGATCAGAAAAAGGGATGGGGGACTATATTAATGGCTAGTGATTCCATTTGGCTTAAGCAATGCACTTAGCACATTCATTAAATTAATGAATGGGGTTTTGGTACAATTCATTGACAAATTTGTAATACTTGATGATATTCTGATATTTAGTGCAAATAAAGAAGAACACTTGGAGCATCTTAGAATGGTGATGAAGAAATTGCATGAGGAGAAGCTACACATCAATTTGAAAAAATGTGAGTTCTTTAAGTTTGATTTCATTTATCTTGGTTTTGTGATTTCAAAAGGATGCCGAGAAATGGATCCTAGGAAGGTAGAAGCTATTTTAAATTGTTGAAGTCCTAAGGCAGTAGGGGATGTTAGGAGCTTTCATGGCCTAGCTACCTTTTATAGGAAATTCATCAGGGGATTCAGTGGGATAGTAGCTCCCATACTTGATACAATAAAAGGAGAAATCAAATGTAAGTTTTTGGTCATTTAGAGTTCTTTTGTTTGAGTATGAGAAAAAGTTGTAACAATTGCAAAATTGCAATAAAAGTTGTCATGCAACTTTTCTTGCAAAGTGGAAGATCAAAAGTCGGTTTAATGTTTGGGTTGAACATGAAGGAATTAATTTGTAAAGTCAAGAGATTTGGCCTAGAAAGTGATTATATTCAACCTAAATTTGGGTTGGAATATGTTGTATGGAATTTGAACGAAATAACAAGTGTTTTTGGTGGAAAATCATGTGTAGACAAAGAGTACATATTTGACATCTATGTGCAGAGTGGAAGTAAGTATATGTTTTGATTAGGGAGAGTTAGTGTTTAGTTTTCTTTTGAATGTACTAATTTTATTTGGTAGTGTGAGATAATTTGGTATCTGATTTGGGTTTATTTGTGCTTGGTGATTACCCTACTCTACAATTAGGGTTTGGACTAAAATGATTCCTCCCTCCTAATCCCCATAGTAAAAAGAACTTCATGGTCAGTATGAAGAAGGGTTTTATGATGGAGATGATATTTATAGTTTTTATTTTATCACCACCCACATTCTTGGGATACCTAGCAACATCTGAGGCTAAGAAACTGGTATGCTTGGTGTGCTGACAATTTGAGATTATGTTGCAGAAGATAGAGGATAGGTCATGATGCTCAAGGCCAGGTGACTAGTAAGGGGGAAGGATTAAAATGGGTATGGTAGATGAATTTTTGATGTGGATTTTTTGTTTGAATGCTCAGAAGCCCAAACAGTGGATGTAAGCCTTATAAGCCCTAAACTAGGGCTCAAGAGCTAAAGGGTCTAGAGAATCAACCCATAACCCATCTTGAGGGATTAGCTAGGTATTCTTATGGTATGAGATATTATTTAATTTTTTTGCAGAGTTATGTTGAGGTTCTTGGAGTTTGTTGGTTATTTTGGTTGAATAGGCCTACTAGGAAAGAGCCCCTATCAGGCCTCCTATAGAAACTTGCAAGTTTTGTTTAGGTAGAAGCTCAAAGCCTATTAGAGGGTTATGAAACTTGGTGAAAAGGTGGAGAAGGGTGTGAAGAGGTTTCTTGGAGTTTGATATCCTAGATGGTGAAAGGGAGTGAGGTGTGGGGAAGTTTGTTTTCCTTTATGAAGGCTTGATGCTACTTGGAAGATAGGGATAAGATTGTGAAGGACCAATGACCACTACCCTAGTCTTGAGTAGTTCCTAGGAAGGGATAGTAGGATATCTTATTGGATTAAACCCATTACTTGCATCAAAATTTAAGGGAGGAAATGGAATGGAGAGAACCCAAAAAACAAGAGATTCAACACTTACTAAACGTGATAGCGTAGAATTATTGGTAGAACCCACACCAATACATTGAGGAGGAAAATCTACTAGGGTTTCTCATAAACTAGAATAAAAACTAAAAATAGAGGTGATTTTGTTTCCTTCAACCCTTTTTTCTTGAATATATAACTTTAGTATTTAAACTAGTAAATAAATAACTATTCATAAGAAATAAATTGGATCCCACTGTACATGAGAAAGATAGATAATTGATAGAAGACATAATGTCCAATGCAGGCCCATGCAACATGCGAAGGATAAAATTATACAAAGAGGTCATAGAAAGAAAAAAAAGTCAAAGAGAACAAATAAAAACATTAAAAAATGAGAGGGAGGAAGTATTGATAGAAAAGTATAGAAGGCCTAGTAGTAAACCACTTGAATATTTTTAGGAGAAAACTTGTCCATAGACTTCCATGAGAGTCGCCAAAATTATCATAGTCAATGTTAGAAAAAAAACCTTAAAAGAAGTATCAAATAAAAAAGAACACAAACAAAGATGACAACAAGGAAGATACCAAAAAGTGTCTTGAACCCAAGGAAGGAGTATGGAAGGAGACACCAATATTTAAAAGAACAATGCCCAACATAGGAAGAGTATGGGACATAAAACAAACACTCACTCATTCACACCCTGTCAAAAGAAAATGAGACTTATATGGTTGAGAATAATGTCATTGTAGAGGAAAACACAAGATCTAAAAACCACTACAAAAGAAAAGGAATAAGAAAGTAAAGTTGAAGGGATAAAGAAGACCCCCTCCTAGACACATAAGTGGTGAGAACTAGTGGTTAAAAACTAAACTCCATTGGAAAGAAGAAGTGAAGGGACATCATCAATAGGAACAAACTAACAAGAAGAAGAAGCCAAAACCATTACATGACAAAGAAGTCAACCAAAACTAGAAAGGCCAACTCTATAGGCTCATTGAAGAAGGAAGCCAACAAGAAGTAGAATTCTAAATAAGAAAGTTCCCAAGGACCAAAAATGAAAAATTCCATAGCCTCAAGAAATCTAGAGTAAAAGGGAATAAGTCCTCATTCTAATCCATGTAGGATTCCCAATATCATTAATAGATTCCTTACTTCATTGCAAGTGTTAAATAATTTAATCAAGATAAAACCTAAGAATCTTGCTATATTTTAACAAGGATGACCCCTTATAGGGTAGATTATTAGAAGTGATCAAAATTATAACCCTAACAGGTTAAATTTGTTACTACAGTAGTAAAAATTTGTGGGTATCATCCCCACCCCAATTTTATCTTCACCTTGGATGGTTTCTGGGTTGCCAAAATATTTTGTGTTATGTGCTTGCATTTCATGGATGTGATGCATAGTTAGATCTATTTGTTTTAGTATTTGATTTATGTTATGCATTTAAAATAGATATGCAATGGTCAATATGGTATATGTAATAAAGTTGTTTTGAAAGATAAAAATTTCATAGGTCTTGATTCATGCCCCCCACACCCCCCACCTCCACCCCACCCTCAGTATCTCAATTTCCCAATTTACTTCAACAATTGGTATTGGTGCATTGGTTCTCTTGAAGGAAGTTTAATAGGTTGAGAGTTTAGATCTTAGAGATGAAGGCTTACAAATTGGGAAAGGTTACTGACAATCAAGTAATTGACATCTAGCTCATACTACAACAACTTGAAGTGGCAAGAGAGGAACTGATGAAATCCTTAAGTAAGGAAAAATATATGGCCATTCAATAGAATGACATACTTTATGAAGAATTTGATATAGCAGGATTCATTGAAATTGGAATTTCAAATCAAAGTAATGCAAAAATTGTAAATCTATTGGAGAAGAACAATATCCTAAATGAAGAAGTCATAGGATTGAAAAGAGAACATGAAATCCAGTCAGTAAGGCTATGTGAAAGGATCAAACAAAAAAAGAAATCTAAAGAAGACAAAGTTCTAGCTGAGGACGAAAAAAGAAAAATGGATATTAGACTTGAAGAGGGGTCATTTGATGTGTGAAATCTTACAAACACTTAGCTAGACATGATGAATCAACTGCTGCTAGAAAATTAGGAATGACATAGAGATAGAAGATGTGAGATCATAGAATGATCAACCGAGAAATAAATTAGGATCTAACAAATATATTGTGGAAAGAATGAACAAGTCTAGTGAAGCAATAAGATACTTTGAAGAAATGATGAGAGTGGGTCTAGGTCATCTATCAACACTTATTGATTAGGACATATAGAGAAATGTTAATCTACTAAAGAAGGAGAAACATCAAAGAGTGGAGAGCTAAGGAATGCAAAGTCAAAGGAAAAACCTACATGTTATCATTGTGGTAAACTTGGACATACTACAAACATTTTTACAAGAAAAAATGGTATGAAAAATCCTAAAACTAAGTTTATTGGTAATTACTTTTATTGTAAGAAGAAAGGACATCAAATACATGAGTGTGGATCAAGAATGAACTATACACCTACTACACTTAGATTTGAGTGATATTTTTACAATTGTCAAAAGTTTGGATATAAAGCATATGAATGCAAATCAGAGGAAAAATCCTACTAGATGAACACAATGAAGAACAATGCGCCTTAGAAAGTTTATTCTAATTGTCACAAGATTGGACATGTAAATGAAAGCTCAAGGACCCAAGCACTAATATTGAATAATGAACATATTAAGGGAAAAGGAAAAATAAATATTGACCAAACAAAGAAGGAGATGAATCAAACCTAGGGAAAAAGGTGGAAACAAAAAATAATGGAACAAATGAACCTTAGATCACTTAATTCAATGAAAAGGTGATCACACCACCTCAAAGTATTCAAGAAAGGTATGGAAGGAACTATATCCTTAATGATTTATCTTACATTGGTTCCTAACATAAAATGTGCAAAAGTTCATATCTGCATGAGAAAATATGCATTGGAATAGATCCATGGAAAGATAGTGCAAAATAATAATTTATTTGATGGGTGCCAAACATTAGTAAAATTGTCTATATTGACTGAGCATTGCAACATGGACTAATTTAGATGGAATTGACCAAGCTATATAATGGAGACCAGGTTCAAAAGTTTTGCACCAATTGAGACAATTGGATTCCACCTAATAGAGAATACTTCATTAATAGGGACCCTAAATTGAGTTAATAGAGGTATATATCAAGAATTTGAAGGTATTTTATAAACCTTTCATTTAGATTTCTAGAGCACAGAGTGACTAGAATAATTTAAAAGCAATTTTAAGATGATTGGAAGTGAATCAGTAGTGGAAGAGTGATCCAGTATTCATTTTTAGTTGTGTAGACTTTTTATAAAGAAAATTTTTAGAACCCTAAACATGAGAAAATGTCATCTTCATCATCTATAGTGAAGAATCAAGGATAAGAGGTAAGAAATGTTCAATTGGTGAATAGTGACACTTGTCCTCCACCTAAGTTTCGAGTTAAATACTTGAAATTACCATGAAAGAAGATTCAATAGGTGCATTATCATTGATATGACCTAAAGTCATTATGATTCATGATGTAAGGAGTTGTTACATGTATAAAATTGGTGAAGTTGGAGACTATGACATTCATGTGGGCTATGAGAAATTATGTCGAGAAGGAATATTGAAGGATGAGTTTAAAATTATAGAGAGGAAAGGGTTAGCATGTGCCCTAGATTTTCCAAGGAACCTCAAAATTGAATGGATTAAATCTATGCTAATAAGAATTCATGATATGGGGTTGTGGTTAGAGAATGGACCAGTAAATATTACAAAGAAGGTAATCCATATTGTTACTGGTTACCCTACAATTGACAAAAGGAAGACAATGTGGTGCCAAAGAAATCAAGCTATCAAGACAAAATACCAAATCTGAGTTAAATGGACATGGGTTGTCCATTTCCAAGATCATTGATCCACTAATTGAATTTTTAATGAGAGTAATCTCTCATAAGTTTTATCAGTCAAGCCAACTGAATAGTGTACCATTTATAAATGTTGATTAGGCATGGAAGATTGTGATGAAGGATCTTGAATATGATCTTGTTGAATGACAATAGTTGCAACTAGAAAAACACCAAACATCAGTCAGGAAAGAAAAGTATTCAATATGTAAGATCCTATTTAAAGAGGTATTCCAAAATGTAAAAAATGACTTAGCTAACTTGGATACATGTATTAAAGAATTATAAAGGTGTGTACGTGAAGGAAAAGAGCTATATGAGAAATGTGCACTATTATATGAATATATTAACACCTTTACAACATAGATTAAGTGAAAATAATTTGAATTGAAGAGTGTAATTAGTGAAATCAAGAATGCAGATGCTCTATTAATTGACTTGATGCAAAACATTAGTAAAATTTTAGATGAGAGGAGAATACAAGCCATAGAGGGAAAACATTGTAGGAGTTCTTTTTGTTAAGAGAGCATCTATCTTTGAAAATTGACCCATTTTAGAGACAACTACATGATTTCTTGAAGGAAAATATTTCATATGAAAAGTTTACTTATCCTCACTTCTAAGCAATAGAAGTAGCATGCTATGGACTATCTGTGCTTATCTTAGTATCAAACTTAGTAAAAGGAGTATGGAATGAAGATATAATAGGCTTAAAGAGCTATTTTGATGATTTCACTTCATTGTTACAATGAAAAAAAAAGGTAGACTAAAATTTTTGACTTGTATATAGTTTTTGACTCACTTTTATCATTGATGTCAAAAGGGGAGTGTTTGTAAAGAAAATTGTATATGTAATATGTAACAGGAGATAAAGGGTAGAGAATACAGCAAGGGGAAGTAATACTTAAATAAGGATATATAACGGTGTAAAGATTGTACTATAAATAGAAAATGATGCACATTTTTAAATATTGTTATGTCCATGTGAAGAACTTCATTAATTTTTATTTTTTTAGTTTTTGGGACATAGACAATTTTCCCATATGTTGCCATCAATGCCAAAGGAGGATATTGTTGATGATTTGGCTAGGTAGATAGTTTTGATTTAGTTTTGATTTTTCATTTATGCTAACATACTACTTGTATGAAATAAACATATTGTGGAGATACAGTTTTGGGTTGAAGAATTAGAAATTTATCTAAAGTGTCATAGAGTTTATCTCTCAGCACATACACTATTTTGGTTTCTGAAGTTGATAGAAAAAGAATTGACATGTGGGAACTTGAGGGAAGTAAGAAAATTCTATAAGGATCCTATAGGAAATACTATAAGGCATTACAAGCTATACAAACAAAGATATTAATGATTTAGTGGTTATAGGTATGCACACAAGTAAAATGAGATAGAGATAATGAATTAGATATTTTAAATTAAGGAATTATTTTGTTTAGAAAAAAAATTACTTAACTAACTAGGGATGAAATCTTAGATGTTAACATTAAGTGAGAAAAGGTTAGTTTAAATCATTTTGGGAAATGTGTGAAAGCATGAAGGCCAACAAAACAAAATAAGTGGTATAAAGGACAAAAAATTAGATGCAAATCTTTGTAATGCTTTTGTGATAGTTATGTTACTGTTATGTGATGTGAATTTTATGTTGAGAGAAGTAAGAGGTGGTATATGCGAAGATAGTATAGTGAGCTACAAAGTTCAAATAAAATATTGAAGATATCAACATTGGAAAGATTTTTGTATCTATACCGTTTGTATACTAAATATTGTTATATTGCATATTTTGGTAGTGGGCTCAGCTTGCATACATTTTGTAATGTAATAACAACTCCTAATAGGGTTGAGGGTTCTATCAAGGCCTATTCCTGTAACAAGGATCCTAATAGGGTCAATGTATTTTACAAGATACTTTTGATTAGTGGATCATTTTGTGGGTACCATCCCCACCAAAGTTTAAACCCTAGTTAACAAATAATGCTATTATGAGTTGCATTGATTTAGTGTCATTTTTAATTTTATTATATTCACATGTGCATGTTTTAATATTATAAAAGATATTCATATTTGGAAAAAAAAAATTGAAATACTGATTCACCCCACTTCCCCTCTCAATATTTTCTATTTCTAACACTCATTCCTTGCAATATTTTTGTAGGTTTAAACTACATATAAGTCCTTGAAGGATAAATTAGAGGTAAGATCTATGTTGTTTGGGGTCTTTAATTAATGTCATGTGCATCAACAGGAATATGTAGTAACCACACTCAATCTCGTGCATCGCCTGCTTTCCCTTTCAAAATTTAATTTATGTAATCCTTATCCCTTTTATTTTAATGCAATACTTTAGATGCATCCTGATTGTAAGGAATTCAACCTTCTCTACAGATTCAACCTTAAAGTGTAAGTCCCACACTTGGAAGTTGTTTCCATGTTACAAGAGGTCTCTTGAGGTCATACCTCAAGC
Organism: Cupressus sempervirens; assembly: GCA_028749045.1. Lineage (NCBI taxonomy): Eukaryota > Viridiplantae > Streptophyta > Pinopsida > Cupressales > Cupressaceae > Cupressus > Cupressus sempervirens. The sequence continues at coordinate 299,762,796 of CM053786.1, read as the reverse complement.
AAGGGTGTAAACTTTTGTATCAACATGAAATGAATTTTGTATTCTAAGGAGTTCTATGAGGGAAAATATCATTAAAGAGAAACATAGTGGAGTATTGGATAGACATTTTGGTATCTAGAACCATATCTTTGGTTACTAAGAGTTATTATTGGCCACAATTGTAGCAAGATGTGAAGAAGTTTGCACAGAGTTGTAGAGTATGTTAGATGGTGATAAAAACTAAACACAATATAGAGTTGTATATCAACCATTATTTGTACTAGGAAATTTATGGGAGGATGTTAGCATAAATTTTGTTCATAGTTTACCAAGCACCCAGAAAGAGCATTATTTGATTTTTGTAGTGGTTGATAGATTAATTTCAAAGATGACACATTTCATTCCTTGTAAGAAGACTAGTGATATTGTTCATGTGGCATAATTATTTTTTAGAGAAGTAGTGGAGTATGAACGAACAGCTTCTTCAGCTATAGAGGAGATTGAGGATATACGGGACAATCATCTTGGCAGAAATACAAAGAATATAACATATGAAGAATATCTAGTCAAATGCAAAGGGAGACCTATAGAAAATCTATCAAGGTTGAGAAGAGAGGAGGTTAACCGTCTTTCTTTTCCTCTAAACATCTGAGATGTGACAATGTCACTTATCAAAATTACCATTATTGTCTAATGCAAGATCATCCTAGGTGTAAGGGAAATCTTACATCACCCAAAAAATATTTCTATTTCTATCTTTAGAATAAGGGTTGTTTCAATGTAGAGTTCAACACAAAGTTTCTATTTGTGGAAGTTTACTATTATTTATAGTAAGTTGGTCACATGATATCAAAATATTCTAATTTCATATGTGGAGGTTCATCTTAGATATTTCATCATGGCAATTGAGTTTTATTGCTAGATCATATGTACTGCTATAGTTATTGCATATTTTTTGTATGAATTTTTGCTATAAAAAACTTCAAGCTTCATTTGAAGGCCTAAATGGCTCCAAAATGAGGTCAAGCCTTGAATTATGGACACTTGCATGCAAGAAGCCACAATAGAATTGTAGCTATCATTTTCAAAAGAGGGTTTGTAATAGCCAATCGAGTCAATGGTTTGTAAATTATGGTTTACAAAGTTGGGCTACTCGAAAATATAATTTGTAACTTTTGGTGAGCCAATTGTATGTAACAAAAGGTAATAATTTCTTGACCTCAAGAGTTAGGGAAAAGTGTCTAGAACCTCCCTGGGAGATGGAATATGCCTATATAAGGAAGGTATGTAGGTTGTCTAAAGTAGTTTTGGGTGGTGGTCCCCAATTTTGTCTTACTTAATATTCTAAGGAAGGTGACCATGTGGCTTTTCATATTGTATTTCTAAATTTTGTGGTTCCACACTTTTGGAGATAATAAGAATCCCATTTTGCGTTCTTGCAAATTTTTTTGTTGTTTCTCTATTTTCTGTTGCATTTTTATGGTATTTATGGGAGCACCCTTCATTAAAAAATCCACATAGAGATCCAAGGAATCTATCCATCCAACTAAGGAAGAGTTAAGTACCAAGTAAAGCAACATTAGCCTAATACACAAAGGAAACAAAGAAAGGCTAGAAGCAAAAATGGAAGGGAAACCACTTCATAAGAAAAGAAAGGATTTGGAGAAAGTAGCTTTGCACTAAGAACCTCCACCTAGAAGTACAATAAGACATGGGCCAAATAGTGAACTACAAATGACTCATTGTAGGTTTGGTTCAATCAGAGAAGAAAAACTAGATTCAACTTTTTAAAAATGGTCTTCAACTAGACAAAGCCACAAGAATGGAGAGGCAAAATAGGCCCCCAACACTAGAGCACAAACAAAACCCCCAAGTCTTAATCTCCATCTTTGTCATTGTTATCTTCCTCTCCTTCAACTCCAAAAATCCTAGCACCCACTCGGTCTCTACTATCCATACATTTCAATAAATTATAACAATGTTTATTTTTTGGTTTTATGTTTCTTTTACTTTATATCATTAATACATGATCTTAATGTATAGTCCACCTCTATTGAGGCACTTGTTGACTTAAGATCTAAGCTAGCAATGCTTAATGCTTGACTTTAAATGCTATAACATATTCTCAAATGAATAATTAAAAAATATAATTTGAAAATGGTTCATTATGCCTACATATCAATTATAGAACAACTTACAAATACATTCATTCATACCACTAATATTTAATTCGAATGAAAAATCTAATTATGGATGATGCATTAGGAAAATGAGTTGAAATGAAAATTTGAAAGTTGTGATAATATACAATCAATTTGGTCTGTGTACTCATCTTAGGATATGGGATTAGATTATCTCTAAGAATTTGTGCATTGCATTCAAGGAGTATATCTAATCACTTTCTAATGTCTTCATGCATCAATGCTAGTTATATTTGGAAGCAATTGATAGTGAGATGTTTTAACTTAATGCAGTGAGAAGATCTTTTTTTCTTACAATCTTGTCCACTATTTTCATATTGATCTATCTTTAAGGGCCTAATCAAGTTGCACTACCCTCACATTGTAGTTGTAGAACAACCAAACAAGCTATTTATTTAACCCTTTATACATGCTTCTCACACAAGATGATTTATCAATTTTTAGACTTGCATCATAAATCATATACCACACATTTCCTTGTACTTGTATGCTATTTATTTTTCTATTTGGTGCCAATGGTACCTGGAATAATTACATTTTGACCCATTGATAAAAATTTAGAAAAACCTATCATGCTCTAAAATTCAAATAAATATTCTATTTCAATTTATTAATTTCACATTATCTTAATCCTAAATGAGTTATTTGCATGCAAGATGATTTCTCATTCAATAGACTCACACATAAATCATATACCATGTCTTTCCTCTATGCTTGTAAGCTATTTTGTTTTATGTTCTAGTTTAATGGTAGTTTCCCAACTCTTTAAACATAAGTTTCCCATATGTTGTAACATTTTATTTTAAAAATCTGCTATGAAATATATGCATGATAAGAAAGTTGGATAAATAAATTCAATACTATAAAATATAAACAATTTTTCAATCCAATACACTAATTTCTCCTCATCTTAATTCTAAATGCATTATACTAAAGACACAAGCTTCAACCCTTTACATCTCTTGTTATTATTAATATACATTGATTTTCCTTTTTTTCATAAAAGTAATTACTTTCTACACTAATATGAGAAGTAATATTGTCTATTTAAATTATATAAGTACTATTAAATTTTGTGGTTCCTTTTAAACATTACAAATTTGGAGAAAAAGTAAACTTTGACTGTTTAACACTTTTTGTCTAGAAATCAAACCTTTGTGTAATGTTTAAGCCGTCTGATTTTGATATTGTAATGAAAAAAAGTATTAAAAACAAAGAAACGGTGAGTTTATGTTTTATTTTAGTTAAGAGAGAATGAAAAACTGAAAACATTAACTTCATAGTACGATAATTTTTGGCGTGTTCGGAGTGTAGCACAATGATTCCAAGGTGACTTATTTTCGTCATTTACTGCCGGGTTTCTTAAATGCAAGGAAAACAAACAGACGCTGCATCTCATTTTAATTGTACGTGTCCTTCTAAGAAATTTAAGGTCGTCGATTTCACAGCACAGATAATTCATTTCATATGGTAAACGCTTTGAACATCAGGACAAAAGTAGTAGTTCATGTCATATATTCCAGCAGAATAAGAAAAGACAAGGTGTCCCCCTTACGTGTCTTCTAGATGAACATCACTGGGCAAATTCTTCGCCGCGTTGAAGGGAAAAGAAGGTGCACTACATGTGAAGACGAAATGTTTCTAAGAGTGAAAGACGCGCGAAATGTAGGTGAATAGTTGGCTTTATCCTGAGAAATGTTCTAAGCCTGAGAAGTAGGTAAATGGGTAGCTTTCATCTTTTCTTTAACGCTACGGCTGCGAAGCAAATTTCCACACCATGCGGAATGGCATACATTATTTACATCTTTATTGTTTGAAGTCTATCTCCTAAATAATTGGAGCATGAAACACGAAAGAAGAGTCATATAAAAGGTGACGGACGAAGACGAAGTGCACATCCCTTGTTTGGCATTTACTCAAACCTCCCCATTGCCTCATGAATTTCCTCCCATTTTCTTCTTTGTACGATAACACCCAGTACGGAAAGACTGACCTTGGTAGACTTTGTTAGACAAGTTGTCGGAAAAAAACAAGAGAGTTTTCAACATTGTTCATGGCATCGGAGCTATTTAATAAGATTTAGGAGAGCCTGCAAACAGCACAGAGGCTTAGAAAGCTTTATTTGTTTCTAGAGCTCAATGCACGTGAAAATGAATATGAAGATGGCTTTAAGTTTAGTGTGTCCCCTCCTCTTGTTTCTTTCTGCACTACCTTGTTATGTTTCTTTGCATTCTTATTACTCTGATCAACAAGCTCTTCTGACTTTCAAGCATTCACTTTCTTCCGACTCTAACAACGCATTATCCGATTGGTCTCCTCATCATTCCTTTTGCAATTGGACTGGTGTTCTCTGCTCGTCTCGTCATCAACGAGTGGTTTCCTTGAATCTCACAGGTATGTCTTTACAAGGCACCATCTCTCCTTTCCTTGGCAATCTCTCTTTTCTTAGACTACTTGATCTCAAGAATAATAGCTTTCAAGGTCAAATTCCTCCTCAACTTGGAAAGCTTTTTCGCCTTAGAGTACTTAGGTTGTCTATGAATATATTGGAGGGCTCCATTCCCTCCACTCTGGCTAACTGTCATTCTTTGCAACGTCTCATATTATCCTATAATCGTTTGAGTGGCAGCATACCTTCCCAACTTAGCATTCTTTCTCATCTAGAGATACTTATTTTAGGTGTAAACCAACTAATAGGTACAATCCCACCTTCCCTCGGAAACTTGTCATCTTTAGTTGACTTAGAGTTGTCACAAAATAAACTTCATGGTGATATTCCTGTTGAATTGTGTCTGCTGACTCATCTCAAGAAACTTTACCTTCGTGACACCAACTTGACAGGTGTAATACCTACTGAATTGGGTATGCTTACTCAACTTAGAATACTTGATCTAGATGCCAACAACTTGACAGGCTTGATTCCTAATGCCATTTCCAACTGCACCCTTCTCCAAAATTTGTCCATAAGTGAGAACCAATTAACTGGCCACATTCCTCTGAATTTGGGCAAACTGTCAAAGTTGCAACAACTGCGTTTATGGGGAAACCAACTCATTGGAGAAATCCCAACTTCCCTAGGAAACCTATCATCTTTAGATCAATTGACATTGCAGTGCAACAAACTCCATGTCAATATTCCTGCTGAATTGGGCATGCTTACTCAACTTAGAATACTTCAGCTTGACAACAACAACTTACTAGGGGTGATTCCTAATGCCATTTCCAACTGCAGTCTTCTCCAAGTTTTGCAATTAGATAGTAACCAATTAACAGGCCACATTCCTCCAGAGTTTGGAAAATTGCTTCATCTTCGACGAATTTTCTTAGGGGACAACCATCTTGTGACCAAAAGTAATGGCTTAAATTTTATATCAGCCTTATCTAATTGCACCTCTTTGGAATATCTTGATTTATCCAGGAATTACCTTACTGGTATTTTGCACTCTTCTGTTAGCCAACTATCAAGCCAGCTCTCTGTTTTAAGGTTGTATTCAAATAAGATTGAGGGAAACATACCAGAGGGCATTGGAAACCTCACAAAGTTGGTAACATTAGATTTATCTGATAATAGTTTCAGTGGTTCCATTCCAGTAGCAGTTAGTCACCTTCCAAATCTTCAAAGGTTGCTTTTGGATAAAAATAATTTAGATGGAAGGATTCCAGAAAGTTTTGGTCATGCTAAACAACTTGGGCTGTTATCGTTGAGCCAAAACATGATTTTAGGCCAAATTCCAGAAAGTCTGGGTGGTCTCTCACAGTTGAGACGCCTTGTTCTTCATCACAATCAATTATCTGGCAAACTCCCTGCAAGTCTAGGGAGATGCATCGCTTTAGAATTGGTTGACTTGGCGCATAATAGACTAAAAGGAAATATACCTCTTGAATGGTCAGGTCTCACAAATCTCCAATTTTATTTTAATGTGTCTAGCAATGTTTTACAAGGTTCTATTTCAATAATGAGTAAAATGGTAATGGTCCAAGCCATCGATATGTCACTCAACAAATTTTCAGGTGAAATTCCAGCTGCACTATCAAGTTGCATAAACTTGCAATATTTAAATCTTTCATGGAATTCATTTGATGGTCCAATACCAAAATCATTCACAAGTCTGCTAAATGTACAAGATATTGATCTATCATGCAACAATTTATCAGGTCCAATCCCAATGGCTTTCCAAGAAATGAAAATGCTTCAACATATCAATCTCTCTTATAATAAATTAGAAGGTGAAGTTCCAAAAGGAGGAGTTTTTGCACGAGTTAATGGGTCAGGAATTTTGGGAAATGTTGGCCTCTGTGGCAATTGGATTGGTTTACAATCATGCTCTCATTCAAGGCACAAACTGTTTTTGGTGTCTAAGAAGGTGATGGTACCAACTTTGATTGGCATTGCAATATTCATTATGTCTTCTATTCTATTTTTATTTTTCTATAGGAGACCTATAAATCAAAATACTCTTGAACTCAACATTGGGTTAGAAAGAATTTCATATGAAGAACTTGAACATGCAACTAGTGGATTTAGTGAAACCAATTTGTTAGGAATTGGTAATTTTGGATCTGTTTATAAAGGAATTCTCAACAATGGTACACATGTTGCTATTAAAGTTTTCAATTTGAAAGACAAAAATGCTCTCCAAAGTTTTCAAAGGGAATCTAATGTGTTAAAAAGTGTGAGACATCGTAATCTGGTTAAAGTCATTTCAGCATGTTCCAGCCCTGATTTCAAAGCATTGGTTCTTCCATTTATGTCAAATGGAAGTTTAGAGAGGTGGCTATATCCTATTGGAGGAGACATGTGTAGATTAAGTTTGAGTGACAGATTAAGAATAGCAAAAGAGATAGCACAAGGAATGGAATATCTACATCATCATTTCTTTGTGCAAGTAATTCATTGTGATCTAAAACCTAATAATGTGTTATTAGGGAATGATATGACTCCACATATAGCAGACTTTGGGATTACAAAATTCTTATTTGAGAATTCACTTACAACTACAAGTGTGCTAAAAGGATCCATTGGATACTTCGCGCCAGGTATTAAATTTTACAATTTTTAAAATAACATTATCATTTATTATTTTTTAATTTTATGTGATTATTTAATTTTAGTGAGAATCACTAATTAATATATTATTTTGTAGAGTATGGACTTGGTGGAAAGTTTTCAGCAAAAGGAGATGTATATAGTTATGGAATTCTGGTTTTAGAATTATTGACAAGGAGAAGACCAACAGATGACATGTTTGTAGAAGGTTTGAATTTATCAAAATGGACAAGTATGGGCCTTATAAATGAAATTGAAGAAGTGGTGGACAACCATCTACTCAAAGATGTCCATGCATCTGATAAACCAAAGGTATTGGAATGCCTTACCCAATTTCTACAAGTAGGATTGGTCTGTACAAGGGAGATTCCACAACAACGCCCAAATATGATGGAGATAGTCAAGAGACTAGAAAAAATAGCAAGTGCATTTTGTGGCATTTAAAGAGATGTTCACTTGCCCATAAATATCTCATCTATTCTTAATAGTGGAAGTAGTCTAAGAAACACAAGCTCAAGGATCCCCAAAAACTACTCTACATCTACATCCTAGCTATTCAATCAGCTTAATACAAACTAGTAGTCATTTTTATCTATTTCATATCATATCACTTCTTATCAAAAATCACTTTTAACAAAACTACTATATGGGTTTAGCTTATTGTTCATCATGTAAGTGCACCATGTATTGCAATGTTACCTAGAAACACTATACATGTAAAGGTGACATTTAGCTTTGACCTTTTATAAGGTAGACTTGTTCATCAAAGAGAAATGAATGTTAGAATAAAGAAATATTTTTTCCTATAAATAGTTATGATTTTATATTCTTGTATCATGTCTTCATCCTTCCTAGCAAAGATAACAATTTTTTCATATAATTTTTTTATTAAATAATGAATTAGTTGTCCAATTTGTAGAGTGGATTGAATTGGCTTAAAATAGTACTCCTACTATTTAAATTTATCTTAGAAAAAGATAATGTAAAACTACAAAATATCTTATTTCAATATAAAAATTTACTATAAAAATATTTTCTCAACCTCAAAAAAAATGAGAATTGCTAAGGTGTTTCCATCATTATTTCATTGTCATTGTAGGTAAGAATTATCTAAAAAAGAAGATCCATTGTACTTAACTATAATATATCCAATTTTTATGAATGAAAACAAATCTAATTCATTTCTATACTTTCTCATTAACAAAAGTGTTGTAAGATCCTTCCAAATCATAACATTGAATAAGATATGTTTTGAATCCTATATTATTTCTATACTCTAGTGAGAACAAACATGCACATGTGTATAAGTTATTTCTTGCATTCTAATTTCATTTAGAATAACTAAAATAGTGATACATCTTAAGATCATTTGAAGAAAATACAAAAACTTCCTTTGAATAAAATATTTGATTTTTAAAACTAAAGATAAAAAATTAAATACTGTTGATGATAAGTACTAAGTATTAGATGCAAGCTTTCCAAATTAAACATAAAGAAGCAATTATCAAGGTGATGTCATCATGACATTATATTTATTGTTTCAAAATTTCAATGATCTGAATTATTGGTTCATCTATTATTTTATATAGAATCCCTTGAGTCTAAATTCATACTTACAATGGATTCTTTTCTACATCCTTCAAAATATTAACAGTAAGTTTCTTTTTATTTTAAGAACCAATGAAATTATTTAGATACAATTTTTTAATATATATGAAGTCTTTTTTCAAAAAAATTATAATTCTAAAAATTATAGTTTTGTATTTGTTGTAGGTCATACTGTTATAGTGATAACATTTAAATATTTTTTTCTTCAGTTTTATAAAGTTCATTTTTTTTTAAATTGAAAAATTATTTACCTGTAATCTTATTGTTTGAAAATAATTTGTTTGATAGGGATGATTTTTTAAAGCTTTATTTATTCTTTTATTTTTTTGTCAACAAGATTGTCATGGTACATGTTTTATATGAAATGTTCAAGAATTTATATGATAAGAACAACATGTTATATTTATCAATATTATTTTCTATCATTGCAAGGAACAAATGTATAATTTTATAATGATTGGACTTCTATTTAATTTAATAGGTATTTTTATTTGACATTATCAATAAAGAAAATAATTAGTGAATGCACTAATTGTACATGTATTTATAATAATAATAATTTTATATGGATCATACACCTATTTTTCTCTATTCCTAGTACTAAATATTTAGTCATTGTACTTAATGAATTATTTTCTAACTAAACAACTCATATTCATATCCTATTTATATTTATAAATATTTTTTAATGTTGCATCACTAATAAAGCTAGCGAATTGTAGTCAATTTGTCAATAAATTTTTATTTAAATACATTAACAACATATCAATATAATTTTAAATTAAAAATTAAATAAGAGACTATCCTGATAGAGCATAATAAAATTATGAAATTTATATTATATTTAATATTATAATTACACTTAATTTCTAAATTAAACGAAAAGCACTACCATTACATGACACTTATTATATGCCTTTGTTATTTCTTGTGAATGTAGATTTTAGTTGTAGTTTTAGAATGCAAAGAGGGGATGGTGAAGAGAAGGATACCACCAAAGTAATAGGTGCTCTAGAGGGGGATCAAGCATAATCCTCAAAGATAAACTAGGAACACTCCCCATGGAAATTAGATAAGGTGGGGAAGATCATCTAGTTGGGGGGATAAGGTTCAAATAGATGAAGATATCTCAAAATATGTCACAAAGGAGCCAATCAACCTCTTGGAGGAATGAGAAGTTTTGATGGAGCTCGTGGAGGAAAGAATGATCCAGGATTGTGACCTATTCAAGGTAAGAGGTTTTTCGATGGAGGTTGGTGAAGATAGGGCAACCTAAGGTGATAAGATATGGGTGCCTTAGACTGTTGAGGATAGGATTGTTGGTATCTCTAACCATTGTTGTGTATTAGAGTTAAACACTTAATCATTTATAAGACAGAGTCAAATGGTCATCACTGTGACTGAGATACTCTATATAGGCCAAGTCATGTACATAAGTATGCATGTACCAAGCTCTATAGGAGCTGAGTAAGTGTATAGTCACTAAGTATTTTCTATACTAATTGAGCTTAACATCGATTGATCACTACAAAGTATAGAAGTGTCAAGTTGCATAGTACGTGTTGTGCACAATACAAACCAAGAAAAAAATGCTAAGTATCAGAAAATAGTAAAGCCTAAGCAATGTAGAGTTTACATAAAATTCAGTAATGGTATAGATCTTGAGGAAAATCATTTTTTATCTAACATGGAAGGAATATTTAATATGTGTAGAGGTTGTTACAAAGAGTTTTACATGTTTATGACATGGATCATAGATCCTTGTGTTGTGTGATCAACACTTCAGATGAAGAAGAAATATATGGAAGTATCTAGAAAACTATTTACATAACTCTTTAAATAGAGAAGATCTTAACCTCTAGATAATGAGAGTGAAGAGGAAATGAGATGAGAAGAGAAGAGTATGCATGTGAACAAGGAGAAATATGTGAACATTTGATGAAGTAAAGGATTGAGATCAGATCAAAAATCAGTGAAAGTGTTCTATTTTGTTATATTGCTATTAGGATTTAACTATGTGATTTAAGTCAAACTCATTACCCATGTTTCATGAGTAGTGATTCAACATGAATCCATCTCTCATGAGAATAAATGGAACACTTAGCACTCATTGGATCTAGGTGATGCTCACACGGGTGAAGTACCAAGACTTCTCGGGAGGTCACCCATCCCAGTACTACTCCAGCCTAAGTGCGCTTAACTACGAAGTTTCCTCCATGGTTAAACCCAAAGCTTGCAACCCCATTTGCAAAAACTTCACCAAGTGTTGTGCCTTATGAACCATTCATTAGAAAGCCCCTTAAGCTCATCAATTGATAAGTAGGAGATAATTTCCACATGACATCAAATTGTGATATTGCTATCAGGATTTAACTGTGTGATTTTGAGTCAAACTCATTGACCCATATTTCATGAGTACTGATTCAACATGAATCCATCTCTCATGAGAATAAATGGAACACTTAGCATAATTGGATCTAGGTTATGGTCACAGGGGTGAAGCACCAGAACTTCCTAGGAGGTCACCCATCCTAGTACTACTCCAGCCTGAGCGCGCTTAACTACAGAGTTTCCTCCATGGTTAAACCTAAAGCTTGCAACCCCATTTGCAAAACCTTCACCAAGTGTTGTGTCTTATGAACCTTAAGGGGCTTTCTAATGAATGGTTCATAAGGAACAACACTTGGTGAAGGTTTTACAAATGGGGTTGCAAGCTTTGGGTTTAACCATGGAGGAAACTCTGGAGTTAAGCGTGCTCAAGCTGGAGTAGTACTGGGATGGGTGACCTCTTGGGAAGTCTCGGTGCTTCACCCCTATGAGCATCACCTAGATCCAATGAGTGCTAAGTATTCCATTTTGAAAACTTTGGGTTTAACCATGGAGGAAACTTCATAGTTAAGCGTGCTCAAGCTGGAGTAGTACTAGGATGGGTGACCTCCCGAGAAGTCCTGGTGCTTCACCCCTGTGAGCATCACCTAGATCCAATGAGTGCTAAGTGTTCCATTTATTCTCATGAGAGATGGATTCATGTTGAATCACTACTCATGAAACATGGGTCAATGAGTTTGACTCAAAATCACATAGTTAAATCCTGATAGCAATATCACAATTTGGCGTGCTATGGAAATTATCTCCTACTTATCAATTGATGAGCTTAAGGGGCTTTCTAATGAATGGTTCATAAGCCACAAGGCTTGGTGAAGTTTTTGCAAATGGGGTTGCAAGCTTTGGGTTTAACCATGGAGGAAACTTCGTAGTTAACCATGCTCAGGTTGGAGTAGTACTGGGATGAGTGACCTCCCAGGAAGTCCCGGTGCTTCACCCCTGTGAGCATCACCTAGATCCAATGAGTGCTAAGTGTTCCATTTATTCTCATGAGAGATGGATTCATGTTGAATCACTACTCATAAAACATGTGTTAATGAGTTTGACTTAAAATCACACAGTTAAATCCTAATAGCAATATCACAATTTGATGTGCTATGGAAATTATCTCCTACTTATCAAGTGTTCTATTCTCTCTAAATAGAGTGAGTCATTTATTCAAAGTAGTGAAGGGGAATGAAAAGTATCATCAGATCAGAGGAGAGGATTAGTTAGCAAGGAGAAGACTCAAAATCAACTTATAGAGCATACCAAGAGTTAGGTAATGAATCAATTTTAACCAACTTGAATTAGGGTAAATCTCTTCATAGAGTGGTCGTAACAGATCTTTATAAATCTCCTAATAGGGTACTTACTTTATTGTAATTGTTAAATCCTCTAACAAGGTGAGACCTAGCAATCTCAAATACTTTTAATAGGGAAGGCCCCTTGTATGGTAGATCATATTTTATGATCAATTATTGTAACCCTAATAGGTTAACTTCATTATTGTAGTGGTGAAGATTTATGGGTGTCATCTCCAACATAGTTTTACCTTCACCTTGGAGGGTTTTTGGGTAACAAATATTGTGTTATTTATTTATTTTCATGCATTTGATAGATCAGATTTATAGGTTACAACAAGTTTATTATTACAAGTTTTTACATGCACAAGACAACTGATGAATGTGTTAATGAATTGGTGGAAAGTAAAAGTCCTTACTTATACTTTCATTAATCAACAATTGGTATTTGAGCATTGGTTCTTTGAGAGAAGTTTAAGCACTTGGAGATGGAGGCTTTTAAACTGGACAAGGTCATTCAAAATTAGGTGATTGACATCCAACTCATACTGCAAAAACTTGAGAAAGAAAGACAAGACTTGAAGAAATCCCTAAAAAGGAGACAGTAATTAACTATCTAGGACAAACAATGTTACTATGAAGAAGTTGAGATTGAAGGACTATTGGAATCCATCAATCCAAAGCACAAAGCATCTCTAGATCTACTTCAAAAGAACAAACTCCTGAATGAAGAAATAAGAGGAATGAAAAGAGAACATGAAATCCAATCAGTAAGATTATGTGAAGTGACTAAACAAAAGATGAAAGATAAAGAAGATAGGACCATGGCTGAAGAAGACAAAAGGGTAATGACGACCAAACATGAAGAAATGATATCAGATGTGCAAAAGTTCACAAACACTCAATTGGACATGATGAATCAATTGATGCTTACAAATCAGGATTTGAATCATAAGCATGTGGAAATTACAAATCTCAAATCAAAGAAGGACATATTGAAGAATGAGCTAAAAACTAAGATAGAATCTATTGAGAGATTCAAAAAACTAAAAAATGTAATGAAATACTTTGAATAACTCATGAATTCATCTAGTAGCACTGATCGATAAGGACATTCATATACTAAGCAAGGAGAATCATCAAGAATGTAGAGCTAAGGAATGCAAAGTCAAAGGAACAACGAACATGCTATCACTATGGAAAACTTGATCATGTTGCAACCATTTGTCAAAGCAATCATGGTATGCAAAATCCTAAACCTAAGTTTATTGGTTATTGATTTTATAGTAAGAAACAAGGACACCAAATACATGAGTGTATGTTAAGAATGAGGAATGCATCTACTATATCTAGTTTCGAAGGATATTTCTATAGCTATCAAAGGTGTGGGCATAGAGAATATGAATGCAAATCTCAAATAAAACCTTATTAGACACATCAAAGGAAATATTATGCACCAAACAATGCATATTCCAAATATCACAAGTTTAAACATATAAGAAAGAGTTGCAGGACTCAAGTGCATTCAACAAATCAAGAAAAAGACAAAGGAAAAGGAAAAGTAGACATTAAGCAAATGAAGGACATAAATAAAAATGGAAGATGAAAACAAAAGATGGAAATAGTGGAGCAATTGGAGCTAAGATCAACCAATCCAATGGAGAAGGTGATCATATCATCTCAAACTAAGAAAGAAAGGTAAATATGGAAATTTATAGTTAATTAATATATCACACATCAGTTCCTTACATGAAATATGCCAAAGTTCATAATTACATATATGAAGATGCATAAGAATAGATTTATAGGATGTTGAACATTAGCAAAATTATCTATGTTGACTGAGCATTGCAACATGGATTGAGCACTTCAAAAATGAAATGGTATAGACCGAATGAAATGGTAGGGACTGAGTGATATGCAAGAGACTGATCTATGAAGTAAAGACCTTATTCAAAAATAGCAAAGTCAATTGAGACAACTAGCTTCCACCTACCAGAGTATGCAAAATTAATGGAGACCTTAAATGGATCAAAATAAGGTATATATAAAATTGTAAAGACATTATCTCATAGTTTGCATTAAGATTTCAAGAGTACAAATAAATTTGGCAATTTGAGCCAATAGAAAAATATTTCAAGAACATTTTAGATGTGAAGTTGAATGAGTGGAGATCTAAACTATGTTGAGTAATTGAGGAAATAAAGAAGAAAATTTAAACCCTAATAGAAGATATGGTAGCTTTATCTACTCATGGAATGAGATAAGAGGTTGGTAAAATTCAATGGGTGAAGAGTGATGCTTTTCTTCCACCAAAGTTTTGTGCTACTCTAGAAATCATAATGAAAGGAGATTCAATGGGTGCACTATCCTTGATAGCACCCAAAGTTATTATGATCAATGGTGTTAATAGCTATTATATGTGTAAAATTAGAAAAGTAGGAAATTATGAGACAAGATAAGAATATGAGAAATTAAGTAATTAAGGAATCTTGAATGATGAATTTAAAATTGTTCAAAGGAAAGGGTTAATTCATGCCCTATAATTTCTAAGAAATTTCAAGATTGGATGGATTAAAATTGTTATGAGAAGAATCCATGATATATGAAGTATTGGTTATAGAATAGATCTATGTATATCAAAAATAAAATAATTCATAGAGTTATAGGCTATGCAACCCTAGATAACAAGAAAAACATGTGATGCCTGAGTTAATAGGAAATTGAGGCAAACACAGGTGCTGAGTGGAATGGACAAGGTCTATCTATTATAGACATTTGTGATCCACTAATTGAATTTTCTATGAGGGTTATAGCTCACAAATTTTACTAGTCAAGTAGTTTGAACAATGTGTTGTGTACGGAAGTGGATCAAGCATGGAAGATAGTGATCACATATCATGAATATGATCTTGCCAAGCTGGCATGATTACAACTAATAGAGTATCTATCGGCTATTAGGAAAAAAAAAGAATTCAATGTGTAAGTTTAGATCCCTCATTGTATATATTTTCTTGGTGTTGGTGATTTTGTTTGGGAACAGAACAAACTGGTGACTAAATAGATAAATGAATACATTACTCAATTAGATGAAAAATTTGAGAATGTTATGGATGCTTACTTTGAGGAATTCAAGAAATGAATGAAGATGAGGCTGAGGATACCAAAAGAATTGGTCACAAGGTATTAAAATAATATATGTTTCCTCATAGATATAGACAATAAATTTGCATAGGAAATAAAGTCAAGGAAGGCTTGGTTACAAAGATGTGATTATGAAATTAATAGTGATTTGTTGAGTGCAAATATTGTTTTACAATTGAAAGAAGAAATAGACACTAAGGCAGATCTCTCATAGGGAATATCATATTTTATGATCAAACATTGTAACCCTAACTAGTTAACTTTATTACTATAGTCACCGTAATTTTAACTTAACCTGGGAGAGATTCTAGGTAACAAATATTGTGTTATGTGTTTATGTTTATGCATGTGATAGATCATATTTACATGTTACAATAATTTTATTATTATAAGTTTTACATGCACAAGACAACTAATGAATGTGTCAATGAATTGGTGAAAAGTAAAAGTGATTAAGATTTTGATTCAACCACCCCCCACCCCCCCCCCCCCCCCCCCCCCATCTTAGTATTTTTTTATCCTATTTATACTTCCATCAATCAACAAGGATAACATAGGTCCATTCTGAGGAGGTACAGGTGAAGATGGATGAACCTACTCCTCATTGCAATCTACTCTCATCGTTAATCATCCTTGTATTGAGGTTCATCTCTCCTCTGAGATGGGCTCCCTATACTCTATTCTTAGAACCCCTTTGGGGATGGACTAGGGGTGAAAAGAACCCAAATAGAAGAAGCATGACCAACCAAAGGGTAATGTGGGCTTGGAAATAGGAATAGGAAAGTCTCCAAAGAGGGTTGTTAGAGCCAAGGAGACCTCTTAGGACATTGCTAACGAGTTACAAAGGACCTTGGAGGAGACCCAAAGAGGTAAGAAATGAAATTAATTTCACAGAATATTAGGGGATTTAACAACCCAAGGAAAAAATTTCTTTTGAAATCTATGATCAAGGATCATAAGGTAGATATAGTTCTCATTCAAGAAGTTAAGACAAGTAAGCATAATTTCAAAAAACATTCCAATTATTTATGGAAAGGAGCTAAATATGTCTATAGTAGAGCCACTACTATGTTAGGGGAGATTTCTACTATGTCAAACCCTGATATTGTTAATGGTTTGGAGCTTCATTTCTATCCACACTTCATTGTGGTCCCTTTTAATGAAGAGGTGAAAAACTAAGTATTATTGAACTTCTAGACTTCGAACATGAGGGGAGGGAGCCTCCACCTTTGGGAAGAAGCCTCTAAATGTGTGAAGAACTAGAAGGATGTCTATTTCATGTGTATGGGATATTTCAATATCCCCTTACACCCATTAGAAAAGAACGGTGGACTGGGTGATGTCTTAGAGAGCATGCATGACCTTGAGGGTTTCCTAAGTGTTAATGACCTCATGGATATTGAGCTATATGGAGTCCAATTCACTGGGTCTAATAATAGGATGGAAAACAACCTCATCTAGGTAAGACTTGATAGAGTGCTCATTTTTGTAGGTTGGGATATACTATCATATACATACCTCTAAATATTTCTAAGATCTATTTGTGACCACTCAATGATTCTATCCATCTAGACTATCAAAAATTTCCTTAAGAAGAAACCCTTTTGCTATGAAATAATGTGGCACTCATACCCTCAGTTTTAAGATTAGATTAACTACTAGTGGACCACCAAAATATAGCAGACAATAATGTTCTACATAGATAGGAATTTTGGAATAATAAGAAGGGAGGTTATCAAGTGGAGAAAAAACTACTTTGGAGATGTATTTAAAAAAAGAGAGAGATTGAAAGTAGTTTGGAGGAACTTCAAGGGTGGATGGCAGAAGGTGACCTCTCAATGGCTACCCATAAAGGGGAATAGAGGTGGATGAGGACATGACACTAGGTGATAGGAAGAAAAGAAGTATTTTGGAACCAAAGATCTAGGGTTCAATGAATCTTGGAGGGAGATAAGAACATGAAATTTTATCATCGATTGAACTCTAAGCATAAGAAAAGAAACACTATTAGGAAGTTGTTCAACAATGAAAATTATGAACTGAATGAAGAGGAGGACCTAAGGAGGTGGACTACTAGTTATTTTCATGATATATACAACCCCCTAAAAGCTCATGTTAGCTCCTAGACTGAGACAAACCTCTTGGAGATCCTACACCTGGTGGTTGATGATAGAACTAAATAGCACTTGGTAAGGAAGATGATTGAGGATGAAGTCAAGAGGGTAGTCTTTTCCATTGGAGCCTTCAAAGCCCCTAAACTCGATGATTTTCCTCCTGCATTATTCTAGGAATTCTAGGAGATCATCAAGTGTGATCTAGTTAATGTGGTGTGGGATTTCATCAGAATTGGAAAGATCCTTACAGATTTCAAAAATTAATGTGTCAAATCCATTGGAAGAATTCAGACCAATAAGCCTTTGTAACACTATTTATAAGGTATTCTCTAAGATGATGATTAACTGAATGAATTTGATCCTTAATGCTACTATTAGCTTGACCGAGAATAGATTTGTTCCTAGGAGGTAGATCTTGGATGTTGTGATCACCTCTAATGAGGTCTTGTACTCCATGTAAAGAAGTGGTAATCCTACTCTCATACTCAAGATTGATATTTCTAAGGCCTATGATAAGGTAAGCATGGAATTTCTTGTTAAAATCCTTAGGAAATTTTGATTTCAAGAGAATTTTATCACACTAATTGGAGAAATGACAAATACTATTTTCTTCTCTATTATTCTTAATGGTTCCCCTAGACCATTTTTCCTAGTAGAATGGGGGCTTAGATAGGGAGACTGGACATCATCTTACCTCTTCATCATGGTTGTTGAGATCCTTAATAGGAACCTTCTCGACATGGTGTCTCTACATGAAATCATGGGCATTAAACCTAATTTGACCCTCCCTCCTTAGGTTCTACAACAATTTGTCAATGACACCTTTCTCTATGAAAAGTCTTCCATAAGAGAAATAAAGGCCTGGAAAAAGATTTTAGATGAGTATGCAAGAGGATCAGGGTAACATATCAATTATCATAAAAGTAAGGTACACTTCTACAATACTAAAATAACTCTTTAGAAGGTAATTATCAAGGAGTTGCAATACCAGGATGACAACCTCCCTGATACTTATTTGGGTCTTCCCCTCATGGTTAAGGAGGTGACCTCCCAATTCTAGAATATGGTGGTGGAGAGGATGTATCAAAAATTGGTGTTTTGGAAGGGGAAGGTCTTGGTTAATGTGAGTAAGCTTAAGCTTCTTTAGGCCTCCCTACAAGGAAATCTTGTCCGTTTTTAAATCCCTATTCAAGATATCTAGCAAGTTTAGAGATATTATAGAAAATACAGAAAAATTTCCTTTGGATAGGATCAAAGGAAAAGAAAAAGCTAAGACTAGTTAGTTGGAACAAGGTGTGTAAATTAAAGTCTCAAAGAGGTTTGAATCTTAGAAGAATTAGATATCTTAATAAATCCCTCATGATGAAGGTTGGTTGGAGGATGGCCCAAACTCTACCCCTTGGTTTCATATTCTAAATGCTAAGTAATTGAACTCCTACCCTTTTACCTAGGCTCTCCTTACTAATGGGCTACTAGTGGGGTCAAGTATATGGATCAATATCATTAGAATAGGGAAACACATGAGAAGGGACATAAGATGGAGTATTGGTTATACCAACAAAACTCAATTTTGGAAGGATAGATGGATTGGGGAAGTTCCCTTAGTTAATATAAAGTTTTTTGTGCTTAAAAAGAGGGGGAAGATTGTTGTGGGGATATGGTGGAACACTATATACATCACAACAAGTGAAATACCTTTAACACTGGTAACTTCATCGAGACAGATAAAGTTTTATCTAAAGAATTAAATGCTCTCCTAAAGGAGGTTCATATTCCCTCCTTTTTGGTGATCAATAAAATAATATGGGACATAAATTCAAGTGGGTAATTTAGTGTGAAATCAACTTATTTTTCCTTGGTGGATGTAGAGGGAACTTTGGAATAGAGAAACATTTAACATTCTCACTTCTCCCCAAAATTAACTTCTTTTGGTGGTCAATCGTGCATAATAGCATTCTCACCATTGACAACCTTATGAGGCATGGCTTTCAAATGTGCAATAGGTGCATGATGTGTTGCCAAAATGTAGAGTCCATCACTCACCTTTTTATTCACTATCCTTACTTTGTCCAGGTTTAGAAGTCTACTCTTAGCCATCTTCAAATCTTATGGGTGTCTCATAATTTCTCTCCCAATTTATCCTTGAATAAAAGTGCCCTTTAAACCACCCCTTGATCAATTTGGTTTGGATGGTCATTCCCCCTTATATCTATTGGAAAATATGGGAAGAACAAAATAATCATATCTTTAGAAATATAGGTACCTCCTTGGGGGTGGTTATATGTAAATGTATGGGAGGAATAAGTGAGGGGGGCCTAAACTAGAAATGGAAACCTCCTCCCCACCTCCCAACACAAATAGAGTAGGAGTGGGTGAATGTTTGGAACATCAACCAGGCTATTGAGAGAGTTTATAATTTTAAGGTCAAGGAGAGGTTGCAAACTAAATGGAAACCACCCCCGTGAACTAGTTGAATTTGAACTTTGATGGATCAAACTGTGCTAAGGGGATTGTTGTGGGAGGAATAATCTAAGATGATCAAGGTACTAGTATTTGGCAATACTCCAGAAAATGTGATATCATTTTGAGCAATGAGCCAAAAATGCTTGGGTTCTCATGGGGAGTGGAGTTAGCCACCAACATAGGAATTCAAAATTTTATTATGGAGGGAGATTCTATGATAGTCATTAAAGCTACCAAGGGAGATTCTTGATGACATCAGGATACAACATCTTTATAGGGAAGGAAATTAGGTGGCAGATAATGTGGCAGGATAGAGACATGAAGTCTTCAATGCTCATGTCTGGTAGAATGAGGAAGATCTTCCAATGGTGATCAAATTTATCATCCATAAAGAGTCATTTAAATGATAGTGCATAACTTGATGTATGACAGGGAGAGTCTTTTCACAATGGGCCTAATTTTTGTGAGGTTCATTATCACTAAATACTTTGAGTGTTTAGTGGGCTACATCATGATTTACTATAGTGTTACCTCTAGTAAAAAGTTAGAAATCATTATTCATGGTGGGAAAGGGAAAGTTGATATTCAATGGAATATTGGGAAGGATATTTTACATCATCCAAGATGGATATAAAAATCTTGATACTAGGTTTCAAAAGGAAATCATAGATATAATGTGATCTAGAAATCTAAGTATTATTGTAACTTCGTTTTTATGACACCTAAGTGGCCTTTATTCAATTGGTGTTTTCGTGAATTCAAGCATTATTTCCTGGAGTGTAATGGTTTGGCTTTGGTTTTCAATAGTTTGATGAAGGAATGGCTAATAATCTTAAGAAAGAGGAAGAAGAGCTGATGGTGGACCTTGATGATGACATGGTCATTGAGAGAGCTGATTCAAAGATTGAACTATCAAGAATCAAGAGAGCTATTCAGGTTTACAAAGAAGTGTGGTTTAAATGAAGGAAGAAGGTTTCATCCCCTTCATGGAAAGCATTGAGGGAAATGACAAGATGGTCAATTCGCAATTCATCGACTCCTAGAAGAAGTGGGTGGTTACCATTGATGGGATCTCATTTGAGATCATTGAAGAGATGACAACTAATGCTATCAAATTGTCCATAGAAAGGCAATAATGGAGTAAGTAGCAAAGAGCTAAGGATGAGATAATTCTTAGAAACTTCTTTCACTTTAATGAATCCCATGCCTGATTTTATGGTGGTTTTATGAGTGATAAGCTTCCTAAACTATGCGATATAGTCTTCTATGTCCTTATGTGCTATGTTACTACGGAGAACAAAGTCAATGTCTATTATTACTATCATTTTCCTATTTTGAATCACTTCTAGAATAAATATTATATTTCCTTCCCCTTTCTCCCATTACATTCCATTGAAGATTGTTTGTGAAATATTAGAAAGAAATATGAGGAGAGAAAAAATTATTTTGTCTACAATCAAGATTTGATTTTCATCTTTTTAAATTTTATAAAGGTCGACACCCTCAAATTGTGAACCTTAGTCCATAGCCCCTAAAAATTACTGGCCAAAATTCATCCCCCCCATTCTATTGAGGGCCTCATTGCCTTGGCTAAGAAGGTTGAGAAGGAAAAAGTTTAAATCCTTGATGTTGATAACCCTGGTACTTCTAGGAAGGGATTCAACATGGGTAATCTAGTTAGCCAAACCTAGGTAGAGATCCTTGGGGGTGAAGGGGAGGACACCAATAAGGCACAAGAGGGAGAGCACACTAAAAAAACATGCCACGATGGAAACAAAGAACAAAATACAAGGAAACCCAAAGGTTGCAAAATTAGAAAGGTCCATTGCTGATTTGAAAAGAAGGAACATGGACCTAGAGGATAAATTAGACAGGGTTGCCAATTTCTTGGTTTGTGTCATGAACTGAATGGCCATTATGTTATACCTCATGTAGAAGGATGGTGCCACAAATGATAAAGAGGTGGAGACTAACCATTCAGTCTATCATTTCCTCACTAATGAAAGACTTTTCCTACTATTGGGGAATCTAAGGAACCAATGATTAGTCTTCCTATTTCCATTCTTTCAGTTTCATTTTTTTTAATGTTTTTTAGTTACTCTCTGAGCATTTAGGCCCCCTTAGATTTTTTCTGTTGGATTGTTATTACAACCAATTTGTATTTGATGGCCAAGTTTATGTGCGATGTTAATACTTTTGATGTTTTTTTATCATATTTACCTTACTACTATGCTTATGGGAGGGTTTTTGAAATTTAGAAAGGAGGTTGGGTAATTTTATGGTAATGTCTACCAATTGATTCTTGAACAATTATTTTCTCTATGCTGGGTCAGCCACCATTTTGGCTACCTCTTAATGTCAAAAACATAGAAAATATTTTAAAATAATAATAACATATTCATGTTAGATATATTTATGTACATACATGTACATACATACATACATACATGCATGCATTCATATTGTGTAATATCAAACAAATATGTGTTATCATTACATAAAGTAGGATTAGATGACTTGACTGCTACAACAAGAAAAACACCAAGTCAAAATGACATTGAGAAAGGAATTCATCAGAGGTGAATTTGAAAATATTTTGAATGAAGCTACATCATTGGGGACTGGGGTGTCAAAAACTATAAGAGATCAAATTACAACATTTGAGGGATTTAGGTGGGAACCCTTATCTAACAACCAACGAGAATACATTTCTCCAAAGGAAGGAGGGACAAGGAAGAAGAAATTGATCAATTGGCTTTGAAATATAACCCACAACATAAAATAGTTCGAACCACCTTTTTTAACAAGAAGTGAGAAAAGAGGAGGAAATATCCTAAGTACCCCAAATTCTTAAAGGAAAAACCTTAGTAAGCTAGCTCAGTGACTCGAGAAACCACCTTCAACATGAATACTACCACCTCCAAGGGTAAAACTACTAGGGAAATGGGAACCAGAAAAAATATGGCCAATCACCTTTCAAACCAATAGGATAGATCTTCCCTCAGTAGGACTTCTCTCAACCTCAATAGGATTCATACAAAGTAGAAACCAAAAAAATCCACACTTACTTCAGAAGACACAAATATGATATAAATAAAAGGAGAACCACATAGAAAAAAATCCAACCAAACATGGGAGGGTGACAACATTGGAAGTAGATAAAAGAGGGAATTAAAAATCACACCCATGTGCCCAGGAGAAAGAAACACAAAAAGATAAAGGGGAGAAGACTAGCCACTAAGAACCAAACCATACCAAAAAAAAAAGAGCAAAAATTATGGAGGAAAGAGACAAAAGAACCATTAAGAAATCACACCAAAATTCAAGGGAGTAAATGACACTAAGAGTACCCTAAGAACTAGAGAGTTGAAGAGAGATTAAAAATACTAAACATCAGAGTGAAGATGTATTGGTAGAAGAAATAACCTATGATATGCTCCACCCACATGATGAGGAGGAAAATTTTCCATGGTCTCTAATAAAATAGAGTAGAAATTGCCAACTATAAGATACCACTAAACATGATAAGGTTTTCTAGCATTGGTAGAAGATTGAATGTCCAATCCAAACCCATTCCAAAATGCCAAGGAGGAAATGATACCAAGAGCTCCAAGAAAGAAAAAAAGTTAAAAAGAAAAAATAAATTGATATCATTGTTAGAATATATAGTCCATTGATATAACTGAGAGGGCGGGGGTGGTGGTGGTGAATTAGTTATACAACTACCATTACAATCATTAGCCTTAAACAAACTTAACCATGTGAGTAATATAAAATGAAACCACAAAATGATACTCATGCACAATTAACACTAGATATGTTAACTAGGGAAACCCTTGATCAAAGGGAAAACCCCAGTGGGGATGGTACCCATAAGATGATGTACTAATATAAATATTCCTTATTAGAGGATAGACCTTATTAGGAGTCTGTTACAATATTTAGTACATATGAGTCCCTTTTAGGAGACTTTCAATCCCTATTAGGGTATTCCAACCCTATTAGGAGTTGTACCAACCTTGTTAGGAGTTGTGGAAGATAGCTGGACCCACTACCCAAACAACTTTAAGGTTAAGATCAAAGAACCCATTGTCCAAATGATCTGTGTATTATTCCTTGTAGAATAATAGAACTAAAATATACTTCTTCCTCTATCTATGTCCTATCAACTGGACTTCTGATCCTTTATATCTTGTAACCAGATCTCATACTATAGATCTAATGATCCCTTGGATCACTTACATCCATTTAGTAAGCATTATACTCCTTGAGATGTGCACCAATACTTCGTATTCCACTTGATCTTCTTTTTCTT
Source organism: Cupressus sempervirens (assembly GCA_028749045.1). Taxonomy (NCBI): domain Eukaryota; kingdom Viridiplantae; phylum Streptophyta; class Pinopsida; order Cupressales; family Cupressaceae; genus Cupressus; species Cupressus sempervirens. Next base: position 299,738,257 of record CM053786.1, on the reverse strand, counting down.
CAAGTCTCTTCACAAAAAAGGAAAAAACTTTCCTTTATACCATATCTTCATAACAATTCCTTGAGTCAGCCTTGAGGCTTTCTCAATTAATTAAAATAAGATAATTAATTAATTTAAAACTACAACAACACCATCAACTCATAGTCTATAAAAAACTTTACATATTGAAACCATGTCTTGTGCACACAATGGCATCACCAAACCATTGTCCTCTATCAGTGCTATTTGTGGATCACCTTCATTATATATTAGATGAAAGATAGAAATAGATCATCAGAACTTTGTTTTCTAATGCTATGTTTCTACATTACTACTAGTGAAATAGGTGTAACTTTTGAACAACATCAAACCAGACTTAGTCCTTTGAACCACATCATCAAGAAAACCTTAGGAATATTTCCTCCACTATGCATCATCTGAAACTTCCTTAGCTCGTACACATACTTAGATTACTAACTACTATTCTTCCAATCTTAATAGAACTACTATTGTATTGACATCAATGACAAATATAGTCATGAATGCAACATATCAATACTCTTTAATGATTAGGATACTCTCCTAATGTAGTATCATTAGCATTCATGCTAACAATCTCCCCCTTTCGCATTGATGGCAATATAGATTAAAAACATCTAAGTTCCAAGAATACCAAATTGTACTCATCTTCTAAAATCCTCTTCATCAATCTGAGATTTTTTAAGAATGTTGTAATGTTCTTCTTCTTCTTTTAGGATTGACAATAGTCGTTCATAGTAGAAAACTTCCAATATTCTTTGGCTGCATCTGTGCACTTACATATCCTTCTGTGCACTTACATGAATCTTTCTAAATCTCCCTAATGAGATAACTCTCCCCTATTTCCATCTCAACAGGTGCATCTCTTCTTATGTACATTCACTCAATATGTTTTTCATGTACATTCTCTCCCACATTGACATCAATGTCAAAGGTGTCAAACATAATACCAATTGTTGATCAGCTGCTCAAATCATCAACTAGCTCGAGAGTTGAAAGACATTGTTCAATACTAGATACCTGGAGTCCTTCATGACTTAGTACATATCAGATACTCCCCCATATAGGAAGCATCAGCATTCAGTCCAATCTAACCATAGTTCTCTGTACCACTGGACTAATGCACTTCTCGCATGAACTACCTTGAAGTAGGTAGGGGCATAACCCCTAACATACCTCTTAAGTACTCAAAACTATATTTAGGAAAAAGCTTTGTAAAGATATCTGCAATTTGATCTTTAGTGCTTACATACTCCATCCTTATTTATCACTAAGGTTCCTTTTCTCTCAAAACATGATACTTTATGGACATATGCTTAGTCTTAAAATGCAATACTAGATTCTTACACATACTTACTAAACTTTTGTTATCACAATAAATGATAACACGCTCTATAAATTCAATTCCAATATCCTTCAACATTTTTTTCATCCACATAACTTGATTATAGTTATTTTTTGCTACAACATACTCTACCTCAACTGTACTCTGAGATATACAATCCTATTTCTTGCTCAACCAAGAAACCAATCTTCCTCCAAGAAATAATGCTCCACCACTATGCGCACAAGGTGAAATCACTTGATTTATCATACCATATTTCATAATCAGATGTACCTTTCAAATATTTGATATCCTCTTTACTGTTACAAAATGATATTTTTTTGGATTAACATATAATCTTGCCACAATCCCAACTACATTTTCTATATTTCGTCTAGTGTGAGTTAGATATTGCAATCCTTTAATCATAGATCTATACTTATTTGGCTCAACTATAGGTGTCTCATCCTTACTAGATAACTTATGAGTAGTTATCATGGGTGTACCACCAAGTTTGCAATTCTCAAAACCAAATATTTTCAACAAATATTTTAGATACTTAGTTTGTGAAATAAATATCCCATCTTTATTTTACACAATTGTCAATCCTTGGAAAAATTTCATTTCTCCTATGATGCTCATTTCAAATTAATTTTTTATCTCTTCCACAAACTTATCACTTTCTTCATCATTTCCTCCAAATATTATGTCATCCACAAATATTACAATGATAAATACACCATCATCATTTTCCTCAAAAATAAATTACCATCTATTGTACCCTTTTATAAATCTAGGCTCTGATAAATACATGTTCAACCTTGCATATCAGGTTATAGATGCTTGCCTCAAACTGTATAGTGATTTCTTTAGTTTACATACAAAATCTTTATCTTCTATTAGAGGGAATCCATCAAGTTGCTCAATGTAGACTTCTTCTTCAAGTTTTCCATTAAGAAAAGCTAACTTGACATCCATCTGATAAACCTTGAAATTCTTGCTTGATGCATAAGCTAAGAACATCCTTACTAATTAGATTCTTGCCATGGGTGCATAGGTTTCTTCATAATCTATGCCTTCTTGATGTGAGTAACCTTTGCAAACAAGTATAGCCTTCTTTCTCAGAACTTCTCCTTGCTCATTCATCTTGTTTCTAAATATCCATTTGGTTTCAATCACATTCTTGTCTTTAGGTCTAGGAACTAATTTCCATGTTTGATTCTTCACAATCTGATCTAGTTCTTCTTTCATAGCTTGCATCTAGTAATCATCCTTGCATGCTTGACTTGTGCTCTTAGGATCCACTTGAGAAATTAGACACAATTCCTCATTTACTCTATTCCTTTTCATCGCACCTTTATTCTTTCTCCTAATAATCTACTCTGGAGGGTGATTCTTTGTCATGTTTCTACTAGAAGTAGAAGTTGACATCTCAACTGTGATCTCTTCCCTAGGTTCAAATCTCTATTCTTCTATATAATCAATAGATACTTCACTCTAAAAATCATTGTTATTCTAAAAAATAACTTCAGCATTATGTCTAACAATTCCAAAATTATCCTTTTCATCATTTGAATTATAACCTACCATTTTCTCTTTAGTACCAAATTTTTCATCAATCCTTACATTTGCATGCTCAACTATTATCTTAGTTCTATAATTGAAACATCTATATGCTTTTCTTTTCAATGAATAACCAAAAAATGTACATTCATCGCTTCTAGGATCAAACTTACCAATATCATCATCTCTCTTTATGTAACACTTCCAAATTTTTTGAAATACTTGACTGATGGTGAGTGACCATATCATAACTCATAAGGTGTCTTGCTCAGACCTAATCTAATCTATACTGTGTTTAGAGTATATTCTACTTGTCTCTAAAATGTCTTTGAGACATCATTCTCAAATAACATCACTCTTGTTGCTTTTGCTATTAACTTGTTCCTTCATTCAACAATCCCATTTTGGTTCTTATTCCATTCTCTTCATAGAACATGTTGAAGTCTCTAGAAGTGAACTCTACACCTCTATCTTAAACATAGAATCTTAACACTAGATTCATTTTTAAATTTGTTCTTGAATATCTAAAATTTCTCAAAAGCTTCAAACTTCTCTTTGAGAAATGCTACCCACATCATTCTAGTGAAATCATCAACAAAATTCATAAAGTATGTTTCACCATAGAATCCTCTGGTTCTTGTAGGACAATCTCCAATTTCTCTGTAGTAGAGAAATTATTTATAGGAAAAGACACTTTTCTCTACTTGACCAAAATACATTCCTTACAAACAACATTAGTGGGCTTAATAATCTTAGGTAGATCTCTCACTATGAATTTATTACTAACTTTCACAATGTTATCAAAGTTTATATGATAGAATTTTCTATGCAATAACCAACTATTATTAACCTTTTCAACCAAACATATTATTTTAGTAGGATTCAACTGAAATACTTTACCTCTAGATCTGGTTCTAGTACCAATCAACTTACCATCTTTTTCTTTGATAATGCAAGTCTTCTCTGTGAACTGCAACATATATCCCTTGTCTACCAACTATCCAACACTTAACAAATTATGTTTCAAACCATCAATAAAGAAAACATTGTCAATGTTAGTTTTACCATCAAGAGTGATAGATCCAATCCCTATATTATGACAAGCTGCATTGTTACCAACTCTAACAATACCTCCATCATGATTTTTGAAGCTAACAAATTTTTTCATATCACCGGTCATGTGATGTGAACATCCACTATAAATTATCCAATTTGATTTATTCTCAACTTGGGTAACTAGAGCTCTTTCTTCTCTAATTTATTTATCAAAGTTATCTTCCTTTATAGCCACAAATCCTAATTCATCATCACTTTCACTCTGATTATTTTCATTAGATTCTTCATCCTCATTAGCATATAAGAAATTTCTATCCTTATCTCTTCTAGGCTTAAATTTCCTCTAAAATTTCTCTCTCTTTTAGAACATTTAGATGAAAAATGATCATATTCATCACAAGTCAAATATTTAAAGATTTTCTTACCATCTTTTTCTCTTCTTACCATAAGGTCTATTCCTTCTTCAATCTTTTTATCTTCTTTAGATCTACTACTGCTAGAAAATTCTCCTCTTGTGCTTGTACTTCTTGATAGATTAGGTCAAATGTGCATAGCACTAATAGTTGTCTCAACTCTAGTTAATTCCCTAGACTATCTCATTTCTTCTTCTATAGATTCTAATATTCCAAACAAAGTTTCCTTTGTGAAATCTTTGGTCCAGAGCATTACTAGCTAAATCATTTGAGCTATTTTCTTGAATGGTGGTGATAGGATTTATAAGATCTTCCATATAACCTCATCATCATTTTAGTTCCACCAAGAGATTTAATATCTGCAACAATTATTTATATTCTTCTTATATAATTTATGATGGACTCATCTTCCATCATCTTTTCATCTTGAAATGCACAAATTTAACTTTGTAATTTCATTCTTTTTGCATGATCATCACCTTCAAAAGTAACTTCTAATGCTTTCCAAATGTCATGAGAAGCATGAAATGTCTTACCTAATTGTATTCATTCTTTGGAAGAGTTGATAGTAGGGCTTCTCTAGATCTCATGTTAAACATGAATAGATCTCTTTCTCCATCACTGCATTCCTCTACCTTTGATTCTTCAACAATTGCCTTCTTAGCTTTCATCAAAATCCAATATCCTAGACCCATGGATAGAAGATGAGTCTTCATAACTATCATAGTTGGCCCCATCAAATTTTATACTATCTTTCCTGAACATATTCACCATTGATCTCCCAAAGTTGTTAAGCCTTGTCTTCAAGGACTTAATGCTTTGATACTAATTGTTAGAATATAGTCTAATGATATAACTAAGAGGGGGGGTAAATTGGTTATAAAACTATAATCATTAGCCTTAAAAAAACTTAACTATGTGAGTAATATAAATTGAAACCACAAAAAGATACTCATGCACAATTAACACTAGATATGTTAACTAGGGAAACCCTTGATCAAAGGGAAAACCCTGGTGGGGATGGTACCCACAAGATGATGTACTAAAATAAATATTCCTTGTTAGAGGAAGACCCTGTTAGGAGTCTATTACAAAATTCAGTATGTACGAATCCTTGTTAGGAGACTTTGAATCCCTATTAGGAGATTCTAACCCTATTAGGAGTTGTGCCAATCCTGTTAGGAGTTGTGAAAGATAGCTGGACCCACTGCCCAAATAGCTTCAAGGTTAAGATCAAAGAACCCACTGTCCAAATGATCTTTGTATTATTCCTTGCATAATAATAGAATTGAAATGTACTTCTTCCTCTATCTTTGTCCTATCAACTAGACTTTTTCTCCTTCAAATCTTGTAACTAGATCACATATTATGCATCTAATGATCCCTTGGATCACTTACACACATTCAGTAAGCATTTTTCTCCTTCTCAAGTTGTGTACAAATACTTCACGTTCCACTTGATCTTCTCTTTCTTCAAGTCTCTTCACAAACAAGGAAAAAAACTTTCCTTTATACCATATCTTCATAATAATTCCTTGAGTCGGCCTTGAGGCTTTCTCAATTAGTTAAAATAAGATAATTAATTAATTCACAATTACAATAACCTTGTCATCTTATAGTCTATAAAAAATTTTACATGTGTGAAAAATTTCTTGTGCACACTGTGGAATCACCAGACGATTGTCCTCTATTACTATTATCTATGCATCACCTTCATTAGATCTCAAATGAAAGATAGTGATAGATCTATTATCTATGCATCAACTTCATTACACTACTTCTAGTAAAATAGGTGCAACTTCTATACAACATCAAATCAAACTTAGTCCTTTGAACCACGTCATTAGGATAATCTTAGGAACATGTCCTCCACTTTGCATAATCTAAAACTTCCTCAACTCCTGCACATATTAATATTTATGACTGCTATTCTTCCAGTCTTAATAGAATTACTATTGTGTTGACATCAATGAAAAATACAATCATGAATTCCACATATCAATACTCTTCAATTCTTAGGATACTCCCCCAATGTAGTATCATCAACATTCATCCTAGCAATCATGAGAGGGAGGAAGCATTGACAAAAAAAGATATCTAGGTCTAATACTAAACCACTCAAACATGTTTAGGATAAAATTTCTCTATAGGCTCCTAGGAGAGTATTCAAAAACACCACCACATCCTAGGATTGAAAAAAACTAGAAGATACAAAACCCTAGAGGGAGGCTTAACTTGAGTAGACAAAAAAAAAGATGACATCAAGGAATGTACCTAGAAATCCTTTTGAGCCCAAGGTTGGAGAAGAGAAGGGGGCACCAATAGTGAAAAACCAATTCCCAACATAGGAAGTGTAGGCTATGAATAAACCAACACTCATCTATGCCCTATGAGAAGAAAACAAGATCCATAGGGAAAAACACAAATTTGTTTAAGAGGAAAGCCCAAACCCCAACACTACCACAAAAAAAAAACATAGGGAAGGGAAGAGGGAGGGAGAAAGAAGACCCTCTCCCATGAACCAATGTCATAAAAATTTGACTCCATAAGGAATAAAATATGTAGGAAAGGAATTTGTTGATAGGAATAAACTCATAGGAAGAAGAAGCCAAAAACAAGTTAGCAAAGAGAAGCCAATAGGAACCAAAAATGCCAACTCTATCTCCCCAACAAGAATGACAAACCTGAATAATAGAGTGTATGAGGACTAGGAATGAAGAGCCCTCCTACTCTAAAACTCTAGAGGGAAGGGGTAAGAAGCGCTCACTCCAACTTGTGTAGGACTCCCAAGCTCACTAAATGGGAGCTAGTTAACCCACCATTGGAGACCTCATCCATCTTCATCTACATCATCATAACCTTTGTTCACCTCCTTGCTGTTTGACAAAACCCTAGTAGAGTCTAAATTATGAGGCATGTATTCAAATAAATCTATGTTCTGAATTTGGAATAATCACACTTAACAAATTCATTAAAAAAACATAACATCATGAAACAAAAAGATATGAAACTACCCCTACCCATATACACATACACATTACATGTAATATCAAATAAACCTATATATGAATTATGACTAACCTCATTTAAAGAATTAATTAAATATAACATAAAGAAATTTTTTTAATGAAAATATGTGTTCATTACAAATACCAATGTTACAAATCCATTTTTAAGAATACGTGAAGTTATAACTTTTTTAAAATGCTTTATGTGATACTAAATAAAGGTCAATTTATAATTTTTTTAAAAATATATATACTTACAATCTAAATTCAAAAAATATCAAAAATCTATATTTTTCATTATATTATATTTTTAAATGGCTTACTTGTTATGGGAGATAAAAAGATAGAAATATAATTAAAAATATTGATTTCAATGTTTCTCTTTAGACATAGAATTAGAATACACTCTTTTGGTTGATCTAACACTTGAACTAGATTAAATATTGTCCATTAGACAAAAATTAAAGAATAGTTTTACTTATTAAAAAACCATTCTTCATTTTAATTTATAAATTAATTAAATTGTTGATGTTATAGTAAATAATTTAAATATATTTTATAATTTTTATATTATTACATTGGTAGCTTTGGGAAAAATATTTCTCCTACAAACATAGAATTGAAAATGGGAGTGGAACTATTGAGTTCTACACAAGTGCATCATTATATAAGTTGACATTTGTTGCACCCATTGTTTAAGTGTCCAAACATTATGGGTAAATTTCACTATGGCTAGGTTTGTATTAGGGTGTTTGGGAATATGATTGTTTTTCTCCTTTTCCACATCATGCAGCATAATGTTTTGATAGGAAAATAATTCATCAAAATTAATTTTCTCTAAATGGGTCAATTGGCATGATGAACATAAATATTTTTATCCTAACTATTCTTGGAATAATTATTAATCATCCTAATAGTTAATTATTTTATAATTAATTACTTAGACTTGTTATTATATTTTTATTTTTTATCAGTAAACTGTCGAAGCCTAGATTAGTTATTGTTATTTATTGTAACTCACAAGTTACCATTGTGTTCTATGCTCTTGCCTACTTGTTATTAGATTATTACACTTAAGCCAAAATTGGGAATTGTTTTTTATTATTAGATTGAACTATTTAAATATAATGTTGTCTCAAGTCATAAAATGTGAACACTTATCACACTATATTTTAATCTATGCATATATTTAGATATAATATTTTATCATTATCCTTTTATTAAAGATCATTATATTTATTGTAACTAAATATAATTCATGTTAATGTTAATATTAGCTTCTCTATATTGGATCAACTTTTAGCCAATGTTGCATAGCATATAATCACATTTCTTCTCTTTATTTATGATAGGCATATAAGGGATGCCCTCAAAGGTGCTTTGACCACTTATGTGGAAAATGTGTGTTCATTATTGTTGCCAACCTCCATTTCCATTCCCTATGATCACATGCACATGAAGAATGTAGTGATGGAAATGATTCTATTGGAGGTTAATGAGTCTAAGACTCTTAGGGAGTTGGTTTAGTTTATTCTTTATTTCATAATTGTTTCCTATTTAGTATGTTTTTGTATTGTTTTCTTGATTTAGGTTACCTTTTTCTTTGTTTATCTTATATGTAGCATTTTATATTTGAGCTTCCTGAAATTGTTTTCTCTATTTGTGCATACTGATATATTTTGATGCTCTTCTTTTGTTAAAGAACTTTGGATCCCTTCAAATTGTTAAAGAACTTTGGATCCCTTCAAAACTTGGTTTTACTTTAACAAAAATACATCTATGTTCATTTTTTTAAAGAAATCATTCACCATTAATTTTAAAATTAAAAGTTAAAATAATATTCACCATTAATTTCAAACTCCCCCACGAGAGTTTGGTGGATGTGGTTTAGCGCATAAAATAAAAAGTCAAAAGATTTTTTTATGTAGAATAGCTTCACAATGATGACATTGAGAGTAGGATATAGATGCCCATCATGTCATGATGGAAGGGAGTGATAGGGTAGTAAATCTTATATAATAGAAAATAATAAAAATATAACAAAAAAAATTATTGTTTCTTATTCATCAAGATTCATTACATAAGATAGACATATAGCATGTTCAACTTCTATAAAATATTCTACCATAATTAAAATATCTAATCTAGTTCTCTTTAACCCTAATGATTAATACATTAACATGCCCCCTTAATCGAAAAGGGTTATCTTGAAATTAGAGAGTATTTTGAAATCCTTAATCATCTTTTGAAATCTTGTTACTATGGAAGGATTTAAAATCTGTTTGAGCTTGCAAGTTCAAAATTTTATACTTGTGTCTATTTCCCATTGGTGGACCTTAATTTTATAATGAGTCTATATTATTTATAGGTTTCACTTTGGGACTTATTTTTTCCTTTTCAAATTAACACACTTTTCTACTTAATCACCATAAAATAGCACACATTGGGTGACATCAAATAAAAAACATAGGATGTTATGAACATGTAATGCCCCACCTCGAGATCCTCAAAACAAGGATAAATAAAAGAAAATATTTTTTTTTAAAACAAGCATGGAATTAAACAACATTAACATTAAATGTATCATAAGATCACAACATAAGACTTAAGCAATCAATCCAGGAAAACAACGAAACTCCAAGCATCACCACTTACTAATGTGTCCAAAACCAACTATTTACACTTATGCAAATGAGAAACCAAAGATCTCTAACCTGGCAGGACCAAGGAAGGGGTGCATCCTAAGAGCATGCCCAAAATAACCTTCGACTCTCAATCAACAAGTCTAGAGATACCTACTATTTTCCCAAGTAGGTTTTTGTAAAGACGTCAAGCGATACTTTTCTAGTATCGTACGATATGTTACAGTATTATCAGGTGATACATTTCCAATATTGTATGATATTCCTTATAACTACTAGGTGATACTTTTAGGGATTGCATGATAGAGTTTCATATTATCATGTGATACTTTACCAGTGTTGCATGATAGAACTTACAACAACCATGCGACACTTTCTAGTATCGTACAATATTTCTCCTTAGGTCATGTGATACTTATTCTAGTATTGCCCATTGTTGAACCACTATCACCTAGGAAAGAAAAGAAACAACTTGACGAACAATCAGAAGGAGAATTGAGTTAGAACCTCCACATCAAGGAGTACCAGATCCAAAATAATAGAGACTTGGACACTCAAACACATGAAATAAAACACAACATGCAACAGGATGGAGAAAACATATATCCATCAAATCTATAACATCATATGAAAGAACATGTGAAAAGAAATATCGCAATGTACATACAATGGTTCCTAGACCAAACATCAAATGAAGGAAAGCAAAAAACAACTAAAAACCAACACAACTAGAACTCATGTTTAGTTCCTTCCAACCATAATAGCATCATGAGACCTCAAGGGTCCTAGCCATCCCCCAAGCATAACATCCTTAATTTCCAACTAGATAGTCTCTGTACATTGGCCCCTAGAAATGGTATCGGTAGTTGTGCCTCCCACCCACATGGAACCCGTAAGCCAATTCCCATTGTGCTCATGGAGATAATGATCCAACCACAAACACACATAAAAAAAATGTCCATGGATAACACTCATGCCAAACAGTAAAGAGGACTAAAACCAAGATCATGATATAATGAAATTACAATAGGTCCTTATTAGATAGTCTATATGGCAACTATGTAAGAACTCTAGTGGAGAGTAAGTTTCTTCTCATCAAAAAGCCCAAGCTAAACATCATGCAAAAACACTCCCAAGGGAGGCCATCACACTATTCCCTTAGAAAAACATCATACAAACACATGCGCTCAGATATACTATCAAGCCTATACCCTTGGATCATAATCAGTACTCACAATATAATTATCTTAGATTTATTACCCAATAAATTATTTAGTTATCACTTATTTAGAAACTTATTCATGCTATCTTGTCAAGGGGTAACTAGGATAATAAGAGAAGCCCCTCCAAACTTATACCCTACATACCCATACTCATCACATGATAATTTCCCATAGGCAATGCAAATTCCCAACCCAAGCCCAATGAACAGAACTCCACCGATGAAAATAGGGAGATCAGGCCTCATAAACACCAAAAAAATATATGTCCACGTGCTCATGTGTGGGTACACCAACAACACAAAAATCATACAAACAAGGGTTGGATGAGAACCCAAGCAAAATAACACTCCACTAAGTAAAAGATTGGGAGTATAGATGTGACACATATCCCAATGCAAACATAAAATGTGTAATAGTGATTAGACTAACATCCTATAGATAATATAAATCCATGACCACCACTATACCAAGAAAGCCCAAGAAAAATGGGTGGTATGTAAATCGAGGCAAAAACCTCAAACACCCAACACTAATGAAAATCAATGAAATTAAAACCCATTCTACCCTTGGGTAAATGAGCCACAAAAATCTAATAAAATTGGGTTTGAACCCTGTATGCAAAAATGACCAACATAACAGTGCAAAACCCCAAACCCCCATCCCAAAAAATAGGGAAATGCTTAAACCCGCCTAATCGGGTAAATCTAGCACTCAAAAATAGAGGGGAACACTAGTTCTAAACCTATAAGAAAACACCTACTAAAAATAGAAGTAGAAATGGAGCTGAAATAGCAAAACAAGAGAGACCTACTTGATAGTCAAAAGGGAAAATACATGAATCTAAACAATAAAATAAAAATCCCATAGAAACTTCCAAAAATCATGGCAATTCAAGGTCTCTCCAACCTAGATCCAACGAGCCCAATCTCTTGACAATCCCACACCTATAGCTCCTATGTTGAACTAAAACACAATCCTATAGAAGAGGATTTAGAAATTTGCTCTCAACTTTCTATTTCCAAAAGTAAGAAGTGAGTAGTAAAATTTTTTTTTTAAAAATATATTTTCACTTTTTGAGTGAATAAATGATTAGGGTAATTAACCAGGTCACCTAGTTAAACCCTAAGTCAACCCAAAAAAAATAGGCTATTCCAAGTAATTGGAATTCAACTATGACAAAGCTGCCAAGAATTAAATTAAATAAGCTAACGCTCAAATTTTCCTTAAACTAAAAATCAAAGAATTCCTTAAAAACTCTCGCAACAATTGTGAACCTCTAAATGCACATAAATGCTCATGGGTCTATTCAAATAATTCAAATGAATATGGATTTATTAAATTATCAAAGGGTTTAATTTAATTAATTTAAATAGGATACGTCGACCATATAGGGACAACATTAGCTATATATGAATAGTTATATCACTAACTTCATGTGCCACTATCATGGATATAAATCTTGCACACTAAACAACATGATCAAGTTAAATTGCATATAATAATATAGCCAAAGTGATAAATACATCTCACCTAATTTAACTATTTATTTAATTGCACTAAAATAATCCATTTACGTTCACTCACTTCCACATAAAACATCACAAAGCAAGAATGAAGTAAATAAGCATAGCACCAAACCCAAGTATCCAAAATCTAATAAGTTGATCATATAAACATAGATAGAGTATATGTCCAAATAAAAATAACTATATATCATCATGAAGAATCATCTCACATCAATACACATCATCATATAGATATGATCAAACTGAACAACATAGCATCTAACATCTATAATACTGACAATCAAAATATAGTATTTGACCATTAGGTCATCTCGAATGTCATCTAACATGAGTATCAAAGTATATCTTGAAACTAAAATACAGCAAGGTACAAAATGCAAAAAAGGGAGGTACTACATCCCCTTCCACTAGGTACATGCTTACTCCTAGAAGCCCATAAAAAGATAAGGGTATAAATGTCTCAACTATGTAGTATCTTCCCAAGTAGCAGAAGTTTCATCACTCGAGTCCTACTAGACCTTACCTACTCTTTGTCTCAACCTTTGAGGGTTAGCCTTGAATTTTGAAGAATGTGAATGGGCTCCAAAAAATGTTAACTATCCTCCTCCTACAAAGCATCCCAATCAAGAACATAAGCAACATTTGGAATATACTATCTCAAAAGAGAAACCTGAAAAATATTGTGAATGTGTGATAGGTTGGGTGGCAACACTAGTCAATATGAAATAAGAATGATCCATTCAAGGATCTCAAATGGTCTAACAAAACATGGTGCCAAATTAGAGCCTTTCCCATAACAGATGGGGCTCTTCTTTGGATGCACTCTCAAAAATACCTTATCACCAACTTAAAAGTAATGCCTGTCCTATGTGGTAACCAAATTCTCTCTAATGCAAACAACCTTCTAATCCATATTCTAAAGCATCACTAGACCTAAAAGTACTTGGTCCTCCAAACCATCCCAACTCAAAGGGGTATGACATAATCTAGTCTACAAGGCCTAAAAAGGTGACATTCCAAGAGAACTATAATACCCATTTTTATATGCAAACTTAACAAGGTATAAATAATCCTCCAACTTCACCTACCTATCCATCACATGCATCCAAAGCATGTCTTCCAGAAGCTAGTTCACTCTCTATGTCTAACCATCGGCCTCTCGGTGGTAAGTCAAACTAAAATTTAGTTGTGTGCTCAAAGCATGTTGGAGAGATGTCCATAGTGTTGAGGTAAACACTATATCTCTATCTAATATAATATGATGAGGGATTCCAAGCAATCAAACAATGTCTTCTAAGAAAACATGTACTATAGAAGATGTTCTGTAGGATTTTCTCATGGGTGAAAAATATGCTACCTTAGACAACTTGTCCACTATCATCATGATGTAATCATGTTGTCATGATGACATAGGAAACCTTGTGATAAAATCAATAGATATAGTATCCCATTTCCACTCTAGAATGGTATGCAGATGCAAAAGTCCCATTGGATGTTGATGCTCTACCTTCACTTTTTGGTACTTGAGGCATCGTTCAAAAAAATTAGAAACATTGTGACTCATCCCTATGCAAAAGTACAACTATCTAATATTGCCATGCATCTTCTCGATGTTAGGATGTGTGGAATATGATGCATAGTATGCTTTCAAAAAAATCAAGGTATGAAGATCACCCAACATTGGTACATAAATATGCCCCAAGTGTTGTATTAGTCCATCAGACTTTATAAAATAACCTAAAGACCTCCCCTCAAGTGTATGTCTAGACTCAATCTCCACCCTCACCTCCTAATACCATGTGTCACCAAGAAAAGCCTCCAAGATATGACCTCACAAATCCACTCCTAGTGACAAAACTGATATCTTATATTGCCTCCTACTCAAGGTGTCTATGATGATATTTTCTTTCCCTTTGATATAGTGAACATCAAAATCATATTCACATAGAAACTCCATCTAGCGACAATGTTGTGCATTTAGGTTTGGCTGAGTAAAGATATACTACAAGCTCCTAGGATCACTATGCAACTCAAACCTATGTCTCGAAAGGAAATGTCTCTGACATAAAAGTGCATGCATAATGACTAAAAGTTACAAATCATGAGTGGGGTAGTTAATATCATGATATTTGATTTTTCTAGACTCATATGCAATCAAATGACCATCCTACATCAAGACTGCACCCACACATTCCAATGAAGTATCTGTACAAACAATAAAATCACCTATAGGATTAGGCACTACAAGGATTTGTGCACTGGTCAAACACTCCTTAAGAGAATTAAATGTTGCCTCACAATGGTCTAACCAAAGATAATTATTCCCTTTCTATTGGAGAGAAGTGATGGGATGAGCAACACATGAGAAATCCTTCATGAATTGACAATAGTAACCTGCAAATTCCATGAAACTACAAACTTAAAAAATATTAGTGGACATTGACCAATGCATGTTAGATCATATTTTCTCTAGGTCCACTTTAATACCATCTCCTATGATCATATACCCCAAATACTTCACTTTAGACTAGAAGAATCACCATTTACCCAAGTTTCCATACAACTGATGATCGTACAAGCACTACAACACTTGGAATAGATAGACCTCATGTTCCTCTACTGTCTTAGAATAGATCAATATGTCACCCAAGAACACATTGACACAATGATCAAGCTACATGAAAAATAATCCATTCATTAGACTCATAAAAACTGATGGTGCATTGTTTAACCCAAAGGGTACAACCATGAAATCATAATGCCCATAATGTATATGGAAAGTTATCTGATGAATGTCAACCTCATGAATATGAAACTAATGGTATCCCAACTTAAAATAAATCTTTGAGAACACTCTCATTCCCTTCATCTAATCAAACAAGTAACCTATCCTTGGCAAAGGATATCAATTCTTTACTATCACCTTATTCAACTAGTGGTTGTCAATGCAATGATCCATCTTTCTTCTTCACAAATATGATTGATGCACCCCGTGGGGATACACTAGTACGAATATGGCCCTTGGTCAAAAATTTCTCCAACTACAATCTAAGCTCACTCAACTCCTGAATAGTCATGCAATAAGGACCTCATAAAATTGGCTCCTCTCTTGGGATAAGATCAATTCAAAAATCAATGTCACGATGTGGTGATAAACCTAGTATCTCATCAAGAAATATGTTTGCATAAATATGAAGGAGTGGGTGATCATCAAGTGTCACTCTACAACTCTCAGACTCCTCAAGATCACTAACAAAGACTACACACATCTAACATCCCTTTCACACACTCTGCTTTAGCTGATTAGCTAAGATCATCAAAAGTGAGACTAGTCTCTAGACCCCTACAAGCTCTACCTATCTACCTGTGTCATTAACACATTGCATTGAATTACAGAAATAATCTATATTCATCTGATGGGTGTCCAACCAATCCATGCCCAACACAATATCATATGATCCTAGAGGTAAGATGCGAAGATCAATGGTAGTGGTGAAGGTACCCAAGTCCAATTCAAAATTCCTAGCCAAGGAGTCCATAGCCACTTTGGATCCTATGGATAACTCAACTTTCCATATATCAACTTGTTTTGCTACTACTAGCCCACATCGTTGAAAAAGAGATGGTGAAATAAAAGAAGCTAAAGCACATTAGTCAAATAATACTGAAGATGGAATACCATGTAACCTACATTTAGCCTTGACTATGGTACCCTGGTGCTTAGCTTGATGGTTATCAACTACTGCAAAAACTTGATGGGTACTACCAACATCTCTTATAGTAGGCTCTAACTTGGTTGCACCTCTACTAGGTCCTAAAGATGTCTTTGAAGGAAATTCCACTACTCTATCACCAAGCTGACTACATGAGAAACACACTCCTTTAATGCTAGATCCATGTCCATGTCCACCTTGAAAAGTACTAGACTAAGGTGCACTTCCCTTGCTAGAGTTTTTTTTACTACTCTATCATGGGAAATTTTTCTAGGACTACTTACCTCTAATCTGGTCACATCCTTTTTCTCCTATAGAACCTAAACTATGTCCACCTTTAACCAAGGTTGATGGTTCTATCACTTCTAGTGACCACAACCACCCTACGAGGGTTTTGATTGGGTTTGACCCTTTCTTGAGGACTACGACTAAGGGAATTGTACATCTTGCCTTAAAGTTCATGCACTATGGTTCTAAGAACTTAATTTTCCACTGAACCCCCTCACCACATTGTTCTCCATAATCCTTTCCTTTTCAATAGCAAAGGCAAGTGTTGTAGGTTGATGCATTCAAACATCTCCAATTATGAAGTCCTTAAGACCTTGAACAAAATGTTGATTAAGGAATATCTCATCATGGTTATAGAATGGGTACTTCCTAAGCTTAAAGAATATAATCTCATAATGATCCACTAACTTGTTCCCTGATTTAAACTCATGAAATTCATTAGCTTGAGCCTCCCTCAATTGAGGGGATATGAACCTCTCTCTAAATACCTCCTCAAATATCTCCCAAGTGAGACCTACTATACTAATCTAGAGCTTCTACCCCTCAATGTTCCACTAAATAGATATGTGATCTATCACTTTCATGATAGAACAATGTCCTCTCAAGTTGGTTACATATGGATACATGGAAAGTAAACGTTCCATATCAAGTAACCAAGTCTCAGCCCTATAGTCACCTACCTTATCATCAAAGTATGGTAGTGTGTTTTGTTGAAGGGATTTCATCACATCTATGTGGATGAAATCCTCACCATCATGGTCTTGACCTCACAGATGGTTCTCTCTATCACCAAATGGTGTGTGAGAATGTTCACACTCATGCTATTCTTCATCTCTATGCTCTAACATGTGGGAATATCCATGATGAGATCCCCCTTCTCGACCATGGTCACATTGGTTTTTCTTAAAATGAGGTCCTAACCAAGCTATGATCTCTTGTAGAAAAGGAATTATTTCTCAAATGATACCTTGATCATTGTTACCTTTCTCTTCCTCACCATCCTGATATTCCTCTTCATGTTGTTCTTGTTCATTGTCATTTCATCGGGTATTACCCCGACCACCAGGCCTACATGTAGGAGGCATCACTAAAGGAGCAACAAGATAAGGATCAAATTCATACACACAAAATTAGCATTATAAGCATAAGATAAAATAAGGTACCATAATATGTAGTCAAAACAATATCATAATGGGAACATAACATAAAGACCCCACTGTTACAACATGGGCTCTAATACTAGATGTAATGCCCCACTTGGAGATCCTTAGAATAAGGATAAATTAAAACCAAATTATTATTTTTAAACAAGCATGGAATTAAAAAATATTAACATGTAATCGATCATAAGATCACAATGGAAGACTTAACCATTTAATCTAAGCAACCAACAAATCTCCAAGTGTCACCACTTACTAACACATCCAAAACACCCTATAAAAATTTATGTTAACAAGAAACCAAAGATATCTAACTTGTTAGGACCTAAAAAGGGGTCCAAAACAACATTCGACTCTTGACCAAAAAGTTTGGAGAAAGCTTTTGTTTTCTTGAGCATGTTTTTACAAAGATGTCAGGCGATACTTTTCTAGTATCATATGACATTTCATAATACTACCAGGTGATACTTTTCCATTATCATAAAATATTTGTTATAATTACTAGGTGATACTTTTAGGGACAGTGTGACATATTTTCCTATTACCAAGTGATACTTTACTAGTGTCACATGATATAATTTGTAGCAGCCATGCGATTCTTTCCAGTATCGTACAATATTTCTCCTTAAGGCATGCAATACTTTTTTAGTATCACCCAATGCCAAACCAATATTACCTATGAAAGAAAATAAAGAAACCCGATGAACAATTAGAAGGGGAAATGAGTTAGAACCTCCACACCAAGGAGTACTAGATCCACAATAATCAAGGCTTGGACAATCAAATGCATGAAATACAAGACACCATGAAATAGGAAGGAAAAAAATCTATCTATCTAATATGTAATAGCATATAAAAGAACATGTAGAAAGAAACATTACAATTTACATACATGGTTCATAAACCAAACATGAAATGAAGGAAAGCATAAAATAACTAAACACCAACACAACTAAAACTCATGCTCAGTTCCTCCCAATTGTAATAGCATAATGAGACCTCAAGGATCCTAGCCATCCCTTAAGCATAACATCCCAAACTGCCAACTAGATAGTTGAAGTTGTCTTATGAGGGTTTTATTACTACAATGTAAGTAACATCATAAGAACAAGAAGATCTAACATGCTAATCCATCAAGCATAGATACTCCAACTAGTGGTAAATCACATCATTGAACCATATGCTAACATCATAATAAAGGAATGCATCAAATGAAACTAACATCATCTAAACATGATATCCAAACATTCCAATTAAAGCATAAATCACAAGGAAACATACTTTGAAAATCCGAATAAACCAAGTGAAACATCAAGCATTAGTCACAACTAGAAATAGACCATCTTTGTACATTGGTTCCTAGTAGTGGTGTAGGTAGTTGTGCCTCCCAACCAAGTGGAACTTGTAGGCACACTCCCATCATGCTAATAGAGATAATGATCCAACCAAAAATACACATAAAAAAAATATCCATGGCTAACACTCATGCCAAATAGTAAAGAGGACTAAAAATAAGATCATGAGATAATGCAATTGCAATAGGTCCTAGTTAGAGACTCTATGTGTGAATTATGTAGGGGCTCTAGTGGAGAGTGAGTTGCTTGGCATAACAAAGCCCAAGATAAATATCATGTGAAAACACTCTCTAGGGATGCCATCACACAATGCCCTTAGATAAACATCATACAGACATAGGCCCTTGGATATACTGTCAGGCCTGTACCCTTAGCTCACCACAAGGTACTCAAATTTTCATTGCCTTAGATTTATACCTAGTAATTTATTTAGTTATGACTTATTTAGAAACTTCTTCATGCTTTCTTGTTGGGGGATAACTAGGATAATGAGAGAAGCCCCCTCATACTTCTACCCTACATACCCATATTCATCACATGATGAGTGCTCATAAGCAATGAATATTCCCAACCCAACCCTGATGAACATAACTCCACCAATGATAATCAGGAGATTAGGCCTCATAAGCATTGAGTTCTCATTTTGCATGATGGTTAACAATAGGAATCCTTTCAAAATCCTCTCTTGAAAAGTTGATTTGGAATAAACTCTAAGGTTTCCAAAGATCTTTCAACCTACTGGAATCTACTCAGTAGAAGATAAGCGTGAGTGTTCATGAGGAGGTCTTTACTAGTTCTAAATAATTCAGATAAGATGTAAAATCTTCTTGCTATCACAAAAGAATAACCTCACAAAAAAAAACATTTTTTTTTATTTTTTTGTTTTTAATGAATTCAATTTTAACTATGCAACTATATGAATTCCTAAATTAGCCAAGTGTTTGTGGGTAAAAGAAAAAACTTGTTTCACCCTTTTGTAAAGGCAAAGGCTAACAAAAGTATAACTGTTCACCTTCAATGCCATAAAATTGGTATTGTTATTTTCAATTTCAAAATGAAGCAAACTAATGAAATGTTTAGAAATGGATGAAGTTTAGGATTATAATTTTTAATAATTATTTGGAATAAGAATCGATATATTTTCCTATTTTTCATAGATAATTTTTTAGTTGCTGAAAAATGTTGAAAATTATGGGTCTAGTTCCCACCACAAAACTATATGGAAATAAACTTATTTCCCTTTGATATTAGACTGTGTTATAGATACAATATATAGCTAGAATAATCAAAAATAAAAATCAGCTTTAGACCTATATTTTCTCTTTTATAATGGATCAATTTTCAAGTCACCTGAAATCAATATTTTTCATCTCCCACCACATTTTTCAAAATAATTCTATTCTAACTAGGAGAAAAAATATAAATTCTTCAAGGGGACTCTCTCCTCTAGAACATCACATAATTTTTAAATTTTTTTGATATGATTTAATATTTTTTTCTTTCTCAAAATTAACATCTTTTTTACTATTGAAATACATGCTTGTAGAATATTTTAATTAAAATATACTACATCTAATTAAAACACTACAAACTCTATATGAGAATATTCTTGACTCTAAGCTCTATAAAATGGTTTTTATATGTTATTAAAATTATATCATTAAAAATAGTAAGAGTTATTGAAATGCCACTTTTCCAAAATAATTTTATCTCTTTAGTAATTGGATACAAACTAGTATAAAACATGCATTTAATATACATTTTCAATTGGAAAAGTGTCATACCATATATAAGTTAGCTAGAATAAATTTATCTAGATCATATGTTTGAAAAAAATTAATTTTTAGATATAAATACTCAAATTCAGTCATTTTGATAAGTCAACCTAAAAGGTGATATAGCTTTGTACTTTTACCCTTGTAAAATCAAATAATAAAGATAGGGTAACAAGAAGTTTAAGCAAATGAATTGGAAAGTAAATCCCTAATGGACATAAGCCATAGAAACAAAACGTTTGCAAGTTAAGCCTTTGAAAAGATCGATAAGTAACCAATGAAAATAGGACCAACGCTTCCTTAATTCCACTGATGCAATCATCAATGGAAATTCAGTAACCGTAAGATGTTTCACTTTTCATCAGATCACATTCCTCAAAAAGTGTGCTCATATGAGACAAAAAGCTATTCATGAACAATAGGGTGATCCCTTCTAAAACTTAGTATGTTAGTGGAATTTGTAAACATGTGGGAAACACCAGAATTAGAAGATCGCTCAACCAAAATAATACAATATAACTGTTGGCTCTATTACACTACATCTCCATTAAACTCCATGAATATACATTCACAAAATATAACACACTCGGGCAATAATAACTACACTCCAAATGAGAGCACCAAAAGCATATACTATTGCATCAAAATAATGGCTCGGAATACATATTACATTCCTAAATGTATAAGAGATCTCCTCCTCCATTTGTGTTGATAGTGAGAGATCTCTTTATGTAAACATATGCTTCTAAACTAATAAAACAAATCTATTTATATACAAACTGACTCTCTAACTAGTGCTAAGTAGGACTCCATCCTTATTTATATCATTTAATGGATGCATCAGACTTTACATGTATTAAAACAAAGAAAGCATGAAAAAATAACAAGAAGAAATCCAATAGATGATGTAGGAGTCTTTAGGAGAGTCAAAAATAGAAGCTCAACCTTCTCTAGATGTTTGTAGGACTTGAACTACCATCCAAATGCATTTTTGATGCATGGAAAGCTCTAAATTTGGAGCTAGAAGTTAACTATCAATGTAGCTCTAAATTCTTCAAAAAATTCAGACACACCATGGAAGAATTGCACCTTAGAAGAAGCACAACTAGCCCACATTAGAAGCTAGTGCACCTCGTGTTGGTGTCATTTTTCACAATATAAAATTTTTCTGGTTTTTGGGTGAAAAATCAGTTAAGTCTTTGTTTCTTGCAGATCAGGGTTTTATTTTTGTGAAATCCTAAAGACTATTAGATTACCCTAATTAGACTATTAGATACCAAGTTGAAATGTTTTTCAACACCGTTGATTTTCTCAAGATCAACGGATTCTCACATTCCCGCATTATCAAAATGTGAGGGTTTTAAATAATGCGGGCAAACGGATTTGTGACACGTACCCCCTGATGGTTTTTGAGATACAGTGCGTCACAAAAGGTATGGCACGTCAGCATGGGTCAGAACACTTTTGCAGATTTGTTATATTTGTCAGGACACGTTTTATATTCCTGCACTGTCATTGGTTGTTTAAATCAATAAAACTTCACCTTATGAGCAATATTCATCAACTGTGGATCTTGTTTAGATCAATGGATTCTGCATTCCCGCATTATCAAAGTACACAATCTTTAAATAATGCAGGGAAGCGAGCTCACAACGCATGGCAATGGCGACATCATGGGCCCACCTTTTGTAGAAAAGTAATTATAGTATGTCCTTCGTGGCGGATGTCAGATGACAAGGAACAAAGAGGAAGCTTTTTATTGGTCTGTTCAGACTAAATGAGTGCCCAATCATCACAAGTTTTTGATCACCATTGATTACAACAAGATCAACGGATTCTGCATTCCCACATTATCAAAATATGTGATCTTTAAATAATGCGGGCAAGCGGGCATGGTGGGACCTCGACAAAGTTTTAAGAAATATTCCAAGTCATGCCACGCTGGAAAAGACTAAATGAAATAGAATGCGCTCATTAGTGGTGGGTGACAGGAATGCCAAGTTGGAAGTGGCAATATCGTAGGCACGAAAACTTTGATTGTTGTCAGAAGCACATAGGCAAAAGGGTAAGATTCCATTGGTCAAAGTGATCTAGTGAGCCACCAAATAAAGAAATTTTGGTTCGCCGTCAATCAGGATAAAATCGACGGTGCCCGCATTCTCGCATTATCAAGATGCGAGGGTTTTAAATAATGTAGGCAAGCAGGCTTCCAACATGTGTCCAGGGATCCAAAAGTTTTAAAAGGCTTCTTGTTTTTGAAATGAAGTTGTCTGATGTATGGGAGATCAACAGGTGGAATTCAAATTCAAGATACAACTTGAAGATAGCAGTTGCAGAAATAAATATGATACATAGTTTCTTTCATGCGACCTAAATACTCTGATATAGCACGCAAATTTTCTTTTTTTGAAGCATAGTTACAAATTTTTGCAGTGTGAGAGGATTTCCAGAATTAGGGTACAAAATTTTTCAAGGGTTTTAGCATAATTCACAAGAGAAACTGCAGAAAAAGGAGGGCAAATCTGGCAAGTAAGTGATTTGTAACCAGTAGAAGTAAGAATTTGCTATTAAATATTTCTGAACTTTTAAAGATGCCTCCACAAAAATATTTTTCTGGGCAAACCGAATATTCAAAAAGGGGTGTGCATGATGATTTTCTGCAACAATTTCCTTTGTCAGTACATGAGATAACTAAGGGGAGAGAGTTAATTCCAAAAAACCCTAGAGTAGCTGTAACAAAAGGTTTTTATGACAAGGCCAATTGGGTAAGAGATGCCCAGGTATCCATGGGAGGTTTGGAATTCTTCAAAAAATGGTTTTTAGAATAAAAATTGGATACTCCTCTTAGCAATGTTTGGGAGTTTGATATTGGAAAGTTAACAATCCCTACAATTTTCTTTGATAGTGATTTATTAATGGATTTGGCCAAGAAGTATGACCTAATTACAGGGTGGATAAAGAATCATACTGGAGTAAACCTTTTTAGGGTCTTCCTTGAACTGATTAGAGAAGTTTTCAATCTTAACCCTAACCATGCTGTGCATGAAACCATCGACATGGATAACCTACAAGCAAGGTATGATGCATAAAAGGACTACTTGAAAAGAGGACCACTAGAAGAGCATGCTGCCAAGGTTGGTAATTTTTTTGTAATTACTATCAGCACCCTAGAGCCACTATTAAAAAGAAATTTTAACAATAGGGCCAAGGCATTGTATGTTTCCCTTTGTAAGATTTTTGGAATAGATGAGGTAGAACAAATTCCAGGCTCAATTGTCCTCATCATGGCACAAACTCTTCAATTTGGAATGAGCTCTATCTTGGATTTTGCAACATTCCTCGCAAGAGAAATTCACAATGGTTTGGTTGGGATAACAAAAGGAAAAGTAAATAAACCATTCTGTTGGTATTCATTGCTTATGCATATATGCTTGTACAAGGGATTTACCTTTTTCTCCACAGGTATGGAATTGGAAACAACCAAGGAGGGGGAGAGGAATTTAGTACAGTTGTGGAGTGTAGATATGACCTCAAAAGCCATAGGTGCCAGTTATGTAAGGTTTGATAGGTATTTTGCATCAAAGCTTAGATTGCTCTTAAGAGGAGATAGCCCTAGAATCCCACAAGCATTGTTAGAATTGGTCAGACCCAAGGACCATGCTAAAGGGCTACTTGTCAGTCATAACTGGGGGGATATAATTCCCTATAATGTTTCAACAGTAATAAGAGTATATGGATTTTTGGGAAAACCTCATGTGCTACCATTTCATGTGCCTTTGAAGATAGGAGTTGCTAAGCTGTTATGGTAGATAGGTACCATAGATGAGAGGGAGTTGACCAGGAAGGGCACATTTTTCCAATTGTCACTGTGGCCCATGATTTTGTTTTTGTGAGGAAATGTTGAAAACATCTAAACTTATTTTTAGACAAATATAACATGGTAGAATCTCATGCCAGATTTATTGATCCTGAAGGTTTCTATGATATCTTCAGGGAAAGAATAAAAGCTTCTCGCATGATCCAACAAGTTTATTATCCTGAAGATATGACTAGAAACATTTTCACATTACAAGAACAAGAATTGAGAAAAGAAAAGTGGATGGTGTTTAGCAAAAATCTTGAATTCATTAATGCCTTTGATCCCTATTATGACCCATTGAAAGAAAAGAAATACTGGGGAGCCAAGACGCAGGCCTTGATGAATAATTTTTCTGAGATAACATAGGCTATGAATGAAAAAAGGGCTACATATGTTAAGGCATACCCTGAAAAGGCTTCAGAAGTGTAGAATAGAATTAATAGTAAAAACATAGTAGCTCCTAGCCAATATACCTTGCAAAAAAGATCAGGTTATGTAATGATTCAGAGTGTGCAACAGGGTCCTCTTCATCAAGGGAAAAGACCAGGGAGTCCATCTACAACCAGTGCTCTAAAAAGGTAGAAGTTAGAGCAGGGATCTTCTTCTTCTCTACCAGAACAATACTCCCCGAGCCAATCCCCAATTAGGATAGATGATGAAGCATCTTTAGGGGAACAATTAAGACAAATTGGAGGAGAAGGGGATATAATTGTTACTTCCATGGATCTGGAGATTGGGGAACCACAAGAACCCCCTGCACCTTCCTTGGAGCTTATTGTTGCTAACTATAAAGGTAAGGAAATTGATCATATAGTTTCCCAAGCCTCTGAGAGGTTTATAAATGATGAAAATTTTGTGAAATCCAGAGCATTTACACAATTTTTGTGGAGGATGAATATAGGCAATTTTGAAAGTACTTGTAACAAAATAAAAATAGAGCAACTAGGCAAAGAAGACTCTGTTATTAAGGATGAGGTAAAATCTAAATTTTTGAATTATTTTGCTCAATTTATGCCTAAGGCCGAGAGGTAATTAGTTAAACAATCAGGATTCCTTATCTTACCTTAATGGGATATAGTGAATGCTATGGTTTTTGATTCAATAAGAAAACAAAAGGATGTCCAGTTACAGACTGAAGAAGAAATTTTATAGGCTCATAGAGGAGTTAAATTTAGTGATGATCACCAAGCCCTTGTAATTTGGTCAATAGAGGAAAGGGATAAAACTAGGATGCAGGAAATATCTACTGCAGAACATACTGGTACATTGACAGTGTACAGGGCTAGTGAAGTAAGCAGCAAGCAAATAATGGGAATGGCCTCAGAAGTGCTGAGATTTGGTGGTGTTGTATCTGACAGGGAAAAAGATAGATTTACCCAACTCAATGCTAGACTTGAAGAAGTTTTAAAAGCATATGAGGATAGGGGAATACAGATATAGTCACTAGAAAAAAAAAGTGTCTCAAATGGAGAAGATGCTCGGGAAGAGAAAAGTGGGAGAGTCCAGTGCATCTAGAATGGCCTACCCTTCACAATCACATGTTGGAGCAGCCCCTATTGTTGAAATACCAAACACCCCTGAAAGGCCCTAGTTCTATACTATAGACGACTTTGAAGAAGAAAAAACCAAATTACATGAATTGCAAGTAGAATTAAAAAATCAATCTGAGGGAAAATTAAAGCAGGGTGTGGTGTATTTAAGGGACAAAATACAATGGTCAACCTTTTTCGATTAGTTGACAAGAATTACAACTCTCATGGATGAGTTGAATAGAGATAAGATTATATTAACTCTTCTGGCACAGAAGTGGAGGGAAAGAAACAATGATATCACATTCATGTGTATATCTACAGTCCAAATGCCTTGTCATCAAGTAGAGAAAATTTTTGATTTACGAAATAAACTAGGAGATTTTGATGATAAAAGGGATTCTTTACAAAAAAGATTAACACATTGTTTTTCCAAGTATATGGCTGAAAAATTCATTTTATTTCCTTGTGCTCTAGAATTTGTTGACACAATAAAGGAAAAAGAAAAGTGGAAAAAAGAATTAGACGAGATATTTTTTGAAAGGATCAAGAACATCATGAGTGAGAGTGGTCACTAGTTTTGGGAAAGGACAAACGAGGAATTGGTTAAGATAAAGTTATTTTATAATGCCATCAGAAAAGAGCTTGATGATTTAGAGGAATTGGCAAATTCTTTGGTGATTATACAAAGAGAGGCCCTAAATTTTGATTGGCCAGATGATGCTATACTTATAATGAATGGAAAAATCAGTTCTTAGTACAGTTGTCAAAAGATGATGAGGAGGAAGATGCGAAAGTAAAGCTTACCCTCATAGTTAGTAATGATGATATGGAAAGCCCCTAGATCAAAATAAGTTTGTAGGTAGTTGAAGATGATACATCACTTTTTAAATTAATGGCCACTTATTTCGAGGATGAAGAATAAATGAATAATCAGATCATATCTTCTTGTTTCAACAACTGAGAAGCATAACAGAAAGGGACCCACCAAGGAATGTTCGATATAATAGCCTTGCTATTATTTGCTTTTGTCTTTTATGATAGATATTTGTCAATATATTTTAGGAGACACATGTCATTTTCTTTAGCCTGAAGCTTGTTGCATCTCACACTATTTAAGTGAGATTCCAAGGCTAAAGAATGGTCTGAATTCTATTTTTCTAAGTACTATGCTTAGGCAGTTTTTGGTCCAAATTTTGAAAGCAAGTTTATAATGTATTTTTCTGTCAATTCTTTGAGAACACATAAATATAGAATGAGCTATGTTTCTTTCTGAAGGCCATTCTGAGTCTATTGTAAAGGATATACCATTTTCAAAGAAAGTGAATACAAATTTGTGAACTGTCCCCATATCAGTTCTTTTTGGATTTTGTCTCCTTTTAAATACTTGGCTACCTTGATGTTGCATGAGTAAAAGCTTGTGCAATTGAATGCAATCTAGTTATGTTGTATATCCATTTATCATTGGTGTTAATTTAATGGATTAAATAAAAGCTTTGATGAATGTGATGAGATTTCTTTAGTATTCAAAAGGATTTTGAATGATAAATTCTGATAAGAATTGTTGATAGAATTTGTTGTAAGGCAACAAATTAGATCTAAGAATTTGCTATAGACTCTGAACTCCAATGGATTAGGCACTGATCAAGTTATTTCAGCTGAAGGAGAAATATACTATAAATGGTTATTCAAATGCATCATCAAATCAAATTTTACTTTTATTTCCTTTAGATCTTCAAAGTTGGCCAGCACTTGTCTGCATGGAATGTTTTAGCTACAGTTAGCCACTATTGTTAAGGACATCTGCAGATCTATAGAAGAATTCTTGGCCATATCTGTTTCATGGGATGTTTTTATCTAGTTAGTAGGAATTATTTATATGTTTTGAGGACTGTGAGATGAGAATCATAATAAAACTAAGAATAAACCTCATACAAGTTTTCCAGTTTTGAATTATCCCCAAGTATACCTGCCCTAGTTTTGCGGAGCCAAAAGAGTAGAAAACCCTCTGTGGTTTTGTTGAAGTTGGGTCCAAGTACTTTGCATATGCAATTGTTAAAAAGAATTGGCTAGTCTTTAGGTTGTGTATGTACTTTTATCTTGGTACTAAGCCTTTTGTCGCTTAGTAGTTTTTGTGCATTTTAAAACACCAACACCTCGGAAGCTATCACACCTCAAAAGATAGGTCTAAAAAATGCAAAATTTTACCAAGTGTCAAAACTAAAGTTCTAGCTTCTAGGTTTCATTCACATTCATACTAGACCTAGGTCTAGGTATTTTCTCTTGAATTTCTCTATAATCTCAGTGAATTGGGTTATATCTAGAAAATCTAAAGCTTCATATTTATCATTTAATTTTTTCGTATAGTTTCCCACCTCTATGTGAGTCTCTACAAAATCTCCCAATTTCACATCCAAATCTAGCAATGCCTCTCCAATCTTAAATGCATGTCTGATATCCTCATTAGTGGAAGCTTCTTCAAAAGTCTTTCAAAATTGTTCAACAACTACTTGTATAGTTATCGGTTTATCCCTCGAATCATCTTCAAAAATGTCTAAGCAAGCATCACTATAATGTTTCTCTACCTCCAAAATTTGTTCTTGGGTTTGATCCTTGAGCTTATGAATATCCATGTGTAATATTTCCATTACTTTATTGTCATTTTCAATCTTCTCTATCTAATCATATATCGTATCTAACTCATCTATAGTATATACATCCATCAACATCTGATACCTTTGACCCTTTATTGATTGTAACACTTGCAAGCCTTTACCCTAGGTATGTACATCATTCATTAACCCAAAATCCTAGTTCAATGTAGCAACCAACTTATATGAATTATTCTACATGTAGTGTAACAGTTTAAGAATTTCTTGTATGATCTAAACACCTTTTTCTTCAAAACTTTCCTACCATTATTGACAAGCCTTCAAAAATGGATCTAATTGTATAGCCTCCTTATCCCTCTTATCAAGTGCCACATTTAGAGTCTCTTCAAAAATTTTAGGATCTAATGAACCAACTACTTCCTTCAGATATCCTCTTAGGATTTCATGCTACTTCCAAAGGTTTAACAATATAGTCTCATCCTATTCTAAGTTCCTAAACACTTCTTTGATTCCCATTATAACCATTAGTTATGCAGTATCCACATTGGATTTTCCAAGCAAGACCTCCTTGATTTGATAATCTTTTGGAGTCAAATCCTTAATATCTTGTAGAGGAGGGATATCAACATGGGCAAACAAATCCTAATTTTGATCAATCATGACAAAGGCCAATGTTCATGCATCACCTACAGGTGGCTTCGATTTCTTGAGAGGTTCAATTAATTCTACCATTCTCTCTTCCTCAGTAGAATACAAATGCTTCTTGTGCCTAACCATCACCTCTTTTCTCAACCATCTTGGAGTATCTTCTTTTAGAGATTTACCTTTAAATGGAGGAGTTGTACCGCTAGGATTTTTTCTTTATCACTCCTCTCTGGAGTCTTCTCATTTTGTGAGAGATCCACACCAGGCATCTCTATGTCTATCGAGTCCATAGTCCTCACCTCTATATCTTGGGAAGCCTATTGATGTTTCTCATATATTTTTCCTTCCTCCAATACTTCATTGGTGAGTATTTGTTGTAGCTCTTGTTCTTGTTCAGTTTTTACTTGTTCTTCATTACCTAAAGGTAGAGGAGTAGCTAAACATTTATCCAAGCAAGATAAATCTTGAATTGATGATGGTGGAGCACCTTTGGGTCCTTGTGATTGAGGTGGAAATCAACTCTAATTCTCTTATGGAGGTTGATTTCTTAGTGTATTCCTTATCTTTTTGCCTACCAAATCAATGCCTACTAGCATGAAATCAAAATTTAATATCTAAAAGACATCAGCCCCTTGATCCTCTTGCTCATCAATCCATTGTTGTAATTCATCCTCTAAAGTTGTAGCCTGAATAGGATATGTAGGAATAGATGGTGGTGTTATAGTGGAGTTTCTTCTTCATTCTATCTCTATAGTCCTAGGAAGAAGAGTCCTCTGACTCAAGGGAAGGTTATCTTCTTCATCTTAATCATGCTCTTCTTCCTCTTCTAGAATAACTTGTGGGACTAATGGAAAAGGAATAACCTTTCTTATCACCTTTTGTCTCCTTTTAACTAAAGTTTTCATCTTTGTTCTCTTGGGAGCCAATGGGGATGCTTCTTCCAATTGTGTAGGCAGAGAAACTTTTTAATGATTCTATTATAACTCCTTGCTCTTGTGTTGGCTGTGGCACTAGAGGATTATCCTGAGTCTAAATGGCTTCTACATTTTTTACAACTTCTGCATTCTCTACCCCTTGTTATTTTGATGCTTGAGTTGCCCCTTTTTTAGGCTCAACATGTTAAGGGGAAGCTCTTTTCCTTTTTTTTTTACCTTTTTGAGCCCTGAAGTATCTAATTTCTCTATAAAATTGATGCACTATTTTTGGTCTTACTAGAGACTGAGCTATGAACGTGGGCACTGTCACCTTTTCTACTCTACCTTTCACTAGGTAGGCTATAGCTTGGAAAACTATAGTTTGCAGAATTAGATCTAGCTTGGATGGTCTCTTGATCCAATCCTTTGTTAATTGGATGACATGCCTCACCCTATGATTAATGATTAATATCTATGTTTTCCTCTCTATCATTTTCTACATTCATAAAAAGTCAATCATATATCTTACCTCTATTATACAAGGGATCTAGGACCTCTTTAGTGTCTTGCTACATTATCTTTAATGGGACCTTTATATTCAAGGCATTGTCTACCAAATAGAGAGTCATCCTACAATAATCCTCTATTAAAATTTTATAGTCATCCACTGCATTCATCCAATGATCCTCTATGGAATCTTCATGCTAGAATTGTTTCCCTACCAAGTACTAAACTTTACCAATGTTATCAAAATAGGGATGAGGAGAGCTATAATCCTCCAAGGGATATTGATCCTACTTCGACTTAAAAGTCACAATATCCTAGTTTTGGAGAATACTAAATGGACCTATAGTGATGGGTCATACCTAGGTCTTCTTATGTTTCTTCCTTACTCTCTCAGATGCAGAGAAGAGTTGTTGTGCAATCTCCACCAATATGAGTCTATCACACAGATATCTTGGGAGCTTCTTTGGATTAATAGTTTTACCCACTACCCTCAAATAAGTGAATGTCTTATATTGGATGTAATGGGTGTCGATTTTTATAATCTTTGCCACTGCCTCATCTAACATCATTTTTGGATAATCTCCCTTAATGAACTAGATGATTACAAAAATGAAGGCATAATTCACTATTTTGTAATCCTTATTATGCTTTGAAAGCTTTTTCTTTACCAACTTGGGGTATACCACATCACTCCATGCATTTGATCTTGCAAGTTGTCTCTTTTAAACAATCCAGGATAATCTATTGGTCTTACAGCTAATAGGTACAACAAATAAGATTTCATATAGAACTTTTGGTTGTTCTTGACCACCACCAGTTGCTCATCTAAATTCTCACTGAGAATTGAAGCCCAATCAATTGGCATCTTCATTGTTTTGATGGTCTTAATGAATTGTACCATCCATATGTTCAAGTGTCCTAATGCTAGAAACCCCATGAATATACTCTAGAGTACTATAGAATATCCAATATCATCTTGCATATAGCCCCTTGTCATATCTACTTTGCCTACTTTTCATCCAAGAGGAGGCTTACCAATGAGATATGAAGATTGGAAGATTTATGATGCTTCCTCTCCATGCTCTCTATACCACCTTTCTACTTGATGATATGTTAACCTAATGTACTGATCTACCCTCAAAAGATGGAATAATTTCTCTATGATCTTAGATCTTAGATCTAAGACAATCTCTCTAGCTATAATTTTCACTACCCTTTCCTCTTAAACATATTTCTCTGCCAATGTCATGATGAACTCAGAAGACTGTATTGATACTGGGTGTGATGCTACATTTATTATCCTTGATCTGATAAATACAGATACCATTGGAGACCTCTTATTTAGTTTGTTTCATAAAACTAGGAATGTATTCATGTTAATATGGTTGATTTTAGTATCTTGGATCTCTGAATATTCATTTTGGAAGCATGACTTTGTTGGAACACCTTAAAATTTGAAGACCAGTAGTTTAAGAGCCATCTTTGTAGTGAGGGAAGATGAGCATGAAGCCATTTATTTTTCCCAAAACCAACATCAATTAGTTTGGAGACAAAGAAAAATCAACCTATATAAACCTTAATTACGAAAAAAAATGACCTAGAATGTAAAATTCTAAATTTTTTTGACAAAAACACCTAAAACCTAAAAAATCCTCTGGAAGACAAAAAATGGAACACCTTGCACACCTTAGAGGTGCACTAGGTGCACCTTCCTACATAAAACTCTTAATACTAAGGATGTGCACCTAGCACACCTCGAGGGGTGCACCCTTATAGCATGCATAAGGAAAATAAGTGTTGAAAAGGGTGCACACTTAATGCACCTTGTCAAGTGTGCACCTTTATGTATACTTGGGGGATGCTTTCCTTTTAAAAGGTGTGCATGTGCACACCTTAAATAGGTGTGAACATGTGCACCTTTCCATTAGGTGGAACTTTGTTAGCTTAGGTTTGTTTATTAAGTTTTGTTAAGGTTTTGTAGAAAAAAGGTGTGCAGCTTGCACACCTTATGGGTGCACATGGTGACAACTTCTTTTTTGTTAATTAATGTGTTTTGATTGTGTGCATAGGTGATGGAGAGGGGATTGAGCACACCTCACCATGTGCAAAGGTGCTCTCTCCAAAGACCAAAGAGGATGAATGAAACAAGAAAGGGGCAGGGTCTCGAGCTTTATAGGCCCAAGATTGAGCACACCTCTTAGAGGTGCACACATGCATAGGTGCACACTTCTAAGAGGATGTGCTTTTCCCTTAGTACAACTAGCACACTAGCACACCTTTAGGGCTGTGCTAGGTGTGCTAGTGCACCCCTTATAATAAAAATTTATTTTTCTCCTAAAAATCTCCATTTCTTGGTAAGTGGGTTTTCCAATAGATAGGTAGAGTAAGCCAAAAACACTATGAAAAACCCTAAAAAGACTTAGACCTCGAACTAGGGATCCAGAAAGCTAAAAAAAATACTAGGCGATCAATATTTCTAAGCAAAATGGGGTGTGCATTATGAAACCACAACAAATAGCCCTGACAAAAAGGGAAGAAATGATAGAGGCATTTCTTCATCAGCAAACATTCCTTTGATATGTGTTAAACACCAACTAAATCCTGAGTACTCCAAGCATATTTCAAGTCATTTTATAGTCAAAACCTCAGAATCTCAAATCTCCAAGTTTAGTGTATCCAGTTTCATCAACATCCCAGAATGCAATCTATCAAACACTTCTGACAACTTGGAAACAATCTTCCACAATTTTGGTCTAGTCATTGGGAATCCTTGCAAAAGTTGTTTATCAATCCCTTGTCTAACTAGATGAGAGAATCATTTTCAAGGGCTCTTAATTAGTTATCAGTTTTTATTTGAAGTCATGGGTAATCTTGTAAATATTTTCTTCATGTAGCTTGCATATTGCCAGTTGAGTCTTTGATGAGGCAATTGTTTTGATACTTGATAGCTTATTTGGAGTGCATATCATTATTGTCAGATTACCTTTCTTAGAATTTGTATAATATTTCATTCTTAAAACCATTTTCCCTTTTTATTCTATTTCTATACACTAACCACACTTAAACTATGTGGCCAAGACATTAGTGTCATTTTTCAGATTCAAATTTTAGTTAACATCCCTTGCATTCCTCTTTTACGAAATTTTTGGAAACTCTCATGCCAAACAATGATCTTAGAAATTCCTTCAATAAGAAAATTTTGTTTGAATCGGTAGGGTTTGAAATATCCCTTTTTGTCATCAACCTTAGTTCAAAAACACCTAAGATGATTGATCTTTAAATTTGCAAAGTGTTGAAAACTTGTTGATCTGCAATTTTATATTCAAGACTGAAAGTCCTCTATTACTACAAGTAAAATTCGTTCCTTAGTTGGTATAACAAACAAAAATCATTAAAATGTTCTGACAAAGAAATACCTCTTCCACAAAAGTTGAAACCAATTTTTTTTTTAATGAGATACGTCAAGATAAAATCTTGAGTGCACCTAACCCCTACACTAATGCAACTTTGAAAGTAAACACACAATTGAAAGAAAACACACAACCAAAAATAAACACACTTGTAGAAAGAATTTTATTATTATTATTTTGTGCTTATAGGCCTCAAAGTAATGTTTTAGGAATTACCCATTGACTGGCAATGGAACCAATTTCCCTTGTAAGGAACTTAGCCTAAAAGTATTTTCTCCCAAAATTTTCATGATTTGATAAGGACCAATCCACAAGTGTTTAAATTTAGTGTGGTTGCCAAGAATTTCTTTTTCCTTGTCCCAAAGTAGAACAAGGTCAAATATTCTAAAAGATTTTATCATGGCCCTCTTGTCAAATTGCCTCTTAATGACAGCCTAATGTTTTACCATATGCTCCAAAGAAACTGTCTATTTCTCATCCATCTCCAAAAGATTCATTAGTCTAATTTGTACCCTATTAGCATCTTCAATGTACACACTCATAAATTTCAAAACAAGAATCTTGAGGTTATGTGGTTATACTAGCTCTTGTCTGTAGATGAGAAAATATGGAGATGTCCCTGATGTATTCTTGACTCTAACACATTCTGTCCATAGCACATATTTGAGTTGAGTATGCCAATATTTAAGATTTTCCATCAAAAAACATCTTATTACCATGATCAAGTTCTTATTTGTAGATTCAGCCACACCATTTTCTTGTGGATAATAATTTGCAGAGAACTTGATAATAAACTAATTTTCTAGTGCCCATTGAGTGAGGAATATTGATGCAAAAGCTAATCCATTATCACACACTAGAAAGAATGGCATCCCAAATCTAGTAACAATGTGTTCTTCCAAGTGTTGGCATTATGATACATTTTTGTCATTAGTTACAACACTTATTGGATTCTGAATGCTTACCGAGCTCTCACCGGACATTCCTTTGTAAGCCAAGCTTTACCTAGTTCTCAGTGTTTACCGAGTGATCGAGGTGAACAAAGAAGTCAGTGTTTACCGAGTGATCGAGGTGA
The DNA here is from genome assembly GCA_028749045.1 of Cupressus sempervirens. Lineage (NCBI taxonomy): Eukaryota > Viridiplantae > Streptophyta > Pinopsida > Cupressales > Cupressaceae > Cupressus > Cupressus sempervirens. Next base: position 299,702,642 of record CM053786.1, on the reverse strand, counting down.
ACAAAGCAGCCAGTGTTTACCGAGTGTTCGAGGTAAAGAAAGGAATCAGTTTTGATCGAGTGAAGATGTACTTAGTATTGATCGAGAACTTCGTGATAACTGAGCTCCTGAGGTTATCAAGGAAATTAATTTTACCGAGCTCAGACGGTTATCAAGGAAACTAACTATCACCAAGTCACAAGGTTCTATCGAGTGTTTCCTTTGATCACCGAGCTACAGTTCAGATAGAAGTGTTCACCGAGTGACATCTCTTCTACCGAGTCTTCAGTGGTTACCGAGTTCAAAACTACTCGAAGTGTTTAGTATGGACCGTGCCTTCACTTCTACCGAGTGCATGATGATGCCGAGTAACACAGTGGACGTCGAGTATCAGAAGGACATCGAGTCAGTTCAGTGAACCCGAGTTTTTACCTTGGGCCGACTTTGTATAGAGATTTTCACTTGTTTTTTTGGCCGACCTTGCATGTATTGTTTATTTGGATGGTATATAAATGCAATGTATTGTATCATTCAAATGTAATGGTAATGAATGAAAATGTGAAAGTGTGAAAGAAATACATGCGTGCGAAAGTATGTGTGCTGAGTTGTGAAGGTATTCAGCAAGGTCAAGTTTTGGAGTAGAAAAGTTTTATCTATCACATCAAGGTGAATCAGAGCATAGCAGATCTTATCAGCAATCGGTTGTAATCAAATCCACTATTTCATTCTAACAGGTGAATCAGTTTTTGTAAATCCTTTAACAAGGTAGACTTAACAGTCTTTTGTAAATCTCCTAATAGAGTGCATACTTTATTGTATGTTTGTAAATCCTCTAACAAGGTGGATCTAGCAATCCTTTGTGCTCCTAACAGGGCAGATCACCAGAAGTGGTCATTGTAAGCCTTAACCAGCCAACTTCATACTACAGTAACGAAGCTTTGTGGGTTTCATCCCCACCCCAGTTTTACTTTCTATTTGGAAGGTTTCTGGGTCACCAAATCTGTGTGTTCAAGTGTTGCAAATGATTTTGTTTCATGCTTACAGTAGGTTACTTGGATGAATGGTGAATATATCAGTATGCAGTTTTATTGTTTGAAATTTTAAAAGTTACTGATTCACCCCTCCCCTCTCAGTAACTTGTCATATCTTGAATATTTCCAACAATTGGTATCAGAGCAATAAGGTTCTCAAGATAAAAGTTTCATAGCTTGAGCAAAGATCAAGGACAATGGAGATATTCAGACTTGACAAAACTATTGAGAATGAAAAGCTAGATCTGAAAATGGCCATGGCTCAACTCAATGAAGCAAAAGAGCATCTTTCACAATCTTTGAAAAGAAGAAAAGAACTTGCAAGGCAAATGAATGACCATCAGTATGTTGAAGAAAAGATTGAAGATCTCTCACCATCAAGTAGTTTAGATGAAGTTGACAAAGCAATCAAAGAACTTTTAGAAAAGAATGGATCTCTGCAGGAAGAAGTAAGAAAGCTCAAAAGGGAACAAGAAATCCAGTCCATCAGGCTATGTGAAATCTTGGAGCAAAGGAACAAGGCAGCTGAAGACTTAGAGGTAAGGAATAATCAATCCTCTCAGCTTGAAAATCTTGTAACTCAATTATCTAATGCAAATGAAGAAATTATGAATCTAAGATCTGAGAATGAGAATTTGAGAAATGACTTAATTACTAAAAGGCAAATCAATGCAAGCTTACAAAGTGATCTAATCTCTGAAAAACAAGTCAATGAGAGAATGGTAAAATCTCAAAAGGACATGGATCAATTGAATCTGCAAAATGAAGAAAATTTTCATAAACAAAATGGTAAAGCAGGCTTTGGATACAAGGAAGAAGGTCAATCCTCCAAACAGGGTACTCAAAAGAATCAAAGACCTACTTGCAGCCACTATGGTAAGTTAGGTCATACATCTAACAGATGTTGGAGCAATGGAAAAGGCAAATTTAATGGAAAGTGCTACAATTGCAATCAGCATGGACACAAAGCCAATGAATGCAAAGAGAAATCAAAATTTGAAGGTAAATGTCACAAATGCCAAAAGAAAGGTCATAAGGCATCACAATGCAAATCCAAATCATTTAATCCAGCTGAACAACTTGTCAAAGCAATATTTGGTTGGGACTACAACACTTGGTGCAGATGTCATTATTGTGGAGAATATGGTCATACTGGCATAAACTGTGCAAGGCATCACCTAAGAAAAAGGGATACCACTGTAAGATGTTATACATGTACAGAACTTGGTCATATATCTAAGAACTGCATGAACATAAAGAAAGTTGAGGATGAGAAGAAAATCAAAGTAGACAATATTCAGAAGCAAATGAAGCAACAATGGATTCCTAAGTCTACCGAGCCAGATAATTCAAGTGATGGAATGGTCACTCAAGAAGTGAGTGACTCTACCATTTCCAATTAAGACTCATCAGGATAAGACCAGGACTGTATCTACAAAGCAATATCCTAAGCAGTCCTAGAATGAAAATATGATCAAATCAGTATTTCAGATACATCAGGATCATGGTCGGTACATGACCTTACCGAGCTCAGTCGGGTGCAATAAGGCTTCTTTCACCAAGTTGCACTTACTGAGCATGGTTGGTTCTTCTCTTACTGAGTTAAGGTTGGTTTAACCTATTTTCTTTTGGTCACCGAGTTGCAAAGTTTAAGCCGAGCTAGTGGATGACAGTCTGTCGATCGCAGCTACCTCCGTACTGAACATTAATGGAAAATTTTTCATCAAAAGGGCAGATTTTGACCTCATTTTTCACCGCGAATTCGAGATTTACAAAAAAAAAAAAAAAAAGGCTTTCAAGCAAGTTCAAGCGATTTGAAGAGATTTTCCAGCGAAGTATTCTTACGAAACCTTTTCACTCATCGAGCAGCAATGGCATCCGCAAGCACCAGCAGCAGCAAGGCGAAGAAGAAGAAGAAGAAGGAAAAGCAAAATTAGAAGAAGAGCAACCGAAAAAGAAGAAAGGCAAGGTAATCATTACCAAGCCCAAGAAGCAGCCTACTGCAGTATTTACTCGGAGGACAAGAAAAGGTATTCAGGAACCTGTATTGGTCAAGCCTGCACCTACATTCGAGTAAAGGCTCAAATCATTGGAAGAAGGAGCTAGCATCACAAATTTCAAGGCATTGAAATTTGAGACAAGGGCTGATGCAGAGAAAATGCAGATTGAGGAACTGGTACTTAACAAAATGGGAAAATGGAAATACTCCCCGGACCAGATTGCTCCTCATATCTCTAAAGAACTATTGGAGAGAGTACAGTCAAGATGGGAGTTAGCCACCAAGACGGTAAAAGATATATATGAGCAATCCCTGAAGAATCTTCGGCCTAGTCTCACTAGAGCAGAGGTAAAATCTGAATTGAAAACCTATGAAGGTAAAATGATGATCAGATTCCACACTTGTTTGATTTTGATCAAAGATATAGAGCATGTTGTAAATGATGCTACAAACATGTGGAAAAACATCTATCATCTACATAAGCCTAGTGTAGACCCAGTAGAAATAAAGGATAATGACAGCAGCAGTAGCAGTGATAAATCAGATAGCGCTCCATCCATCACAGTTACACCAGGAGAGTTGCATGCAATGATGGAAGAGAAAGAGGAAGAAGACAAAGAGGAAGAAGCTGAAGAGGAAGATAAGGAGGATGATCCGGTAAAAATTGCAGCAGCAGTTATTGCATCCCTTCCTCACTCCCCAGCTAAACCTGTGACATCATCAAGGTTGGAGTCAGCTTCAGCAGGTTCATCTACACCAGATTTACCATCTATACCTGCCATATCTCAGCTCCAGGTATCATCAGTGGAAGTGACTACCACTTCATCTACCGAGCTGCATCCCTCTTCGTCCACCGAGCTGCACCCCTCTTCATCTATCGATTTGGCCTCCTCCACTCCATCATCATTAGTTGGTATTGCTATGAGTTCTCCAATTTTGACTACTCCAATTTGTTCTACAATTTTGTCGCCATCTACTTCAGGCACAGTGAGATTAGATACTATATTACCGAGTGTATCACCATTTTTGGCTAGTACTCAAATTTTTGACCCTGTACATACTCCTATTGGCACTCAACCCTCAAGCATCCTAGTTTTTACTGCTAGTCCTTCTGTCTCTACTGTTGTGTCTATTCCAAAGGTCAAACCAGTCATCTCAGAAGTCAAACAAAAGCAACCATTAAGACTTATGATCAATGGAAAGGAAATTCCTGAAGACATTGACTTGGACACAGAGATAGTAATTCCAAAGATTGACTTTGATAATGCTACCATTGAAGAAATGAGGTATGCTAGTCAACTTATTGAGAAAAAGGCTACTCAGATGTAGTTAAGATCGGAAAGGGATAGGGAATACAGGATAATTGAGGATGCCCAGAACATAATTATTGAGGCTATAGGTGTTGATGTTGATACTTCTCAACACATTTTGATTCAATTGGAAGAGGCAGTTAATAAATTCAATGAAGATGCCTCTGGACAAGAAAAGCTGATTGAGCGTGCAGCAAAGAAATTTGATAATAAGGTGTTGGAGCACATTGCCCAGAACATTGCAATAAATCAGGTTGCATTAACCTCTATTTTGGCAGATATGGAAAATTCTTTTAATAATGTAACATCTCTTTTTGGTAAGCTTTGTGATGTTACTGAGTACACTAAGGGAATAAGAGAGAAACTAAATAAAATTGATGAGGATCTGAAGGTGAGCACACAGAACTTGAAGCTTGACCCCAGTTCAAGCTCATCTCATCACCTCAGGATCAAATTTTTGTCAGAGAAGTAGGCAAAGCTGTTGAGAGAAGAGGCAAGGATCCGATCTACATTGATAGATATCCAAAACATGATCCTTCCCATCATGGATTCAATGTAGAAGCACATTGCACATTCAAAGACATTAATCCATGATAATAACTTCTCCATTGCAGACCATGTGATTGAACTTTCGGCAAAAGTTCAAGTAGCTCTTTCCACCTGCAAAATTTTGCAAGAGAATTGGGATAAGACTCTCCAGCTTATTCTTCAGGTACATTCAGAGTTCATCTCTCATTTTGGTGTTTCTATATAAGTATATATATTCTTTTATTCTTTGGCATTATTGTCAAAAAGGGGGAGATTATTGTTGGATATGTATACTATGGGTGAATAAGTGTTTTCGGAAAAATTTTACAAAGGAAGAGATATACAGCTCATGTAAATACTGTATGTACATTTTATGGGGGAGTTGTATATAACAAAGCTATGTATATTCAGAATCAGTCATCAGCATGTCAAATAAATTTTGTCTCATAAGTGTTTTTGTCACTAATGCCAAAGGGGGAGATTGTTGGCATTATGATACATTTTTGTCATTAGTTACAACACTTATTGGATTCTAAATGCTTACCGAGCTCTCACTGGACATTCCTTTGTAAGCCAAGCTTTACCTAGTTCTTAGTGTTTACCGAGTGATCGAGGTGAACAAAGAAGTCAATGTTTACCGAGTGATCGAGGTGAACAAAGCAGCCAGTGTTTATCGAGTGTTCGAGGTAAAGAAAGGAATCAGTTTTGACCAAGTGAAGATGTACTTAGTATTGACTGAGAACTTTGTGATAACCGAGCTCCTGAGGTTATCAAGGAAATTAATTTTACCGAGCTCAGACGATTATCAAGGAAACTAACTATCACCGAGTCACAAGGTTCTATCGAGTGTTTCCTTTGATCACCGAGCTACAGTTCAGATAGAAGTGTTCATCGAGTGACATCTCTTCTACCGAGTCTCCAGTGGTTACCGAGTTCAGAACTACTCGAAGTGTTTAGTATGGACCATGCCTTCACTTCTACCGAGTGCATGACGATGTCGAGTAACGCAGTGGACGCCGAGTATCAGAAGGACACCGAGTCAGTTCAGTGAACCCGAGTTTTTACCTTGGGCTGACTTTGTATAGAGATTTGCACTTGTTGTTTTGGCCGACCTTGCATGTATTGTTTATTTGGATGGTATATAAATGCAATGTATTGTATCATTCAAATGTAATGGTAATGAATGAAAATGTGAAAGTGTGAAAGAAATACATGCGTGCGAAAGTATGTGTGCTGAGTTGTGAAGGTATTCAGCAAGGTCAAGTTTTGGAGCAGAAAAGTTTTATCTATCACATCAAGGTGAATCAGAGCATAGCGGATCTTATCAGCAATCAGTTGTAATCAGATCCACTGTTTGATTCTAACAGGTGAATCAGTTTTTGTAAATCCTTTAACAAGGTAGACTTAACAGTCTTTTGTAAATCTTCTAACAGAGTGCATACCTTATTGTATGTTTGTAAATCCTCTAACAAGGTGGATCTAGCAATCCTTTGTGCTCCTAACAGGGCAGATCACCAGAAGTGGTCATTGTAAGCCTTAACCGGCCAACTTCATACTGCAGTAACGAAGCTTTGTGGGTTTCATCCCCACCCCAGTTTTACTTTCTATTTGGAAGGTTTCTGGGTCACCAAATCTGTGTGTTCAAGTGTTGCAAATGATTTTGTTTCATACTTACAGTAGGTTACTTGGATGAATGGTGAATATATCAGTATGCAGTTTTATTGTTTGAAATTTTAAAAGTTACTGATTCACCCCTCCCCTCTCAGTAACTTGTCATATCTTGAATATTTCCAACACCAAAAGTGTGTAACCACCTTTGTCATGCAATTTGTAAAATTTTCCACTTCTGTCCAGCACATACATTAATTGGTAGTAATAAGAACAAAAGTGTGTCCAGTTGACAATGGTGGGTTTATTGGACAAATGAAATCCAACACCCACTTTGCTAAGGAGCGTACCTCAAACATTACCTGTAATGGCATTGTAGGATGTCTTTCTCTGTTAGCACTAGTTTGACAAATGTGGCAAGTACACACATGTTCAAAAGTATCTTTGATGATCATAGGGAAAAAATAACTTGATCTTAAAATCATATGGGCTATAGCCTCTACTAAACCATGTCTTGTACCATACTTATCATGAAACTATTCCAAAACTTATTTTACTTCTTCATGTCCCGAGAACTTTAGGTAAATTACTTTATAGTTCCTTTTGTATAATTTTCTATTATGTAGAATGTAGGATTCACACTTTATTTTGAGTCCCCTACACTATGAACTATTCATACAATTGGGGTGCTAATTTTGTAAAAGATAGTAAACAATATCCTAGTACCAGAAATCTATTATTATACCTTGATCAATATCAACTTGAGATACTATAATATTCTTCTAATCTTCCACCTCTACTTCACCATCAAACTGAAATTTCTTCTCATCCTTAATCTGGTTATCAACTATCATCTTTGATAATCCTTCGCCACTGACCAACTTCATGGATTGAATCTCTAAATTAATTTCTTGAAGTATTTTAATCCATTTCCCTTGTCATTCACCTAGCTCATTTTATATCAGTAATGTCTTAACCATAGGATTAGGCACAATCACATATACCTTGCTCCTTAGTATATAATAGTGGAATTTATTTACCACTTTGATAAAAGAAAAAGACTACTCATCGAGGTTGGAATAATTTAGCTCAGAATTTTTTAGAGGGAAACTCATAAAAGAAATGGGCCTTTCATCTTCTTTGTCCTTCTTTTGTGTAAGAATCCCAACACATGAATGTTCTAAAGCAAAAGAGTATATTTTGGAAGGTAGTCCATAATTTGGACTGACCAATACTGGGGCTATGGAGATGGCCACTCTAATGTTCTCAAATGACTTCTTAATCTTTGGAATCCATTCTAATTGTGCTTCCTTTTTGAGTAAATCATTAAGGGGATGAACCATCTCTACAAATTTTTTTATGAATTTTTGCACAAAATTTATCTTCCCAAAGAAAGACTTAAGCTTTTTCGACTATGAGGAGGTGACAATTTCAGAATGGCTTGAATTCTATCAAGATCAATGGAGATTCTAACTCCAAAGATGATATGACCTAGGAGCTTTCCTTTAGTAACCCCAAATGAACACTTCTTGAGATTGAGTGATACGTCACATTTACAACATCTATTGAATATCTATCTTAAATCAGCAATGTGAGTGCTACAATCCTTTTAAAAGATAGTTAAATCATTCATGTAGATGAGTATACACTTGTTTATTAATGCCTTAAAATCTTCATACATGGATCATAGAAATGTAGCCCCTACATTAATTAGCCCAAAAGGAATTCTTATGTAAGAAAAAGTTCCCCATTTACTCATGAAGGTCATCTTTACCCTATCCTCTTCATCAACCATTACCTAATTATATCCTAAATATCCATCCAAGAAAGACATCATCTTGGAACCATTAACAATTTGTAGAACTTCATCCAGTAAGGCCAAAGGGTACTTGTCCTTTTGAGATGCAAGGTTCAAATTATGGAAATCCACACAAAGATGAATCTCTCTAGTTTTTTTCCACATGGGAACTAAGTTAGCCACCCACATAGAATGACAAATGGGAAAGATGATCTTGGTGTCAAGAAACTTCTTAACTTCCTTCAATATCAATAGTTCAATAATAGGATTAATAGGTCTTTTCCTTTGATGAAAGGGTTTGGCATCTAGTTTTAATAGAATGTCATGCATAATAATTTTAGGATCATAAGTTTTGAGCTCTTCATAGCTCCAAGAAATGACTTCTTTACACTCTATAAGAAATTTGAGCATATCTAACCTTTCTTGTGCATTGCATGAATTTTTGACCCTTACCATTTTAGGATCTTCATTAGTACCTAAATTATATGAATTACATTCCTCGATCCCCTTTCTTTGATTGATATTTTGTTAAGCACTAATTCATCATGATAAAAAATGCATTCCAACTCAACCATTCCCTTAGAAATAGTGTTGGTTTTCAAGTTCAAGATCTTGTCTTCGTCCTCAAGTTCATCATCCTTAGGTTTATCATCTAAAGTCTCATCAATCTCTTGCCCTTTCAAGTGGTCATTGCACATGATAAATTTGAGTATATGTTGATCATCTTGAAAAGCTTGGAAGTTTGTAATATTGTCCAGGATAGACAGGGAAACCACTAGTTCTAAAGAAAATATTTTCAATTTTTTTTCTTGACTGATTGTAATGCACTAGCCAAAATAGTGAGGGCATATTCTACCATGTTTTCCCTCCTTGGAATTGAATTTATATTCAAAGCCTCAAAATCATCCATTAGATCCCACAATCTTTTCCTATAAGCAAGAAACCTCCTATCATTGCAAGAGTATACTGATTTCACTTGTCTTGCATCTAACTAAGAATCTCCCTCAATTATGAGAGTTGTGATTCCTTTCTCTAGTGCAAAAAGAAGTCCTCAATTCAACATTTCATACTCTACAACATTATTAGTACATCTAAAATACAATATATATGCTATATAGAAAGACTTACCTTTTGGGTTGATCAACTCAATACTTGCACCAACTCATAATTTGCATTTGGAACCACCAAAGTGGAGTGTCCAAATTGGATCTTCTTTGGGCTTCCTAACCCTATGCTTATTTTTTGTTAGCTTTCCCTTTACTTGGGCCTGAAAGGGTTGTTTCTTGGGGATCCACTATAGTCTTTCACAGGGTGGATTTGATGATTTTACATCGTTACTCCTTAATATAGGAAATGTATGTTTTTCTTGTTTGTCCTAAATTTTCCCAATTAATTCTATAATTTCATCCACTTTGGGTTTAGGATTAATGACTACCAAATTCCATCCTTTACCTTTTATGTAATGTCTCCTTTGGACTTTTATCATTCTTGGTGGAGGAGAAGAAAAACCTCCACAATCTAAAGAGGTATTACTATATGATGCACTTAAATCTTCAATCTCTCCTTCAAAATTTTCCACAAATTTAGATATGTTTGTAGAATCTTGAATTTTTGTGAGTTCATCTTTTGGAATGTTACCACTCTATTTCCATTATCTGTGTTGATACCTTAGAAACTACTTGAACATTCAAACTCAAAATAACTAACTTTATGCAATCTGCAAAATCCTAGGAGAAGTAGAATACTGGGGTCAACTTCTTCTCCTAAACATTCTAAGTTAGCCACCATGTTGTCTATTGACTGTGTTACAATCTCTTGTTTTGGGATTGAAATTGTGGATTTTCCATCTTGATCATCTAATATTTTAGTTGAAGTTGTATCAAAAGCCATCACTTTATAAGAGCCCAAATCTAATTGTAAGAATGCAACCTCATTTGGTGCATTGTATTATGTAATCATTATTTTTAATTTTGGCCCTACATCTATCTTGATATGATTATTCAACCTTTTCCATGGTAACCATAATTAAGAAAAATCCATAGAAACCCATCCTCTTAGGCATTTTGTCCATTCCCTACATAGTAGAAATTAGTATGTCTCAAGAATCTCAACCACATATATATTGGTGATGTCTTAAATTTGGGGGTCAACTATCAACTGTATTTGAACATCTTTCAACACACTGATGACTTTTAGTTCTATTTTATCCAGTTGTATCACTATTTGATTAGAGAGTGTTGGAATTACAATAGGAAAGGTAAAATTTTGAAAGAGGTGGGGATGATACCCACAAATCTTCACTACTATAGTAATAAAGTGTAGGGTGAACCCACAATACTAGGTACCACTTTTGTGGGAGGAAGAAACTTCAAAAAAATGACAAATTTTCGCATCTCCATTTCTCGTACATTCGCACAAACACCTTAGACATGTTTACGCAAACATGTTTCCGCCAAGTGTTCACGCGAACATATCGTGCCATGTTCGTGCGAACAAGTACGCAGCACATGTTCACGCGAACATATATTGACAAAATTTTTGGCGGCTTAAAACGTCTTCTTCACTTTTCCAAATTCATTTTTACGGCAAGCACTGTTCATTGAACATTCGGGCGAATGGGTGACTTGAGCAACTTCCATCGACATCATCTTCTCATTTTCGTTCTGATTTTCATTATCGGATATGTCAAAATAATATTAATTTAATGTTTTCAACATTTTTAAAGTATTTTTTTTATATTATCAAAATAGATTTTAATGTTTTCAATGCATTCTTTTTGTGTTTTTAAAACATATTTGAATGTTATATAGTTTTTAATAGTTTTGAAAATATATTTGAATGTTATTTACGTTTTTAATAGTTTATAAAACATATCTAAATGTTAATTTAATATTTTTATTGTTTATTTATATTAATTTAGAAAAGAAAAAAATATTATGTAGAAAACATTAGAAAACATTAGAAAACATTAGAAAACAAATTTTTAAAAAAATTACGAAAACATTAGAGAATTTATATTTTAATATAAAATTTACAAAAAATTTATAAAAAAAATATTACAAAAACATTAGAAAATTTATAATTTAATATAAAATTTAGAAAAAAAATAGTTAAAAATTAGAAAAATATTTTAAAATATTTTTCAAAAATTGAAAATTTAGAAAAAATATTTTAAAAAATTAGAAAATTTAGAAAAAAATATTGCAAAAACATTACAAAATTTAGAAAACAAATTTAGAAAAAAAATTACAAAAATATTAGAGAATTTATAATTTAATATAAAAATTTTTAAAAATATTAAAAAATAAATTTTAAAAAAATTAGAAAAAATATTAGAAAATTTATAATTTAATATAAAATTTAGAAAACAATTTTTTTTTTAAAATTGCAAAAACATTAGAAAATTTAGAATTTAATATAAAATTTAGAAAATAAACTTAGAAAAAACATTACAAAAACATTACAAAATTTATAATTTAATATAAATTTTTAAAAGAAAATTTAGAAAAAAAAAAGAAAAACGTTTTTATAATAATATAAATTTTAGAAAACAAATTTTAAAAAATATTAGAAAATTTATAGTTTTCAAATATTTTGAAAATAAATTTAGAAAAACATTAGAAAAAATATTTTTTAAAAAATTAGAAAAACATTACAAAATTTTAGAAGTTAAATTTAAAAAATAAATAAATAAATAAATTAAAAATTAAAATATATATATATATGTTAATGTTAAATGTAAATATGTCAAATTCACTTTAATGTCTTAATCTTAGAAGTTTAATTAAATGACATATCTTAAGGGTCTAGATCCTGAAATGTACATGTAAAAATATAGATTAAAATGTATAATTTTTTATTTTGAACATAGATGTACATGTATATTTGTTCATGGTTAAAAGTAAATGTATGTACATATTTTAAATAAATTCACATTTTTATATGTATAATTTGTGTATATGTTAACTATTGATCTTAATTTATCTTATAACTAATTGTAATTAACTATATTTAATAACACATGTCTTAAGGGGAGATCCTAAATTATACATAAGAATGCAGATTAAAATGTATATTTTATTTCATAAATGTACATCTAAATATGTTCATGTGGTAGATATAGATGTACATACATATGTTTTCAATATTCATGTTTAAATGTACATATGTTATTATTTTTAATGTCTTAATAATTAGAAGTATATAATTAACTATATAATTCAATGACATGTCTTAAGAGGAGATCCTAAATTATACATATATAAGAATGTAGATTAATTTGCATTTCTACCTGTATGAATATAACATACATGTACATCCAAACCCTAACCCTAACCATTATCCAAATCCTAACCTTGACCTTAAAATTTAATTTCTAAACCCAATATTATAAATGATAATAAATACCCTAAATCATAATCTTGAACCAAATCATAAACTTCATATGCTAAGTTCCCTTATCCTAAATTCTTAACCATGGACTTTAATATTAACCCTTAAATTTAATGCTAGAAATTATGTAAGTTCATGTAAACCCTGACAGTGTCATAAGGTCTTAAATCTTACCCTAAAATTGAGCCTAATTACACGAAAACCCTATTTGAAAACCTAATTGAAGCCTAACTTACATAAAATTAAAACGAGTTGACCCTAATCCTAAATTGTTAAAAATTACATTTGAGATACATGCACATACATGAAGTATGACCCTTGTTTTAAATGATATATATGTAACCCAACTTGAAACCTAAACCTCGAAACATTTTTTTTTTTTTTTTTTAAAAAGGGGTAAAAATTTATTCAAATAAAACCAAATTACAGAAGGCGTCAGACCCAACCAACCAAAACACCAACCCAAAACCAATTACATTCTGTCCTTTTCCACTAATTGCTCGAAAGTCCTAGCAAGATCAGCAGGAAGATCATCCCTAACAGAAATATCCCAACCAACACCTTTCTCTGATGCCCATTTTGCCAAGACATCAGCCACTCCATTCTATTCCCTAGGAATATGACAGAAAGAGATCCCATCCACAAAGCTACTCAAGTGGAGAATCTCTCTAACAATAGAGGCAATTTGCCAGCTAGATTCATCCACTCTCCGATTATTTATCATATCACAACAATCTGAGAGTCAGACTCACACACCATTCTCCTCCAACCAAGAGAACAAGCCTGCTCCATAGCCACCTTAATGGCCAAAGCCTCCATCACGTTATTGGATTGAACTCCTTTCTGAATAGAGAATATGAAAATAACATTGTCATCTACATCTCTCCCAATCCCCCCCCACTACGGCCAGTCCAGGATTCTCACGGGAGGAGCCATCAGTGTCAATCTTTAGGACTGCATCAAGAGGAAGACTCCATCTCCCCACTCTACAAACCTTCCTCTTTTGTGGCTGAGATCTCTTACTGCTACTAGTTCCAAATCCTTTATCCACTAATCCTAAATTCCTGATAATACAAGAATCACTAGGATCTACTGGCTCTGACATATCACATTTAGCAGAGATAGTCTCTTGAAGCCTGGTTAGGATCAACTACCATAGTTTAGTGGCTCCCAAGTTGGAATTATAGAAGATCTGACAGTTATGCTCCAACCAAAGATTCCATAGAATGAAAGAAGGTCCAATAGCCCAGGCCACCTGAAGGAATTAAGTTTTCGTAGGGGGTCTGCCAAGGCTATCCCAAAATTTAATAAGAGATTCGACATGAATACGGCTATGGCACCACGCCTCCCACCACTTATGCTAGATCTTTCTAGAGAGAGGACATAAGAAGAAAAAATGAGAAACATCTTCCCCATCCAACATACATAGGGGACAGAAAGAGGGTCCCTAAAACCCTCTTCGCTGGAGATTATCCCAAGTAAGACACTTATTTTGCGCAACCAACCATAGAAAAAAATTACATTTTGGCCAAGAAAATTTATTCCAGACCTTCCTCCACCAGGGAACCACCTGAACTACATTACATTGGCTATCCAGCCGAGCATATCCCTAGGCCACACTAAACTTACCTTTTGGGCAAGGACCCCAAGCCAGGATGTCTTTGTCTTTAGAAGAGCTATAAAGCCTAGCAGAGAGAAGATGCGCCAGTTTAGCCCGAATCTCTGAGGAGCCCCCTGTGGGCCAAATTTGTGGATCCTTCCAACTAGCCACCTCCATCAATCCACACCTCCAAACAATCTTGAAGTGAGCTATCGTGGTCCAACCTACAGAAGAAAAAACCTAAAATAGAGGCAAAAGGTGGGGAAAACTGGAGAGAATAGGAAGGTGGCCATCCCAAGAGTCCTGCCAGAATAACACACTTGACCCCTCATTACAGATCCAGAAAAGGCCATCATTGATAAGAGGAGCACCCCTTTTAAGGGTGTCCCAAATAAAGGACCCCTTAGCATTAAGCTCAAGTCTAGGAATATCCTGGACCTCCACTCCTAAGAAATACATATGGGTCAGAATCATGGCCCAATCTTGATCTTGATTCTTGCACCATCTCCAGTATAACTTTGCAGCAAGAGCTTTGACACTGAGAGCCATACATTTAAGACCTAGACCCCCAGCAAACTTAGGCAAACAAACCATGTCCCAGTTGACTAAGCTCCATTTAGAGGATTGGAGATTGCCTGACCAAAGGAATTTTTATGGCAAAGCATCAAAATATTTCAAAACTCCCATGGGAGGTGTTTGCACTAAACACCTATAAATAGGAAGAGCCTGAATCACAGTCTTGAGCAGGGTAACCCTCCCAGCAGATGAGAGCCACCTATGAGTCCAGTGACTCACTCTGCTAATAATATCAATCAAGAATTTCAAACCTTGAAACATTATCATTTAAGAGTAATATAAATAATTTATTAGGTATCCTTTAATTGAATTCTCTAATAATACCCTCCAAAATATAATAAAATCTTAGAATAACAAATTAACTCTAACCATAACCAAACTCTCAACTTTAAAGTTATCTTATACTTATATGCAAATTAATCTAGGTCTGATGTGTTATAGATTATCTAGGTCCATGATGTGTGATGTATGTTTAATTACATGTGTATAATTTTTAATGTTAAAAATAAAAAAGTATGTACAACAAACAATTTAGCTCTTCATACATTTTTACAGATATGGCTTCACACGATATGCTTGATGCGACTTTTGGTGCGACACCTGATGTAGTTCCTACTGCGGTTTCTACTATGACATAGGTTGATGCAATTCCTATTGCAGCACCTGATGCAAATCTCGATATGGCTCCTCGTGCAGCTCGTGGTGAGGCTCCTCATGTACCTTGACATAGGGCTCATCGTGCAACTCATGTTCTAGC
The DNA here is from genome assembly GCA_028749045.1 of Cupressus sempervirens. NCBI lineage: Eukaryota > Viridiplantae > Streptophyta > Pinopsida > Cupressales > Cupressaceae > Cupressus > Cupressus sempervirens. Next base: position 299,687,064 of record CM053786.1, on the reverse strand, counting down.
TCCTAGTGCGGCTCATGTTCCAGGTCAGGCTGCACCTATAGCTCCTGCTAGAGGTCCTGCTGCACCACCTCCACGCATCGATATTGATGCATTATTTTCATTTTCAGAGCATGAGGTTGCTAGACTGCAGCACTCTATATTAAGCTCTGATGATGGTGTTTATAGAGACATATGTACTACGATATGTAGGAGTTTACATGATTTGACAGCTAGGTTTAGAGGTCACCATTCATTTACTCTTTCCATATTAGTTTCCATATCTAGGGAGCTTAGGGCTGAGGTTTTAGGAGATGCATCATTTGATGACGTCAAGAGGGTAGCCCCTAAAGACGTCATCTGGAGAGAGTTATTTCCAGCTTATGAGGGGACACAGGGTAGGGTGAGAGGCTACAGAGTCACACGATGTAGAGACCTTATTATTGCTAGCATGATCTATCCACAATTTTTAGCTTCATATGGTCATTATCCTAATAACGACCAAATACCCCTTTATTTTGCACAGTAGTTGTACACTAAGTTTCATATAGGGCTCAATGTCAACTACTTGGATATTCTTGATTATTATGGACAGGGGCGTGGTCGGGTGGCAGATCATGACTAGTACCACAGTGTATATCGTCTGCCACCTGCAGATCTTAGATAGTTTGTTGGATCGAGGATGCCTCCTGTGATTCCTACACATGCACCTATTGCAGATAGAGTTGTCATTGCTTCCCAAATGGAAGGAATTGACACTATTGGGCACATTGCATCTGCAGCAGCTAGTATCACACCAGATTCTATTGGTTGTTATCTTCATAGTCGACATCCTCATCCACTTGGTCGACCATCTTCACAGGCATCTAGTAGCACTTCAGGTGCCTCCTCCTCTGATGCATATAGAGCTGCTAGGCTACCAATGCCAGGCGATATTCATGATCTTTCAGGATAGCAGACACATATGGATATGTCACTGTATTTTTTGGAGGATATGTTGCACTTTATTAGCTATATTTTTGATACACAGAGGATTCCAGTACATGCGGTGATGGATGTTGTTAGATAGCATCAGAGCCTCGACACAGTTCCACAAACACAGGCCGCCACACCAGTGACAGATGATACACCTATGCATAGCTCACAACATTTGGCACTAGACTCACAACACTCTACAGATGACTCGAGCATACAAGTTGGAGATGTCCATATCACAGCTGAGGGCCTTGATGATTTTGGTGAGCAGTTGCGAGGCCTATCTAAGATTGATACTAGTTTGACCCTGGGTCTTTCATCACACATGGACCTGTTATTCAAACTTGGTAGCACTAATTCTACACTAGATGTACTCAGCCAGTTACACAGTCCACTTCACTCAGATTTACTAGTAGTTGGACATGGAGTTTCAGGCTCAAGTGCATCAGTAGATGATATGATGGAGTCTGTTGATCATCCTCCACCTCCGAAGACCCAGGTACATATATAATTTATTTTTAATTTTAAATATATATAAAATTAAAAAATATGTTCATTTATTGAAAAATTTAGTTCAGATATATATGCAGATATTTAATTTAATCTTTAACTCGTAATAAATCATGTAGGCATAGGTTGCTAAGCACATGGTTACACATATTGTTGGTTCAGGGAATCATATACATGAGAGAGATGATTCTATTGAGGCACCTGGTAGTGCTCAGGTACTTGAGTTTTAAATACTTTGTTTAAAGTTATTTAAATATTTTGAAAACTAGATATATATATCTATATATATGCAAATTTTTATTTAATTTGAATGTATATGTACATGATGCACACATGTATATATATGTTTAAAAGATAGAACTCTAACACATGTATGTATATATGTATATATATTTGCAGGGCTTGGTTGATGCACCTCGGCTAGAGGATGTACAGGAGACTCGATCAGAGGGTCGTTCTATTCGTATACGTCTTGAGGGGTCCTTCTAGTAGTAGATCAGATTTATATATTTTTTGATGCATATATATTGGAGGTCCAATTTACATGTACACATGTGTATTTCAGTTCCTTGATGACATCCATGTACTTTCAATTTTTATTTGATTATTGAGTATTTCAATGTTAGATACCATCGCATGTACGTATATATGACTTTTTATATTTTGCTACATACGTATATTTATTCGAGATTTGCATTTTGCATTTCAGATACATAGAGATATATTAGATCTGTAGATGTTTATTCTTGAGACGTGTATATGTGTACAAGTTGATAAATGAATTTAAATTATTAAATTCATCCATGGTACAATTAATTTAAATTATTAAATTATATAATTTTTTAATAAACTAAATTTGATAATTAAGAACTTATGATCATACAATTAAAAATATATTTAATTCAAGATGAAATTCAATAGTTTGAAAAAAAGTTGATATTTAAGAATTGTAACATAGATAATGAAATTGTGTAAGTTCGAAATTGTAACATAGATAATGAAAGTGTTGAAGTATAAAAAATACATAGAGGGTACTATGCAAGACAAGCAAGCAATGTTTGAATTATGTGATGCAATCCCTAATTTGTGTCCCAATGAACTAATTGATTTTGGAGTTCCTGGGAAACCTATTGGCAATTTCAAGCAGAACCTCTCCCCCCATGACTATTCAAGAAGCACTTCTGCAAATAAAAAAGTATTGGCCTTCATGGGATCAGACGACAAAAAAAAATTCCATAGACTCAAGATGATGTGGCACTATCCTTATTGATCAACTGAGAGTTATGATTCAGAATGTTTTTTCTATTGACACCTGAAAGTTCGTTAAATTGAAAATATAGAAAAATTAAATTTAAACTTCAAAGAATTCAAAAATAAAACTTAATAATAAAATTTTATAATTTAATCATGCATAAAAGTTAAATAGACGTACACATCCATACCTGTTATCTCCCAGAAGACTCTATATGGTGTCTGTCGACTCATTGTTGATGATGTCCCGACCTCATCTAATGAAAAATGAGTCTTACACCATTCAAAAACATCATGTGCATCATTTACATGAACTCCCTAATAATTCATTTGATATTTTTGCAAAGCATGTTTGATGCAAGCTCCAGCACCATCATGTTCACCTTTTCCATGACAACTCTCAAAGAAATTCCATATGTGTTTTATATTCTCATTGCGATGATATCTACACAATGCATAAAATGGTCTAGATGATTTAAACTGTGCGGCACATCCATCAGACCAAACATAATGTTTATCAACATTTATGTTTCTTTCTTTCAAATAAGAAAAGAACGTATTGAAGCAATGCTCAACATAGTGAATATCATGTTCTTTATCATCACTTATATAAAAATGATATTCCTTTATAATTACTCATGCTTGAACTATACTCTGAACACCATCCAAATCTAACTGTGCATGTCTATAAAAAACATGTACCATAATAGTGACCTACTTATTAAAATAATAATCTGATTGAATTGCCTTCTGATGAACAAATGAATAGTTTTCTGCAAAATCAACAACTGATACAATTGTTCCAAGTGGAAAATTATCTCTCAGAGTTTGAAACTATTGTGCTTGCCACTTTGCAAAAAATGCATGACAAATATAAGTTTGAATCAATTTCTTAAATCTGTCCATAAATGTTAGAACAGGCAACTCATCTTCAACATATTCCAACCTTTTTGTTTCTTTCCCCAACTTTGTTTCATTCTTGACATACTTGTAACTTTTGCAATTCAATATTTTTGTTACATCAATATTTTTAGTTTTCAAAGGAAATAGAGCCAATTCACCACATGTTTCACATAATCCTTTGATGCAATTTATTTGACCAGCTGGATCATCTATGTTGTCACACAAAATGGATGATATAAACTCACTTCTCCTACTAGGAGGAGCAACATGAAAACCATATGTGTCTTCTAAAAACTTTCGAAATACCTGATAGTGGAGATCAAACTCAATATGATGACGACAACAACACATTTCAAACACTTTGTTTGACCTCACAAAGTATGGCTTCAATTTTTCAAACAATGTTTGCCCAACTTTTACATTAGGATGTTGACTACAAAACGACACATATAACTCATGTTGTGTTGCGTCCAACCAATGTTTTGTATGATGTTCATATTGACTAGGTGCAATCCTATACCTGATAACATCTCTACTATTTGATGAAGGACGAGTGTTATCAATCCAAAATGATATGATTAATTTTTTTAATAACTCTTCAATCCTATTAGAACGAGGTGCTCTACACATGATTGCCCAATTGCCCTCCATAGTACTATCATCCACAATTAATCTTCTCTTAACATATTCTCTCATTGTTTTCCTACTAAAACCCATTTCAGATGAAATTGAAGATATTTGTCTATTTTGGGTCATATTTTTAATTACAACAGACATCAACATCACTTTTCTTGCTACAGACTTATCTTTAGTTTGAGAGTGTTTTCCTATGTTTCTCAAACCTTGTTTAACATTTTCAATCAAATCAGTTTGCATGTTAGAAAATCTTCTCTTTTTTGATGTTGTGTTTACACCTAACAATTTCAATGCCTCTTGCAACTTTTTTTGTGTAAGCAAAAGTGAAAGCAACTAAGCTTGTTCAAGTGTTTCAGTATTATCAAATTGAGTCATAATTTCTCTTATCTTCTTCTTCATTGACCTTCTCTTAGACAAACTTAATGGTTGAACACTAGCTGCAAGTTTTCTCAATTTATCTACATCCATTTTAAGTAAATGATCTAAATTCTTATGAGAAATACCATACTTTACAAATTGTACAATATTTAAGAGTTCATCCATACTAGTTCTTGCACCTGATCTCAACCCTTCTCTAATTTCTATTATTGGAATTTCTACAGGGACCGATCTTGAGCCTTCTCCAACATCCATTGTTTAAGATTCAACAAGGAAAGATTCTGACACTTCTCCGACTTTTCTTATTTGAACCTCTGTAGGGACTGATCTTGAACCTTCTTCAACATTCATTGTTTGAGATTCTGTAGGGAGTGTTCCTGACCTCTCTCCCATAGGCACTACTTGTACTTCTGTTGAGCCTTCTTCAACATTTCCTTCACCTTGTTTAATTCGATGATAACATGCCACAGTTTTCTGAATATTTCTTTGTTCTGCTTCATCAGATCTTCTCCTTACATATTTTTTTTTCCTTCCTCTCTTGTTTCCCATTATAAAATCAAAAAAAAAAAAAAAATTATCCCTTGCATCAAGATAAATTTCATGCAGTAACCAGATAAAAAAATCATTGTACGGATTTGACTGTTGTTGTCAGTACTTTTAAATTATTTGATAGAAATCAATAGAATGCAGTCGTCTGCAACAAGACATAAATATTTTTCATTATATTACTAAAATCTGTGAGTCGCATTCTTTACAAGTAGCAAAGCACCAAATCCTTCTTAAGCCATCATTGAATCAAAAGAAATAACATGGTATGAATACTATAATGTTTATCCTAAAAAATAAATTTTTCTTTCTTATAAAATATATAATTGTTTTGTCTCTTTAATTTTTTCGTTCTTATTGTAGGACTAGAAAAATGGGTTAAATGCATAATATACTATGAGAAATCACAAAACTCAATCAACATACATTAACACCCACTAGTCTACCATGAGAGCCAAAATAATCAAAAAAAGTAAACACAAGGTTAGAAACCCCCTCTTTTATTTGTAGCTCCCATGTCCTTCTTTTTTCTGCAAATGATGTAGCTCCAAAGTTTCTTGAAATGAAAATTTTGAGTGTTTTGAGTGATTTAGAGTGTTTCTTAAGGTATTGGGATGCAATGCAAGGTGTGGAAGTGCAGATTAGGGTTTTGGAACCTAGAATGAAACACCTAATTATCAAGTGCACCCTAAAACTACCAACTACACCCATGAAGTGTGCAGTTGGTAAAACAGGGTTGCAGTTGATAAAAGAGGTCAAAACTTGATAATTAAGATGTGGTTATGCAAGATATGAGTGTTTTTTATATTTTTAAGTGTTTAGGGATGTTATGCAATGTGAGGAAATGTTAAATGACCTAGGATTTTGATATGCAAAGTACAAATGTCCTAGGGATGTTATGCAAGTGCAAATGCAAGGTGTCGTTTTGAAGGTATGCAAGATGAAGATTATGATGTGCAAAATGAAGGTTAGGGTTATGTTTTGGACTTGGTAAGGATGTTAAAGGTAGGTGTACGCAAAGTGGACTATGCAAGGGATGGTTTCATAGGGTTGATAATGACGTTTAGGCTATGCAAAATGAGGATAGGTGATCAAGAAGACAAGTTGGTTGATGGACAATTTGATAGGGTTTGATAGTGAAAATGATGTTACGGTTTGAAAAATGCAATATAAGGGGGATATACCACTAGGGTAAGTCAAAAAGGACATTTAGAAATATGATTATTCTAATGATAGCTCGGTATACATAAGGTTTTTTGAACTTAGGTGAAATATTTACAAGGTATTAACCTAAGAGTTTAACATTATGACAATAGACTTTGGATCTTGATCAAAAAAATGACAAAAAAAGATAAGATCAAAATGACAAAGCCAAATCTACCTTGACATAGGTAGTAGTTGGAAAGTTGGGCTGAAACTAAGGCAATTCTAAGAGCTATGTTTTCCAAATTTTTTGTTGAAAAATGGGTCAAACTTTACTAGTGCCTCTATAGAGATGGAGAAAAGGCCCAATTGGTGAAGGGATTGAGAAGAAGAGGGATATGGAGATAAAAGGAAGAGATAAACAAAGATAGTGAGAATGAAATATATAACTAAGAGAAGGTAGAGAGGAAGATATAGGGATAGAGATGGATAAAGGGAGAGATGGAGAAGAAATATGGATATAGAGAAGAGGTGTATGTGGAGAAAAAAATGGATAGGTGATGAGAGAAGTGAAAGGGGTAGACAGAGATGGAGGGATGAATATAAAAATGAGACACAAGTAAATAGTGTTTGTGTGTGTGTGGGAGAGGGAGAGAGCAATGAGGGAGAGACACATTGAAGGAGATAATTCAAAATGAATGCTCAAAATGATGTGTAGGACATCCGAAATGATGGTTAAAGTAGTCAAGATGAGGGTTGGGTATGCAAAGATGCAAGATGGAAGATGCAAAGTGATAATTTTTTAGATGAAATGCAAAGGATGCAAGCTTAAATGCTAATGATTGCAATGTGAATATGAGGGATACTAAAATGGTGCTATATGAAGTCTATATGATGCAAGTATGAGGCTCAAACTATGAAGAATGCAAGTGGATGCTATGCAAGAGTGAAATCTATGTTTTGCCAAGCACATTTAGGAGCACAAGTTGCTATGTTTTCCAAGGTTTGAATGTATTGAACCAAAGTTTGTAATGTTTTGACAATGTTTGATATTTTGACAAGGTTTTGAAAATTTTCAAGGTGTAAATTTGAATGTTGGATTTTATCTTGATTATGTTTTACACACACGCAAGACACATTAAGACAAGAATAGCTGTTGTTAAAAGTGAACAGTCACACCACAACCTAGGTTTTAGGACTCTATCCACTGAATTCCTACTTGAACCAAAGTTCAGCCGTGCTTATCCAGAGCGGACAACTTAGGACCTTGGCACCATAGGCTCCCCCTTACAGCGCACTCACTTCTCGAGGCTACCATGATCCGCTTCCCAAGGGGCATGACTTCCCAAGTGATTGTTGTCTCTACTAAGGACCACGAGAATGTAGGATGTCTTCACGGGCATGGGTGACCCCTTGAGCTAGTGGATAGAAAGGATTTTGGCCACTAAAACATGGTTTTTAGTAAGGGCATTCTGTTTAGCAAGTGAGTGATAAACTTCCTCAAAAGGTCTCCCAACCTCGATAACTGGGGTTTGACGCGCCACAAGGATATTGGAGGAGAGATGTCACTCAGCAATATCGTTGACACGGCTTTCACCGTAATCGAGTTTTATATAGCAGCTAGAATGTTGACTTGGATTTTGGCCTGTTACCGCTCTGAGGTTGTCCCTTGGCATACCCAATATCGAGTATCTTGGTCCAAGGCAGGCCTCCTATAGAAGTTACACGGATTTCTCTTACACCCAAGATCCACGAATGGCGAGGGGAGAGGATACGTCCAATGCAACTCCTAGGGATTTTAACACTGTAAATATGCTAGGAAGAAAATAAAAAGTTCATTTTAAGCACCAAATGAAGTGTTATTTAATCTAATAAATCCACACACATGGTTTTGACAAACACACAATGGTCTTCGACAACGTCCTACAAAGAAAACATTAGTAGTTTGTTATGATCATGTCTTCATCCCACAATTGCCACATGTTGCAAGGAGTCCATTAGTAACACAAAATCATCTAATCTATGTTCTAGAAGGAAACGAAAACCTTAGATTATTTCTTTATAGAAATTGAGAATTCATAAAGAGTTATGACACATTTATTTTTATCAAATGAATTTGATTTGAAAATAAAATTAAATATTTTTTATTAATTCAAGTTATAAATTAAAAAATTTAATTAAATGTGAAAGAAGATAAGAAATATTGATTAAAGCGTGAACGAAGATAGGAAGAATATTAATTTTCAAATATTGAGAAATCTCTCACCTGCCTTCAATTTATCTGTCGAAAAAATTCATGGCAAAGACAGGCCCGCAATGCACTATCAGGTTGATACTAAATACGGAGATTGATGACACAAAATGATGTCTCTAATGAAAATTTGCAATCAATGATTGAAATGTGAGACATGGTGATTTTTTTTTCGTGGATAGAATGATGTTTCATGCATGTAGGCGCAGGGCCCATTTTTGATATTTTTTTGGCTTTTTCGATTGTTCGCACGAACACAAAATTTTTAGCTATGTTCGCGTGAACATAGCTAGATATTTTTCTGGCTGCTATGAAAGTGCAAAGAACATGTTCACCTGAACATGTGTTCCTGCGAACATGCATAATATGTTCCCTCGAACACAGTGTTCGAGCAAACGCTCAAAATTAGGGAAATTTGAACTCATTTTTCATAAATTTTTGTATTTGTTGCTCTTTTGACTCCCATAATTGCAGGAGAATGATCTCCTACTATAAAATAAAAAATGTCAAAATGTGTTGCAAAGCAAGCTTTCCAATGACTATAATTTTAATACATATTTTAGTTGTTAAGACTTTCAAATATGAGTTTAACTCATTATAGGTTCATTACCAGTTCATTACTGATTGAACATCAACCAACTTCGACACTTCGGGAAAATTAGTAAATTAGGTCAAATTTTTTTTGAAAAATATGTAGGCACTAGCTTATTGAGATACCTTACTATTCAAAAAAAAAAACTAGGTTTATGATAAGTTGACTTCAAATTATCTGTGTCAAACGGAATGTATGTCTAAATTACAATTCATGTCACTTCAAAACTTCATAAACTATACAATATTCAACAAAAATAAATCAAACCAAATGCAGACATTGGATATTGATGTTAAAAATCCAACACAGAAAGAATTACTTCATTATCATTTCTAGAAAAAAAGTTATGTGTGTCAAACGGACTGTCACTCTTTAAAATATTGAATTTTATTATGTACCACTTTTCAGAGGAGATAAAAAAAATTGACATAATTTTTTTTTTTTAGATTAAAAAATATAGTTACAAAGTAGGAACAAAGTGTTCAAAATCACTAGTTTATGTCATCTTGAAATTATTTATAGTTTTGGAGATATAGTCACTTGAACGTAACGTTTGTTGCAAAAATATTTATTTTAGTGTCAAAATTGGTCAAAAAGTGGAACCCATTATTGTGGGATCACCCTGTATCTAATGAAGGTTACAATGTTTGATCATGAAACAAGATCTACCTTGTGAAAGGTCTTCCCTATTAAAGGCTTACAAAGACTATTAGGTCTTACCCTATTAAAGGATTTCAACACCCTGTTAGAAGTGTGCCTTATTAAAGGACTTTAACTCATAATTATGTAAGCACCTTGTTAAAGGATTTCAATGTAGCCTATTAGGACTACTCTATTAAGAGATTTTATAGATTCACCTGTTAGAATGTTTCAGCATTGATCCTAGGGTTAGCACTTTGTTTCTTGATGATAGATCACTTCCATACTAATGTATTCTTGATCGTTCTTGACTAGATATCTCTCTGCTGTATGCTATTCCCTTCCTTTGTTCTCCTTTAACTAATTCTGCAATGCAATTTCACTTCACAATTTCTCAGCCACCATGAATGCTCTCTTTGCACATGCAAACTTCTCTCTTCACTCCTTCCAAATGCATATAAAGTTTAGTGTTTGTCCTCCTTAAGAAGACCTTAGTGACTTAGGGTTAGGTATGAATCAATGACTATGATTCATCCATTTTTCTGCTTAAACCTTCCCTTTTTCCGATTGGATTCATATAATTCATAGGGATTCCAACTTAAGATTCATCCTTATCTCTAAAATAGCATAATTGAATCTGTAAGTTAGCTCAAGAATGGTTTACATAGTAGTTTGTGTCATTATAAAAAAAACTATGACAAAATTATCTTACTTGGCATCTAAAGTCTCTGATGCTCGACATATACTAAATTCTGTGTTGTGACTCGACATCTAAATGACTCAGCATCCACTACTTACTTAGCTCCTAAATCACTTGGCATACACTATTTGGTCAGCACTTAAGTGACTTGGCACTCACTGTGGACTCAACATACTCTATCTTATACATGTTGTGATTGGCATACACTACTTGTTCAACATGAACTAAGTAAATCACTCAAGTGTGTAGACACTCACTTGTCCAAACCAATTTGAGATCAACAATCTCCCCCTTTGACATGAGTGTATCCTTATTCTTATAAGCATAACATATCTTTTATTTGTCTTATGTACAAAACTTCAAATTTTCAAAATTTTGCAACAACTTATACCTCAAAATTTTATAACTCCCCTAAGTTGTTTGATCTATTTTGTACTCAAAATTATGTAATCCTGCTAAGTAGATATGCCTCAACTAATACTCTTTCTCTTGATCTTGCTTGCTCCCCCATGCTCTGCTCTTACTCTATCTTATACTCTTCCTCCCCCTTTTATTGTTTCTCCCCCTTTTCTTAACTTTCTCCCCCTTTTGACACCAATATCAATGCACTATACACTAATAGTGTGTTTTTCCAAGAAAGATTTATGGACCTTAAGGATAATTTTAAGAGCCACATCCCAATTTTCACATGCTACATCCAAAGACTTAATTTGGATAGCCAACTCAACAACAAGGTGGACTAGGCCATCTAATGTAGAAAGATTGGGGTCTTTCTTCATAAGATTTTTTTCATAGCCTAAATCCCTATGCAAAATTTCCATGTCAGGAGTCAATTTTGTTTGGATGCTAATTAGTTTGGCCCTTATGTTGGCTTCTTCAACATATAATTCTGCTAACTGAGTCTGGGTTTGCAATAAAGCTCTAAAATGTTTCTCACTTTGAGCTGGATTCATAGGCAATTTTTCACCTGATGAATTAATTTGACTTTCCAAAATCAAAATGTGACTCCTTGTCTCTTGTGTGAAGAGTGTGGGGTTGCACAATTTGGTGTACAGTGAGAAAATGTTCTCAAGTACCTTCTTCACACTTTCTACCTTAGTTACCAATGTAGCTTGTGTAACTTTATCTAAAGGTTGTACATTAGTGACTTGAGGGGTGATAGTAGGTGGTTCTTGTTTTTTCACCTCTTCCCTCAATTTCCAGTCACTAATTTCTAAATTTCATCTACACTCACTAATACAAGATTATCACATAATTTTTCCTATAGTATAGATTGATCTAGTATCTTTTTCAGATCTTCCTCTATTAGGGGATTGATGTTTAGAGCAATGAGATTAGAAACATCCTTCAATTTTACTATTTTAGTATTTACACTTGTTATATGTTGAGGGTTGACATTTGGCACTTGTGTATCTTGTACACTCTATTCTTCTTATTGCTCTTTCTTAAATATTGCCTAGTCATCTATATTCATTTATGTACCTCCCTAGAGTATGCCTTCATTTTTTTATCTTCTTCATCATCCTTAACCTCAATAGGCTCATGTTTACCTTCTTTTACTATAGCAAACCCATATGTGACATTCCACATCTAAGTGGACTTCTTTACAACATCTTCAATGTTATTTTGCAATATGCTAAAGGCTCTATATTTTGGGACAAACATAACAACATATTTATTTATTGCTTTATTAATTTGTGCCTTGCTAAGTTTAGAAATAACTTAAGCAAGTGATGTTTCCCTAATCCATCTTTCTAGGTTCAAACAAAATGTCATTTTTGCTCTATACTTTCATATAAACTTTTAGGCATAGAGTTTGTAAATTCTAGAGTTCCATCATGGCATATATTTCCTCCTCCACTTGATTCTTTTCAACTTTTCCAAGATTATCAAAACCAATGTGAGAACATCATGATAAATTTGCACTATTTTTAACATTCTCACATATGTGTCTAGATCAGAAGATGGGTTGTGACTCACCACTTGGAATTGGCTATTGTCATTTGATTCTTTTCTTTCCTCATTAGATTCAACTTGAGCAATGTACTTTCTCCTTGGTCTTTTAAGTGCTCCTCCTTCCTACTCTATAGGTTTGGTCTTCTCTTTTTTCTTTTATGTAGTGACATGTGCACTAGCCCTTGTGGTAGGTGTTGTAGGTTTTGGTTGACTTGTTTTGGATATCTTCTTAGATCTTGTCACTGGTTGAGCCTTAGCCTTTCTCTTCTTCTTATCAGTAGAAGTATGTACTTCCTTGACTTCTTCTTCCTTGATACCTTCTGCAATTTATGTCTCTTCCTCTTTTTGATCTTCACTCATTCCTTGTGTTAATGCAAGTGGTTCTTGGACCTGGGTGTCTTCTTCTTCTTCACCCTCTTCCTACTTTGTACCTTCACCGAATTTAGCTTTCTATTTCTTTACCAACTTCTCCTTCTTCTTGATGATAGAGGTAGTCTTTAATTCCATGGTAATCTTAGATTTGGCCATCTCATAATTACCAAATACTTTGGCATCCTTATCTATATCTTTTGCAAGTAATGTAGTTATTTCTATAGAGGCCTCACCTACATTAATTTCATAGCCTAATGGCCTTAGCCATCTTACCCTTGGACTTTCTGCTTGAAAAAATGTACAATTAGCATCAACTAGGCAACAAACATCATCATAATGGTTTTTGATCAATGATACTAGAATCCTCAATCTCTTTTTCATAGATTGCTTGAAGTCCTCAAAGTAACTTGTGATTACTAACTCAAAATTCTCACCTAGCTATTCAATGAACTTTCCTATTTGTATTGCCACAAACTTGTTTGTCTTCCATGACATAGTTCCAAATGTAGGAAATGTATTCTAAACATAGAAGAAGATACATATCAAGATAGAATCAAATTTTCACTGAGCACTCTTTTTTTTCCTTATTTTTCCTAGGTTTTATCTCAATTTTCGTATCCATAGCTTGGAAAGATCATATGTGTGATCCTTCTTGATAATCTTGTAACCCACATCCACTATAATACAAGGCACATTGTTCAATTTGCTTGATTGGTAAACTTATGTACAATTACCCTTACTGCAAATTCTTTCAATGGATCTATGATGTTGTCAATTCTCATTCCTCTCTTATTCCACATAGCTCATATATTCTTTTCAATAACCTCTTTTTAATTTCTCCTTAAAGTCTTAGGCTGATCTAGGGTTGGATACCCTATTACCTTATAGATTATTTTTTTGATGATTTTAATAGGCCCATTTTCTAACCAAAGTGAACTATCATGAATCCTGCTTAATACAATCCTATAGGAAATCTAGGGAATGAGTTAACCTTTCCTTTTCTACAATTTTGAATTCTTCGCTTAATGCACTATTTTCACATATTCCATCATATGCTTGTCTAATCTCCAAGTCTCCAGTACTCCCAATCTTATAGTTGTAACATTTTTTGACATCTTGAATCATTAAAACATTTGGTGGTATCATGGATAATGAACTAGAGGGATCTTTTTTGTATGCAATATTAGGTATGGCCTTAAAAATTGGTTGTATCACTTCATTTCTAACTAGTTGAACATTCAAAACCTCTTTACCATCTACTTCTTTTGCCTTAGAAGAACTAGATTTCATTATAAGAAACTAGGATTTATGGAAATAGAAATAGCATAGCTTGACGCATGTTAAATACCTTCCAAGATCTAATGAAATTGTGTTGAATCATTTTTCAAATCTTCTGCAAACACTTTGGATGAATTTCCTGATCACCTCTTTCTCTTCTTGCTCTTTCTCAATTTTTAAATGATGTAAAATGAGTTGAAATTGATAAAATACCCCTTTGGAGTACTCCAATTAATGTTGAGTGCTTACACAGTTCTAAGCTCGACATCAACTAATTTTAGGCTCACTTGGCATCCATCAGTCTGTTTGTTCCTTCAGCAACCATTACAAGCTTAGCATCAACTAGCTAGTCTATTAGCTTAGCATCCTCTAGCATTTCACTAGGCACACATAGGAAAATTTTCATGCTCAATAGTGACATGGAAAATTTAAAGATTTTTCTTTAATTCCTAATAAAATCTTGCATCTTTGTTCATGCTTATGTAAAATTTTCATTACTAGATTCTTTGGAACTAATGTATGATGTAACTTTTGAATATTAGTCCCACATACCTCTTGATTTCTTAGTTTGATGAGGTGTGATCACTTGATCCATTAGGTGAAGTGATCCCTTCTCCACTTGATGTACTATAATCCTCTTTCTTCTTCCATGTCTTGTTCATTTCATTTCTAAAATTTTCAATATCTTCCTTGCCTTTTCCTTTATTGAACTCACAACTTGGTGCCTTTAACCTTGTTGGATAGTATTGACTAATGTGACCAAGCTTCAAACAGCTAAAACATGTGCTTTGACTCAACCACCTTTTGTAGTAACTTCTAAAGTGTGATCTAATACAATTCTTAGGAACATGTCCATATTCTTGACAATAACAACTATACCTTGTATTGTAATCCCAATTATAAGAGTTTCCATTGTTCTTTACCTTTGTTTTCCTATTTGATGACCACATGGGTTTGGATCTACACTCAAAAGCTCTATGTCCATACTTCTAACAGTTATAACAATATCCTTCAAATCTTTGAGTGTACATGGCCTTAGTTCTACATTCATGTACCTGATGACCTTGTTTGTTGCACTTATGGCATTGAACCATGCTTTTATGTTTGACATTTTGATCTATAGTCTTGCTCCTACACACCTTAGCAGTATTTCCTCTCTTACCACAATTATGATAGGTGGGTTTAGAATTCTTACCTTTGCTACTCCTTTCTTCAACACTTTTGGATGAATCTCCTTCTTCAGTACTTGTGTATCCCAATCTAGATGTATCATTATTAGATCTAGGGGATCTCAATAATTGCTTAAAGTGTTTGATTACTTCATTTGGTTTATTGAAACTTTTAGAAAATTCCTTTTGCCTTTTTAGGTCATTGTGTAATTGCACATTCTATAACTTCAATGTTATTATCTCAATGTCATTGACATTCAACTCATAGTTGGCATTCATCATTTGACTCAAAGTATCCAATTGCATGTTAGAAATCTTAGTTATCTCTAATAATTTCTCTTCTAGTCTATTGGTCAAAACTCTTTTGTCATCTTCAATCATCGCTTTGTATTCCATAGCTTTCTTCTTCTGTTTAGTCACCTCACATAGTAGTATGGCTTGTGATTATTGCTCTAACTTCAGATTTCTAATTCAGCTTGGGTTCTATTCTTTTCCATTAGATCTCCAACTACTACATCAAATTCATTAAAGTCTCCATTAGCAAATAGCTTAGTAGTGTCATTCTCTCTTTGCTCCTTCCATACACATATGAAGTTTAGGGTTTTTCCTCCTTAAGAAGACCTTGGTGACTTAGGATTAGGTATAAATCAATGACTATGATTCATCGATTTTTTCTACTTAGACCTCCCTTTTTTTATTGGATGCATATATTCAAAGGGATTCCAACTTAAGATTTGTCCTTATCTCCAAAACATTGTAATTTGATCTTTAAGTTAGCTCAAGAATAGTTTATATAGTAATTTGTGCCATTAAAAATAACTATGATAAAATTCACTTACTTAGCATTTGAAATCTCTTATGCTTGGCATATACTAATTTATATAATGTATCTCGACATCTAAATGATAGGGCATCCACTACGTACTTGGCTCCTGAATCACTCAACATACACTATCTGATCAACACTTGAGTGACTCAACACTCACTATGGATGTGGAATACTCTATCTTATACATATTGTGCTTGACATATACTACTTTTTTAGCATGAACCAAGTAAAATTACTTAAGTGTATAGAAACTCACTTGACAAAACCAATCTGAGATTAACAAAGGGTTGAGATCGATAGAGACATGACATTACAAGAGGTTCCTAAATAAATTAGGTAATTATGAAGATTCTTCCCATATATTTTGATTCTAATAAAAAATGGGGGCATCTCAACCTTGTCTTTAAACATAGCTAGCATTGCCTCCGAAGCATTGACTTGTTGAGATACTATCTTTTGAGGAACAATATTCATATTATGGGGTGCCTTTGTATGATCAAAGGTTTTCATTAGTGCTTCTCATTGATGAGGATAGTTTCGTAGCATGTCAAATATGGACATGTTGGCCTTTGTTTGTTTCAAATCTTCCACCACACTATACTTTTTGGTAGACCAAGTAGGATTTTTCAAGATTGTAGGCACATTTCCTTGATTCTAATTTTGTTGTCCTACATACGAGGGCTTGATTGGTACTAGATTGTTACTAACTATTTGATTGGGAGGAGTCAGTTGTAATGCTGGAGGAATTCAATTTGTCATAGGCTCTTTTTGACTCCGTAGATTGTAAGTATTTTGATTGTCATTTTGAAAAGCAAGCATCTCTTTAGGTTAAATATCTAGTTCCTGACTAAATGGAAAAGAAAATTCTTTGTTGGTTGGTTGTTCTACTTGTGTGTTCTCTATAGAATCATAGGATTCTAGTAGCATAGCATTAAATTGCACATGAGGCACATTATCATTTTCTTGTGAATTCTAATTCATTTCTTGATTTCCATTATAATATGAACCATCATTGTTAGGTGCATTCTGACCATCATCATACTAATTGATGTCCACATACTGAGCATTATTGTTTTTGTTATTTGTAGGAATGCTTCAATTATTTGGATGAGTGTTTCATTGTTGATTTTGTCTTTGGAAGCCATTGTTGTGATAAGAAGGATTGAAATTTTTTCCTCAATTATTTTTTCCTGCATTGTTGTTCCCAATAAAATTTATATTGTAGTTCTGACTGTAATTATTGTTGTTGTAAGGACCAACATTTTTTATTTGAAAGTTGTTACTCTATCCTTTCCACAATATCAAGTGAGTGAGCTCATTGTTCATTTGTCACATGATCTTCTTTATTTGACCAAACTTAGAGGAAAAACTATTGTCAACTTCAGCAGAAGTTGCTACCTTTTTCTCAAAGAAAGAAACTTTTGGAGGTTCATATCTTGGATATTTTATAGCTAGGGTTTACGAAGAGAGTTCCTACTATAATAGAACTAGATTCATTGGTATGAATTGGCTAGGCATCATAGGTGCTCTGACAAGATATGTTGGCATCATTATAATAGCTTGAGTTGGAAGCATCAATCCTCCTCCATTAGGATTGGCCTACTTAGTCAAGGTAATTACTTCCGTGAAGACTTTGTCCAATGTGTTGATATTTATTGTAGAAAGTATTCTTAGGAAAATAGTAGTAGGATGGTCCATAGTGTTCAGATAAATGTGAATTGCAGCTTCAACATGTATAGTGTATAGCATTTCTAGTTTGTAGTATGCCATATGAAAGTGATGGTTGAAGGAAATTGTCTCGGCTGGGTTCCATTTGATTGATATGAATTGTTGATGTATCACAACTAGGTTGATAAAAGTCTTGAATTGTTCCAAGAACAATTTTTTGAAAGTATCCCAGTCTCCAATAAATCCAAGTGGAAAATTA
The DNA here is from genome assembly GCA_028749045.1 of Cupressus sempervirens. Classification (NCBI taxonomy): domain Eukaryota; kingdom Viridiplantae; phylum Streptophyta; class Pinopsida; order Cupressales; family Cupressaceae; genus Cupressus; species Cupressus sempervirens. Next base: position 299,669,033 of record CM053786.1, on the reverse strand, counting down.
ACATACCAATTAAAGGAAGTGTCTCCCAAAGAGTAGGGGAATAAGTGAAGAACCACATTCTCATTAGCAATCTTCTTTTGGTTGCAAAATTATTTGGATACCTTGATGTGATCCTCAAAAGTTCTTATTTCTCCATGGATGAACCTTGGGAAAAAATTCTCAGGATTCTTTACAAGGTTGTTGAGTACACCTATCAAATTGATTGGTGAGTCTAAAAAATTTTCAAAAAAGGCCATTGGAGGATTTGGTGGAATAATGGGTGGTTGTTGTGGAGGTGGAACTAAAGAAGATGATGAAATATTGAATGTTAGTGGTTGAATTCAAGGGAATCCTTTGTCACTACAAGGCTTGTGAAAGTGGGTAAGTTCAAGGAACTCATGTGTACCAAGTGAAGATCTTAAACCTTGCTGAAATGGAGATGACAGATCAAGATATTCTAGTTTACATCAATTTAGGAAAAAGTACACCTCTGCAAAAGAACACTCTCTCAAAAATATGGTGCACCATGGAACCTTGCATACCTTGTGCACCTTGGAAGCTAGCACACCTCGAAACCTCAACAGTTCAGAAAATTTTCTAAACTTGTAAAAAAAATGCAAAATTTTCAAACTAGAAGTTGTTTTATTCTATTTTGAATGGTTGGGGCCCTCCTTCTAGCACCACATCTGCTGAGTTGTCATTTTACATGATGCTTAATGGAAGGAATCATTTCAAACTCCTCTCTTGAAAATTTGATCTAGAATCAACTCCAATGTTCTAGGTGATCTTGCAACCTATTAGAATCCTCTTAGTAGAAGATAAATGTGAGTGTTCATGAGGAGGCCTTTGTTAGTTCTAAACAATTCAGATAAGATGTAGAATTTGCTTGTTATCTCAAAAGAATAACCGCACAAAAAGAAATATACTTTTGTAGCTTTCTTATTTTAATGAATGTAGTTTTAACTATGCAACTATATGAATTCCTAAATTAACTAAGTGTTTGTAAAACAAAACAACAAAGATAGGGTAACAAGAAGTTTAAGAAAATGACTTGAAAAGTAAATCCCTAATGGACATAAGCCATGAAAACAACATGTTTGTGAGTCAAGCCTTTGAAAAGATTGGTAAGTAACCAATAAAATAGGAGCAATGCTTCTATAATTCCATTGATGCAATAATTGATGGAAATTCAGTCACCATAAGATGTTTTACTTTTCATCAAATCGCAAGGCCAAGTAAAGTGTGTTCATATGAGACAAAAAGTTGTGCAAGAATAATAGGGTGATATCTTCTAAAATTTGGTACGTTAGCAAAATTTGTAAACATGTCCCAAACACCAAAATTAAAAGATTGCTCAATCAAAATAATGCAATTAAACTATTGGCTACATTACAATTCATGAACATACATTCACAAAATATAACACTTAGGCAATAATAACTACAGCCCAAATGAGACCACCAAAAAGCATATATTATTGCATCAAAATAATGGCCCAAAATACATATTACATTCCTAAATTTATAAGAAATCATCTCCTCCAGTTTTTTTGAGAGTGATAGATCTCTTTATGCAAACATATGCTTCTAAACAAATAAAAATAATCTATTTATGTACAAACTAACTCTCTAACTAGTGCTAAGTAGGACTCCATCCTTATTTATATCATTGAATGGATGCATGAGCTATTACATATCTTAAGAAAAAGAAGGCATGAGAAAATAAGAAGAAGAAGGCCAATAGATGATGTAGGAGTCTCTAGAGGTGCCAAAAATAGAAGCTCAACCTTCTCTAGATGTTTGTAGGAGTTGAATTGCTGTCAGAATGCATTTTCGATGCATGAAAAGCTCTAAATTTGGAACTGGAAGTTAACTATTAGTACACCTCTAAATTCTTCAAAAACTTCTAGTGCACCTTGGAAGTAGAAAACCTTGGAATAAGTGCACCTAGAACACCTTAGAAGCTTGCACACCTCAGAAGCTAGCACAACTCAGAAGACAGGTCCAAAAAATTAAAAATTTTATGAATTGTCAAATCTAAAATTCTAGCTTTTGGGTATTTTTCCCATTCATACTAGAGCTATATCTATGTATTTTCTCTTTAATTTCTCTATAATCTCCATGACTTGGGTGGCATCTAGAAAATCTAAAGCTTCATATTTATCCTTCATTTTTGACTTGGGTTGCCTACAGTTGCCCACCTCTATGCGAGTCTCTACAAAATCTCCCAATTTCACATCCAAATCTAGCAATGCCTCTTCAATCTTAAATGTTTTTTTGATGTCCTCATCAATGGAAGCTTCTTCAAAAGTCTTCTAAAGTCATTAGTTTATTTCTTGAATCATCTTCTAAAATGTCTAAGCAAGCATCATTTTAATGTTTCTCTGCCTCCAAAATTTTCTCTTGGGTTTAATCCTTGAGCTTATGGATATCTTCATATAATGTATCCATTACTTTATTATCATCCCCAATCTTCTCTATCCAATCATTTATCTTATCTAACTCATCTGCAGTATATACATCCATCAACATCTAATACCTTTGACCCTTTATTGATTGTAATGCTTGCAGGTCTTTACTGTAGGTATTTACTTCATTCATTAACCCAAAATCCTTGTTCTATATAGAAACTCACTTATATTCATTATTCTAAATGTGGTGTAGTAGTCTAAGATTTCCTTATATGATCTACACACCTTTTTCTTCAAAATTTTCCCTCCATTGTTGACAAGCCTTCAAATATGGATATAATTGTGTAGTCTCCTTATCCCTCTTATCAAGTTTTGCATTTAGAGTCTCCTTGAGATTTCTAGGATCCAACGAACCAACTACTTTATTTAGATATCCTCTTAGGATTTCATTCTACTTTGAAGGGTTTAGAAATTCAGTCTCATCTTATTCTAAGTGCCTAAACACTTTTTTGATTCATGTTGTAACCATCAATTTGGCAGTATCCAAAGTGGGTTTTCCAAGAAAGACCTCCTTGATTTGATAATCTTTTTTAATCAAATCTTCAATATCTTTATGTGGAGGATGGATAGCAACATGGGAGAAAAAATCATGATTTTGATCATTCATAACAAAGGCCAATGTTCATGCATCAACTATAGGTGGCTCAGGTTTCTTGAGAGCTTCCATTAATTCTCCCATTCTCTCTTCCTCAATACCATAATTCATTTTGTGCCTAACCATCACCTCTTTTCTCAACCATCTTTGAGTATCTTCCATTGGAGATTTACCATTAGATGAAGATGGAGATTTTACTGCTAGGGTTTTTCCTTTATCACTCATCTCTAGAGTCTTCTCCTTTTGTGAGAGATCCACAATGGGCATCTCTATGTTTGTCAAGTCCATAATCCTCACCTCTATATCTTTGGAACTCTATTGAGTTTCCTCATATATTTTTCCTTCCTCTAACACTTCATCGACAAGTATTTATTGTGGCTCTTCTTCCTGTTTAGCTTGCACTTGTTCTTCATTACCTGGAGGAAGAGGAGTAGCTAAACCTTTATCCAAGAAATATAAATCTTGACTTTATGATGGTGGAGAACCTTCAAGTCCTTGTGATTGAGGTGGAAATTGACTTCAATCCTACTGTGGAGGTTCAATTTTTGGTGTATCCCTTACCTTATCACCTACCAACTTAGTGCCTACTAGCATGAAATCAAAATAGACATCTAAAATACATAAGCCCTTTCATCCTCTTGTTCATCAATCCATTTTTGTAATTCATCCTCCAAAGTTGTAGCCTAAATGGGTTGTGTAGGAATGGATGGTAGTGTTATAGTAGAGCTTCTTCTCTATTCTATCTTTTTAGCCCTAGCAAGATGAGTCCTCTGACTCAAGGGAAGGTTATCTTCTTCATCTTCATCATCATCTTCTTCCTCTTCTAGAATAACTTGTGGGACTAATGGAAAAGGAATTACCTTTCTTATCACCTTCTATCTCCTTTTAACTAAAATTTTCAACTTTCTACTCTTGGGAGCCAATGGGGATGCTTCTTCCTCTTGTGCAAGTAGAGACACTTCTTGTGCTTCTATTTTAGTTCGTTGCCCTTGTTCTGGCGATGGCACTAAAGGATTATCCTAAGTCTAAATGGCTTCTACATTTTTTGCCCCTTTTGCATTCTATAACCCTTGTTGTTCTGATGCTTGAGTTGCTCCTTCTTTAGGCTTAACTTGTTGAGGGGAAGTTCTTTTCCTTCTTTTTTTACCCTTCTGAGCCCTGAAGTATCCAACTTCTCTATCAAGTTGATGTACTATTTCTAGTTTTACTGGAGACTAAGATATGAATGTGGGCACTATCACCTTTGCTCCTCTACTTTTCATTGGGTGGGTTGTAGCTTGGAAAACTATAGTTTGTAGAATTGTATCAAAATTGAATGGTCTCTTGATCCAATCCTTGGTTAATTAGATTACATGCCTCACCCTATGATTAATACTTGCATTTTCCTCTCTATCAATTTTTGCATTCATAATAGGTTGATCAGGTATCTTATCTTAGTTATACAAGGGATCTAGGACCTCTTTAGTGTCTTTCAACACTATCTTTAATGGGACCTTTATTTTCAAGGCATTGCATGCCAAATAGAGAGTCATCCTACAATAATCCCTTATTGGGATTTCATAGTCATTCACTACATTCATCCATTGATCCTCTATGTCATCTTCATGTTGGAATTGTTCCTACCAACTACTAAAATTTACCAATGTTATCAAAATAGGGAGGAGGACAATTATAATACTCCAAGGGATACTAATCCTACTCAGACTCAAAAGTCGCAATAGCCTACTTCTGGACAACTCTAAACATACCTCTACTGATGGGCCATACTTAGGTCTTCTTATGTTGCTTCCTTACTCTATCATGTGTAGACAAGACTTGTTGTGCAATGTATAGCAATATGAGTCTATCACATGGATACCTAGGGAGCTTCTTTTGATTAACAATTGTACCCGCTACCCTCAAATAAGTGAATGTCTTATATTGGATGTAGTAGGTGCCAATTTTTGTAATCTTTTATGCAAGCTAAACTGACATCCTTTTTGCACAATCTCCCTCAATGAACTAGATGATTGTGAAAATGAAGGCATCATTCACTATTATGTATTCCTTACTATGCTCTAAAATCTTTTTCTTTACCAACAGGGGGTATACCACATAAGGTCATGTGTTTGCATCTTTCAAGTTGCCTCTTTTGAACAATCTTGGATAATCTATTGCTTTTATAGCTAACAAGTACACCAAATAAGATGTCATATAGAACTTTTGGTTGTTCTTGACCCACACTAGCTGCTCATCTAAATTCTCACTAAGAATCGAAGCTTAATCAATCAACATCTTCATTGTTTTGATGATCTCAATGAAGCGTACCATCCATATGTTTAGGTGTCCTAATGTTGGTAACCCCATGACTCTACTCAGAGTACTATAGAATATCCAATATCATCTTTCATATAGCCCCTTGTCATATCTACTTTCCCTACTTTTCATCCAAGAGGAGTCTTGTCAATTAAATACAAAGATTAAATGAGTTTTGATGCTTCCTCTCCATGCTCTTTGTACCAACTTTCTACTTGATGATATATTAAATTGATGTATTGATCTTCCCTAAGAGGATATAATACTTTCTTTATATTCTTAGATCATAGATCTAAGATGATCTCTCTAGTTATACTCTTCACAACCCTTTCCTTTGAAACATAGTTCTCTACCAATGTCATGATCAACTTAGAAGACTGTATTGATATTGGGTGTGATCTAAATTTACTAGCCCCAATTTGATAAGTGCAGATACCATTGGAGACCTCTTGGTTGGTTTTTTTCATAAAACTAGGAACACATTCTAGTCGATATGGCTGAGGTTAGTATCTCAAATCTCTGAATATTCATCCTAGAAGCATAACTTTGTTGGAACACCTTGAAATTTGAAGACCATTGGTTTCAGAGCCATCTTTGTAGTGAGGCAAGATGAGGATGAAGCTATTTAATCTTCCCAAAACCAACATCCATTAGTCCAGAGTCAAAGAAAAATCAACATAAATAAACCCTATTATGAAAAAAAATGACCTAGAATGTAAAATCCTAAAAAACTATGACAAAAACACCAAAAACCTACAAAACCCTTTTGAAGACAAAAAATTGTGCACCTTTCACACCTTAGAGGTGTGCTAGGTGCACCTTCCTACATAAAACTCTTAATACTAAGGGTGCACACCTAGTGCACCTCACAGGGTGCACTAGGTGTGCACCCTTATAGTGTGCTTAAGGAAAAGAAATGTTGAAAGGTGTGTGCACTTAGTTCATCTTGTGGGGTGTGCTAGGTGTGCACCCTTATCTATACTTGGGGAATCCTTTCCTTTATAAAGGTGTGCATGTGTGCACCTATCCACCTTAGATAGGTGCACATATGTGCACCTTTCCATTAGGTGGAGCTTTGTTATCTTAGGTCTGTTTATTAAGTTTTGTTAAGGTTTTGTAAAAAAAATGGTGTGCACCTTACGCATCCTTTTGTTGTGCATTGAGTGCACCTTATTTTTTGTTATTTAACATTTCTTTCTTGTGTGTGTAGGTGATAGAGAGGGGATCAAGCACACCTCACTAGGTGAAAGGGTGCACTTTCCAAAGACCAAAGAGGAAGAATGAAACAAGAAAGGGGCAGGGTCCCGAGATTGAGTGCAACTCTTGGAGGTGTGCACCTATGTAGGTGCATAGGTGTATAGTTCCACGAGGGATTTGCTTTTCCCTTAGTGTGATTAGGGCACTAGTGCATCTTGATGGGTGGGCTAGATGCACTAGTGTGCCCCTTATAATAAAAAAATAATTTTCTACTAAAAATCTCCATTTCCCAGTAACTAGGTTTTCCGACAAAGAGCTAGACTAAGCCAAAAACACTATGAATAACCCTAAAAAGACTAAAACCCTAGACTAAGGATCTAGAAAGCTTAAAAAAAATACTAGGGGGGCCACCTTCTAGGAGAATTGGGGGATGCATTATGAAACCACAATAGTAAACACCTAACAAGAGCACATGCATGTGCTCATGTGTGAGTACACCAACAATACAAAGATAATACAAACGAGGGTTGGATGAGAATACAAGGAAAACAACACTTGACCGAATACAAGATTGGGAGAAAAAATGTGGTAGACATCCCAATGAAAACACAAAAATTTCAATAGCGATTGGATTGACATCCTATGGATTATCCAAGTTCACAACCAACACTATGCCAAGAAAACTCAAGAAAATTGGACAACGCATAAATTGAGGCAAAAACCTCAAAAACCCAATGTTGATTTAAATCAATGAAATTAAAACTCATTCTACCCTTGGATAAATGAGCCACAAAAATCTAATAAAAATTAGGTTTGAACCTTGTATGGAAAAAGGGACTAGCATAATGGTGCAAAACCCCAAACCCCCATCCCAAAAAATAGGGAAATTCTCATACCTACCTAATCGAGTAGAGCTAGCACTTAGAAATGGAGGGGAACACTAGTTCTCAACCTCCAAACAAATGACTACTAAAGGAAAAAGTAGAAATGGAGCTAATACAGTAAAATAGGAGAGCCCTACTTGACATCCAAAAGGGAAAATATGATAATCTAAACAATAAAATAAAAATCCTATAGAAACTGTCAAAAATTATCCAATGATCCCAATCTCGCAACAATTCCATGGCATAGATCCTACAACAAACAAAAACAAAATCCTATAGAAGAGGATTTGGAAATTTTCTGTCAACTTTCTATTTCCAAAATTGATAAGTGAGGAATAAAATTTATTTTTTGATATATATTCACTTTTTGAGTGAATAAAGGTTAGGGTAATAAACCAAGTCACCTAGTTAAACCCTAAATCAACCTAAATTAAAATAGGTTATTCCAAGTAATTGGAATTCAACTATGACAAAGCTACCAGGAATTAAATTAAATGAGATAAAGCCCAAATTTCCCTTTTACCGAAAATCATAGAATTTCTTAAAAACTCTCACAATAATTGTGAACTTCTAAATGCAAAGACATGTTCACAAGTCTAATCACATAGTGCAAATGAGTCCAGCTTTATTAAACCATCGAAGGGTTTAATTTAAATAATTTAAATAGGATATGTTGACCATATAGGGACTACATTGGCTATATATGAATGATTGAATTACTAACTCTATGTGTCATTTCTAGGGATATAAATCCTACACACTAAACAACATGATTGAGTGCAATTGCATATAATAATATAGCCAAAGCAATAAATGCATTAAATCACCTAGTTTAACCATTTATTTAATTACACTGAAATAATCCATTTACAACACTCACTTCGTATAAAACATCAAAAAGAAAGAATGAAGTAAATAACCATAGCACCAAACTCAAGTATCCAAAATCTAATAAATCCATCATATAAACATACATAGAGCATATGTCTAAATACAAATAACTAGATATTATCATAAAGTATTGGGTCACATCAATACACATCATCATGCAGATATGATCAAATAGAATAACATAGCATCTAACATCTATGATATTGGAAATCAAAATATATTTTCTGACCATTAGGTCATCTCAAATGTCATCTAACATGAATATCAAAGTATCTCCTGAAACCAAATATAAAAAGGTACAGAATGCAAACCCAAGAGGCGCTACAAAACTTCTTTTGTCCATATTACACTTTGATAATAACACACATTGGGTGATATAGAATAAGACATATAGGGTATTGGGAACTTGTTATAATTTGATAATATCATACATTACCTATGCAATGAACTTATTTTGTCTATTTGTTTGAAGATGGTATACATTGAATTCCTATAATTACCACACTCTTGAATTTTAAATTTCCACTCACTTGAACTTGAATATAGCATATACATAATATTCTTTCCCTGGACAATTGATAAGGAATAATATTAAAACATGATTTCACTTGATGAAGATATTGGATAAGAGGCTGCATATTTAATACAAATCAAGATCATCATAATAAAGCTACACTTTTGGCACTAAAACAAAGACTTGGAAGTCCAATAAACACCAAAACTAAATCACCAACATGTAGCTTATTTTTGTGCTACTATGAATCCTTATCAAAATTTAAATTTGCAGCTAAGAACCACTATATACCAACCTAGAATAAAAGTAAATTTCTTCAACAACAAAAATTGTACCCAAACCAATAATTTTGTTTGGGTAAAATGTCCAAGAAAATGTGGGTAGTATTTAGCCTAATTTGAGCATAACTAAACACTAAACAAATCAGACTATGAATGGTAAGGCTAGCCAGATACCAAGGGACTTTCACAAATAAATTCAAAATTGATTTTCTTTCTTTTGTTTCATACTCTAAAACATTTGAAACTCAAGACTGACTCCCATGAGTCGACCTTCAAATGTTGTAATCATATTTTAAAATGATATTATGAGTAGATATCTTAACTTCAAAGCCAATACCATCCATATGAAAATAAGATTTTTGACCAAAGGAACATTTTGAACTACTAACTAGTTCTAGAAATCAATTGTATGCAACACATATTTCTAAATTAAAATATAGTTTTATATATATATATATTTCCATTTCTCTCTATACATGTCAAGAATAAAAAATGAGAGAGCTTCTGAACTCTTCTCATCTTCGTATTTTATTGTAGCCAAGATTGGCTTTTCATACATACAAATAACCTACTCTAATACCATTCTTAGGCTAGGAAATATGATATTATTGTGTTTTATTCATCAAGTCATTACATAAATAAGGCATTCATATAGCAGTTCAACTACTATAAAATAACTACCACAACTGAAATATATAATCTAACACTTTAACCCTAATGAATAAGGACCACCTTTTAACATTAAACACTAAAGAAAAATTAAGCTTGAAAAAGTAAGTCAACTTTGACTATTTAACACTTTTACCTTATTAAAAATCACACTTTAATAAATGATATAATTTAAGCTATGGAAAAAAAGAGAAGTATTATCATATAAGAATGATCATATGTGTAAAATATGGAAGGATATAAAGGGTAGTGGAGTGTGTTGGGTGGACGCTTGAGATAAATGTAAATTGCTATAATTGGAGGATCTGAACACAATGCATTACTTGAGAAGGAATTAGAAGCCTATAAACAAATGTGTTGGCATAAATCTTGATCCCGCAAACTTTTCAAGTGTTCTCTTTGGCTGAGAAAAAATGGCAGCTTTGTATATTAATATCCATACAAGACAAACTATAAAGGATTTTGGTTAGACAACCTACTTGCAACTATCATGCAATTTATTTTTCTTATATTGTTATGAAAGCAGAAGCATTAACTAAAAAGAATAATATTAAAACAAAAATTAGATAAAAAGAAATAATAAGATAACTAATGAGAAATAACAACACAATCAATAATACAAAGATATATATGGTAAAACCTTGACAATATATCAATGAAACATCAACGTGGCAAGTATTGGTAGTCTTATTGCTCAGAACAAACTTTATTACATTTCTAACTTCAATTTTGTGTCTATAATAAAACTCTTGAAAATATTATAATCTACCTTCATAAAGAAGAAATATATAACCTGTTGAAGATAAGAGAAAAAAATGAACTTAGAATAAAACTTGGTTTATTTCTCAAAAACTTAAAGTTTCCTTTTGAAGATATTTTTTTTCCTTTTTTCTAAAATAGAGAAAGATTATTTTCACAATCTTGTTTTCACTCTTTTTCTTCATTTTTTATCATTATCTAACAATCTCCACCTTGACAAAAATTTACCCAATACTTTCTCAAGCCCATGTATCACCCATTTTGCAAACCTAGAGAGGACATGGTCCACTTTAGCTTCTTTATGAGTGCTGGTTTAGTAAACATATCTATACAATTTTTAGGTGTATGAATTTTTTCAAGAGATACTCCACATTCCTCAATAAATTGTCTTACAAAATGGTCCTTAATCTCAATATGTTTATTTTTTCTATGATAAATTTTTAGCCAAATGGATAACACTTTGACTATCACAAAATATAATCACATTATCTAACACTTTTTTGAACTCACCCAAATAAGCCTTCAACCAAATTGACTCTTTACATTCATGTGAGGCATCCATATATTCTACCTCAGTTATTGATTGAGCAACTACCTATTGGAGTTTTGACATCCAACTAATTTCTCCATGTATAAGAGTAAAGACATAACCTAATGTAGATATCATTTTATCTAAATCATTAGCAAAATAAGAATCAAAATAGTCACATACTAAATCCCTACAATCATTATAGGTGATACAATCCTTACTTGTTCCCCTAAGACATTGAAGCACCCATTTTACTTTTCCCCAACATTTTTTACCTATATTTTTCATGTATCTAATGACAACACCCACTACATATGAAATATTTGGTCTTGTACATACTATTTCCTACATTAAACTTCCTCTCCATTTTCACATGGTACACGATACCTATAATCCTTTTCTTCCTTAGTACTAGGACATAAACTTGAAGGAATCTTAAAATGGGAAGCCAAAGGGATATTAATAGGTTACACATTTTGCATACTGAATCTAATGAGAATCTTCTCCAAATATTTATTATGTGATAACCAAAGCCAACCATGTTCTTTGTCTCTAAGTATCTATATACCCAAAAAATGTTTTTCTACTCCTAGATCCTTCATATCAAATATCCTAGCCAACTGAGTCTTCAACTTATTAATTTCAGCCATTCTCTTACTTGCTACAAGCATATCATCAACATATAATACCAAGATAATGAATAATCCATTTTCTAAATTTTTAAACTAAACACAATACTTATCTCACTTCTTACAAATTTTTGTCTCACCATGAAGGAATCAAACTTCTTGCATTGCTTGGGTGACTACTTTAGGCCATACAATGATTTCTTATTTTGGCAAACAAATTTCCTATTGTGATCTCGAACAAACCCTTCTAGTTGTTCCATATATATATATATATATATATATATCCTCATCCGAATATCCATGTAAAAATATTATTTTAACATCTAGCTTCTCTATCTCAAAATGAAGTAATGCAATTATGCTAATATAATCCAAATAGAAACAATTTTAACAAGTGGTAAAAAAACCTCATGAAAATAAATACCATCTTTTTTAGACTATCCTTTTTCTACCAACCTTGCCTTGTACCTTTCAATTTTATCATCAACACCCTTCTTGAGTTTGTAGACCTACTTTCAGCCAACAACCTTTCTACCCTTTGGAAGTTCTACCAAGTCCCATGTCCTATTGTTCTCTAAAGCATCCATTTCTTCTTATGTTCCTATTTTCCATTTAGCATCACTCATTCCTTCTTGATAAGAACTTGGTTCCCCATTGTTAGAAATAAAAATGACTCATGAAAAAAAATCAACATACGTTTTAGGAGGATTCCTGACTCATGTAGATCTTCTAGGAGATGGTTGTAGTATTTCTACAGTTTTCTATATAGTTTCTAAATCTCTACCTTCTTCTTCAGAGAGGTCTTCTTTCTCTTTTTCTTCTATAGAAGGATGAGTTTCAAGCTAAAACTATTGATATTGTGGTACCTTTTCATGCTCTAAATTATCTTTTACAAAATATGATTTTGTTAGAGAGGATTCATCAAATACTACATCTCTTCTAATGATGATTTTATGGGTAATAGGATCCCATAATCTATATCTCTTAACTCCATCACCATATCCAATAAAGGAGTATTTTATGGATTTGGGGTTGATAGACTCTAAAAAAACCATGGTAAAAAACCTCGATTCTATGTATTCTTTGCTATTTCAAAAAGAAGATATAAACCATTAGTAAAAAGTCGAAATATATAAATTTTAGAAAATTAAAAATATAAGGTCTCTAAAATCATAATTTTTCTAGTAACCAAATTCTTTATGTCCAAAATTTTGATTTCACTCACATCTAGGAAGAAGGTTCCCAAAATCACAATTTCACAAAGGACTAAATGGGTAAGTTCCAAAATCATGATCTCAAAAAATGAGTTGAAGAAGCTTATCGAGATTCTAAAAATAATAATCTTGGAGATAATTTAATAGAAAAAGTGCATGAATTCAAAATGGCTTTCATTGAGTTTCAAGAGGACAATTTTTTAATTTAATAGTTTGAAGTATGAACCAAGTACTTGAGTGATGTGAGACATTGAACAATTTGTGAGGTGAATATATGTAGGAAAATTTAAGAATCATAAATACAAAATGAAAGTAAATAAATCAACTTGGTGAAAAAGGGGATTTATCATAACTTCATGCAAGTGGAGCTAGAATAGAAGTTGGTGAAGAAAATTTGAAGGCATCCTTGGGAAAATTTGGAAAATAGTAAGTTCGAGCTCTTTTCTTGCCTTAGACACTACTTATGTGATAAAAATTATTTTTAAAGAAGATAATAATATAAAAGAGTTGAAATAAGTTCTTATTGAGAAAAATATTTAGAAGATATTGTTAGAAATATTTTCTAATTCCTCTTCCAGTGGCTCGAAGTTTGTCTTTTTGGATGAATTTGAGAATTGCAGAGATGCTAACCTTCCATTACATGGTAAAGATTTGTTCTAGTATTTCTATGCAACTAGAGATAAGAAGGAACCTAGGGACAATCCGTGAAGGTTAGATTTAGGCAAAACTATGGTCCCAAATGTGTTTGTGGAGATAGAGTTAATAAACATGATAGAAAATCATTATGATCCAACTAATAGAACCATGAAGAAAATGGAAAGAACACCTTTGTTGGTCATCACAAAATATTGTATTGAAGAATATTGTGGATTGAACTTAAGCCCTTACAAAAATTGATACAGAACACTTAAAAAATGAATATCAAAGAACTATGAGGTTTGACAAGTTTAGAGAGATTGTATATTTCATGTATAGGGGCCATAAAAAAAGAATTATGTATGTTGGTCATATGGGTCCTCACTCTATTGAATCCTTTATAGATTTTCTCAAGAAAACTTCCTATGCATGATCAAAATTTTTGGGGGAGGATGAGAAACAACAAATTATGTTTAATTACATGTACATGTCCATAAAAATTCAAAACCATCATACATATTTGGAGTTGGATTTTTCTAGTAAGATTGAGAAAACCCTTCACAGCCAATTGGTTAGGTGGAAAACTACCAAGTCCTTTAGGAATTGTTCTCAGTTATGTTAATTCTTCATCAAAATGTCACTTAATTTAGGAATTCTATGAAGTTAGACACAATTAATGAGGAATTAAGTAGACATCCCATTTAGCTCTAGTGCCCACTTTGGGATACACATACTTTGGATGGGGATTGCATATTCATTGAGTATATGTTTGTGAAGTGGATAGTAAGAGAACTTGAGGGAACTATCCCAAGAATTCTACAGTTAATTAAAAATATGTTGAGACCAAAGGAATATTTGGCTGACAAGGTTTATAAGTACAACTTGGGTGATTGAACTCTTCAAACAAAATATTCTTTGATAAGGTTATATGGATGTAGAGAACTACCTCAATGCTTTCTATGTTTGTCTCTGAAAGATTAGGTTTCTTAAAATTCATATGGAAGTTACTTAGGATTGAGAAAAAATATATTTATCCAAGGAAGATGGGTACTAGGGTGGCTTCTTTTATAAAATTTTATGGCTATGTAATTGGATATAACAAGCTTCAAGAAGTACAAGAAGTTATCATGAATAGATTTTGGTAGACTAGTGATAAGAGAAAGGATTATGATCCCGAGGGAAATTTTAAAGCAATAAAAGTTAGGTGTTCACATCAATTGAATATTGAAGACAATATTTCCATAAATTATGTTAATACAAAGGGAATATTCTAGAGGTTAATGAAATGGAATCCCTTGAATAAGATCGAGAATCAAAAGTTAGGCAAAGACCCACCTCACTTTCATCCTAAAGAAGATATTGAGATCCTTAGGGTTGAAAATTGTAATCATGACTTTGAATATTTATATAAGGAATATGTTTAAAAAGGAATTGGGAAGAGAATAGAACAAATGTCTCTTCCAACCCCTAAAGAAAAAAAGAGAAAGTTGAGTTTGAAAGGTTCTAGTTCTACTCTTCTTTCTCAAAGTCATAGAAAGAAGGAATTAATTCCCCTTTAATGGCTTATGAAGATTTTGATGATGAAGGTTAAATTTTTTTTTTAATAGTATTAGAAATATCATTGATTTCATTGATTTTGTTTCAAAGAGTTTAAGTTATATAGGCCAATAACATCCAAAGTTGGAGGAGAAGTTGAGTCAAATTGCTTCTATTGATCATTCCTATATCTCAACTATTAAAAATGAAGGAAAGATCAAAAAATTGGAACAATGGAGGCACGAGTTTACCAATTAGCTCAAGTAGTAAAAACAATTTTTAGGGAGGAGTAGGATTTCTAGATTAACTCATTCCATATATTTTTGAATAAGATATTTACTAGGATTTTTCTCCAATAGTTTCAAAATTTGTATGGTCTACTCGTGCCTAGATTTCCTACTGGATTGAAATCTATCTAAAGGTTCCTAGTGATATTGCTTTAGTTAATAGTTAGTTATATTTATGAAGGAGTCTGAAGATATGTTGCACCTTTTGATATTTATAATAAAAGGTACCCAAACCTCTATTTAAGAAGATTTTTTTGAGATACAACATAAGATGCTCATAGTAGATATTATGAAGTGAATTTCTATTTTCATGCAATTTCTTATTTTTGAAATGTAATGAAACTACTCTATCATATTTCCTTATGAATGGAGTTAAAACAATGTTGATTCTTTTATATCTTAAATGGTGTATGGTTTATTAGTTGCCCATGTTCTTCATTTTCTGTTTGGATTATGCTATTATTTTGATGGACAAGAATAATGGATGAACTTGATTCATTAGATATTTTCATACTAACCTATGGAATTTGTCAAATTGGTTTCCTTTGATTAGGGTTAAAAAACATTTAGACTAAGGATTACATTTATATCTTATCTATCCAATGGTTGATAGGGTGCACATTGTCTCTTGAGTTTTTATAATAAGATTATGTGGGAATTGACTCTATACTAACCAAATAGAATAAGGATTGATATTTGTATATTCATTGTGAATTGATGGAAACATAAATGAACAATACCTAAGCTCCAAGAATACCAAATCAAATGTTCTCTCCTTTTCAAATCCTCTTAATCAATCACATTTGAAACTCATTGAAATATTGGTTTTTCATACTCTATCAATTGCTCAAAAATTCTCCAAATTGATATATAACTTAATATTTCTCCCCATTGACATTAATAAATACATGAACAACATGAAAAATTGTCCCCCATACATACATCTACCATATACTAATAAATACATGAATGATGAAGGGCCAGACCACCCTTACCAACTCGTAACCAAGAATGCAAAAATATGGAGACAAAGAGAGATAAAATCCTTCCAAAGAAATTTTATTATACTTGAAAAAATCCTCCTTAAAACATCCACAAGATGATATCATAGATATGACTTCTTCAAAAAGAAGTTTACAAATTCTTCAACATAAAATAACTCCCAAATAAGAGTCTTCACACCAAGAGCTTCACCAAGAATAACTTCCCAACTAAGAGCCTTCACCTCCAAAGCTACCACCCAAGAAGTTCTACTTGAAGAGCTACACCTTAAGAGCATTCACACCTTCTAGCTTGATTAGAAATGCTCATATGCCTTGCTTAAATAGGCACTTACCACCCAATGCATGATTTATCCATAACCTTCTAGAATTCCACCTACACAATATCCACAACCTTCTAGGATTCTACCTACACAATATTTACAACCTTCTAGAATTCTACCTACACACCTCAATAAATGGAATGACAACAATTTTTTATTTTTATTTTTCTATTATCCCACCTATGCACCTTGAAAATAGAAATTCCATTTTTTTATTTCTTTTCTCCTTTTTCCCCTTTTTTATTTTTTTATTATTTCTCCTCTAATTTTTGTCACTTTCTCTCTCCTCCACAATTTTTTTCTTTTTTATTATTTATTTTAAAATTTTACTTTCAACATGCCCCCTTTATTTTAGATGCAAGATGCTCCTGTATCAATTAACAACATGAAAAATTATCCCCCATACATACATCTCCCATATACCAATAAATACATGAACAACGTGAACAATTCTCCCCCTTAAATATATCTTACACATAATACAAGAAGATGTTATAATGTACTCTCTCCCATTGTGCTAGAGGATGTTTTTGATGAATAGTTATCCCCATTGACATCAATGAAAAAGGACTCATTATGTAAATCATATGGTCAAAGTCTTTAATCATCTCAAGTGTCTAAAGACACTATTCAATAATAACTACCAAGAATCCTTGATGACTTTGCTCATCTCAGATACTCCCCCATATAGGAAGAATTAACATTCAATCCAGATAAACAATAGTGCTCTATACCATTGGACTGATGCACTCTCTACATTATCTACTTAGAAGTAGGCAGGGGCATAACCCCAAGCATACCTCACAAATACTCAAATGTTTCTTTACACTGGAGCTTAGTAAAGATATTTTAAATCTATTCTTTTTTACTTACATACTCTAATATGATCTCTTTCTCCACAACTTTCTCTCTCAAAATATTATACTTAATAGATATGTGCTTAGTCTTAGAATGGAACACTATATTTTTACACATACTCATTGTACTTGTGTTATTGCAATGTGTGATAACAGGTTCTAAATACTCTATCCTAATGTATTTCAACATCTACTTTATCCACATGATCTAATTGCAATTGTTGGTTACTACTACATACTCTAATTTTGTTGTACTCTTTGAAATACAATCATGTTTGTTTCTTATCCAAGAAATCAATCTTCCTCTAAGGAAAAATGCTCTAACACTAGTGTTTTTTTTTCTGTCATCCATAATACCTTCCCAATCTGCATTAGTATATGCACACAAAGTAAAATAACTTGATCTACCATACCACAATAAAAAATTAGGTGTACCCTTTAAATAGAAGAATATCCTCTTTACTACTACATAATATGATTCCTTAGGATTAGCTTGAAATCTTTCTACTATCCCAACTACATTTTCTATATCTATTCTAGTGTGAGTCAAATATTGTAAATGTCTAACCATAGATCTATACTTATTTTTATCAATTGTTGGTGTCTCATCTTTTCCAAATAACTTGTGACCATTTATCATAGGTGTACCAACATGCTTACAAATTTCCAAACCAAATATTTGCAACAAGTCTTTCAAATACTTAGCTTGTGATAAGAAAATACCACCACTCTTCTATACAATCTATAAACCCAAGAAAATAATCCTCTCACCAATCATACTCATCTCAAACTTTTTCTTCATTTCACTAGAAAGTTTATCACTTGCTTCATTATTACCTCCAAACATTATGTTATCAAAAAATATTAAAATGGTCCATGATCCATTGTCAAATTATTTCAAATATAAGTTACCATTTTTCATACCTTTAGCAAATCCCAAGTTTTCCAAATATTTGTCCAATCTTTTGTATTAGATTCTAGGTACTTGCTTTAGACCATACAATTCTTTCTTCAATCTTCATACCATGTCCTTTTTTCTGTCAAAGGAAATCCTTCAAGATTCTTAGTGTAGAATTCTTCTTCAAGTTCTCCATTTAGAATTGTTGACTTTACATCCATCTGATACACTATAAACTTCTTACTTGTTGCATAAGTCAAGAACATTCTTATTGATTCAAGTCTGGCAAAAGGGGAAAATGTTTCTTCATAATCTACCCCTTCTTGCTGTGATTATCATTTGTATATGATTATTTCTTTATTCCTTACAACCTCACCTTGTTCATTCATCTTATTTTTGAAAACCCATTTAGTTCTTATAGCATTCCTGTCTTTAGGTCTAGGAAGCAATTCCCATGTGTCATTCTTCACAAACATATCTAATTCTTCCTTCATTGATTGGATCCAATGATCATCTTTGCATGCCTCATGTGTGCTCTTTTTTTCAACTTGAGAATTCAAAAATAATTCCTAATGTACTCCATTTCTTATTATTAATCTTTTTTCTTTGCTACCAATAATCTGATTCTCAAGATGATTCTTTGCCAAATTCATGTTTGGCATAGGAGTTGTTGCTTCAATTCTTATTTCTTCTCTTAGTTCAAATATCATTTCTTCTCTTTGTTCAAAAATTTGAACATCATTCTACAAATCATTTTTGGTCTCAAAGAAAACTTAAATATTCTTGCTAACAGGTTTAGGATTATCTTCTTCTTCAGTATAAATATAACCCAACATTCTCTCTTTAACTCCAAACTTTTCATCCACTTTCACATTTGCACATCCAAAAGAGTATTATTCTCTAATTAAAATATATGTAAGTTGTGTAAATACACAAACCTATGTCACTTCTAAAGATTCTATTTTTTTTATTGAAGATGTATGTCCAAACCATAATTCATAGGGATTCTTCTTTTTAACTTCTTGAATGAGTACTTGGTTCAAGGTGTATTTGTGTTGTGTTGACTACTTCTCTCAAAAATTTCTTGGATACATCATTCTCAAACATTACTACTCTTGTTGCTCCAGTTATAGATCTATTTCTTCTTTCAATAATCCCATTTTTCTCAGGAGTCTTAGGTGTTGAAAGTTGTCTCTTAATACCATATTCTTTACAAAACATGTTAAACTCTCTTGAAGTAAACTCCCCACCTCTATTTGATATCAAATATTTTATCTTTACACTAGATTCATTCTCAACTGCATTCTTGAACAACTTAAACTATTTAAATGCCTCATAATTTTCTTTAAGAAATGCTACCCACATGATTCTAGTTAAATGATCAAAAAAATTCATAAACTTTCACTATGAAATTATCTTGTTCTGGTATGACCACTCAAATCTATATAAACAATCTCCAATTTCACTATGGTAGTGAACTTCTTACTGGAAAAATAAACTTTCTTCTGAATAGCCATAAGACATTCTTTGCAAACAACATTAGTACATTTCATGATTCAAGGTAGATCTCTAGCAAAAAGTGTACTACTAGCCTTCACAATATTTTCAAACTTTATATGACAAAATCTTCTATGCCATAACCAATTATTATTCAACTTTACAACCAAACAAGTCATCTCTATAGGATTCAATTGAAACACAGTACCTCTAGATCTTGTATTAGTTCTAATCAACATACCATCCTTATCCTTGGTAATGCATGACTTCTCTACAAATTGCTACTGATAACCTTTATCAACCAATTGTCCAATACTCAATAGGTTATCCTTTAATCCATAAACAAGAAAAAGCATTATCAATGTTAGTCTTTCCATCAAGAGTAAGATATCATATTCCCTTGATATGATAGACTACATTATTACCAACTCAAACAATTCCCCCATCGTAATTTCTAAACTTAACAAACTTATCCATATTTCCACTCAAGTGATGTCAATATCCACTACAATAATATTTCTTTTCAACTTTTGAAACTAGAGATTTTTATTCTCTAATTTATTTTCTAGGATTTTCTTCTTTTACGGACACAAATCCTAATTCATCATCACTTTCAATCTAAACTCTTTCTTCAAACTCATCATTTTATTTTGCATACATACATTCTCTAGGTCTTCTAGAATTGGAATTATTCTTATAATTTTTCTCTTTTAGGAAACTTAGAAGCATAATGATCAAATTCATTACAATTCCAACATTTAAAAATTCTCTTATCATCTTGTTCTCTTCTTAAAAGTATGGTAATTCCTTCTTCAATTCTTCTTTCTTCCTTAGATTAGGATCTACTATTACTAGCATACTCTCCAGTAGTGCTTACACTTCTAAATGGAAAAGGGTTAACACTTAATGCACTAAAGATTCTCTCCACTCTAGGAAAATCTCTAGATTGCTTTAAGCTTGCTTCTTTTTTCTTCCAATCTTCCAAGTAGTGTACCCTTGGTAAATTTCTCTGTATAGGTTATCACTAACTCAATCATCTACAATGTTTTCTTGAATGAAAATATCAAAGTTTCCAAGATCTTCTAGATAACCTCATCTTCTATTTTGGATCCATTGCAAGAATTAATACCTTCAACAAATTTTGATATACTACCAATATTGCTTCTTATAGATTCATCTTCCATCATTCTAACATCTTGAAACAAACATATCCAATTCTATAATTTGGTTCTTTTAGCATGTGCATCACCTTCAAATTTAGTTTCTAAAGCTTTCCAAACTTCATGGGATGTTTCTAAGGATTTTACCTAACTGTATTCATTCATGTGAAGAGATGACAATAATGTTTCTTTGGCAAGAATCTTTCACATAAACTCATCTCTTTCAGCTTCACCACATTCCTCAAGTTTCTTTTCTTCCACAATATTCTTTTTAGTCTTTGTCATTAGCCAATATCCTAGACCCATACATAGAAAATGAGTTTTCATCTTTTCCTTGCATCTATCATAGTTAACTCCATCAAATTTAGGACTTTCTTTTCTAAAATGTCTGACCATTGATCTCCCAAAGCTAGTAATATTTTTCTTCAAGGACCTGATGCTTTGATACTAATTGTTAGAAAGTAAAGCCCACCAAGATAACTAAGAGAAGGGTTGAACTATTAAAATATTTATCAACCTTATTAATCCTTCACCATGTAATCAATATAAAAAACAAACAGAAGAAGATACTCATACACAATAACACTAGATATGTTGAGTAGGAAAACCCTTGATGAGAGGGAAAACCTCGGTGGGGATAGTACCCACAAAATGATGTACTAATATAAAAGTTCCTTGTAAGAGGATAGAATCTATTAGAAGCCAATGAAATACATTAGTACATATCAGTCCTATTAGGAGACTTTGAATCCCTATTAGGAGATTCCAACCCTATTAGGAGTTGTGCCAACCCTAGTAGCAGTTGTAGAAGATAGATTGTGTATGAGTATCTTCTTATGTTTGTTTTTTATATTGATTACATGGTGAAGGATTAATAAGGTTGATGAATATTTTAATAGTTTTACCCTTCTGTTAGTTATCTTGGTGGGATTTACTTTCTAACAATTAGTATTAGAGCATCAAGTCCTTGAAGAAAAATATTACTAGCTTTGGGAGATCAATGGTCGGACATTTTAGAAAAGGAAGTCCTAAATTTGATGGAGTTAACTATGATAGATGCAAGGAAAAGATGAAAAATCATTTTCTATGTATGGGTCTAGGATATTGGCTAATGACAAAGACTAAAAAGAATATTGTGGAAGAAAAAAAACTTGAGGAATGTGGTGAAGCTGAAAGAGATGAGTTTATGTGAAATATTCTTGCCAAAGAAGCATTATTGTACACTGTCCAACAAGTCTTTGTATTATTCCTTGTAGAATAATAGAAATAAAAGAATCTCAACTCCTTTTCTTTCCTCTTAACCAGACCAAACCTCTTTAGATCTCAATACCAGATCATAAAATTTGCATCTAATAATCTCTTGGATCACTTACTTATATTTTCAAAATACTTGGCATATCACAGTTGAATACTCTTCTTTCTGACACCTTTTCCTAAGGAAAACAAGATTCCTTTATACCACATCCTAAAAATATTTCCTTGAGTTGGCCTTGAGGCTTTCCTAACTAACTATAATAGGAATTCATTAAGATTCTATAAAATTTTAGATCTTTTCATAATTACAAGTCATTGTCAACTCACAATCTTTACAATTTTTCACACGTTTGACCTTTGACCTTATGCACCCACTGATATCATCATTAGAATTTCTCCTATAACATTATAACTATACTCATCTTATTTCTATCCCAGTTAAGAGATACACATTAATCATTAGAAACCACTTATTGGGCACTCTATCTACTTACTACCTTCTAAAAATCAAGCATATATTTTGCATGTCTTCACATCATCAAGATATAGTGTTGAATATATCCTTAACCATGTTTGAATTGATTATCAATACATAATTTGTATGACCATATTCTCTATCTACTACTCTGCTAGTCTTCATAGAAATGATAATATGTTCACATCAATGATAAAAACACTCATGAATTAAGCATATCAATCATGTAAACAATCTCTCCAATTCTTAGGATACTCCCCCAAAGTAATACCATCCTAATTCATGCAAAAAACATGTGTTATCACAATGTATGATAATAGGTTTCAAAAATTCTATGCTAATGTTCTTTACCATATGCTTCATGGACATGATCTGATTTCAATTGTTACTTGTTGTTATATACTCTATGTCTTTTGTACTTTGTAAGATACAATCTTGTTTCTTTCTTATCCAAGAAACCAATCTTCCTCCAAGGAAAAATGCTCCACCACTAGTTCCCTTTATATCATCCATACTACCTACACAATCTACATTAGTATATGCACACAAAGTAAAACTAGTTGATCTTTCATACCACAAACCAAAATCAAGTGTACCCTTTAGATATCTAAATATTCTCTTTATTGATGCATAATTTTCTTCTCTGGGATCTTCTTGAAATTTTTATACTATCCCAACTACATTTTCCATATCTTGTCTAGTGTGAGTCAGATATTGCAAACCTCTAATCATAGATCTACTCTTCTTCTAATCAATTGTAGGTGTCTCATCTTTGATAGATAACTTCTGACTAGTTATTATGGGTGTGCCAACAAGCTTATACATTTCCAAGTTAACTATTTTAAACATATTTTTTAAATACATAGCTTGTGATAAGAAAAAACCATTACTATTTTAGACAATATGTAGACCCAAGAATATACATTTTTGGATCTACACATTATTCATTATGTATATTGAAGTATTCGTTGCTTCTCTCTGAAATGTCTTGGATACATCATTGCCAAATATTGATATAGGAGCATTTTGGGTGTAAGAGAAATATTTCATCAACCAAAAAAATTTCCTTTTTTCATTTCTTCAATAAGGGTTGTCTCAGTGAAGAGATGATGTTTTTGGAGGCTTGCACTTTAGTAAGTTAGCCATACAAGCTTGAAATATCCTAATTTTAGAGGTAGATGTTCATCTTTGATATATCGGTCTACCAATTGAGGCTTAGTACCATATCATGAGTATTCATGGATTTATTTTAGATCTTTGGTGTGTAATTTTTGTATAAAACCTCTAGGCTCAATATTGAAGGCCTAAACATCCCTATATGAGAACCAAAAACTTGATTGATGGGCACTTGTACTTATTCAAGCCCTTAGATTAGGAGTTGTGGATTCTTAAAAGTGGTTATAAAAGCTAATTAGAGAAACTATTCAAAATTCATGGTGTGAAAAGAGAGTTTGATGCAAGAGATGTTGTTGATATATGATTGAAACGATCATTTGAGTAGATATACTATTGAAGAAGACTATGTGTTTCAATCATTATTTTGTCACTGATGTCAAACCTACTACATGTTGGTAAGACAATTGCTTATATGTTTCAAGGACTATAAATTAGTCGATTGATGAAGAGGATTTGATCAACAAGATGTAACAAAAGTGCCTAGAGGAAAGGTTGAGTTATGATTATGTATTTAAGTGCAAGAATCAGTTAAGAGAGTGATAACATAAGGTATTGATGATGATCTACTTGATGTTAAAAAATCACTGGTTACACTTAGAAAGTTTAGAATAATAAAGTTAAATGAAGTTCATTTTCTAAGCTTGACTAAGTTGATAGTAGGTGCCAAGCAAAGTTAGTGCAAGCCAAGAAAAAATTTAGTTGGACCCAAGTGAAAGCAAATTCTACTGGATGTCGAGCAAGTTAATAGATGCTGAGCAAGTTAGTTGATACTGGAAAATTATTTCACTATAGAGAAGAAGGGCATAGAGAATTTTTAATTTCCTAGTCTTAAAGAAGGAAAGATCATAAAATAGAAAGCTAGACCAGAGATGCACATGTTGAGGAAGATGCCAAATCATCCCATTCTGAGGATTGTTGTCATTTCACAACACACACCCTATTTCACTTAGAAATGGGGACCCCCTACTTTATATTTTATCTTTTCAGATCCCTAGTCCAGGATCTAAGTCTTTTTAGGGTTTTACCTCTTATTTTGACCTAATTTGGGTCTCTACCCAGAAACCCAAATTCCCAAAAAATGTGTTTTTGGGGAGAAAGTCATATTTTTTGTAGTAAAGGATGTGCACTACTGCACCTAACACACATCATTAGGTGCATTAGTGCACTAATTCATATAGGAAAGTACTCAAATCTTGGAAGTTCATAGCTATGCACCTACACACCTCCAAGAGTTGTCCTTGATCTTGGGCCTATAAAGCCAGAGACCTTCACCCCTCTCCTTAGCTTCATTTCTCTCCTTCAAACTCTAGCACCCACACCTACATAGCTCCTAAGGTGTGCTACTATTTCATATCTCCCCACTTCCATCTACACACACAACACATTAAAAATTAACTAAAGGCATAAGGTGTGCACCTTGGACACCTCCTGAGGTGTGCAAGGTGCACACCTTGTTTTCGATTAACTAAACTAATAAAATGTTTAAACCCCTAAGCTAAGCCTTCACATAATTTGAGGTGCATAGTTATGCACCTATCTAAGGTGTGTTGTTTCACACCTTATACTATGGTTAAAAATTCTCTTTGTATCATAAGGGTGCACATTTAGCGCACCCCATGACGTGCACTAAATGTGCACCCTTTTATTTTGCACTTACTTATGACATAAGGGTGTGCTAAGTGTGCACTATCATTTTAAGAGTATTATATAGAATAAAGTGCACCTATCACACCTATGAGGTGCACCAGGTGTGCTATTTTTTGTCTTTCAGAGGGTTTTTAGGAGTTTTTTGATGTTTTTAGACATTTTTGGTAAATTAGGGTTTTTGGGTTATTTCTTATTATCATTAGGGTTTTTCTTAATTAAGCTTTTTCCATATTTTGACTAATAGATCTTGATTTTGTGTAGATTCAATGGATTCTTCATCATATTTTCTCACTACAAAGATGGTTTTGAAGCCTATGGTTTTCAAGTTTCAAGGTGTTCTGACAAAGTCATGCTTCCAAGATGAGTATTTAGAGATCTGAGACACTGAACTTGGCCACCAACTGGGATGTGTTCCTAGTTCTATGAAAAAAACCTACTAAGAGATCCCCAATGATATATGCTCTTCTCAAATCAATGTTACTCTATGTAGCATCACACCTAGTATCCATATAGCTTTGGAATTGATCATGGTACTAGTAGAGAACTATGTCCCAAAAGAAAGGGTTGTAAAGAGTATAACTGGAGAGATCATGTTAGATCTAAGACCTAAGAACATAGAGAAGTTATACTACTAGTTGGTAAAGAAAAATCTTTTAGAGCATAGCAAAAAATACAGAATAGTGAACAATGCCTTGATTTTTGCAATTATCTAGTTCATTGAAGGGGATTATGTGAAATGGATGTCGGATGAGGTAGCAAATTTTGTTATAGAAATTAGTGCCTATTACATCCAATATAGGATATTCACTTATTTAAGGGTAGCGAGTATGATAGTCAATCCCAAAAAGCTCCGTAGGTATCCATGTGATAGGCTCATATTGTTGGAGATTTCTTGATAACTCTTGTCTGTATGTAACAGAGTAAGGAAGAAACATAAGAAAATTTGGGTGTGGCCCATTACTATAAGACCATTTAGTGTGGTCTGAAGATACGATATTCCATCTTTTGAGTCTAAGTGGGATCAATATCCCTTGGATGAATATAACTCTCCTCATCCTTATTTTGATAACATTGGAAGAGTGCAATACTTAGTGGTGAAACAGTTTCAACATGAGGATGCCATAGAGGACCATTGGATGAATGCACTCGATGACTACAAAATCTACATAAGGGATTATTGTATGATGAATCTCTATTTGGTAGGCAAGGCTTTGAAGATAAAGGTCCATTTCAAGGAAGTATAGAAAGATACCAAAGAGGTCCTAGATCCATTGTATAATAGAGATAAGATTTTTTATCGACCTATTATGAATGAAGAGATTGATAAGGATGAGAACTTTGATATTAATCATAGGGCCAAGAATGTCATCAAATTGACCAAGGATTAGATCAAAAGACCTTTCAAGCTATCTCCAATTCCTCAAACAATAGTTTTCCAAGCTACAACCCACGTAAAAAAAGGTAGAGGAGAAAATGTAACAATAACATATTTTATAGCTCATACACCAGTGAGGCTAGAAATAGTGCACCAACCTAATAGAGAAGTTGGATGCTATAGGTCTCAGAAGGGTAAGGGTAAGAGGAAAAGAACTTCTCCCCAACAAGCTGAGCCAAAAGAAGGAACAACTCAAGCACCACTACAACAAGGGGTAGACCATCTACAAGGCTCAAAGAATGTAGAAGTCACACAAGTTCATGATAATCCTCAAGTGCCACCAATAGATCAAGGGCAAGGAGGATCTGAAACAATAGTACAAAAAGTGTCTCCACCTAAACAAGAGGTACAAG
Organism: Cupressus sempervirens; assembly: GCA_028749045.1. Taxonomy (NCBI): domain Eukaryota; kingdom Viridiplantae; phylum Streptophyta; class Pinopsida; order Cupressales; family Cupressaceae; genus Cupressus; species Cupressus sempervirens. Next base: position 299,641,592 of record CM053786.1, on the reverse strand, counting down.
CCTCCTTGTTAGCTCCTAAGAGAAGAATTATTGAAACTCTAGTCAAGAGGAGACAAAAGGTGATTAGAAAAGTTATCCCTTTTCCATTAGTTCCAGAAGTCATTATAGAAGGGGAAGAAGAGGAAGAACGAAGAAGAATGGAGAAGAAGCTCCACCATTACAACACCATCCATTCCCACACTGGCTATTTAGTTTATGACATCAAAGGAAGAGTTGCAGCAATAGATTGATGAGTAGGAGGATAAAGGCACTGATGCCTTTCAAATGTTAGATTTTGATTTTATGCCAATTGGTACTAAGTTGGTGGGAGATAAGATCAAGGATACTCTAACAAATCAACCTCCATAAGAGGATTCGAGTCTATTTCCACCTCCATCACTAGGAATTTTAAGCACTCCACCATCATCAAGTCATGATTATCTTGTGTGGATAAAGGATCAGCTACTCCTCTCCCTCTGGTTAATGAAGAACAAGTTCAAGCAGAATAGGAAGAAGAGCCACAACATGTACCCACTAATAAAGTGTTAAAGGAAGGGAAAATATATGATGAACCTTAGCAAACTTTCCAAGACACAGAGGTGAGGACTGTGGACTCCACAGATATAGAGATTCCCATTGTGGATCTCTCACAAAAGGAGAAGACCCTGGAGAGGAGTGATTGGGGTAAAAGCCTAGTATAAAAAATTCCTTCTCCTTTTAAAGGTAAATCAATAATGGAACATACTTTGAGATGTCTTAGGAAAGAAGTGATGGTTAGAAACAAAAAGAAGCAATATTCCATTATGGAAGAGGGAATGAGCGAATTAATTGAAGCTCTCAAAAATCCTGAGTCACTTGTAGAAGATTCTTGAATAGTGGCATTTTTAATGAGTGATCAAAATCAAGAATTATTTGCTCATGTTTCTATCCCTCCTCTACATGTAGATATCAAGGAATTTAACCCAACAAATTATTAGATAAAGGAGGTTGTGCTTGAGAAACCTATTATGGACACTACCAAGTTAATGGTGACAACATGAAGAAGTGTTTAGGCACTTAGAGAAAGATGAGACATAATTGATAACACTTCAAAAATAGAATAAGATCCTAAAAGGATGTGTGAATGAATTAGTGAGTCCATTGGATCCTAAAAATCTTTAGGATACTTTAAATGTAGCACTTGAGAAAAGGGATAAGGAGAATGTGCAACTTGATCCAATTTTGAAAGCTTGTCAACAATTGAGAGAAAGTTTTGAAGAGAAAGATGTGCAGATTATACAAGGAAATATTAAACTACTACACCATATGTAGAATAATGTAGATAAGTTGGTTACTATCTTAAACTAGGATTTTGGTTTAATGGATGAAGTACATACCTGGGGTAAGGACCTGTAAGCATTACAGTCCATAAAGGGTCAAAGTTATCAGATGTTAATGGATGTATATATAGAGGATGAGTTAGATAAAATAGACAATTGTATATAGAATATTATGAATGGAAATAAAGTAATGGAAAAATTACATGCAGATATTCATAAGCTCAAGGATCAAACCAAAGAGAAAATTTTGGAGGTAGAGAGAGATTATAGTGATGTGTACTTAGATATTTTTGAGGATGATTCAAGGGATAAACTGATGGCTATAGAATTAGTTGTTGAATAGCTTTGGAATTTTTGAAGAAGCTTCCACTAGTGAGGATATTAGATAGGCATTCAAGATAGAAGAAGCATTATTGGATTTAGATGTGAAACAGGGAGATTTTGCAAAGACTTGCATTGAGGTAGGAAAATATAGGCAAAATGTGAAGGACAAGTATGAAGCTTTAGATTTTCTAGATGCATCTCAAGTCACTAAGATTATAGAGAAATTCAAGGGAAAATACCTTGACATAGCTCTAGTATAAAGGAGAACAAAACCCAAGAGCTAGAATTGCATTTTTGACACTTGGTAAAATTTTGCATTTTTTAGACCTGCCTCCAAGGTGCGCCAGGTGGGCTGCTTCCAAGGTGTTCTACTTCTGAGGTGCACTGGAAGTTTTTGAAGAAGTTAGAGTTGCACTGATAGTTAACTACCAATTCTAAATTTAGAGCTTTCCATGCACCAAAAATGCATTCTAATAGTAGTTTAACTCCTACAAACATCCAATGAACATGGAGCTTCTATTTTTGGCACTTCCAAACACTCCTACATCATCTAATGGCTTTCTAGTTTTAATTTATCATGATTTCTTTGTTTTAAGACATGTAAAGGCCCATGCATCCATTTAATAATATAAATAAGGATGGAGTCCTACTAAGCACAAGTTGGAGAGTCAATTTGTACATAAATATATATTTTTTACTAGTTTAGAAGCATATATTTGCATAAAGAGATCTCTCACTCTCAACACAAATTGAGGAATGTAATATGTACTCTAGGTAGTTGTTTTGATAGAATAATATATGCTATTGGTGCTCACATTTGGAGTGTAGTTATTTTTTATTAAGAGTGTTATATTTTATGAATGTATGTTCATGGAATGTAATTGAGCCACTAGTTTTATTGTGTTATTTTGATAGACCAATATTTTAATTCTAGTGTTTGCTATGGTTTACAAATTTTGCTAATGTACTTTGTTCGAGAAGATATCACCATATTATTCCTACATAGTTTTTTGTCTCATATGAGTGTACTTTTTGTGGCCTTGCAATCTGATGAAAAGTGAAAAATCTTATAGTTACTGAATTCCCATTGATGATTGCATCAGTGGAATTAAGGAAGTGCTGCTCCCATTTTCATTATTTACCTACCAATATTTTTAAAGGCTTAATTCACATATGTGTTTTTTATATGGCTTATGTTTGCTATGAATTTATTTTTCAACTCATTTTCTTAAATGTCTTTTTACCCTATCTTCTTATTTTCTTTTACAAACACATGTTTAATTTAGGAATTCATATAGTTACATTGTTAGATTGCATTTGTCAAAAAATAGAAAAATAAAAAAATATGTTTTTTTTTGTGTGGTTATTCTTTTGAGATAGCAAGAAAATTCAAATCTCATCTGAAATTGGTCAAAACCAGCAAAGGCCTCCTTGTGAACACTCACATTTATCTTCTATTGAATAGATTCTAGTAGGTCACAAGATCACCCGAAACCATGGAATTGATCCTAGAGTAGCTTTTCAAGAGAGGAGTTTGATAGGATTCATGTTGTTAAGCATCATGCAAAATGATAGCTCAACAAAAGTGGTGCTAGAAGGAGGGCCTTAACCATTCATAATAGAAGAAAACAACTTGCAATCTCAAAATTTTGCATTATTTACAAGTTCAAAAAAATTTCTAAGCTTCTAGGCTTCTGATCTTTTTAGCTTCCAAGGTGCACCATATATTTCAAGAAAGTGTACTTCTACAAAGGTGTGGTTTTTCTAGATTTGATGCAAACTAGCTTCTGAGCTTCTAAGATTTTGAGCTTCCAAGGTGTGTTTCTTTTGAGTTTCTGAGGTATGCTTCCTCTAAGGTGCACTTCTTCTAAGCTTCTAAGCTTCTAAAGTGCACTTCTTCTAGGCTTCTTCCAAGGAGCACTTCTTTTGAGGTGTGTAGGATTTTTTTGAAGAATTTAGAGGTGCACTGACTGTTAATTGCTAGTTCCAAATTTAGAGCTTTCCATGCACTAGAAATGCATTCTGATGACAGTTTAACTCCTACAAACATCTTGTGAAGGTTGAGCTTCTTTTTTTGGCATCTTCAGAAACTCCTACATTATCTAATGGCTTTCTTCTTCTTATTTTCTCATGCTTTCTTTGTTTTAAGACATGTAAAGGCTCATGCATCCATTTAATGATATAAATATGGATGGAGTCCTACTAAGAACCAATTAGACAGTTGGTTTGTACATAAATAGATTTGTTTTATTATTTTAGAGGAATATTTTTGCATAAATATATCTCTCACTCTCAATGCAAATCAAGGAGAAGATTTCTTATAAATTTAGGAATGCAAGATGTATTTTGGGCCATTATTTTGATGTAATAATATATGTTGTTGATGCTTGCATTTAGAGTGTAGTGATTATTTCCTAAGTGTGTTATATTTTATGAATGTATCTTCATGGAATGTAATTGTGCCAATAGTTTTATTATGTTATTTTTTTTGAGTGGTCTTTTAATTCTGTTGTTTGCTATGGTTTTACAAATTTCATTGACATACTTAGTTTGAGAAGAGATCATCCTTTTTTTCTTAGATAGCTTTTTGTCTTGCATGAGAATACTTTTTGTGGCCTTGCGATCTAATGAAAAGTGAAACTTCTTATGGTTACTAAATTCCTATCAATGATTTCATTAGTGGAAATAAGGAAGTGTTGCTCCTATTTTCATTAGCTACCTAGTAATCTTTTCAAAGGCTTAACTTGCAGACATGCTACTTTCATAGCTTATTTCTGTTAGGGATTTACTTTTTAAAGTTATTTTCTCAAAATTCTTATTACCCTATATTCATTTTATTTTTTAAACACTTGGTTAATTTAGGAATTTATATACGTGCATAGTTAAAACTGCATTCATTATAAATAGAAAATACCAAAAATATATCTCTTTTTATGATTAATTTTGAAATAGCAAGCAGATTGGTCATCTTATCTAAAATTTGTTTGAACCAGAAAAGTCCTCCCCACAAACACTCATATTTATCTTCTATTAAGTGGATTCTAGTAGGTCACAAGACCACCCATAACCTTGGAGTTGATCCCAAATTAGCATTTCAAGGGAGGTGTTTGAAAGGATTCCTATGAAACTGTGTTTTTGGGGAGAAAGTTAAATGAGGTCAAAAAACTAGGAAAAACCCTAAAAAGACTCTAATGTAGGAGCATCCTAGGTTGACATGTTATCCTACTCATTTGTGATCATTCTGTAAGTTGTTGTTGAGTTTCAGACATTGCTGAGTTGTAGCAATTGCCAAATGCTAGTAATTTTGAAATTTGAGCCAATTTTAGGTTATCCAATGTCATGTTAACACTCGGGTTCATGTATTATCCCATCTCACCACTATAGTGTGTGCCAAGTTCCATAGTGTGTGTTGAACTCTTCTTCATGTGCCAAGTTACCTAGTGTATGCTGAGTGACTCTTCACGTGCTGAGTTATCCTATTTATGTTGAGTGTCAGTATTTTGGATGTGATTTATGCATTTTCTATGCTAGCCAACTTGTGATATTTATTTTGTTCATGAAATTTATGTTAAGATCTTGTCTTGGGATTTTTCTAGGCCATTATTGGGTTGGTATTTCTATTATGTAATGTTCTAGACTTATCTATAACTTGCTTTGGCAAGTATAAATAGAGTGTTTTGGTTTAGAGTTAGGAAATTTTTAGGGGAGTCAAGAGAAGAATGTAAAAGTTTAGATAGTTTGTTGCATATGTGTCTAGAGTTGTCAATTTGAAGCTAGATCTTTGATCTTGAATGCATATTTGTATGTGGCCCTAACCCAAAAAGCCTTACAGCTAGGCATGTATGTTGATCATTTCATGAATCAATAAAAGATTATTGCTCTCTCTCTCTCTCTCTCTCTCTCTCTCTCTCTCTCTCTCTCTCCCCCCCCCCCCCCCCCCCAATGGTGTTGTCCTCTTTTTTTGTTTGCTTCCATTGTGTTAACTCTGTAAGGTCTGTTTGGATTGTTGTGTGTGCCTTTGGACCTAGTTATTATTTTTCCTCCTTGCATCAAGTGGTATCAGAGCTAGAGGAACCAAATTTGTAAAGATGGTTTGTGGTAGAGGAAATCTCGATAATGCTATATTTGATCAATTAAGAGAAATTACAGCAAGATTAGATGCTGTGGAGATAACCCAGAGGAGAGGAGTGCATCTTGAGGATGTGAGTCATGATGAAGTGATAGCACCAAACCCTAATCCAGAACTGAAAGAATATCAAGATGAGAAAATATTGTTGAGAGTATTGTCTAGGGCACATTCGAAGCCTACTATAGAAGTTGTTCTTTATGATGGAAAGTTGGATAGCAATACTATGTTGGATTGGATCTTTGATATGGATAAGTTCTTTGAGTATGAAAACACTCCTAATAATAGCAAGGTAAAAATTGCTATTACAAGGTTGAAAGGTCATGCCTCACTGTGGTGGGAGCATTTGCAAACTAATAGACAAAGGAGAGGAAAGGAAAAGATCAAAACTTGGTCGAAGATGGTGAGCAAGGTAAAGAAAAAATTCCATCCTACTGATTACCAAAGTTAACTTGTTGAGAAATATGCAAAATCTAAAGCAAAAAGACTTGACTATGAAAGAGTATACTAAGGAATTCTATAGATTGGACATTAGATCTGGACATGTAGATGATGATGTTGAGAAAATTGCAAGGTACATAAATGGATTGAGATCTGGAATTCAAGATGAAAAAAGTTTTGTGAAGTTGGAAAGTGTGGAAGAAGCATATTAGTATGCCTTGATAGCTAAGGAGATCTTGACAAAGAAGCATGAACAAAGACAAAGATGTAGAGATTGTAGGTTCCAGAGAGGTAGAGGTAGATCTCATGGAGAAGGTGGAAGATCTGATAGTTATGTGCATGATAAAGGAAAATTTGAATGGAAGAATGATGACAAAGACAAGACTGAGTGGAAAGGTGGTAGCTCATACCAAGGAGGTACTAGATCTTACTGAGGAAGAGGTAATTCTTATTCCAGAGGTGGTTTCTGTGGTAATTTTTTTAGATGTGGTAAAGAAGGGCATAGATCTTTTGAATATAGATCTTCTGAAAGTGAGCTAAATAATAGAAATATTGTGATTCAAGAAGACATTTAGAGTTCACTAAGTGGACCTTAGGCTAGAGAAATTTTGATGGTGAGAAGAACCTTATGTAATAAGGGAAGTAATAAGGAACCTATTTTAAGGAGAAGTCTTTTATAGACCAGATGTAATATGGCTAGAAAATGTTGCAAGGTGACCATTGATAGTTGAAGTTCTACAAATTTAGCATCAGAAGAGTTGGTTACAAAATTGTAGTTGTAGAGGCTAAAACACCCCAAGCCCTATCATGTTTCATGGATCTAAGATGAGCATAAGATATTGGTAAGTGAACAATGTGTTGTGAAGTTCAAGATTGGACATTATTTTGATGAAGTGTTGTGTGATATTATTCCTATGGATTGTTCTCATATTTTTTTGGGTAGACCTTGGCAGTGTGATAGATATGATGTACATGATGGAAAATTGAATCAATATACTCTTTGAGTATATGGGAAGAAGAAAATATTGTTTCCTTTGATTGAATGTCTAAATGAGGTTAGTTTTACTATGATAAAAGTTCGCTTGGTTAATCTGAAACAATTTGAAAAAGAAGTGAAGAGGAATCAAGTCTATTTTGTTGTAGTTCCTAGAGGACCAAGTGTTGGTAGTTATGGTTGAGCAGTATATAGTGATAGATGAGTATGAGAAGAAAGTATAGAATTGTTGAATGAGTATAAAGAGATTGTTGTTGAAGATATTCCTAATGGTTTACTGCTAGTGAGAAGTATAAGTCATTGTATGGATTTGATTCCTAGAGCTAGTTTACTGAACAAACCACCATATAGATTGACACCTACAAGAATGTAGAACTTAATAGGAAAGTGCATGAATTTCTATAGAAGGGATTAATCAGAGAAATTTTGAGTCCATGTGTTGTACCTTCTATATTAGCACCCAAATAGAATGGAGAATAGAGAATGTGTACTGATTCTAGAGCTATTAACAAGATCACAATAAAATATAGGTTTCCTATGCCGAGGATGGATGATAGAATAGATTGCTTGAGTGGAGCAAAGTATTTTACCAAGATTGATTTGAAGAGTGGCTATCATCATATCAAAATTAGTGAAGGTGATGAATGGAAGGATGATTTCAAGACAAAAGATGTTTTGTATGAATGGTTGGTTATGCCTTTTGGTTTGACTAATGCACCTAGTACTTTCATGAGGTTGATGAATGAAGTTCTGAAAAGATTCTCGGGAAGGTTTGTGATTGTTTATTTGGATGATATTTTGATATTCAACAAGACGAAGGAAGAACATCTTGAGTATGTTAGGTAATTATTTTAGAGATTGAAAGAGGAAAAGTTACTGATTAATTTGATAAAGTGTTCTTTTATGCAAGAGGAGATTGGGTATTTGGGATTTATTATTTCAGATAATGGTTTAAGGATGGATCTGGAGAAGATTGAAGCAATATTGGAATAGCCTACACCTAAGAATGTGGGTGAGGTAAGATCATTTCATCATTTGGCTAGTTTCTATAGGAAGCTTATAACAAATTTCAATGTTGTTTGTAATGCTATGATTGAGACAATGAGGGGAGATAAAAATGAATTCAAGTGGACACATGGAGCTGATAAGAGTTTTGAAACTTTGAAACAAAAGGTTGTTGAATTACCCATATTGGTTTTGCCTAATTTCAATAAGGTATTTCAAGTTGAGTGTGATGCAATTGGTAGTGCAATCAGAGCCGTATTGATTCAAGGAGGTAAGCCTGTTGCTTTCTTTAGTGAGAAGTTGAATGATGTTAAAAGGAAGTATTCTATGTATGATCAAGAATTTTATGCTATTATTCAAGCATTGAAGAAGTGGAGACATTATTTGATTCCTAAGAAGTTTGTGTTATATACTAATCATAAAGCTTTATTGTACTTAGGAAGTCAACATAAATTGAATTAGAGACATATGAAGTGGGTTGAGTATTTGCATGATTTTATATTTGTGATTAAACATAAGAGTGGAGTTAGTAATGAAGTTGCTAATGCATTGAGTAGAAGATGTTATTTGTTGATTGAAATGAAGGTTGAGGTTCTTGGTTTTGATGAAATGAAAGAGTTGTATTATGTTGAACCTAATTTTTCTGAGGTGTGGAGAGAATATAGAGCACCAAATCTAATAGATCACATTAGTAAGTATTATGAATATTTTATTCAAGAAGGTATGTTATTCAAAGGTATTCATTTGTGTATTCCTAGAAGTTCTATGAGGCTGAATTTGATTAAGAAAAAGCATAGTGGTTGATTGGTTGGACATTTTGGAATTGATAAGACATTGAGTTTATTGAAAGAGGAGTATTATTGGCCACAGATGTATAAGGATGTTCAAAAATTTGTGAAGAGTTGTGGATTTTGTCAAGTTGCAAAAGGAGTAAGTCAGAATACTAGATTATATACACCTATTTTTATTCCTGAGAAACCTTGGAGTGACATTAGTATGGATTTTGTTCTTGGATTGCCTAAAACAACAAAGGGGTATGTTTCTATATTTGTTATTCTGAATAGATTCTCTAAGATGGCTCATTTTATACCATATAGAAAGACATCAGATGCTAAGCATGTTGCTAAACTTTTCTTCAAAGAGATTGTTAAATTGCATGGATTACCAAGTAGTATTATTTTTGATAGAGACAGTAAGTTTTCTAGTTATTTTTGGAAGACTTTGTGGAAGAAGATGGGTCCAGAGATGAAGTTTAGTTCTACATTCCATCTATAGATTGATGCATAGATAGAGGTTGTGAATAGAAGCTTTGGTAATTTGCTAAGATGCTTAGTTGGAGATGAAACACATAATTGGGAGATGGTATTGGCACAAGCTGAATTTGCATATAATAATTCCATGAATAGAAGTACATGAAAGACACCTTTTGAGATTGTTACTAGAATGAAGCCTACAGGAGTATTAGATTTAAGAGGTGTTGCTAGTGAAGACAAGAGAAGTGTTCTTGGAGAAGAATTTGCTGATTTTATGGAGTTTTTGCATAAGGAAGTGAAGTTAAAGTTGGAAGAAACTAATCATAAGTACAAGAAAAATGTTGATAAGTCTAGAAGACATCATATTTTTGAAGTTGGTGATGAGGTGATGGTTCATTTGAAGAAAGGAAGATGTCTACTTGGAACATATAGTAAGATGAAGATGAAGATGTTTGGACCTTGTAAGATTTTGAAGTTTGACAATGGAAATGCTTATGAAGTTGAGTTACCTGAAGACATGGATATATCTCCTGATTCAATGTTGCTGATCTGTATAAGTACCATGAGTTAGATGATGAAGTTGTTGAACTTGATGATTATCCTAAGAAGCAAATTGAAGAGGTTGAATGGATATTGGGTCAAAGAGTTTGTAAAAGAACAAGAGGAAAAGAGTACTATGAATATTTGGTGAAGTGGAAAAATAGACCAGTTGAAGATGCTATATGGATTTAACAATTTGAGTTGGATTTAGCTCAGGTTGTGACACTTGCACAATTTAGGAGAATCATTTCTTTCTATCCTGGTTATATGATGTAGGAGTATCCTAGGTTGACATGTTATCCTACTCATTTGTGATCATTCTGCAAGTTGTTACTAAGTTGTAGACATTTTTGAGTTGCAACAATTAGTGAGTGCCAGTAATTTTGTAGTTTAAGCTGAGTTAAGCTTATCCCACATCATATTAACACTCAGGCTCACATGTTATCCTATCTCACCACTATAGTGTGTGCCAAGTTCCATAGTGTCTGCCAAGCTCTTCTTCATGTGCTAAGTTTTTCTTCATGTGCCAAGTTACCTAGTGTATGCCAAGTGACTCTTCATGTGCCAAGTAATCCTATTTATGCTAAGTGTCAATATTTTGAACACAAATTTTGCATTTTCTATGTGAGCCAACTTGTGGGATTTATTCTATTCATGACATTTATGCTAAGATCTTGTCTTGGGATTTGTCCAAACTATTATTAGGTCAGCCTTGCTATTTTGTAATGTTCTTCAATGATCTATAAGCCATTTTGGCAATTATAAATAGAGAGATTTGGTTTAGAGTTAGGCAGTTTTTAGGGGAGTCAAGAGAGGAATGTGAAATTTTAGATAGTTTCTTGCAAATGTGTGGAGAGTTGTGAATTTGAAGCTGGATCTTTGATCTTGAATGTTTGTTTGTATCTGGCTATAATCCAGAAGGCCTTATAGCTAGGCATGTATGCTAATCATTTCATGAATCAATAAAAGAATATTGCTCTCTCTCTCTCTCTCTCTCTCTCTCTCTCTCTCTCTCTCTCTCTCTCTCTCTCTCTCTCTCTCTCTCTTTCTCTCTATGGTGCTATCCTCTTTGTGTGTTTTCTCCCATTATGTTAACTTTGCAAGGTTGGTTTGGATTGTTGGGTGTGCCTTTGGCCTTAGTTATTCTTTGCCCTCCTTACATTAGACTCGGATCCTGAACTAGGGATTTAGAAAGCTAAAAGATAAAGTAGGGGATTCCTATTTCTAAATGAAATGGGGCATGCATTATGAAACCACAACAAATAGCCTCGAAAAAAAGGGAAGAAATGACAAAGACATTTCTTCATCATCAAATATTCCTCTAATATGTGTCGAGCACCAACTAAATCCTAAATACTCTAAGCATATTTTGAGTCACTTTATAGTTAAAACCTTATAATCTTGAATCTCCAAATTTAGTGTGTATTTAGAGTATCCATTTCTTTCAATATCTCAAAATACAATCTATCAAAAGTTTCGAATAGCTTGGAAATAATCTTCCAACCCTTTTAGTCCATTCATTGGGAATCCTCAAAAAAGCTATTCATCAATCCCTTACCTGACTAGATGAGAGAATCAATTCTGAGGGCTCATAATGGGTTATTACTTTTCATTTGAAGTCCTAGGTAATATTGTGAATACTTTCTTCATGTAGCTTGCATTATTACAATTTGATTCTTTGATTAAGCAATTTTTTTGATACTAGATAGCTTATTTGGAGTGCATATCCCTATAATTAGATTATCTTTCTTAGACTTTGTAGAATCTTTCATTTTTAACACCCTTTTCATTTTTTAATGTTCTTTTTGTACCCTAACCACCCTTAGACTATGTGGCCAAGACATTGGTGTCGATTCTTAGATTCAATCTTTAGTGAACATCCCTTTTGTTCTTCTTTTAAGAACTTTTTAGAAACTCTCACACCAAACATTGATCTTAGCAATTCCTTTGAGAAGACCCTTCTATTTGAACCAGTAGGGTTTGGCCTATCCCTTGCTACCATCAACATTGGTTCAAAAACACCTAAGGTAGCAAATCTTTAAATTTGCAAAGTGTTGAGAACTTGTTAATCCAGAATTCTGAATTCAAGACTAAATTCCCCTATTACTACAAGTAATATCCATGCCTTAGTTGGTGTAAGAATCAAAATCATTAAAATGTTTTGACAAAGAAATACCTCTTCCCAAAATTTGAAACTGAAAAAGTGGTTAATAAGATACATTGAGATAAAATCTTGGATCCACCTAACTCCTAGATTGATGCAACTTTGAAAACAAACACACCACTAAAAGAAAACACTCTTGTAGAAATAAATACACTTGTATAATTTTTTTATTTTTTATTTTTTAAATTTTTTTTTTTTTTTCATTTAGGCTTCAAAGTAATGCTTTATAAATTTCCCATTTACTAGCAATGAAACCAATTCCCCTTGTAAGGAACTTCGCCTAAAAGTATTTTCTCCCAGAATTTTTGTGATCTAATAAGGACCAATTCACAACCATTGAAACTTTGTGTGGTTTCCCGACTTCTCTTTTTCCTTGTCCTAGAGTAGAACAAGGTCAGATATTTTGAAAGATTTTATCATGGCCCTCTTGTCAAACCACCTCTTGATGATAGCTTGAAGTTTCTCCATATGCTCTAATGTTGTTGTCCATTTTTCATCTATCACTAAAAGATTCATTAACCTAATCTATACCATGTTAGCATCTTCAACATACCCACTCATGAATTTGAAAACAGGAACCCTAAGGTTAAGTGGTGATACTAGTTCTTGTCCATAAACAAGAAAATATGGAGATGTCCCCTAAGCATTTTTTACCCTAACTCGGTCTATGCATAGTGCATATTTGAGTTGAGTATGCCAATCTTTAGGATTTTTCTTCAACAAATGTCTTATTATCATGATCAAGTTCTTATTTGTAGATTTAGTCACACCATATCCTTGTGGGTAATAATTTTAAGAGAACTTGATAGTAACCTTATTTTCGAGTGTCCATTAAGTAAGAAAGAATGACATTCCAAATCTAGTAATGCATTCTTCCAAGAAATTTGTAACCATCTTAATCATGTAATTTCTAAAAATCTTAGCTTTTATCCAACGTGTGCAATAATCCATAGCCATGAGAACTAAATTATGTCTAGTTGATGATGGTGGGTTTACTGGACCAATAAAATATTACCCCCACTTTGCAAAGGGGCATACCTCAAACACAGGTTGTAATGGTATTGCAGGATGTCTTTCTCTTTTAGCACTACTCTGACAAATGTGGCAAGTGCATACATCTTTAGAAGTATCTTTGAAGATCATAGGCCAAAAATAACCTGATCTTAAAATCATATCGCTCATAGCCTCTACTAAACCATTTCCTCTACCATACTTATCATGAAACTATTCCAAAACTTCTTTTACTTCTTTGCTTCCCAAGAACTTTAGGTAAATTCCTTCATAGTTCCTTTTGTATAATTTTTTATCATGCAAAATGTAGGATTCACACTTCATTTTGAGTCCTCTATGTTGCTCCTATTTTCATTGGTTACCTACTGATCTTTTCAAAGGCTTAATTCATAGACATGTTGTTTATGTGGCTTATGTCTATTACGAATCTATTTTTCAAGTCATTTTCTTAAATTTCTTGTTACCCTATCTTCATTATTTTCTTTTACAAACACTTGTTTAATTTAGGAATTCACATAGTTGCATTGTTAGATTGCATTCATTAAAAAATAGAAAAATAGAAAAGTATATTTATTTTTGTGTGGTTATTCTTTTGAGATAGCAAGAATATTCAAATCTTATTCAGAACTAGCAAAGGCCTCCTCGTGAACACTCACATGTAACTTCTACTGAGCAAATTCTAGTAGGTCACAAGATTGCCTAGAACATTGGAGTTAATCCTAGATCAGGGATAAATTTAAGGAACCCCTCCCTCCCAAAATTTATAAAATTGTGGCAAATCACATGTCATTTGGGTGAAAAAAAATTAATAGTGTTGGCGAATTATGCGCTAATCGATGGATATTTGGTGGTGAATTTTTAATAGTTTAGACAATTTTTATAAAATAATGGCGATTATAATTTTTGTTTTTAATAAAATTATTAATATTGATGGCGAATTATGTTTTGAAATGTAATTATGTTAAATGTATTATTTGAGAACTCGAACTATCTGATGATCCAAGATCAATGGCTAAGGTTTAATTTCGGCCAACATTTCTTGAAGGAAGAAGAATTATCGAGGTAGTCACCGAAATGTTGACACGTATCAAGGTAAGTTGTACTTGTCTGTGGAGTACAGTGTCACTCATAAATAAATAAAAATCACATAGGAAAATGGGAATTTGGTGAATGATGATCGTCGAAAGAGACACTCAATTAATTCTATGGCAAATAAGAGTAAACATTAAAGAGAAATATGGGTGAAGAACCTGACTACCAAACTGAAATTAATAATAATAGTGGCGAACATTTTGACCACTATATGAGTATTTTATAAAATCTGGGCGAACTGGTCAACTAGTATACGATGTTTTTTTAGCCAATTTCTATAGCCCAATTGGGACATATTAGCCAATTGGCGAATAATAGCCACTAAAAAAATCCCTGTCCTAGATTAGCATTTCAAGAGAGGATTTTGTAAGGATTCCTCTCATTAAACATCTTGAAAAATGATAGCTCAAAAGAAGTGGCACTAGAAGGAGGGCCTTAACCATTGAGAATAGAAGAAAACAACTTGCAATTTCAAAATTTTCCATTTTTACATGTTCAATAAATTTTCTAAGCTTTTGAGCATTGATGAAAACTCTTGATCAAACAAAGGCACCCATAATATGAATATTGTTCCTCAAAAGATAGTACATCAGCAAGCCAATGCTTTAGAGGCAATGTCAACTATGTTCAAAGACAATGTTGAGGTGCCCCCACTTTCTTAGCGTTAGAATATATGGGAAGAATCTTCATAATTTCCTAATTGATTTAGGAGCCTCTTGCAATGTTATGCCACTATCAATAGCACAAAGTTTGGGAGTCACTCCTGAACCCTCCAATCAAGTAGTGATACAATTGGATAAAACAAAGGCAAAAGTCATTATTATGTTGAAAGATGTTTGGATATATTTGATAGTTGACCCTCAAATTCAAGACATCATTGATATACATGTGGTAGAGATCCCCGAGACATATGGATTTCTATTAAGTAGAGAATGGAAAAAATACCTAAGAGGATGATTTTCTATAGATTTTACTTAGTTTTGGTTACCATGGAAAGGGTTGAATAGCCAGATCAAGATAGACGTAGAGCCAAAGTTAAAAACAATGATTATAGAATATAATGCACCTAATGAGGTTTCATTCTTATAGTCAAATTTATTCTCTTACAAGGTGATGACACTTGATATAGCTTCAACCAAAAAATTAGATGATCAAAATGAAAGATCAAGGATTTCAATCCCAAAGTAGGAGATCGTAACACAATTAATAGACAACATGGTGGCTAATCTACAATATTTAGGAGAAGAAGTTGATCCTAGTATTCTGCTTCTCCCAAGATTTTGTAGATTGCACAAAGTGAGTCATTCAGAGTTTGAATATTCATTTTGCCAAGAAGTAGTCACTAATGTATTAACACAAATGATGGAAATAAATAGTGGTAACATTCCAAAAGATGAACCCATAGAAAGCCAAAATTCTACTAACATATCTAAACCTGTAGAAAAGATTAAAGGGGACATTGAATATCTAAATGCATCATACAACTATACCTCTTCAAATGGTGGAGGTTTGTCCTCTCCTCCACTAGGGATGATCAAAGTCTAAAGAAAGAAATGTTACATAAAAGGTAGTCATTCATCCTAAACCCAAAGTGGATGAAATTATTGAATTTATAGGGGAAATTTAAGACAAACAAGAAAAATATACACTTCCAGTATCAAGGAGTAACAATGGAAAATCATCAAGTCCACCCTGCAAAAGACTATGGTGGATCCCCAAGAAACAATCCTTTTAGGCCCAAGTAAAGGAAAGGCTAAGGATGAATAAGCATAAGGTTAGAAAGCCCAAAGAAGATTTGATCTCAACACTTCACTTTGATGGTTCGAAAAGCAAATTAGGAGTTGGTTCAGGTATTGAGTTAATCAATCCAAAAGGTAAGTCTTTCTATGTAGCATATCAATTGCATTTTAGATGTACTTATAATGTTGTAAATTATGAAGCATTGATCTGAGGACTTCTTTTTGCATTGGAGAAAGGAATCAAAACTCTCATAGTTGAGGGAGATTCTTAGTTAGGTATAAGACAAGTAAAGTCAATATATTCTTGCAATGATAGGAGGTTGCTCTCTTATAGGAAAAGATTATGGGATCTAATGGATGATTTCAAAGCTTTGAACATAAAGTCCATTCCAAGGAGGAAAAACATGGTAGAAGATGCCCTTTCTATTTTAGCTAGCACATTACAACTAGTTGAGAGAATGAAATTGAAAATATTTTCAGTAGAATTGGTTGCTGCTCCATCTATCTCGGATAATATTACAAACTTCCAAGTCTTTCAGAATGATCAACATATACTCAAATTTATCATGTTCAATGGCCACTTTAAAGGGCAAGAGATTGATGAAACTTTGTATGAAAAACTTGAGGATGATGAAGTTGATAATGAAGATGGGATCTAGAATTTAAAAACCAACACTATTCCTAAGGGAATGGTTGAGTTGGAGCATATTTTTGATTGTGATGAATCAACGCTTAACAAAAGAATGATCAAAGAAAAGGGGATTGAGGAATGCATTTCATACAACTCAGGTATTGAAGAATATCCTAGAATGGTAAGGGTTGGAAAGGCATGCAACATGTAGGAAAGGGAAGATATGCTCAAATTTATTACAAAGTATAAGGATGTCATTGCTTGGTGCTATGAAGAGCTCAAAACATATGATCCTGAGATTATTACACATGATATTCCTTTGAAACTAGATGCTATGCTTTTCTGTTAAAGACAAAGACCTTTTAATCCTATTATTGAACCATTGATCTTGATACCAAGATCAGCTTCCCCATTCACCATTCTATGTGGGTGGCTAACTTGGTTACTATACAGAAAAATACTAGAGAGATTTGTATTTGTTTGGATTTTTGTAACTTGAACCTTGCATCTCAAAAGGAAAACTACCCTTTGCCCTCGCTGGATGAAGTTGTACAAATTTTTAATGGTTCAAAGATGATGTCTTCCTTAGACAGTTATTTGGGATATAACTAGGTAATAGTTGATGAAGAGGATAGGCTAAAGATGACCTTCACGACTAAATGGGGAACTTTTTCTTATAGAAGAATACCTTTTGGGTTGATTAATGTAGGGGCTACACTTCAATGAGCCATGGATGAAACTTTTAAGGGATTAATAAACAATTGTATAGTCATCTATATGGATGACATAACTATCTTTTCAAAGGATCAAAGTACTCACATTTCTGATCTAAGACATGTATTCAATAGATGTCATAAAGACAACATATCACTCAATCCTAAGAAATGTTCCATTGGGGTTACTAAAGGAAAGCTCCTAGGTCATATCATCTTTGAAGTTAGAATTTCCATTGATTCTAATAGAATTGAAGCCATTCTGTAGTTATTGCCTCCTCACAATTGAAAAGAACTTAAGTCTTTCTTTGGGACGATAAATTTTGTGAAAAAATTCATAAGCAGATTTGTAGAGATAGTTCAACCCCTTAATGATTTACTCAAAAAGGGAGCTAAAATGGAATGGGTTTTAGAGATTAAGAAATAATTTGAGGATATTAAAGTGCCCATCTCCATGGCCCCAATACTAGTGAGTCCAAATTATGAATTACCTTTCAAAATCTATTCTTTTTCTTAAGAGCATTCATATGTTGGGATCCTAATGTAGAAGAAGGAAAAAGAAGATGAAAGACCCATTGCCTTTATGAATTTCCCTCTAAATAATGTAGAGTTAAATTTTTATAACCTTGATAAACTATCTTTTACTTTAATCAAAGCAATAACGAAGTTCTGCCATTATATACTAAGGAGCATGGTATATGTGATTGTGCCTGATCCTGCATTCAAGACATTACTGATATAAAATCAACTTGGTGAAAGGTGAGAAAAATGGATGGAAATCGTTCAAGAAATTGATTTAGAGATTCAACCCATGATGTTAGTAAGAGACCAAGGATTATCAAAAATGATAGCAGATAACTAGATCAAAGATGAAAAGAAATTTTGGTTTGATGGTGAAACAAATGTGGAAGATCATAAGAAGATTGTAGTATCTCAAGTTGATATTGACCAAGGTATAATAATAGATGTCTGGTACTAGGATATTGTTTACTATATTTTAAAAAATTAGTACCAAAATTGGATGAATAGTTCACAACGTAGAGGACTCAAAATGAAGTGTGAATCCTACATGTTGCATGATAGAAAATTATAGAAAAGGAACTATGAAGTAATTAACCTAAAGTGCTTGGGATGTGAAGAAGTAAAAGAAGTTTTGGAATAGTTTCACAATAAGTATGGTATAGGACATGGTTCAGTAGAGACTACGACCCATATGATTTTAAGATTAGGTTATTTCTGGCCTATGGTCTTCAAAGATACTTTTGAGCATGTATGCACTTCCCACATTTGTTAGACTAGTGCTAACAAAGAAAGACATCTTGTAATGCCATTACAATCTATGTTAGAGGTATGCCCCTTTGCAAAGTGGGGGTTGGATTTCATTGGTCTAGTAAACCCACCTTAGTCAACTGGACACACTTTTGTTCTCATAGCTATAGATTATTGGAGGTGCTAGACAGAAGTTGAGACTTTCAGAAATTGCATGGCTAAGGTGGTTACTGATTTCTTAGAAGAACACATTGTTACCAGATTTGGAATGCCATTCTTTCTAGTGTATGATAATGGATGAAATTTTGCATTATTCTTCCTTACTCAATGTGCACTAGAAAATCAAGTTATTATCAAGTTCTCTTCAAATTATTACCCACAAAGAAGTGGTGTGGTTGAATCTACAAATAAGAACTTGATCATGGTAATAAGATGTTTGCTGAAGGAAAATCCTAAAGATTGGCATACTCAACTCAAATATGCACTATGGATAGATCGAGTTAGGGTCAAGAATGCTTTAGAGATATCTCCATATCTCCTTTTTACAAAAAAAGAACTAGTATTCCCACTTAACCTCAGGATTCCTATTTTGAAATTCATGAGTGGGTATGCTAAAGATGTTGAGAAGGTATGGATCTAGTTAATGAATCTTTTAGAGATAGATGAAAAATGGACAACTGCATTGGAGCATATGGAAAAACATCAAGCTGTCATCAAGACGTGGTTTGATAAGAGGGCCATGATAAAATATTTCAGAATATCCAAACTTATTCTACTATGGGACAAGACAAAAGAGAAGTCAGATAGCCACACTAAGTTTCAACACTTGTTGATCGATCCTTACCAGATCATAGAAATTTTGGGAGAAAATAATTTTGGGCTAAGTTCTTTATAGGGGGAATTGGTTCCGTTGCCAGTCAATGGGAAATTTTTGAAGAATTAATTTGAAGCCTAAATGTAAATAGAATATATATAATAATAATTATAATAATTTTACAAGTGTGTTTCCTTTCAGTGGTGTGTTTATTTTCAAAGTTGTGTCAGTCAAGGGGTTAGGTGCATCCAAGGTTTTATCTTGATGTATCTTATTAACCATTCTTTTTGTTTTGACTTTTGGGAAGAGGTATTTGTTTGTCAAAACATTTTAATGATTTTGAATCTTACACTAACTAAGGAATGTATATTACTTGTAGTAATATGGGACTTTAAGTCTGGAATTCAAAATTATGGATCAACAAGTTTTCAACACTTTGCAAATTTAAAGATTGACTACCTTAGTTTTATTTGAACCAAGGATGATGGCTGCAAGGGATAGTCCAAACCCTACTAGTTAAAATAGAAGGGTCTTCTTGAAGGAATTGATAAGATCATTGTTTGGCATGAAAGTTTCTAAAAAGTTCTTAAAAGAGGAATGCAAGGGATGTTCACTAAAGATTGAATCTGAGAAATGACATCAATGTCTTGGCCACATAATCTAAGCATGGTCAAGGTACAAAAAGAAAATAAAATAAAAAAAGGGTGTTATATATAAAAGATTCCACAAAGTCTAAGAAAGGTAATTTGATTATAGGGATATGCACTCCAAATAAGCTATCTAGTATCAAAATAATTGCTTCATCAAATAATAAAATTGTGATATTGTGAGCTATGTGAAGCAAGTATTCAAAAGATTACCAAAGACTTCAAATGAAAAATGATAACCTATTAAGAGCCCTCAAAAATGATTCTCTCATCGGTTCAGGTAAAGGATTGATAAATAGCTTTTGTGAGGATTCCCAATGAATCGATTGGAATGGGTGGAAGATTATTTCCAAGTTGATGGAAACTTTTGATAGATTGCATTTAGAGATATCAAAAGAAATGGATACATAGAACACACAATGAATTTGGAGATTCAAGATTCTAAGGTTTTTATTGTAAAGTGACTCAAAATACACTTTCTTTATTTTTTAGCTTTCTATATCCCTAGTCTAGGATCTGAGTCTTTTTAGGGTTTTTCCTAGTGTTTTGACCTAATTTGGGTCTCTACACAGAAACCCAGATTCTTAGAAACTATTTTTTTGGGGAGAAAGTCATTTGTTTTGTAGTAAAGGATGTGCACTAGCACACCTCACTAGGTGCACTAGTGCGCTAAGTCATACAAGAAAGCACTCAACTCTTGGAAGTGCAAGCTTGTGCACCTGTGCACCTCTAGGAGGTGGGCTAGATCCTAGGCCTATAAAGCCTAGGATGCCCACCCCTCTCCTTACCTTCATTTCTCTCCTTCAAACTATGGAATCCGCACCTGCATAACACTTGAGGTGTGGTACTGCACCTTATCTTTCCTCTACCCCCTACACACACAACACATAAAAAATTAACTAAAGGCATAAGGTGAGCACTTTGTGCACCTCCCTTTGTATCATAAGGGTGTGCATTTAGTGCACCCCATGAGGTGTGCTAAATGGGCACCCTTTTCTTTTGCACTTACTTTTAACATAAGGCTGTGCACCTAGTGCAACCCATGATGTACACTAGGTGTGTACTATCATTTTATGAGTATCATATAGAAGAAAGTGCACCTAACGCACCTCTAAGGTGTGCCAAGTACACTCTTTTTTGTCTTTCAGAGGGTTTTTAGGAGTCTTTTTTATTTTTTAGATATTTTTGGTAAATTCGGGTTTTTTGGTTATTTCTTGTTGTCAGTAGGGTTTGTCTTAGTTAAGTTTTTTCCACCTCTAGACTAATGGATATTGATTTTGTGAAGATTCAATGGTTTCTTCATCGTATTCCCTCACTAAAAAGATGGTTCCAAAACCTTTAGTTTTCAATTTTTAAGGTGTTCTAGAAAAGTTATGCTTCCAAGATGATTATTTGAAGATTCAAGATATTGAACTTGGCCATACCGACTAGAATGTGTTTCTAGTTCTATGGAAAAAACCTACTAAGAGGTCCCTGATGATATCTACTTTTCTTTGATCAGGGTTAGTATATGTAGCATCACACCCAATATTAGTACAATCTTCAAATTTAATCATGGCACTGGTGGAGAACTATGTCTCAGAAGAAAGGGTTGTAAAGAGTATACCTGGAGAGATCATGTTAGATCTGAGACTTAAGATTATAGAGAAGGTATTTCATCTTCTAAGAGTAGATCAATATATTAGATTAACATATCATTAGGTGGAAAGGTGGTATAGATAACATGTAGTAGAAGCATCAGAAATCATTCAATCCTCATATCTTATTAAGAAGACTCATCTTGGATGGAAAGTAGGAAAATTGGACATGACAAGGAGTTATATGAAAGATGATATCATATATTCTATAATATTTTTTATTAGATTCATGTGGTTATTTGCATAATGAAACCTAAACATATGGATGGTACACTTCATTGAGACCATCAGAATAGTGAAGATTCCAATTGGATGGGCTTCTATTCTTAGTGAGAATTTGGATGAGCAACTAGTAGTAGTCAAAAAAAACCATAAGTTTTATATGACATCTTATTTAGTGTACCTGTTAGCTATGAGAGACACAAACTATCAAAGGTTGTTCAAAAAGGGAAGTATGCAAAATGATAGCACATTTCCCTATATAGTATACCCCCAGTTGGTAAAGAAAAATCTTTCAGAGCATAGAAAAAAATACAAAATAGTGAGTGATGCCTTCATGTTCACAATTATCCAGTTCATTGAAGGGGATTATGTGAAAAGGATGTTAGATCAAGCATTAGAAAAGATTTTAGAAATTAGCACCTATTACATCCAATATAGGACATTCACTTATTTTAGGGTAGCAAGTATGACTGTCAATCCCAAAAAGCACCCTAAGTATCCATGTGATAGGCTCATATTGCCGGAGATTGCTCGACAACTCTTGTTTGCATATGACAGAGTAAGGAAGCAACATAAGAAAACTTGGGTGTGGCCCATTACTATAGGACTATTTAGTGTGGTCTGGAGATAAGATATTCCATCTTTTTAGTCTGAGTGGGATCAGTATCCCTTGGATGAATATAACTCTCCTTGTCCTTATTTTGATAACATTGGAAGAGTGCAGTACTTAGAGAAAAATAGTTCCAACATGAGGATTCCATAAAGGACCATTGGATGAATGCACTAGATGACTATGAAATCCATATAAAGGAGTATTATAGGATAATTCTCCATTTGGTAGGCAAGGCTTTGAAGATAAAGGTCCCTTTAAAGGTAGTACAACAAGATATCGAAGAGGTCCTAGATCCATTGTATAATAGAGATAAGATTTTTGATTGACCTATTATGAATGTGGAGATTGATAAGGAGGAGAACTTAGATATTAATCATAGGGCCAAGGATTTCATCAAATTGACCAAGGATGAGACCAAAGACCTTTCAATCTGGATCCAATTCCTCAAGCAGTAGTTTTCCAAGCTACAACCCACCTAGCAAAAGGTAGAGGAAAATAGGTAACAATACCCACATTTATAGCTCAGTCCCCAGTGAGGTCAAAAATAGTGCACCAAATTGATAGAGAAGTTGGATACTATAGGGCTCAAAAGGTTAAGGATAAGAGGAAAAGAACTTCTCCCCACAAGTCAAGTTAGAAGAAGGAAAAACTGAAGCACTGCCACAATAAGGGGCAAAGAATCTACAAGGCTCAGAGAATGTAGAAGTCACACAAGTTTAGGATAATTTTCAAGTGCCACTAATAGATAAGGGGCAAGGAGGGGCTAAAATAGTAGCACAATAAGTGTCTCTACCTAAATAAAAGGTACAAGCCTCCCCATTGACTCCTAAAAGAAGAAAGATCAAAACTCTAGTCAAGAGGAGACAAAAGGTGATTAGAAAAGTTATCCCTTTTCTGTGAGTTCTAGAAGTCATTCTAGAAGGGGAAGAAGATAACCTCCCTTTGAGTTAGAGGACTCATCTTGCTAGGCCAATAGAGTTAGAATGGAGAAGAAGCTCTACCATTACATCACCATCCATTCTCACACCACCTGGTCAGTCTATGACATCATAGGATGAGTTGCGGCAATGGATTAATGAGCAGGAGGATGAAGGGGCTGATGTCTTTCAAATGTCATATTTTTATTTTATGTCAATTGGTACTAAGTTAGTGGGAGATAAGATAAGGGATACTCTAAGAAATCAACCTCCACAAGAGGATTGGAGTCAATTTCCACCTCCATCACTAGGACTTTTAAATTCTCCACCATCATCAAGTCATGATTATCTTGTTTGGATAAAGGATTACCTACTCCTCTCCATCTGGCTAATGAAGAATAGGTTCAAGAAGAACAAGAAGAAGATCCATAGCAAGTACCCACCAAATAAGTGTTAGAGGAAGGGAAAATATATGAGGAACCTTACCACATTTCCCAAGATACAAAGGTGAGGACCATGGACATGATAGATATAGAGATGCTCGTTGTGGATCTCTCACAAAATGAGAAGACTCAAGAGAGGAGTGATGGAGGAAAAATCTTAGTAGAAAAAACTCCTTCTAAAGCTAAATCTTCAATGGAACATACTTTGAGATGGCTTTGGAAATAAGTGGTGGTTAAAAAAAAAGGTACCAGTATTCTATTGACGAAGAGGGAATGATAGAATTAATTGAAGCTCTCAAGAAGCCTGAGTCACTTGTAGATGATGATCGAATATTGGCATTTTTAATGAGTGATCAGATATAGGGCATGTTTTCTCATGTCTATCCCTCATTTTTATGCATATATCAAGGACTTAACATCAAAAGTTTATTAGATTAAGGAGGTTGTGCTTGAAAAACCTATGGTGGACACTGGCAAGTTAATGGTGACAATAGGAATCAAGGAAGTGTTTAGGCACTTAAAACATGATGAGATAGAATTGATAACACTTTGGAAATAGAATGAGATCCTAATAGGATATTTGAATGATGTAGTGGGTCCATTAGATCCTAAAAATCTCGAGGAGACTTTAAATGTAGCACTTTAGAAAAGGGATAAGGAGAATGTGCAACTTGATCCATTTTTGAAAGCTTGTCAGCAATGGAGAGAAAGTTTTGAAGAGAAAGGTGTGCAGATTATACAATGAAATATTATAGTGCTACACATATGCATAATAATGTAGATAAGATGGTTGCTATCTTTAACCATGATTTTGGTTTAATGGATGAAGTACATACCCAGGGTAAGGACCTACAAGCATTACAATACATAAAGGGTCAAAGGTATCATATGTTAATGGATGTATATACAGTGGATGAATTAGATAAAATAGATGATTGGATAGATAAGATTGCAAATGGAAATAAAGTAATGGAAATATTACATGTAGATATTCATAAGCTTAAGGAGCAAACCCAAGAGAAAATTTTTGGACGTAGAGAGACATTGTAGTGATGTGTTCTTAGATATTTTTGAGGATGATTCAAGGGATAAACTGATGACTGTAGAAGTAGTTGTTGAGTAGTTTCAAAAGAGTTTTGAAAAAGCTTCCACTAATGAGGATATTAGACAGGCATTCAAGATAGAAGAGGCATTGTTGAATTTGGATGTGAAATTTGGAGATTTTGTAGAGACTCACATCGAGGTAGGAAATTATAGGCAAAAAGTGAAGGATAAATATGAAGCTTTAGATTCATCAAATGCAGCTCAAGTCTTTGAGATTATAGAGAAATTAAAGGGAAAATACCCAAACATAGCTTTGGTATGAAGGGGAACAAAACCCAAAAACTAGAATTTTATTTTTGACACTTGGTAAAATTTTGCATTTTTTGGACCTACTTCCAAGGTGCACAAGTACACCAGGTGCACTACTTCTGAGGTGCACTAGATGTTTTTGAAGAAGTTAGAGGTAAATTGATAGTTAACTACCAATTCTAAATTTAGAGTTTTCCATGCACCGATAATGTATTCTGATGGCAGTTTATCTCCTGCAAATATCTATTGAATGTAGAGCTTCTATTTTTGGCACTTCCAAACACTCCTACATCATCTAATGGCTTTTTTAGTTTTATTTTCTCATGCTTTCTTTGTTTTAACACATGTAAAGGCTCATGCATCTATTGAATAATATAAATAAGGATGGAGTCCTACTAAGTGTAGGCACAAAAAAATGTGTGCTAAAATGTTGTCACACTTCTATGAATCATTACATGTAAGAAAACTCAAGAATGAGCCCTCACAAATTGATCCATAGCTCTCTACTCATGGAGTGCAAGGGTTTGCAATGGAGGCCCTCAGTTTGACCTATTTTTTTGCCCATGCAAGTACACCATTAGATGAGAGATTCAAAGAGTAAAACAAGAATGCTAGTCTCCATGATCTTGAAATATGCATGAAAATAAGATCTAATCTATGAAATCAAAATCTAATCTATAAATTCAAGATCTAAGCTAAAAGCCCATGGTGGGTGCAAGAGAGAAAAAGACAAGAAAATAGAAGTTCTCCACAAAAAGCTTTTGTATTCAAACTCCTTCAAAAATTGGTCTTCAAACCTGCAGCATAACGATAGCATAATCATGGGTGTTTAGCATGAGGAGATGGCTCTCCCTTATAAAGGAAATTATGGAGGTGATAGGCTTCTCACAACCAATATGGGATAATAGAGCTTGATCCATGTGAGACAAAATTCCACCAATGAGAAAAGAGGAGTGGTTGAGAAGAAAGTGGAAAGATAAATCCCACTTAGATCACATTTTTAAGTGTAGAGAAATTAAATAAAAAGAATTTATTTTATTTCCTTTTTTCATCAAAAGAGATATTTAAGTGGGATTTTTATTTAATTAAAAGGGAGCAAGTTCTTTTTAATTAAATAGAAGATATTTAATTAAATTAAAAGAGAGGTTTTTCTCTTAATTAATTAAATGTGGATGAACTGTTTAATTAAAAGAGAGGTTTTCTTTTAATTAAATGGGGATTTTATTTTATTTAATTAAAAGAGAAGATTTTCTTTTAATTAAATAAGGCTTGGAATAAAATGATCAATCTTAGAAATGAAATAAATCGAATTTGATCAAGGAAATTGATTTAAATTGATTTAATAAAATATTACAAACCATTGATTTAGAAAATTTGATAAATTGAATAATGGGGGCCCATAGTCTAGGCGAGCATTTTTGGGTGCATACATTTGCCCCTCTTTGACTAATGTGTGATCGATTCAGGAGCACATGTAGTCAAAGAAAGAAATTGAAGTGTGAGGTCAATTTGGGATCACAAAACAACCCAGATGTGTGGTCGACTCAGGAACACATCAGGACAAAGAATACAAATAAATTTTAACTTTAAAAAGTCGAGGATAAAATTGATAAAACTGAATCAAGGATTGAAATTGATAATTACTGCCCCCTCGTGATCGAAATCAAAATGAGATAGAGGAGAAACAACAAATTGATAAATTTGATCAAATCGAACAAAAGGTAAGGTTCTTGATGTAAGATGAAAGATATAAGAATCATAGAACCAAGGTAGATCATCAAGCATGAAATATTATGCCCCAAAGATGATTTAGAAGAAAAGAAGTGGGGAAAAAGAAAATGGAAGATAGAAGTTTGAAAGATATGGAAAGAAATAGAAATAAGAAAAGAAAATGCTCCAAAAATCAATCAACTATTTAAGATAGAAATTTTGATTGAGATCACGAAAGAAAATAAGGAAATGAAGATCAAAATGTGACCACAATTGATAAAATGTCCACAATAAAGATGAAAGGAGAACCCTCTCAAACTCATAATGTAGCCTAAAAATGCAAACTAACATGAAGTCTAATAATGCAAGCTACATGAAATGCAATGGTGTACTTGCAAAAGAGCAACTGTAACATAGGATTTTGTGTTCATCATTCATTAGAGAATGTAAAAGAACTTATTTTCATCATTGGGCCATTATCAACGGACATCGAAAAATCACACAATCATCACTAGTTACAAATGCAACTATGAAGATATGAATGCGATTTATATTGGATTGAAATGTGGAAAGATTCTAACATAAGCATCAAAGACATAAAGGTCAAGATGACTTTGATGTTAGCTTACCCAATTTAATATAGAAAAAACTATGCTCGCATCAAGGCATAGATGCCAAGATGACTATAAGAATGGTTGTGCAAAAACAATCAAGGATGATGTCTCAAATCTCCTAAGTGTTTCAAGGGGACAAAAAAAGATACTCTAGAGTTCAAGACCACACCCACAAGCAAAAAAATAAAAAAACAAAAACATGTCTCATGCCCCAAGTCTTCTAGCAATGCATCATGGAGAGACTTATCAGACAAAGACACTCAACAAAAATCAATAACAGTTAGTACACAGAGAAAAAAAAATTATGACATAAGTCAACCATTAAGTGTTGCGTTTAAAAATTTAAGTGTGTTAACTGATACTAAGTTCTAAGGACAAGGATCAAATTCTTGCAGGAAGGTAAGATCACATGATGATACTGGGTAAGACCAAACCAATAAGTGTTGAAAAACACTCGATGTCAATGGGTGTTGAAAAACACCATTTGCGAGGTGACCTAAAGACTCACACATCTAAGAAACCAAAGCTAACATAGTTATGCCCCCTAGACAAAGACCAATTCTAAACCAAGGTAACAAGGACAAGGCATGGTGGAGAAAGGCTAAGTATCGAGGACATGTGCTAAGAAACAGGGGTGCAAAAGCCTCAAGTAGCGCCCGTTTCTAGGTTTTCACCACTTGGATTTTTTTAAATTTTTTTTTTTCAGGACTTTTTATAATTTTTTTTTTTTAATATTTTTGCTACCAAGGCGCCTATTTCTAGGTTTTCACCAAGGCACTTTTTCTATTTTTTTTGAATTTTTGAATTTATTTATTTTTTTGTATTTTTGGAATATATAATTTTTTTGAAGATACATCAAAGTGACTTTTGCTAGGTTGTCACTAAGATGATCATTTTTTCAGGACATTTTTCAATTTTTAGATTTTTTACAATATACCATTTTTTTGGATTTTTGAAATATATCAATTTTTTTGAATTTTTTTTCGGATCAATAAATATGTACAAAGATACCCCTAAACAGAATGGGCATTAAAATCTTAAGCAAGATCACATCGTGCAGTCCCAATGTCTAACAAGGTGGAGGACATGATGAAGCAATAAGCTAATGGATATTATGGATAAGCAAGGAGTGTATGAAGCAAGTGAAAGTGATCTTTAAAGGTTGACTCCTCAAGAGTACCCAAGCTAGGGAAAATTTGTCATGTAAAGAACATTTGGACAAGAAATAAAAGGCCGGTATAGGATAATTCAAGAAAGCATAATGTAAAAGTGGGAAAGATGCAATCCAAAGAAGTAGACATGTCAAGAGGCTTTATAGTATCATATTTTACTCTATTTTATTAGATCAAGACCAAAGGGGTAAATGGGAAAAGGGTAGCAAAAGACTAGAATGAATGGATGAAAATAGATATGAAGGCTAAACATGAAAGGAATGAAAACAAGATCATCATAAGATATCTCACAAGATAGCCAAATGTTTGTCTATAGGTCAACAGTGTCAAAATCAATTTCTTTCTTTGACTACATGTGTTCCCGAATCGATCACACATTAGTCAAAGAGGGGCAAAATGTAGGCACCAAAAAATGTGTGCTAAAATGTTGTCACACTTCTATGAATCATTACATGTAAGAAAACTCAAGAATGAGCCCTCACAAATCGATCCATAGCTCTCTACTCATAGAGTGCAAGGGTTTGCAATGGAGGCCCTCAGTTTGACCTATTTTTGTGCCCATGCAAGTACACCATGAGATGAGAGATTCAAAGAGGAAAAGCAAGAATGCTAGTTTCCATGATCTTCAAATATGCATGAAAATAAGATCTAATCTATGAAATCAAAATCTAATCTATAAATGCAAGATCTAAGCTAAAAGCCCATGGTGGGTGCAAGAGAGAAAAAGACAAGAAAATAGAAGTTCTCCACAAAAAGCTTTTGTATTCAAACTCCTTCAAAAATTGGTCTTCAAACCTGCAGCATAACGATAGCATAATCATGGGTGTCTAACATGAGGAGAGGGCTCTCCCTTATAAAGGAAATTATGGAGGTGAGAGGCTTCTCACAACCAATATGGGATAATAGAGCTTGATCCATGTGAGACAAAATTCCACCAATGAGAAAAGAGGAGTGGTTGAGAAGAAAGTGGAAAGATAAATCCCACTTAGATCACATTTTTAAGTGTAGAGAAATTAAATAAAAAGAATTTATTTTATTTCCTTTTTTCATCAAAAGAGATATTTAAGTGGGATTTTTATTTAATTAAAAGAGAGGTTTTTCTCTTAATTAATTAAATGTGGATGAACTGTTTAATTAAAAGAGAGGTTTTCTTTTAATTAAATGGGGATTTTATTTTATTTAATTAAAAGAGAAGATTTTCTTTTAATTAAATAAGACTTGGAATAAAATGATCAATCTTAGAAATGAAATAAATCGAATTTGATCAAGGAAATTGATTTGAATTGATTTAATAAAATATTACAAACCATTGATTCAGAAAATTTGATAAATTGATAAATTGAATAATGGGGGCCCATAGACTAGGCAACCATTTTTGGGTGCATACACTAAGCACCAGTTAGAGAGTTAGTTTGTACATAAATAGATTTATTTTATTAGTTTAGAAGCATATTTTTGCATAAAGAGATCTCTCACTTTCAACATAAATTGAGGAATGTAATATGTAATCTAGCCCATTATTTTGATGCAATAATATATGCTATTGGTGCTTGTATTTGGAGTGTTACGATTCTTTCCTAAGTGTGTTATATTTTTATGAATGTATGTTCATGGAATGTAATTGAGCCAATAATTTTATTGCATTATTTTGATTGAGTGATCTTTTAATTCTAGTGTTTTCTATCATTTACAAATTCTTTTAACATACTTTGTTTGATAATGGATCACCATATTGTTCCTGCACAACTCTTTGTCTCACATGACCACACTTTCCTTGGCCTTGCGATCTGATGAAAAGTGAAACATCTTACGGTTATTGAATTCTCTTTTATGATTGCATTAGTGGAATCAAGGAAATGTTGCTCCTATTTTCATTGGTTACCAACTAATCTTTTCAAAGGCTTAATTCAAAAACATTTTGTTCTTATGGCTTATGTCCATTAGGAATTTAGTTTTCAAGTCATTTTCTTAAACTTCTTGTTGCCCTATCTTCATTATTTTCTTTTACAAACACTTGTTTAATTTAGGAATTCATATAGTTGCATTGTTAGATTGCATTCATTAAAAAACATAAAAATACAAAAATATATTTATTTTTGTATGGTTATTCTTTTGAGATAGCAAGAAAATTCAAATCTTATCCAAAATTGGTCAGAACCAACAAAGGCCTCCTCATTAACACTCAATTTATCTTCTATTGTGCTGATTCTAGTAGGTTGCAAGATCACCCACAACCTTGGAGTTGGTCCTAGATTAGCTTTTCAAGAAAGAAGTTTGAAAGGATTCCTGTCATTATGCATCATGCAAAATGATAGCTCAACAAAGATGTTGAAAGAGGAGAAGTCCTACTTAGTAGGAGTGTCTTACTGAGTGGAGAGAATGAATCTTATCCAAGGAGGAGTTTTTTTAACACTAAGTGCAAATGTGAAGATAAGTGTTTTGATGTGATCATTGATGGTGAAAGTACTAACAATTTTATGTTAGAAAAGATGGTCACAAAGTTGAAGCTAAAGAGGAAAAAACATTGGTGTCCATACCATATTATGTGGGTGCAAGATGACCACAAGGTCATGGTAAGTGCATAATTCTCAACGAAGTTCAAGATTAGAATCCACTAGGATGAGGTGTTATGTGATATCATAACAATGGACATATTTCATATAATTTTGAATAGGTCATGGAAATTTGACATGCATGTTGTACATGATGGGTGTGCAAATACCTACACTTTGACAAAGGATGGAATGAAACATAAGTTGAAGCCATTGAAAGATATAGATTGAAAGGTATGTAGTGTTTCTAGAGTTTGTATCATTGAGTATGAGGCATGAGGCATGAGTTAGTAGAGAGAATGAGGCATGAGAATATGTGTTTTGTGATAACTTTGAAAGATGGAAAAGAAGAAGTAGAAGAGGTACCTGCATAAGTTGTAGATTTGTTGGAATAATTTCTAGATATTGTATCTGATAATATGCCTGATGGATTACCACTAGTAAGGAAGATTAATCACCCAATGGATTTGATTTCAGGAGCCACTTTTCCAAATAAGACAATGCACAAAATGACACCAATAGAAAGTGAGGAGTTGAACAAACAAATGCATGAGTTATTCCCGAAGGGGTTGATTGGAGAGAGTCTAAGCCCACATGATGTACCCGAGGTATCAACACCTATGAATAATGTAGAATGGATGATGTTTATAGATTCTTTCTCTATCAACAAGATCACAATAAATTACATATTTCTATTGCCAAGTATGGATGATATTATGGACTATTTGAGTGGAGTTGTGTATTTCACAAAGATAGATCTGAAGAGTGGGTACCATCAAATTCACATTTGAGAAGGAGGCAAGTGGATGACCACCTTCAAGACAAGGGAAGGATTGTGCAAGTGGTTAGTCATGCCTTTTGGGATAACCTATGCATCAGTCACTTTCATGTGGCTCATGAATGAGATACTAAAGGAGTTTTTGGGTAAGTTTTTTATTCTTTTCCTAGATGATATTTTGATCTTTAGCAAGATGTTGAAGTAGAAATTGATGCATATTTGAAAGGTTTTTTATAAGTTGAAGGAAGAAATGTTTTTGATAAACCTAAAGAAATGCAGTTTTGTGAAGGACTTGGTGTACCTTAGATTTTTAGTTTTAGCAGAAGGTCTCAAAATGGACCCAGAGAAAGTGAAGGCTATCTTTGAATGGCCTACTCTAAAGAGTGCTACAAAGGTAAGATATTTTCATGGACTAGATAGTTTTTACAAAATGTTCATAAGAGTTTTTAGCAATATTTGTGGAGCCTTGACTATAACAATGAGAGGGGATAGGAAATAATTTAAGTGAATTGTAGGAGAATATAAGAGTTTTAATCTATTGAAATAGAAAGCTACAAAGCAGGTTTTTTAGCACTTCCATCTTTTAACAAGGTGTTTCAAGTAGATTGTGATGCTAGTGGTACTACAATAGGAGCTATTTTGAGCCAAGAAGGTAGACCTATTTCATAGTTAAGTGAGAAGTTGAATGATGCGAAAAGAAAATATTATTTTTATGTTTAGGAATTTTATGCTATAGTTTAGGCATGAAAGAAGTGGAGAAACTATGTTCTTTCCAAGGATTTTGTTTTATATATTGACCATCAAGTTTTGAAATATTTGAATAGTCAAGGAAACTTAAACAAGATACATTTGAAGTGGGTTGCAGTTTTGTAGAGTTCTACATTTTTTTTTGAAACACAAGAGTGGGAAGTCTAACTAAATTCCATATGCTCTTAGTAGAAGACAAATTTTGCTGACAGAGATGCATATTGAGGTGGTTTGGTTCATGGAACTCAGTAATTTGCATCTAAAGGATAATGATTTTGAAAATTCTTGGAAGGCTTGTACAAAACCTATTAAACTTGATAGGACAAAGTGGTTGGATTTCATAATCTCAAATGTTTTGATGTTCAAAGGAATTCAATTGTGCATTCCTAGGAGTTCTATGAGAGAGAATCTCATAAAGGAGAACCATAGTAGAGAATTGGCTAGAAATTTTGGGAGTGATAAGAGAATTGCTTTGGTTGATAAGAATTATTACTAGCCATAGTTATAGCGAGATGTGAACAAGTTTATATAGATTTGTAGAGTATGTTAGATGGAGAAAGGAATGAAGTGGAGTATGGGGTTTTATTGGCCATTACATGTACCAAAGAAGCCATGGGAGGATTTCAACATGGATTTCATTCTTGGATTACCAAGGACTCAAAAAGGGCATGATTCTATTTATGTGATGGTTGAAAGGTTTTTAAAGATGACACATTTTATTTCCTAGAAGAAGACTAGTGATGTTGTTCATGTGGCAAAGCTATTTTTCAAAGAAGTGGTGGGACTACATGGTCTACAATGAGTATAGTTCCAAATCAAGATACCAAATTTGTGTGTATTTTTGGTGTACATTGTAGAAGAAATTAAAGATACATTTGAAGTTCAGTTCATCACATCATCTAGAAACTTATGGATAAATAGAGGTGGTGAATAGGTGTTTGGAAAATTTGCTAAGATGCTTGGTTAGGGATAAACCAAAAGGATCTAGGATCTAATTTTATGTACCATAGGCATAATTTCCATATAATAATTATGTTATTAGGAGCATTAGCAAATCCCCATTCTAGATATTATGTGGGAGTAGCCTAAAAATTCTTCTAAATTGAGGCAATTGGATAAAGGAGAAATAAGTAGTGTTGAAGTAGAAGAATTTGTTGAACATTTGAAGAATATTGATGAAGAGGTGAGGAAGCACATTGTCAAGATGAAAAGACAATACAAGGCTAAAGAAAATGTGAAAAGGATGTACAAGGAATTTGAAATTGGATATGAGGTCATGGTTCATTTGAGAAAGGATTATTTTTCAATGGGTACATATAATAAGTTGAAAATGAAGAAGATTGGACTATGGGAGATAGCGAAAAAAGCATGATTCTAGAAATACCTATGAAGTGGAGTTACCTACTAAATTAAATATTTCACTAGTATATTAGATTTCATATTTGATAGAGTATTATGAAGGAGGTGATGGAGATGCAGTTGTAGAAGCATAGTGGAGTATTCTAGTAGTTAATTTAGCTATAAAGGAGATTGAGGAGATACTTGACAATCATGTTGGAAAAGTACAAGGAATTTTTTTAATGAATAATATCTTGTCAAATGGAAAGTGAGATTAGTAGATGATTCATCATGGCTAGCAAGGGAGGAGGTTAAGCATCTTGGTTTTCCTTTGAACACCTAAGATGTGATGGGATCACTTCTCAAATTACCTCGAGTGTCCGATGCAGGAGCATCCTGGGTGTAAAAGCAATCTTTCATCATCCAATTTTTTTGTTTTTTTTTGTTTTTTTTGAATAAGGGTTGTATCTATGCAAATTTATTATTTTTGAAGATTTTCTACTTAGTAATTCAGTCAAATGAGGTCAAAATATCCTAATTTAAGAGGTGGATGTTCATCTTGGATATATCAAACTATCAATTGAATCTCAATGCCATATCATAAGTATTCATATATTTATTGTATATTTTTGGTGTGCAATTTTGGTATAAAAACTTCAACCTCATTGTTGAAGGGTTAAACATGCCCAAATGAGTCCCAAAAACTCAATAGATGGGTGCTTGCACAAATTGGAGCCTATAGATAAAGAGTTGAGGATTTTGAAAACTAATTGTAATAGCCAATTAGAGCAATGATTCAAATGTTATGGTCTTCTTAAGTTTGGCCAACCAAAACTTCCAAAATAAATGTCAAAAATGTATTTGGTCAACTCTATATGTATTGTTAGGATCTCTTAGCCCTAGGTATTAAGTTTTAGTGTCTAGAACCTTCTCGAGTGGAATTAAATTAACTACTTAATAAATACCCATTCATTGTTTAGGATGACTCTAGGTGATAATTTAAATCTTTTTCTTGCAAATTACTATAATGAAGGTGCCCGATTAGGTTAGCATATTATGATTCTTGAATTTTTTAATTCTACATTTGTGGCAATAATAAGAAGCCCGTATTTTATTCCCAAAATTTATATTATTTCTTGATTTCTATTATGCTTTTATGGTATTAAGGGGAGCACCCATCATCAAAAATCATGACTCTTGTTGCTTCTGGTATTGATCGATTACTTATTTTAGCCATCCAATTTTGTTCAGGGATCTTAGGTGTTGATAGTTGTCTCTTGATGTCATTTTCTTCACAAAATATGTTAAACTCTTTTGAGATAAATTATCCATTTGTATTTGATGTTAAACATTTTATCTTTACTCTAGATTCATTCTCAACTCTATTCTTATAAAACTTTAACTTTTCAAATGCCTCAAAATTTTCTTTAAAAAATGCTACCCACATCATTCTAGTGTAATCATCAACCAAAATCATAATTTACCTTTTACCACTCAAATCTATATCAACAATCTGAAATTTTGTTGCGGTGGTGAACTTCTTGCTACGAAAAAAAACTTTCTTCTGCTTAGCCATAACACATTCTTTGCACACAACAGTAGTAGGCTTCACAATTTTAGGTAAATGTCTAAAATAAAATGTACTACTAGCCTTCAAAATATTATAAAATATTATATGAGAAAATAATCTATGTCATAACCAACTATTATCCACTTTTACAACCAAACATGTCATCTCTATAGGGTTCAATTGAAACACATTACATCTAGATCTTGTGCCAGTGCTAATCAACTTACCATCTTTATCCTTGATAAGACATGTCTTCTTTGTGAATCACAATTGATAACCTTTCTCAACCAACTATCCTATAGTCAATAGGTTATGATTTAATCCATCAACTATATAGACATCATCTATGTTAGTCTTTCCATGAAGAGTAATAGATCTCATTCCCTTGATATAACAAGCTACATTGTTCCCAACTCTGACAATTCCTCCATCATGATTACTGAACTTTAAAAAGCTATTCATGTCTCTAGTCAGATGATGCAAACATCCACTATCTATAATCTAATCAGTTATATTTTTCAAATTGCAAAACCATGGGTTCCTCTTCTCTGACTTCTTTTTCTGATATTTTCTTCTTTTATAGATACAAATCCTAATTCATCATCACTTTCACTTTGAACTCTTTCCTCAAACTCATCATCTTCATTTCCATACCAAAAATATCTAGGTCTTCTAGACTTGAAATTATTCTTATACTTTTTCTCTCTTTTGGATGCTTAGAAGAGTCATGACAAAATTCATTGTAAGTCCAAAATTTAAAAACTATCTTAGCATCTGCTTCTATCCTTATAAGAAGGGAAATTCCTTTAATTGTTTTTCCCTCCTCCAACCAAGATCTTCTATTGCTATCATAGTCTCCACTAGAGATCACACTTTTTGATAAAGAATGATTAACACTTAATGCACTAAAGGATGTCTCCACTCTAGATTTCTTCAAGCCTACTTCTAATGCTTCCAATCTTCCAAGAAGCATCACTCTAGTAAACTTTTTAGTGTAGGGTATCACTAGCTCAATCATCTACAATGTTTTCTTGAATGGTGGTGTCAAAGTTTCCAAGATCTTCTAGATAACCTCATCTTTAGTTTTAGATACATTACAAGACTTAATACCTTCAACAATTTCCAATATTCTACCAATATAGATTCTTATAGATTGATCTTCCATCAGTCTAGCATCTTGAAACAAACATATCCAAAGTTGTAATATGATTCTTTTAGCATATGCATCACCTTCAAATGTAGTTTCTTAAGATTTTCAAATTCGATAAGATGTTTTTAAGGATTTTATCTAACTATAATCGTTCTTGGGAAGACCTGACAATAATTATTGAAATAAACATTTCAAATTTGTAATATGATTATTTTAGCATGTGCATCACCTTCAAATGTAGTTTCTTAAGATTTCCAAATTCTATGAGATTTTTTTAAGGATTTTACCTAATTATAATCACTCTTGGGAAGACCGAACAATAATTATTCTTTGGCAAGCATAGTGCACAAAAACATATCTCTTATAGCTTCACTACATTCCTCAAGTTTTCTTTCTTCCACAATCTTCTTTCCATTTTTTGACATCAACCAATACCCTAGACACATACATAGAAAATGATTATTCATCTTTTATTTCCAACTTGCATAGTTAACTCCATCAAATTTAGGAATTTCTTTTCTAAAGTGACCCGCCATTGACATCCTTAAAGTTTAAGCTTTTTCTTCAAGGACATGATGATCTGATATAAATTGTTAGAAAGTAAAGTTCACCAAGATAATTGAGAGGGGTGGGGGGTGAATCATTGATCCAACTATTAAAAAAATTTTCAACCCTATTAATCCTTAACCATGTGAACAATATAACCAACAACCATAAGAAGATACACATACACAATAACACCAAATATGTTAATTAGGGAAACCCTTGATCAGAGGGGAAAATTAGGTGGGGATGGTACCCACAAAATGATATACTAATATAAAAGTTCCTTATAAGAGGATGGAATTTGTTAGGAGCCAATAAAATACATTAAGTACATATTAGTCCATGTTAGGAAACTTTGAATCCTTGTTAGGAGATTCTAAAGCTACTAGGAGCTCTAGAAGGAAGATGGACCCACTGTTCAAATAGCTTCAGGGGCATGAGCATTGAACTCATTGTTCAAGTTTTCTCTATATTATTCATTGTAGAATAATAGAAATGTATAATCTTAAACTCCTTTTTCCTCTTTACCAAACCAATCCTCTTTCAGATCTCAATACTAAATTTTCCAACTTGCATCCAATAATCCCTTGGATTGCAAAAACATATCCCTGAATCTATTAAGAAGATTCTACCCTTATTTCTCCTTATGACTCATGAAATGACACAGATCTACAGTAGCTAAATGCAAAGCTATGAATCTCATAAGCTGAGTGAGGGTTAAACATTTAGGACCTTCAACATGAAAGGGAAAGAATGTTTGATTAATAATGTTGAATTCAAAAAACCCTTAGATATGCAGTAGCAGGACTTTAATAATCCAGTAACTGACCAGTGCCTAATCCATTAGACAAATCCATGAATCAAATGCATACATATGGATATTTGATACTTATGTATATATTCAGATAAATGATCTATCTATTTACCTTGTAAATAAACATCGGTGCTCAATCCAAACCTCATCGGTGCTCAACATTCTTTCCAAAATATGAAACTCATTCACACATAATAAATTCTGATTTATAACTTGCAGGAGGCTTACAGAACTTTCTACCAAATGAATACTTCAAATACACTTCACAACTTTAAAGCAACAAGTTAAAACTTAATCCATGAAGTGTATGAAACTTTTCAAACTATTCTCTTCTTAGTGCTGAAACTCACTTGACGGAGAACACATATGTAAAGCTTACTTTCATTGAAACAAAATCACATGAAATTGTAAAATACCTTTGGTGTTGTTGTATGAAAACAATGATCTGCTAATTGGCAAAGGTGCTGGTCTCAATTCCTCACACCACTGATCAAATCCTTATAGAGCCACCATCTCCTTGAGGAGAAAAATGAAATCATAACAATGATTCACATTTATCATTAAAAGTTCTTATGAAAACAAATCAACAACACTCTAAAACTTATTGGTCAGAAATTCATATACTCTCTTTTCTGTTTAAAATTTGACACAACTTTTAGATCGATTTGATTCAATTAAAAACTCTTGAAAGCAATTTTATGTAACTGACCTACACTGGTTCAGACATCCTTTTAGAAAGAGTCCCTGCTCACAATTGTGAGAAATATTTAACACATGATTTATAACATGATAGATCTAAACTGAATTGTCACTTTGAAAATTTTTGCAAATCTTTAAACACTTAAAAGAGATAAATCATTCTTCAACAATTCTGACTCTGAGTTGACAATAGTACTTTGAACATTAAACTAACTAAATTGAGTGAACATAAAACTTTGTAGAAACATAATCTGTACTCAATCCTTTAAATATACTACTGTCTTGAACAAAGCAATACTGTGGTGCATGACATTTGAGTAAGAAAACTGGAAAACACATCAATTAACTTACTACTGAACTTTTCCATGCATATATTCTTGATGTATTGAATCTCTTCTTTTCAAATTCTCAAGGTTTGTCTACTATTTAGATTCAATACACTCCCTAGCAAAGTCACCATTTTGTTGGTGTTTGAAAATGCTGGAGGGTTTTCAATTATCCCATTGAGAAATTGACATATCTAGGCATAGCTAACTCCCATTTTCAGCATGCCATTTTTGACAATAGGCCAACTACAAGGCTAGACCCTTCTTATACTTTAGTCTCTACTAAACCTAGGTTGGTAGACCTCAAATTCAAATGATACCGTACCAGTGCAAAAACATATCCCTGAATCTATTTAGTAGATTTTACCCTTATTTCTCCTAATTACTCATGAAATGACACAGATCTATAGTAGCTAAATGAAAAGCTATGAATCTCATAAGCTGAGTGAGGGTTAAACATTTAGGTCCTTCAACATGAAAGGGAAAGAATGTTTGATTAATAATGTTGAATTCAAAAAACCCTCAGATATGCAGTAGTAGGACTTTAATGATCCAGTAACTGACCAGTGCCTAATCCATTGGGAAAATCCATGAATCAAATGCATACATATTGATATCTAATACTTATGTATATATTTAGATAAATGATCTATATATTTACCTTGTAAATAAACATCGGTGCTCAATCCAAACCTCATTCTTACATGATATCCTTCTCAATGAACCTGCAACCCTGTTGATTCCCTGAAGCATTTACATAACTCCTTGAGTCATAAGAAAGAACAAAACAACATACAACCTTAAGGGACTATAGCTATGACCTAAGCTCTTTTTTCAAAGATCATAAAACATTGACAATTCACTGAGACTGGAGACGAGAATCATAATGAAACTAATGAAATTCTTTTGCTCTTTGTATTAATTTCCTTGAAACAATACAACTAAATGCATGAAATGAAAACATGAAAACACCTAATAGATCTAAACTATCTATATATTCCTTCCTACTGCTGTTCACATGAGAGAATTATGCTAAAAAATATGGTTTCAAAGTAAAACACTGGAACCCTGCTGGTATTACCCAGAGAAAATTGCCAACCTACTGGTTTCTTAGTGGCAAAGACTGGAACCCCTACAATGGATGAAAGAAAGAAAGATATAGACCAAGATCAATTCTGAAATCTAATCTCAAGACGACATGTGTCCACTTGGAATCCCATCTCTTGCAAGTAAATCATCTCTTTCATCTTTCTACCTCTTTGATTTGATTTTGTTTCATCATTATCCTGTAATAGATTTGCAAAATATCTCTTACTGAATGATGAAATCCTTTATATCTAATTTATATCAAGAATGCTAATAAAACTCCATTTAACTTACTTAAAAATGACCCCACCTACATTTTCCCTATCTTTTGTGCATATTCAATTCATTACCTTGCAAGAAATCACAACTGAACTCTGAGAACAAAATTCGGTTGCAAGATAGGAATCTGAGACAAAACATCTTGTAGCTTGAACTAGTGGCATTTTGTGCAAAAATTGACTTTAGAATCAGAAAGTTCATCTTCTCATGATTTTGGCAATATATAATAGTGCTATCTTTGCCTTTCGAAAACCCCTTGAAGACTAGTTTGAAAACGTCCCCCTCTGCTAGAACACTCAGGTCTACATACTCATTTTTTGCAAAAATTTAAAACTTTCTAAAGTCTAACTTTAGAATTAAAACCTTTTAATTTAAAATTCTTGCACGTTCATGTTAAAATGATTAAAAATCATTTTTTAACAAATCTTTATTTTTTAGCACCCTTGAAATTTGGGGTCAAAGTAGCTTTGACAGGCGCCGCGTGGTTGCCTCTAATTGGTCAACCCCTGTACACACTACAACCCCATCGGCACATCATCATAAGCCTGGGCCCAATTCCACATGGCATCTTCCCGTAATCCCACATTATCTAACATTTGGGAAACTTCAGAAAGAGGGCTTGCGCCAACTGTCAGATCATGACACGTGTCACGATCTGAGCACTTCCCTCTCAAATAGCTTCTAATAACCACATCACCATCTCTGGGACCCACTTGCCACATGGCATAATCTTGCATGCCTGCAATATTTAACTAGCATGTAGTTTGGAAATGTAGGCATGCACCCACCACTGGATCTGAACACGTGTCATCATTAGAATACATCCTGCCACATCAGCTTGCTTCAATCTTTGTTTAAAATTTAACTTTGGTTTCCTCCTGTTGATGTCATCATGGGACCCCCCGCATGGCCTTTTCAAAAGTTTTTGTCTTTATGAGACAACGCTGTCTACTTGGAATCATATTTAATGACACAAAATATCCACCACATGATGAATATGGGACAAATATGTTGAACAGTTCTACTCTTCTTCTTTAGTCGCATAGGGTTTTTTTATGGCTATTTCCTTTAATGTTGCTTTGATGTCACCTCCTCTTTCTATGCATTATGCACTTCAAAAGTTTTTTTCTTTTTTCTTGCATAAACTACCATGAAAGTGTCTTCCTCTTTGGCATGGACCACCTCTTTTACTTAGCGTGTGGACTGCCTATTTTTGACATCTACGACTTTCTTCTTTTATGTGCTACATTATGTTGGATGCTCTCTGCCTTCCTTATTTCCATAGCCTTCTATTCATGTGTGGGTTTTCTTGTATGATGCATGAATGACTCCTTCTTGCTTTACACTGGGTTACTTCTTTTAACAAACGTTATTCTGGTCTTCTCTTTAGCATGGGTTGCTGTATGGCCAGAGGCTTGCCCTTTGAAGGATGCATGAATTCTTTTATTGCATGGATCCCTATTTTTTATGGGTGTTTTCTTCTAGAGGTAGCTCATCTTTTCATATGTCATGGCTTGCTCACAACTTTTACCTTTGATCTACAT
Organism: Cupressus sempervirens; assembly: GCA_028749045.1. Lineage (NCBI taxonomy): Eukaryota > Viridiplantae > Streptophyta > Pinopsida > Cupressales > Cupressaceae > Cupressus > Cupressus sempervirens. Next base: position 299,599,421 of record CM053786.1, on the reverse strand, counting down.
GTTTCTTTTATAGCTTGTGTTTCTCTTGAAGCTTCTTTGATAGATGGAAACAATAGAAAAGATTTCATTGGCTCAAAGTTTTCTTGAATTACAAAATGAAAGGAACAAATGCTTTTAGGATAAGGATTGGAACAAGGCTATATGTTTTTATTCCAAATGCATTCATTTGACTCTCGCATGCATTAAAATTGAGCCCCAAATGTTCTTTGCTTCGAACATTCAGGAGAAAGTAAAGGAAAATCTGTTGTTGTTTGCCCCTTGTGTGGAGCTAGGGCTTTGGATACTGCTAAGCATCTTCTAAATTGTGTTGGAAACTCCTTTGTTCAAGCCTTCATGAGCAAACTCCCCTCCTTGGCCGGCTTCTCCTCATGTGGATCTCTCCTATTTATAATGAAAATAAAATTTTGTGCTTTATTCTTTTCATTATCATTTGCTATTTTAAACCCAATGCCTCTCCTTGGTTGGCATGAATGCTTTGGCTGCTTCCTAGAGAATCTTTCTATGTGTGAACCTCTGTTCCTACATGCCACCTCCTTTATGGAATTCTCCCTATTTACAAGGTGGCTTCTTCTCTTTAAGTGCTATGAGTGGCTTCATTCAGTATGTTTTTCCAACTTAAGTTGTGGTGGCTTCCTTGACTGCTTGTTGCGGTTTGAGGAGACCCCTACTACCTATGCATGTTCCAGCTCCTTGTTTTTATGTGTTAAGGCTCTGAGCTTATGGATTGCCCCTTTGTTGTTTCCAACCTGAGTTTGATTCAAACTTAGGGCATATCCTTTATGCTTGGTGGCTATCTTTACTTTGTCCAGTGCATGGGTTCTCTGTTCAAACACACCTGCCCTCATTGATTTTCATATTGCTCTCTTGGCTTTAATTCTTATGTGTGGGAGCTCTTTGTTATGCTGTGGGCTTTATGCATGGAAGTGCTCCTTTAAGCCAACAGCCTCTCTCACGTACCTATGTGGCTCTCTTCAAACATGTTTGCCCTCCCCTATTACTGCATGAGAGCTCTTTTAAAAATATGAGGCGTGAGATGCTTTGCCCCACTTTTTCCTTGCTATAGACGTGTGTACATAACCTTTTTACCTTTAACACTGGTTGTTCCTTTTATTTTTTGATGTGCTTGCCTTTAAAAGGTGTGACCTCCTTTAACTTATGCCATCTTCCTCTTGGATGCTACATTATGTTAACTATTTTGATTATGTTATGCCCCTTTGCTTCAAACGTGAGTCTCTACTCATATGCCTTGGGCTTACCCTACTTCTAACTAGCAGCCTACTCTATATTTTTTGGGAGTTCTCGGCTTTATATTGCCATGATCTCTCCTTTTCTATAGTGTCTCCCTTGTTAGAGTTTGACTGGTTCTCTATATCCAATGTGCTTCTTATTTCTTTCCTAATGTGTAGTCTTCCTCTTCATTTGACTGCCCATCATAAGTACTTGGATAATGGATACCCTTATCTCCAGACTAAACTCCACAAACTTTGCAAAGTTTATACTTGGCTTCCTTATCCTTGATTGAGTGTAGGTGGAAATGATCTTTAGCATCATAGAGAAGCCTAAACTTCTCATTGATATTTGCAATAGACACATCAATAAAATAATTTGATTATAAACCATTTCAGTTACTTAGAAAATTTCATAATGCTTTATCAATCAGATGGAATTTAGTCGCGCCCCAAGGAAGGTCCAGCTAAAAAAAAATTCATTTTCAAATAAATAAACTACAAAATTGATCCATTGATCATCTCAAACTGATAGGATTCCAATTCGAGCACTAATTGATCCTTAAAAACTCATTTTCCATTAATTTGCAACCTGTCAATTTTGCGCCAGGGGGTCCATTGATTGGCCTTAAAAATTGATCCAAACCTCTAACCAAGCTCTGAAAATGGGCACATTGAAACTCTCTTTTATGCACTCTTGCACCTTGTTGAATCTCGTCTCATGACGAATTTGGGGTCAAAATATATTCATTGTCAAAGTTGACCTACAGACAAACATGTTAGAAAACAACAAATTGGATTCGGATTTGGCTTTGAAAACTAGGCAAATGAACACTTGGGAAGACGAAAATTGGGATATTGGTTTACTGTCATGAGGTGAATGTAAATCTATGATTTGGGCTCATGAAAAATAACAAGACGCAAATGGAGAGTAATCAAAGTGGGCTACTTGGAATTAGCAGACTGGAAACACTGGCATAAAATCATTTTTGCAAATAGAAATGACCTGGAAAAGTGTGCAAATGGATTTGTCAAAGCTCAAAAACTGGCACACTTGAAGTATTTTTAGAGGAAAACATGATGGTGCAATCTATTTGATCTCACCTATCATAGATTTTGAGTTATAACATCATAAATAGGGGTACCAATCAAGCTACAAATACTAACACCAGTAAAACTTTAAAAATGGCATTTGGAATCACGTTTGAAAACTGATGAAACAGATTCATCATGAGCTAAAACTTGAAACATAATAAGTCCCTGACATCTACAATGCAACGCAAAAAGAATTTCAACAATTCTCACTCTGAATTGACAACATTACTTTGAACATTAAACTGACTGAATTGAGTGAACATAAAACTTAGTAGCAACACAATCTATACTCAATCCTTCAAATATACTACTGTCTTGAACAAAGCAATACTGAGGTGCATGACATTTGAGTAAGAAAACTAGAAGACACATCAATTAACTTACTACTAAACTTTTCCATGCACATATTCCTTATGTATTGAATCTCTTCTTTTCAAATTCTCAAGGTTTGTCTACTATTCAGATTCAATACACTCCCTAGTAAAGTCGCCATTTTGTTGGTGTTTGAAAATGCTGGAGGGTTTTCAATTATCCCATTAAGAAACTGACATATCTAGGCATAGCTAACTCCCATTTTCAACATGCCAGTTTTGACAATAGGCCAACTATAAGGCTAGACCTTTCTTCCACTTTAGGCTCTGCTAAACCTAGGTGGGTAGACCTCATATTCAAATGATACCATACCAGTGCAAAAACATATCCTTGAATCTATTAAGTAGATTTTACCCTTGTTTCTCCTAATGACTCATGAAATGACACAGATCTATAGTAGCTAAATGCAAAGCTATGAATCTCATAAGCTGAGTGAGGGTTAAACATTTAGGTCCTTCAACATGAAAGCGAATGAACATTTGATTAATAATGTTGAATTCAACAAACCCTCAGATATGCAATAGGAGGACTTTAATGATCCAATAACTAACTAGTGCCTAATCCATTGGGAAAATCCATGAATCAAATGCATACATATGGATATCGGATACTTATGTATATATTCAGATAAATGATCTATTTATTTACCTTGTAAATAAACATCAGTGCTCAATCCAAACCTCATTCTTACATGATATCCTTCTCAAAAAACCTACAACTCTGTTGATTCCTTGAAACATTTACATAACTCCTTGAGTCATAAGCAACAAAAAAATAGCATACAACCTTAAGGGACTGCAACTATTACCTAAGCTCTTTGTTCAAAGATCATAAAACATTGACAATTCACTGAGACTGGAGACAAGAATCAGAATGAAACTAATGAAATTCTTCTAATATTTGTATTAATTTCCTTGAAACAATACAACCAAATGCATGAAATGAAAACATGAAAACACCTAACAGATCTGAACTATCTATATATTCCTTCCTACTGTTGTTCACATGAGAAAATTATGTTGAAAAATATGGTTTCATAGTAAAACACTGGAACCTTGCTGGTGACAAAGACTAGAACCCCTACAATGGATGAAAGAAAGAAAGATATAGACCAAGATGAATTCTCAGATCTTATCTGAAGATGACATGTGTCCACTTGGAATCCCATCTCTTGCAACTTAATCACCTCTTTCATCTTTCTTCCTCTTTGATTTTCTTTTGTTTCATCATTATCCTATAACTGATTTGCAAAATATCTCTTGCTGAATGATGAAATCCTTTATATCTGATTTGCATCAAGAATGCCAATAAAACTCCATTTAACTGACTTAAAAATGACCCCACCTACATTTTCCCTGTCTTTTATGCATATTCAAGTCATTACCTTGCTAGAAATCACAACTGAACTCTGATACCTGAATTCGGTTGCAAGATAGGAACCTGAGACAAATCCTCCTATAGGTTGAACCAGTGGCATTCTATGCCAAAAATGACCTTAGAATCAAAAATTTTGTCTTCTCACAATTTCAGCAATATATAATACTTCTATGTTCACCTTCTAGAAACCCATTGAAAACCAGTTTGAAAATGTCTCGCTCTGCTAGAACACTCAGGTTTGCATACTCATTTTTTGCAAAAATTAAAACTTTCTAAAGTCTAACTTTAGAATTAAAGCCTTTTAATTTAAAAGTCCTGCACGTTCATGTTAAAATGATTAAAAATCATTTTTTAACAAATCTTTGTTTTTTAGCACCTTTGAAATTTAGGGTCAAAGTAGCTTTGACAGGCACCACATGGCAGCCTCTGATTGGTTGACCCCTGTACACACTACCACCCCATCACCACATCATCATAAGCCTGGGCCCAATGCCACATGGCATCTTCCCACAATCCCACATTATCTAACGTTCGAGCAACTTTAGAAAGTGGGCTTGCACCAATCGTCAGATTATGACACGTGTCACGATCTAAGCACTTCCCTCTTGAACAGCTTCTAATTGCCACATCACCATCTTTGGGACCCACTTGCCACATGGCACAATCTCGCATGCCTGCAATATTTAACCAGCATGCAGTTTGGAAATGTAGGCATGTGCCCACCACTGGATCTAAACACGTGTCATCATCAGAATACATCCTGCCACATCAGCTCGCTTAAATCTTTGTTTAAAATTTAACTTTGGTTTCCTCCTGCTAACATCATCATGGGACCCCACGCATGGCCTTTTCAAAAGGTTGTATCTTTATGACACAATGTTGTTTGCTTGGAATCATATTTAATGACACAAAATATCCACCACATGGCAAATATGGGACAAAAATGTTGAACAATTCTAGTCTTCTTATTCAGTCATGCATTGTTTTTTTATGGCTATTTCCTCTAATGTTGCTTTGATGTCACCTCCTCTTTCTATGCATTGTATGCTTTATAAGTCTATTGCTTTGTTCTTGTGTAAACTACCATGAAAGTGTCTTCCTCTTTGGCATGGACCACCTCTTTTACTTAGCATGTGGACTGCCTATTTTTGACATCTGTGCCTTTCTTCTTTTATGTGCTACATTATGTTGGATGCTCTCTACCTTCCTTATTTCCACAGCTTGTTGTTCATGCATGGGTTTGCTTGTATGATGTGTGAATGACTCCTTCTTTCTTAATGTTGGGTTGCTTCTTTTAACAGATGTTATTCTGGTCTTCTCTTTAGTGTGGGTTGTTGCATGGCTAGAGCCTTGCCCTTTGAAGGATGTGTGAGTTTCTTTATTGCATGGATCCCTATTTTTTAGGGGTGTTGTCTTCTAGAGGTGGCTCATTTTTCCATATGTTGTGGCTTGCTCACAACTTCCACTTTTGATCTACATGTTTCTTTTATAGCTCGTGTTTCTCTTGAAGCTTCTTTGATAGATGGAATCAATAGAAAAGATTTCATTGGCTCAAAGTTTGCTTGAATTATGCAATGAAAGGAACAAATGCTTTCAAGATAAATATTGGAACAAGGCTATGTGTTTTTATTCCAAATGCATTCATTTGACTCTCACATGCATTAAAATTGAGCCCCAAATGTTCTCTACTTCAAACATTCAAGAGAAAGTAAAGGAAAGTCTATTTTTGCTTGCCCTTTGCATGGAGCTAGGGCTTTGGATACTACTGAGCATCTGCTAAATTGTGTTGGAAAATCCTTTGTTCAAGCCTTCATGCGCAAACTCCCCTCCTTGGCTAGTTGTTCCTCATGTGGATCTCTGCTATTTATAATGAAAATAAAATTTTGTGCTCTGTTCTTTTCATTATCATTTGCTATTTTAAACCCAATGCTTCTCCTTGGTTGGTGTGAATTCTTTTCCTGCTTCTTGGAGAATCTTTCTATGCGTGAACCTCTATTCCTACATGCCACCTCCTTTATGGAATTCTCCCTATTTACAAGGTGGCTTCTTCTCTTTAAGTGCTATGAGCAGCTTCATTCAGTATGCTTTTCCAACTTAAGTTGTGGTGGCTTCCCTGACTACTTGCTGCAGTTTGAGAAGACCCCTGCTACCTATGCATGTTCCAGCTCCTTGTTTTTATGTTCTAAGGCTTTGAGCTTGCGGATTGCCCCTTTGTTTTTTCCAACTTGAGTCTGATTCAAACTTAGGGTGTATCCTTTATGCTTGGTGGCTTTCTTTACTTTGTCCAGTGCATGGGTTCTCTACTCAAATGCGTCTGTGCTTGTTGATTGGCATCTTGCTCTCCTGGCATTAATTCTTATGTGTGGGAACTCTTTGTTATGTTATGGGATTTATGCATGGAAGGGCTCCTTTGAGCTAGCGGCCTCTCTCACGTGCCTATGTGGCTCTCTTCAAACACATCTTTCCTCCCCTGTTACTGCATGAGAAATCTTTTAAAAATATGAGGTGTGAGATGCTTTGCGCCACCTTTTCATAGCTATAGACGTGTGTACATACCCTTTTTTCCTTTAACATTGGTTGCTCCTTTTGTTTTCTAATGTGCTTGCCTTTAAAAGGCGTGACCTCCTTTAACTTATGCCAGCTTCATCTTGGATGCTACAATATGTTGACTATTTTGATTATGTTATGCCCCTTTGCTTCAGACATGAGCCTCTACACATATGCCTTGGGCTTACCCTGCTTCTAACTAGTAGCCTGCTCTATCTTTTTTGGGAGTTCTCTACTTTATATTTCCATGATCTCTCCTTTTGTACAACATTTTCCCTGTTAGATGTTGACTACTTCTATATATGCAATGTGCTTCGTATTTATTTCCTAATGTGTAGTCTTCCTCTTCATTTGACTGCCCATCATAAGTACTTGGATAATGGATACCCTTATCTCCAGACTAAACTCCACAAACTTTGCAAAGTTTATACTTGGCTTCCTTATCCTTGATTGAGTGCAGGCAGAAACAATCTTTAGCATCATAGAGAATCCTAAACTTCTCATTGATATTTGCAATCGACACATCAATAAAATAATTTGATTATAAACCATTTTAGTTACTTAGAAAATTTCATAATGCTTTATCAATCAAATGGAATTTAGTTAGGCCCCAAGGTGGGTTCGACTAAAAAAAAATTTTGTTTTTGAATGACTGAACTACAAAATTGATCCATTGATCATCTAAAACTGATAGTATTCCAATTCAAGCACTAATTGATCCTTAAAAAATCATTTTCCATTAATTTGCAACCTATCAATTTTGTTCCAGGGGGTCCATTGACTGGCCTTAAAAATTGATCCAAACCTTTGACCAAGCTCTGAAAATGGGCACACTGAATCTCTTTTTTGCACTCTTGCACCTTGTCAAATCTCATCTCATGATGAATTCAGGGTCAAAAGATATTTTCTATCAAATTTGACCTCTCAGAATCACCTACAGACAAACATGTCAGAAAACAACAAATTGGATTCATATTTGGCATTGAAAACTGGACAAATGAACACTTGGGAAAACAAAAACTAGGATATTTGTTCACTGTCATGAGGTGAATGTAATTTTTTGATTTGGGCTCATGAAGAATAATAGGACGCAAATGGAGAGTAGTCAAAGTGGGCTACTTGGAATTAGCAGACTGGAAACACTGGCATAAAATCATTTTTTGCAAATAGAAATGACCTGGAAAAGTGTGCAAATGGATTTGTTGAAGCTAAAAAATTGGCACACTTGAAGTATTTTTAGAGGAAAACATGATGGTATAATCTATTTTATCTCACCTATCATAGATTTAGAGTTATAATGTCATAAACAAGGGTACCGATCAATCTGCAAATACTGACACTAGTAAAACTTTAAAAATTATGTTTGGAATCGTGTTTGAAAACTGATGAAACAGATTTGTCATGAGCTGAAACTTGAAACATAACAAGTCCTTGACATCTAAAATGCAACACAAAAATAATTTCATTATTTTGGTAAACTAATCAAATTTATAACTCATCAAACAGGGCTTCCCAAAATTATGTGCAATGTGCATCAGCATGAAAAATTTAAATGACCAACTTTGAGGGATTCAAAACCTAGTCAAACAGACTCGAAACAACTCAAAATTTAAAACATAGGCTCTCGAGTATGGACACTAAACACTCTCAAAGTGGCCTATCACAAAATTTTTTTGGGTGCAAGATATTCAAATGCAAACAAGGCCTCCTATCACTATTTGACACTTAGGGTAAAATGCAGATTTGCAACTAGCTCAAAACGAGACTTCACGAAATGGCTCGGAATGGAAATTTAACTTCAAGGAACATGTAGACACACTAAATGGAAGGTTTTAGAAACATTAGACACCTCACAGGGCTCAAAGGTACAACTAGGTACAATCTTATTAAAAGCATTCATAGGACTCAAGTTTCTCAATGGTACTCAAGATTGGGAAGGCAATTTTGAGTGCCAACACATGGTGACAAAAACTTCCTTTAACAACTCTTATTGAAAGAAAAATACCTAATTATAGCTATACAAAGGATGGCCTCGTGCCACCACAACTTCATCAAAACTTACCTCTACCATAAAATTAATTTTCTTTCCTTTCTTCTTGAGGAAAGTTGAAAATTTCATTTATATCACTTTTACCAAAAAAATCAACCTCTTCAAGTAGCTCATTTGGAAAAACATAATCATCCTCTTCATTTTCATAGTGCATTAGGATCATTGCTTAAAACTTGCTCACTATGAAAATGTAGATCAACATGCTCATGAATATCAGAACCAAACTAAAAATCATCATCATCATAAATATTATGCATGCTAACAAGTGGAAACATAAATGATTGATACTGTATGTGACAAAAATAATCACACATGCCATGAACATGAAACTCCCTTTATGCAACCAAATGTGAAGAGTATATGAAATCTGCTTTTATGTCAATTGCAATGCTGTCACATATCTAAACTGAATTTCTACATACTAAAACCTCTTCACATTCAAACAATGTATTTGTTACAAAGTGTAAATAATCATCATAATAGTGCTTATACGTAAAGGGTTGATCTATTCCATCATCCCTATCAAATAGCTCATTTGGAAAGCATATGAATGCATTAAAATCTCTATCATGAAGATCATTAGCATTAGAAGAGAACATAGACTAAAACTCATACACATTTTCATCCATACTCTCTTCATGGAATAACTCATTAAAAATTACCATATGCACATACATCTCACTATCGAAGACTTCCTCCAAGTTTCATAAAGAATAACTTTCTTTACCTTTTCTAGTGTCATAAACCATAGAAGTAATTTCATCATGAGTAAAATTAGAACAGTGATATTTAAGAACATCCTCATTGAAATTTGAAACAATTAATCTAAAGCCACATTGCTAACTATAGAAATATGTTTTTGTTCATCAATCATGCATGTGCTATGCCATACTTCATATTCACATAAAGCTTCAACATCATAATGTATATGTTGAAATGGAGACTTAGGAGAATCAAGATAATCATACCTTGTACTTGTGGTTGCATTTTTATTCTCATAGAAACTTATGGGTGTTAGTGACAAACAAACTGAATGATTCTTGGATCCATATCTTTCAAAATAATAAGCAAATAGTGTTGAATTCTCTTCACTACTTAGCAAGGCTTCATTCCTAGTCACTTATTTCTCTTCTTCATAGCTACAAACACTTTTTGGCTAGGATAGAATATTTACAATAGTAGATTAATTAGTGTTACAACTTGAAAGAATATTTACATAATCATAACATATTTCCTCTTCCCTTTTTGAGATTACTTTTGAAATCTCATCAAATTCATACTCATCACAATAGGCATTATCATAACTATTGCCATACTTTTATTCCTTCACATACACACTATTATAAGAAGATAACTTAGTCACATTCTTATCTTTAAGGTGTTGATTAAATATTTGAAATAGATAATATTGAGAGGAGGTGGGGTGAATCAGTATTCTATAAACTTTTTTCCATAACTGAATATTGTTAATTACTTTATAACTTGCATATGAAAGTAAACCAACAATGTTGAACAGTGAATATAACCATGTACATAGAGAATTTATAATACCACTATTTTTTAACTAGGGAAACCTTGGCCAAGGAAAAACCCCAGTGTGGATGATACCCACAAGATGATTCACTAAACAAAAACAATCCTGTTAATGATATTGACCCCATTATGAGTCTATGAAGTACATATTGTGTCTCGACTCATTGTTAGAGGATTAGGAACTATTAAAAATATCAACCCTCTTAGAAGCTACTTCAACCCTATTAAGAGTTGGTAGAACAAATACAATGTATGCAAGAAGAGCCCATTGTCCTAACATGCAATTATACAATTAAGTTATTCACAAGAATAGGTATACATACAATACTTTCTTACTATTGTAACTTACACTTTCTCTAATTATATATCAGATCTTGCATCATATAAGGCTCACATATCTTTCAAGTTATCCATACAATAATAACCATATCATACTCATTGATTATTTGCTCAAGATAAGATATTTACTTATACCTCACACAATTAATAATTATCTTATTAGTCATCCTTCATGTCTTCACACACTTGACATAATATAAAATATCTTATGGATTAATATCCACAAATTTGTCTCATCATGACTTAGTAATTATTTTTTTACAAAATATATTCCTTAAGCCAAACAATTCAATTCTCTATTATGCATTGTTCTCCTTTGTTAAATACCCATACCGGTATTTTGACTATAACTTGCACCATACTAATAGTACACATCCATGTACTTAACCACATCATCCTGATATTTTCACGAATTTATCCTCAACTATGAATAACCTAACTTGAAGTGTATCGACCATACACATTATATCTATCTCTATGCTACTACAAATTGTCTAACACATAGACAATTTTCTAAGTCTAAATGCTTAAGTGAAATGCTAAATACATGTTTCCATAAATGGAAAAACTCTAGATATCTTACTGGCCATATTTCCAATAATCTCCTCCTTTGGAATTGATGGCAACATTTGGGAAAATTGGCTAAGTCCAAAAATGATGTTGTAAAAAAACAAAACAAGTAAAAGTAACTATACAAAAAATTGCCTTCAAATAGTACAATTTTATTCATGTTTTGATTGATCATTACATTCCTTATAACTCCTTACATTGATACATTAGTATACTCCCCCTTACATATACAGTTCCTTACATATAGTGTTTCTCCTTCATTTACACTACATACATTTTTCCTTACATATATTACCCCACTTTAGACATCAATGGAAAAGGTGTTAAAAATTGTATACAAAAATTGGGTAGCATGCTAATGATTAACTTGATATCCTAGAAAAACAATCTACATATCCAATTTTCAATCTTTCCATGTCCTTATTCTATTTCTTCTTAACTATATCAAAAATATTGATCAATGTGCAAAGTGCATAGGAAACCACTTCAATTGCGCTCAAATTAGTATAGGAAAACTTATCATAATAATCCTTTGTTGCAAGACATTCCTTTAGTTGCCTCTACAAAATGTTGATCTTAGGTGATAATATTTCTCTAAGAGTAGAGAACCTTTTTACTACCTTTTTATTATCAAACTCCAAACTTTTGATTACATTATGGATCTTCTCCACTTCTGTTCCACATTGTTTAATGTTGGCCTTAGGGAGCTATAACTTTGTAGTGAGTATATGAAGTTCACTCATCTAATCCTTTATGAGATTCTCAAAGTCTATTAGGTACTTGTTTGACAACATGCACTATCTATAAAACTTATTTCATTCATCAATGTGTTTACTTAACTCCTTGATGCATACATCAAGTGACTTTAGATCATTTCTTACAATTATAGACATTGTGTCAAAAAAAATTGCATCATGTTTGGCCTACACTTGCACTAAATCTACAGCATAAAAAGTTATGACATCATAAAAATTGTGAATTCTTCATCAAAAGACTTCAACAGTACTTTGGCCTTTGTCTCCAAGTCTAGATTAGTGATAGTTGTAGTAATTGTCTTCTACATCTTGTCTAAGACTTATGATAATGTCTTCTCCAAAGACTTAATAGATTTTTTCTTTTGAAATTAATATATCAAAGAGCTCATTAACCCTTTCTAGTCATCACCATCATTTGATGTATTGCTACTCTAATTACTGCTATTGGGATTACTATTGGATTGATAGTAATTGCTTTCAATTCTACAATCTTCTTCTCCTCCTCAACTTTCTCCTTTTCTTCTTCTAGTTCCTCTAATTCTTTATTTCTTTCCTCTTCCTCTTGTTTCTTCTTTCATTCTTCTTCTTCCTACTTCTTCTTTCTTTCTCCTTCTTCTTGGTTCTTCTTTCTTTCTTCTTTCTTCTTCTTTATCTTCTCTTCTTCCTCTTGTTTCTTTTTCTTTTCTTCTTCTCTTATTTCTTCTTCTTTTCTTCTTCTTTTATTTTTACTTCTTATTTCCTCTTGTCCTCTACTTTTTTCTTTCTTTCTTATTCTTTTTTTCTCTTCTCTTCCTCTTTCTTGTTTACTTCTTCTTCATGTTTCTTTGTTTCTTCTTCTTCATCATCCAAGCTTGTATACGCAATGATATTGCCAACAATGGTTGTTCCATAAGCTGAAAATGGATTTTCCTTTGTGTCTAAATTTATGTCTATACCATCCAATTACATGGATTGAGTACCCATAACTATGTGTGGTGATGATGGTGCTTGATGTGTCTCCTCAACTTCTTCCTCATCACTAGAAGGTGTAGTAGCTTGTACATACATTGGTCTCATAGGTTTAGATTGTGCACTTACCTTGATTACCAAAGGTACTAAGGTCATATACTTAACTATAGCCTCCTCTATCTCCTTTCTCACATCCTCATAATTGTCTCCCATAAGAAGAATTTATCTTCTTTTGCTCCTCAACAAGGGCTCAATTCCCTTCAAAATTATGTCCATGTCATCCTTAGAGTTGACTTTACACAAATTTTTTATCATTATTTCTCTCAACTTAGTGTCATCTTATGTCACTCTTTTCTTTCTATTCAATAACCTATTATTTAGGTCTTCTAAAATCTTATTTTGGATAATATCAAACCTTTTGTTCCTTATGATCATGTTCCTTACTATGACATTCTCTAATTTCCTTCTATCCATGTTACTGTACACACTATAATACTTGTTTGACTTGACAAAATTATCATCATTTATTATTTGCATGTTAAGATTTTCTGCCTCAGTTTCCATGCTTTCTTTCATGCTGGTGTTCTTCCTTCTTGTGTTTCTTGTTCCAATGGTTTATCCTCAACTTCATCTTTAGATACCTCTAAATCACTAACTTGTAGAGTGTTTCTCCTTTTGCTAGGTCCACTAGATGTTTTCTTGATCCTTTTCCTACTAGATGGCATAGGTTCTTTCTTCACCTTCACCAATCTTTTTGACTTCCTCTACGCAATAGTTATATCAACCTCTAGCTTCCTCTTAGGTTGATCACATTATGCTCTCACTAGTTGCACTTATGAAACTACTACATATGGTGCTTGTGCACTTGGTTTAGCAATAGTTACACCTTTAGAAGGTGTTGCAACAACAATAGATATTTTTGTTATCACCTCAGTTTTCCCGCTTACCTTCATTTCTAATGCAATTCATTTGACTTTATTGAACTCCTCTCAAGTCATGCATGATTTCTTAAGGATGGAAACTATCTTCTTTTCAATTTTCTTTTCTTGATTTCTTTATTGTGAAATTCAAAATGAACTTCCCTCACTTTCTCTTCATAAGTGCCCCAGCTAGGACACTCAATATCCCTTTCTGATTACAATATGATATGTGCATACCCTTCAATGAGTTTTGCACTCATCTCTTATCCCATGGGGTCAATAAACTTTACCCTTGATTCAACTTCCCTCATGCATGTGTTATTAGTCTCCACCATGAAGCATAAATCATCTTTGTAATTCTATACCATGGAAGAAGGTATTATGTACCTCTGTTTCATCTAGTTCTAGAAACTCTTCATCATCATGTTTATGGCATTATCTCTAACATTTTCCATTTTAGCCCTATATCACTAAGTTACCAACTTCATTGTGCATTCATTACTTTCCCAATTTCTCATCCATGGAATTTCTTTGTTGCATAGAAAAACAAATGTGTTAATAGGAACTCAAATGTGAAGACTACATTTTTGGTCTTCTTTAGTTTGGCAATGTTGTCCAATAACTGTACTTTGATTATCTCACATAGGTTCACTTTTCTCCTATCAACGTCCATTACATAAGCTACATGTAAGAATCCACCTAGCACTGAGTTAACCCTTGAACTATGGTTACACTTGGATCCTAAAATCTTACTCAATACTTTTACTGCTCTATCCTAAATTGTATCAACTTTCATGTTCCTTTGATCAAATCTAGTAAATAGGTTTATTTCAACCATCTTCCTTACATTTCTTTCATTTACAGGATTGCATCCCTCATTACTTAGACCTATGACTTTGTGAATTAGGTTATTGTCAATTGTGACATGCACATCACCTAACAAAAACATTTCATCATGAACCATACTTAGAATGATTCTAGTCTAGGCATGATTACCAAACTCAGTACAAAATATATACTTCAATAGATTCAACTCATTTAGATGCACATACTCAGATTTAAAAGTTAGGTCATTATTACACATGAATCCTAAGTCCTTGTGTATATCCTCATCTCCTATACTTTCAATTTTGCAGTAGATATAAATCCTAATGTCTTCTATGTAAAGCACATTCTATGGGATTTGCAAAATTTCACCTAATGGGTTATCCACAAGAGAAAAAAATGGATATTTCTTGAAGACATACCTTGACCTTTCACTAACAAAATATATAGTCTATCTAGCCATTGAATCTATAACTATATGCACTAAAAACTTAATTCAATCTCCATAAAATACCTTAAAATTCACATATAGGGCTTCTACAACTTTATACTTCAATAACTTCTTTTTGCAATTCAAATAATTGTCAATTTTCTCTTCAATTCACTCTAGCCACTTTGCATGATGAAATGGAACTCACAATCTTGCTCACAATCTTTAAATCACTTAAAATTGGACTCTACATTAAATGTGTATCTACCACAAATTTAAAATTGTATTTTTTACCTATAACCATTTTTACTTTCTCATACATTCTTGAGCTCATATCTTTTCTTGCGCACTCGACCATAGCTTCATTTCTATGTCTTCTACTTTATGTTCACTATGCAACTTCTCATTCTCTCTCTAACATTAGTTCTAACCAACTTACACTCTATCTTTGCTAAAACTACTTAGTTTAGATAAGATGAGTCACAAACTATTACTAACTTCAATTTCTCATTAGGTGCATCAAAATATTGTTCCTCCAAAATTGTATAAGAACTTTCTAGATCCTTAGCTTTCACAAATGCTTCCTTGAATTCATCAACATGTTTCTTGATTGCTTACTTCTAACTATTATCATTATTTTTATCATTCTTTCTATCATTCCTATTATTTTTTCTTCTATAATTGGGATTCCAATTGAAGTTTCTTCTATCCATTCTAAAATATCTTGTTATGTGTCCAAAGTTATTACATAACTAACATATAGGTACATTCCTTCTCTGATTGGTTCCATTCTGACTATCAAGTGCTCTATAATTTCTTGCAATGTTTCCTAGATTATTATACTTGTAACATACAAATTGTTTCTCCTCATGATCAGATCTTCCTCCATCATTATATCTTCTTTGTGATCTTCCTCTTTCAATTTACTCAAGGGTTAGTGTTCATAAACATTCTACTATTTGCATTGTTACCATCAAACTTAGGTTTCTTAAAATCTACCACTTTATGTCCATAACCATGACAATTATAATGATAGAAATTAGTAATAGGTTTAAAATTATTACCTTTACACTCTCTTTTCATATGACCAACTTCATTACATATGAAACATATACCTCTAAATTCAAGTCTCACTTCCTTGAGTGGTTCATCTTACTTAGTTTCATCAACTTGCTATGTTTTCTTACGCTCATCATGTTTCACAAACAAATAAACTAATTCAATCTCTTTTGATACCTCAATAGCTATTCTTGATTTCACTTTAATCCAAGTCCTATCTTATCATAAGAAGGTCTCTGGTGAAATATTCATTCATCAATTTTCTCACTACTTATATAGTTTCTCTAACTGTTGCTTAGCTTGTGTCAATTCTCGTTTTATAATGATATTTTAATTTTCCAATTCTATATGCTCAAACTTGATAGAATCTCATTTAGATGTTACTCGACTCACCTAGGATCTAAGATCTTTATTCTTATATTTTAGATCAGGTTCATTCTTTCTATCATGTTTCTTAATCCTTAACTTAAGTTCAAATATTTTCAACTCATGCTTCAAAATCTAATTTTATTTCTTTAGAGTTTCTATTACATCATTGCTACTAGTTTTCTCACTTTTTTCTTTTATGGATTTTAGATCATCTATATTATCTTTTAATTTACCAATATAGACTTTTGCATCTTCATACCTATCTTTCAGGTTGTCCTTTTCTTATGTAAGAAGCTTAATTTGCTTAAGAGATTCTTCAAGGTTTCTCTTCAACTATTCCATATCTATAGGGATTGTAGTCAAGTTTTTAAGCCTCTTCAAACTAACTACGCTCTAATAAAAATTGTTAGAAATAGATAATATGGGTGGGGGGGGATGGTGGTCAATCAATATTCTATAAAAAATTTCCCACAACTAAATATATTTAATTACTTTATAACTTGGATATGAAAGTAAACCAACAATGTTGAACTATAAATATAAACATACCCATAGAGAAATCATAAAACCATTATTTGTTAACTAGGAAAACCCTAGCCAATGGCAAACCTCAGTGGGGATGGTACCCACAAGATGATTCACTAAACAAAAAGAATCATGTTGAAAATATTGACCCTATTAGGAGTCTATGAAGTACATATAGTGTCTCAAGTACTTTTTATAGTATTAGGCCTTATTAAAAAACTCAACCCTATTAGGATTTTCTTCAACCCTATTAGGAGTTGGTAGAACAAATACAATGTATGCCAGAATAGCCCACTATGCTAACATGCAATTATACAATTAAGTTCTTCAGAAGAATAGGTATACATACAATAATTTCTTATTGCTATAAATTCACACTTTCTCTAATCATATATCATATCTTACATCACATAAGGCTCATATATCTTTCAAGTTATCCATACAACTGTTCACATATCATATTCCTTACTCATTATCTATGCAAGGTAGGATCTTTACTTATACCTAGCACAATAATAATTCTCTGATCAATCGGGCTTCATGTCTTCACACGCTTGACATAATATAAAATATCTTATGGATTAATATCCACAAAGTTGACTCATCATGACTTAGTAATTATTTTTTTTAAAAAATAATTCCTTAAGCCGTACAACTCAATTCTCTTTTATGTTCCATTCTACTCTATTAAATACCTATACTGGTATTTTGTCTATAACTTCCACCATTATTACCGTACACATCTACAAACTTAACCACATCATCATGACATTTTCATAAAGCTATCTTCAATTGTGCATAAGCTTACTTGAAGTATGTCGATGGTACACCTCGTATTTGTCTCTATGCTGCTTCAAGTGTCTAACACTTAGACAATTTTCTAACTCTAAATTCATAAGTGAAATGCTAAATATATGTTTCCATAAATGAAAACACTCTAGAAATCTTCCTGACCATATTGCCAAGATTAAATTCATCTATTTCATAATCTAGTGATCTCTCTTCTTCACCATTATAATACATGTCATCATCAAGAGATCCACTTCCTTCAAATTATGATTTTTAGCTTTACTATCACTATCTAAGGAAGATATTTAATATCCATTTTCAAGAAAATAAATAAATCTTCTTTAAATTACTTTATCAAAGTTCTCATCCCTTTCCAACCTTACATATGTTGACCAATTAACTAACTCAGGCATGAAAATATCTAGAAAAATGATAGACCATGAGGACTCTTTAGGTTTTAAAGAAAAAGGAAGTTCTATGACTGCTAGCCTAAATATCATATAAAATTGAATACCATTTTTGTTGTGAACACTTCCTACTTCATTTATTATGAAAGTAGAAATCTGATCACAAAGTTCCTTTCTTGACATATCAATTCCTTCACAAAAACTTTTATAACTTGGGAAATTGTTTTCATACCTGAGATTTCAATCCATTTTTAAAAATGTCTACCTCTTTCATTAGTGCTGAAATCACTAAATAGAGGCACATTTTTTTATCACTTAATTTCCATGAAAATAAAATAAATGAAAATAAAAATACTTTTTGTTAATGCTAAAACCTAATCTGTTAATTGGATACTTTTGTATATATGAAACTCCTTCACATCATTAATGAAAACTATGTAGAGCCACCACTTCTTGAAGAGGACAAATAAAGTCACGATTGTGATTTACTTTTTAACATTTAATTTCAATGAAATAGCAGATGCCTATAACACTTTAACATATCAATCAAGAATTTATGACTTTTTTTTTCTTGTCAAGATCTACTCATAGAAGCTTTAGATCTACCCAACAAAATGCTGAAAGTCCTTGAAATATTTTACATAATACAATTTCACCTGGTGTAGAGATCTTAGAGTCATCATTCACATTTCTGAGATCAAATTTTAAACATAATTGACTACTTTGCAAATTTGAACCATAATTTCAACTTTTGGAAAAATTATAGATTATCAAACCACCTATGAAGATTTACACACTTTGGAAAGAGAGAAACACTTGATCATTCTTGAATCTGAATTTTACAACAATTATTTTCTCATAGTTAAACTAATTGATGATGAATTTAGTTTTAATAATGCAATTTACATCCAAATCTCAAAGGTGCTTCTATAAATGAATAAGGAAATATTGAGAGACATGATTTTCATCAAGGAAATGGAAAACACATCAAAACCATACTTCTATAAAAAAATCGTTCATGCCCTTTTTCTTGTTGTATTGAATCCCTAGAAGAGTCATCATTTTTTTTACACTAAAAATACTACAAATGTCATAGTTTGTAATTTTTTATGAAACCTTTTGTACACTTTCCTAAGTTCATTCCATTTGCAAGAATCATTTTTTTGCTATATTGTCTAGTTCTAAAAGTTTTAGAAGCCACCTTTGTACACTTACCAAATTTTCTCAATTGTTTTTCATGATTGTAGAATGTAACCATATAATCTCCATATAGGGAAGAAATTAACTAGGTTTCATTTTCCCATGTGATAGTTTGAAATGTTTTGAAGATGATCCCAAATGTATTTTATTGCTTTTGACAAACTATTTGTAGTACATGTTTCGAAGAGGTATTTTCAAAGGCTAATATCTTTTGACTAGAAAATTGTCACAAGATGAGATTTTATAGACTAAAAGAATATGCACCACATAATATAAATGTAGAATGTTAGTGCCTGGTCAATTGATTTAGTCATATTTTGGAGCTAGTTTTGAGGCCTTTGAACATAAAAATCATTGTTTGCAAAAAAGGGTGAGATATGACATTAAATGTTCAATTAGTGATCAATTTTGAATCCATTTAGCATGAGGAGTTTAATGGATCAATTTGACAGAATTAATTGTTTGAAATGCCATTTTTTTAAATCTAGACCCACTTTGTGACCTGACTACCATCATCAATCTAAAAAGAATGTGTGAAGATTGAAGATGTTCTAAGAAGGGGTTATAATGATTCTCTTTATTATAATATTTTAGTATGTACATATCATTATTCTAGATCAAATGGTTGTGTGTGCTATACACATAGTAATAACCATGGGTATACAAGCGTTACAAATATTGAGATTGTTTCATTATTTTTTATTTTAGTTGATTAGAATACTAAATCCTTTCTCACAAATAGTGTGAGAAGAGATTTTCATAAATAGATTGAAACCTAAAATTGCAAAAGGCACTTGAAAATAAACTTTATCCTAGCTATAATTGAAGTTTTACACCATCTGTCCTAGATTATCATTCACCAAAATGATATTTCTGAATATTTGATGCATGGATTATGGGTATTTTTAGGATCATGATATGCCAAAAAGTGGCGATGTGAAAAAAATAGAGTTTAAAAATGTCTAAAAGTGTTTCAAAATTTGCTTTGACTTTTTTTCACCTATCCTAATACCAAAGCTAGAAAGTAGGCCCCCAACCCTTATTGGCTATCCGATTTGATATTGGATACTTGATATTATTGGATATCTAATAATATCAAGTATCTGATATAAAATCAGATATCCAATAACTATGTTGTTATTTTAAGAAAAAACACAACCCGAGGGTTGTTGTTTTGATAGTGATATATCATTTTTGAGCTCGACTATCTATTTTACAATTAGACACATGATAATAGGTATTTTTTTAATGTTTATAATCAATTTTAGTATAAATTTATGAAATTTTGTTATAAATTTTGTTAGTTTTAGTTGATTTTTTTAGAATTTAGGTTTTTTTTTATAGAAATTATTAAAATTTAGGTTTCTTTTTAATCTAAATTATGTTTTTCAAACTAATAGCTATGTCTAACCAAAATGATGATATTGAGGCAAGGAATACTATTCCTTGTAACCCACACCAAACAATCTAGTGCCCTAGAAAAATTGTCCACCAAATGATCCTTTACCCTCTCAAAATCCTCCTTGAATCAAGGATTTTATATTTGAAAATCTCATTGAATTAAAAAACATATAATAATGTACCCACATTGGCTCCTATGTTATCAACATTAAACACCATAGTGGATAACATCGGAACACTTACCAATGAACAAAATGTTTCTCTTCAATGGTGTGATGAAATGCATGAGATGTTTGATGATGGGTTGGACTATGATGAGGTTGCGACCATCAATATAAGTAAAGATGATTTGGTTGCCCTTTTTGCGAACCCAAAAATTGGTTTACAAGTTGACTGCAAAAAGCCCAAACTATCGTTAAAATGGTGCACAAATTACACCATACGTACAAACTTTTGGGATCATTGGTGGATGGTTTTTGACATCCCTCCACATAGAAATTTAGAGGTGCCATTTTATTTCCTTCAAAAATTGTATGTAGAATTTGTGTTGGGCCTCAAGGTGAAATATTGGAGTATGAAGCCCAACATGGGTGTAGGACGAGGAGCTCATTAGCATAGACCCTCTTCCTAGTGGAAGAAAGATGGAACTTTTGTCCCCTCTATTGATATCGCACCCCCCTCCTCGAGTGTAGCATCTTGATATTATTGTAGAGGCTAGCTCTCAAACCATTAAAGCCATCCATAGACTAAGTAACCTATTGATATCTTAGGCTAGGTCAGTCCTGCCTCCGAGTGTTGATGATGTAAGCATAAGTTCATCATCAGCTAGCTCATCACATGTTTCTATGCCTCATACTTGCATTAGTGAAAGAATATTTTTTTGGGTCCCATAGGTGATCTTCCTGAGCATCAGTTTGTATTAGAGGAGGATACATCAGATGCACGTGTAGAGGCTATAGACCCTAATGTGAGAGAGAAGGGGCATGTAGAGGCATGGACTCCTTCTGTGTCAGTATGTGTATACATTTTCTTTTTATGACATATGTGATTTAAAGTTAATCTTTATAATAGATTAATTTTTATTTTTAAGCCATACTAACTTATACATGTATGTAATCTTCATTCATATTTAATTGATGACTGAGGAGGAGGTAAGGCAGGTTGATGATGCCATGCTCTCAGCTATTTCATTTGTCCTTGAGACATCTATGGTACATTATGTTGTGTTCTCATTGTTTTTCTATTTCATATTGTAGCATATATGGTTTCTAATCTTTCTTTTATCTTGCAGGTACCACCTATCCCTAGGGGACAAAGTGCAGGGGATGAACAAGGACCCATTGACAAAGGAAAGGTAATTAGGTGCTTTCTATTTGATTAAATATCGACGCATTCTTCTAAAATGTTTGTGGTAATGAAATTTAATTACATTCTTTATTGTATAGGGTGTGGCTACTGGCGATGAAACTATGTAGATTCCATGTCATAGACACTCAGGCATTTTCATTCACATTGAGAGCCCTATTGTATGTATAAACATCATTTATTTATTATTTTCCTTATTTTCATAAATAAATTCAAAACTAATTTCTATGATATTAAAATCTAATTTCTATGATATTAAAAACTAGTATTTTGTATCTCATAGGAAACTCCTAGTGCACACGAGGTTGGATAGGAGAGTTTTGTATCTTTGATGATGCAACCACTATATCTTGAGGAGGAGCCCACATAGGTAAGTTGTAGTTTGGATTCATGATTATATTTTATAAATTTAGCATTCTATGAATTATAATGTTATAGTTTAAGTTGTAGATTCATGTGACAAACATATTTGAACAGACACAAGCCACAATTAGTGAGGTACAAGCATTACCGAGGGCATATAAGAGGACTCCTGATCAATGCAGGAGGTCAATGAGAGAGGTATTTATTATAAAATTTTAATAGTATAAATCTTCATTAAAAAAAGATCATTATGAATTTGAGTAACTAAATGTTAGATACAAAGAATCATAGAGATTTCATAGTCTAAATTTGGGTTTTCCTTTTTTGTTTATGTAGGAGGCATCTAATCCACCTAATGCAGTGAAGAGGCTGCATTTTGATCATCCACCAGTAGCCTAGGATAGTATAGTTGTCATAGTATGTGTCATGAGACATTTTGAGATGGTATATGCACATTGTTTATAGAAACATTGATATTATACACATTGATATTATACACATTTTGATGGCACGATCAACCAAATTTTGTAAATGGATCTATGTATTTTGATATATATTTGTGTAATTTGTCTATGGATACATGTATTTTGATATATATTTTTGTCATTTATATGCACAATGATATATATATAGTATCTAGTATTGTTCAATTTATCATGGATCATGTGTATTGTTTGTATTTATAGAATATCATTAGTTTTGATCATGTTTGTTATATTTGATTCAAATGCAATAATTTGTGAATATGATTTTAACAACCTTTATTATCAAATTTGGATGCAATGTTTAATTTGAAGTGCTATCATGACATAAACACACTTTTTAACCTCCTACACAAGGTTCACATAACCCCAAATCTAATTTTGAACTTGTCATATCCCCTTTTCAAATAATCAAAAAAGAAAATCTTTGCTAAGGCGGGCAGGCCCAAGAAAGTGAAGTTTCGGAAAAAGGGGGTTAATCTTTGGAAACCATTGGAATAATAAATAAAAATTATTATTAAAATAAGTTTCATTAACCTCTCTTGGATGTGAGTTACAGTTATGCCCTCTTTTAAGGGGTTTGGAGGGATTTTGGGCTCATTCCAGAACTTGATTTTTGCTCATTCTTTGCTATTCTTCAGAGGCTGCCAAACCTGTGGAGAAGGAGACCCAAGAACGGGAGTTTGCAGGTTTCCAGGGAGATCCAAGAATGGGAGTTTGTAGGTTTCCAGGAAGGCTAAAGACGGGAGTTTGAAGCCATTCCATGTGCATGCTCATACAGAGTTTGCCTTTGTACTGAACATTGCAGATTTGTGAGTTTTCGAGTGTGTTTTTGTATGAGTTTGGTGTTTACAGTTGAGTATTTCATATCAGTTTGGATTGCTGCTGTATATCAGAATTTTAAATGTTAAAATAGAGCTGAATATATATATTGGGATGTGATTAAACTTCTGAGATAGATTATTAGTGTTTTTGTGGTGTTTCCGGGCATATTTTGTGCTATTTTGGGAGCCCGATGAGCATAGTTTTGGTCCTACATTTTCGAGCTGTTGTGTAAAGGCTATACAGATCTGGAAATGTCAATTTTTAGGCTGTTATGCTGCTGAAAGTTCTGTAAAAATTTCCATTTTCAGATTTATTAATAATTTGTGAAGTTGTGAAGCTTTTAGCACTATTTTCAGCATACCCAATTTGGGGTTTCTTGAGGAATTTGGTGGATCTTTGGGATATTAGCTGTTTGATTTTAAAGATATGATTAGAGGTTGGAAATATCATACAAAATCAGAAAAGGTACATTTCAGTGGTATTAGAGACATGATCTTGCCAGCCTAAGGGTTTGTAGAAGTTGTAGGTCAGTTTTGACAACTACCCAGATCTTGCATTTCAGTTTTTAGAACTACCCAAATCTTGCATGCCATAATTTATGGTTGCATGTTGCTTATAATCAGATGCATGTCAAAATTTATGGTTTCATGCTACTTCAAATCATTTTCATGTTAGTTCTTGGTGAATTTGGTGGTTGTAGAAGTTTGTATTTCAGTTTTGACAAATACCCAGATCTTGCATGTCAGTTTTGACAACTACCTAGATCTTGCATGTCATAATTTGGTGGTTGCATGTTGCTACTAATTAGTTGCATGTCCAAATCTATGGTTTCATGCTACTTCTAATCATTTGCATGTTAGTTCTTGGTGAATTTGGTGGTTGTAGAAGTTTGCATGTCAGTTTTGACAACTACCCAGATCTTGCATGTCAGTTTTGACAACTACCCAGATCTTGCATGTCATAATTTGGTGGTTGCATGTTGCTTCTAATCAGTTGCATGTCCAAATCTATGGTTGCATGCTACTTCTAATCATTTGCATGTTAGTTCTTGGTGTTTGAAGAAGTTATATCCTATTGGGGTTACCCTCTACTTTATCCAGAATGGACAGGTATAGTACAGAGTCTCAGAGGAAACGATCTTGGACAATTGATAGCCAAAGTTAAAATAGTAGAAAGGATGGTTATTTAGACATTCAAGATAAACTTATGAAAATAAGCCATGACATGTCTAAACAGTTGGTTGAGCACCACCGTATAATGAATGACATGTTATCTGACCCAGCTAAGGTGGATAAGTTGACTGGATTTCTATTTCGCAAATTTTCTCACAGGACAAATGACACAATTCCCAAGAACTTGCATGAGGAGTTTGAGAAACTAGCTGATAGCCAGGTAGAGGTCTCAGATTCTACTCTGCCATAGGAGGTGGTGGGAAAGGATATCACACAGATTGATAGTAACAGTCAACTTGATACTCAAATTGAGACAATTGTTTACAGGTCGTCAAAGGGTGATGCCACAGGTATTCAAGATGGTATAGTTACAAAAGGCAGTGACTACAGTGTAGTCGGTTCAGATGATGATTATGAGGATGTTGTTGTGCAGGATGGTGAGATACCTGGTAGAGATGAGCAGACATTGAGCATTCATGACTTTGCTAAGAAAGAGTACCAGGCACAGTTAGATGCTTCATCACATGAGGTTGAGGCTGGTAGTACTTCACATGATTTGTCCAGCCAGCTGAAAGTGAACATAGATAGTATTGTGACTTCATTATCTCATCATGACAGGTATGTGGAGTTAGTTGGTATTGGTCATATTACTCAGGTGAGGAGTTTGTTTGAGTTACCAGTTGATTCTAGTTTACGGATATGGACTCGAGATTGTTATATTGGCATTTGGGATTCAGTTGACTGGAGATCTTTAACAGTTTTTGGTAGCAGTTTTTGTTTGGGTGCTATCATGGATTTGATTAGCAGATTGCACGGTGTTGTCTTTTCTTGTGCCAGGAGCTTATCCAATGTTGGTATTAGTTTCTATACACCGGTGTTGGGCTTTGTTCATATATCTAGTCGACCATACTTGCTGGAATGTGTTGATGATATTTCATATTTGGCAGTGTGTACAGATGAGTCTCAGGATCATATTAGCATTGATGACATCTAGGAGGATGCAGTGGGCAGTTTTGAAGACTTAGTTTCCTTGGGTATAGAGGAGTTGGACAGCAATGCTAATGTTTTTGATACTTCGTATGTTGATATGAGTTTTAGATTTGATTCACAGGATATGGATGGTAATACTCTAGAGACTAGTAACTTTGAGGATACTCCTTTAGACAGTGCATCAGAGGAGGTTTGTAGGAGATAGTCAAGCCAGTGCCATCATGTGTCTAATCAGTTGAGAGTTAGTGACCAAGACATTGCTATCACTTGCCAGCATTTCGATGCTGCTCGTCAGTTGTTAGCAGTTTATGGATGGGGTTCTCCTACTAGTGATGAGCAGGGAGGCAGTTATCTTTCCTTGACAGAGTTCCACTCTTTATGGGAGGCTATCCAGATTCCGAGACAGGATTATATGCAGTTGGTAACCGACAGAGATTATCTTATGAAGTGGGGCAGTACAACATATGATGCATTGTTGGCCAAGGAAGATGAGGTGAGTGAGCTTATTGAGCAGCTTGTGGTGACTTCTGAGATTCTTGAGAGTACACAGTTGGCTTTCAAGGAGTCACAGTTTCATTTGGCTAAGGTGACCATAGAGTTAGAGCGACTACAGTCTTCACCTGATTCTATACAGTCACAAGCAGTGGTGTTGGGTGATCCGAGGATGTCCATGGCCGAGATTGTCAGAGATAGTGGAGATGGGGATGCATCGATTCTTGATACTAACATTGGAATATCAGGTTCATTCCCACTAGAGTTAGGTTCAGTTGAGTTGGGTGTTGTAGTAGATTGTTGTATGCTTGACATGGTGGTGGCCTCTAGTATTGATGGTACAAAGACTAGAGATTTATCAAAGATCATGTGTGATGTTGGTGAGTCGACAGTTGGCATGGTTCCTACTAGTAACACTACTCCCTTGGTGATATCTTCGGAGGTAGTAGTTAGTTCCAACATGGTTAATGATCAATTGCAGTTAGTTACATCTGGATTGCAGTCTGAGCCACTGACTAAGATTGGTGCATTCTGTCGGCATTACATTGTGAGGTATGCTCATCTATCTACCTTTGATGACCATGTTGATGAGATGATGATACAGAGATGTACTTTGGTTCCTAGTGCTTATCATCAGTTATGGGATAGTTTGATGCCTCGGGATGAGAGTTGTGATGGGCATGACATGATGATAGGTCCTGCAATTGACAGGTTGATAATACATGACTTAGAGAAGGAGTTTTGGAGTGATGCTTTAGCAGGTGTTGTTATTGATTCTACTCCTTTGGCTATGATATCTCTTGACTTAGCTGGTGATCAGTCACAGTGGGTTGTATCACTTCTTCATGGTGAGCTGTTGACTGAGGTTGGTTTTTTTTATCAACATTATATTGCAGGGTATGTACATCAGTTAGCATTTGATCCTTGTGCTGAGGAGTTGATGGCAGACAAATTTGGTTTGGATTCCATTTCTTACTCTTTATCTTGTAATGTCTTTTCACCATCAGCAATGTATGGGAGTTATGGTTATGAGATAGTGGCCGATGATTTGCAGAGTTGTGTTGACTGCAGGAGTTGTACAGTGTGTGGATTCTCCATACTTGGTACAGTTTCATTCGAGAGGGTTCACCATTGTTGCAGAGTTGGATTGTACATTCCATATAGGCCAGTGGGATGCGTTGATGGTATTTACTATGTTGGTAGTTTGATTTGTCCACTTTACTTGGGTTCTGATGTTCTAAGATTTTGTGCCTCATGGGTTTTTGATTGTGGTAGTGGTGATTTCGGAGTTTGGTTGAGCTATAATTGTCAAATTGATTATGGATTCCTCTTGGTCATATTGCAGAGGATATTGCAGGAGCCTGTGTTAATTGGTAGTAGTATAGTTCATGACTACATTTGGGATCCAGGTGGATTGATTGGTTTATTGTTCAGCCATTGCTTGAGGACAAGCAATGATTGGGAGGGGAGGACTTGTCATGTCCCCTTTTCAAATAATTAAAAAAGAAAATCTTTGCTAAGGCAGGCAGGCCCAAGAAAGTGAAGTTTCGGAAAAAGGGGGTTAATCTTTGGAAACCATTGGACTAATAAATGAAAATTATTATTAAAATAAGTTTCATTAACCTCTCTTGGACGTGAGTTACAGTTATGCCCTCTTTTAAGGGGTTTGGAGGGATTTTGGGCTCATTCCAGAACTTGATTTTTGCTCATTCTTTGCTATTCTTCAGAGGCTGCCAAACCTATGGAGAAGGAGACCCAAGAACGAGAGTTTGTAGGTTTCCAGGGAGATCCAAGAATGGGAGTTTGCAAGTTTCCAGGAAGGCTAAAGATGGGAGTTTGAAGCCATTCCATGTGCATGCTCATACAGAGTTTGCCTTTGTGCTGAACAGTGCAGATTTGTGAGTTTTCGGGTGTGTTTTTGTATGAGTTTGGTGTTTACAGTTGAGTATTTCATATCAGTTTGGATTTCTGCTGTATATCAGACTTTTAAATGTTAAAATAGAGCTGAATATATATATTGGGACGTGATTAAACTTCTGAGATAGATTATTAGTGTTTTTGTGGTGTTTCCGGGCATATTTTGTGCTATTTCGGGAGCCCGATGAGCATAGTTTTGGTCCTACATTTTCGAGCTGTTGTGTAAAGGCTATACAGATCTGGAAATGTCAATTTGTAGGCTGTTATGTTGCTGAAAGTTCTGTAAAAATTTCCATTTTTAGATTTATTAATAATTTGTGAAGTTGTGAAGCTTTTAGCACTATTTTCAGCATACCCGATTTGGGGTTTCTTGAGGAATTTGGTGGATCTTTGGGATATTAGCTGTTTGATTTTAAAGATCTTATTAGAGGTTGGAAATATCATACAAAATCAGAAAAGGGATATTTCAGAACTCCACCTTCAACCTTGAAACTAACTCTTGGCTTCAAATCTAATCTGAACACACTTAACAACTCCACTCCTCAACCATGGATTCTATTCCCAACCATGAACTCATTCCTAGACTCATAATCTTTGATAACTAGCCCTTCACTTTATTACTATCCTCATACTACAACTTTTCAATTTCAACATAACCTCAAAATATCCCAACTTAAGAGGCTTGATTGGATCAAACCTTTTTAACTTGGTTCCCTAATACCATATCCATATGAATAACATCTATACATTTCCCACATTGATCAAATTACCCATACTGATCCACTTAACAAAACTTAGGAACCAAATCATTCAAAACATACCTTCTTGATGTCCTTTGTATGGACCCAAACACAATCATTCATAACTTTTGAACCATACTTGATTTCCTCAATCCAACAATCGAGTAATGCATTCTATCAATATGTAAACTAGCTTCATTAATGCTTGCTATCATTTCACATATTATATAGGTGTTTCCAACCTTGTATGCCCATGCTCAAACCCCTAACTAACTCTTTGCACTCATTTTCACTTTGCAAGAAAAAGTTGCAAAATTGAAATTTTGCAACTTTTACAATTTTGAGTAATTTTTGCTATAACTTTAAATTCTTAATTAGACGAGTTCACCAAACTTGGTAAGGGGTTATTGATAGTCCACATGAGCTTTGAGTTATGACCCTTGGAAGATTGACCTCAAAATGCACTTAGAGCACCTCAGAGTCTCCTTGGTATGAGGTGGCCGTAGATGATGGATAGTCTTCATGGCCAAAAAAAGGGTATCACTAGGGTTCACCCGCCCATCTGGAGCTGATGATTCAATGCCAAGATCAGCAATTTCAAATTTATGTTGTGGTGCACCTATGAACTAAGGCACACTACAAGATTTTGCATCGAGCGAGATTATTGTGCCAAATCCAAATGGAATGTGATCTCTCAAAAATGAGATAGGTTATTTTAGGCCTCAGTATGAATGTCCTATAGCATTCAATGTTTCATCGATAGCCCTCACAAGCTCTAAGTTATGACACTTGGAAGATCAACCTCGAAATGCACTTAGAGCACCTTGGAGACTCCTTAGTATGAGGTGGCCATGGATGATGGATGGTCTCCATGAATAGAACAAGGGTGTCACTAGGGTTCACCCACCCATTGAGAGCTAATGGTACTAATGATTCAATGTCAAGATTAGTGGTTTCAAAGTTACACTGTGGTGCACCTATGAATTGAGGCACACTACGAGTTTTGGCATCAAGTGAGATCACTCTGCCAAATCCAAACAAAAGGTGATCCCTTGAAAATGAGATAGCTTATTTTAGGCTTCAGTATGATCATCCCGTAGCATTTGACATTTCATTAATAGCTCTCATGAGCTCTGAGTTACAACCCTTAGAAGATCAATCTTGAAATGCACTTAGAGTAGCTTGGAGAAACCTCAGTATGGGGTGGCCATAGATGATGTATGATCTCTATGGCTAGAACAATGGTGTTACTAGAGATCACCCACTCATTTGGAGCTATTGGCATTAACAATTCGATGCCAAGATCGATAGTTTCAAAGTTACGCTGTGGTGCACCTATGAACTGAGGCACACTATGATTTTTGGCATTGAGCGAGATCACTGTGCTGATTCCAAATGGAATATGATCTCTCAAATATGAGATAGGTTATTTTATACCTTGGCATGACCATACTATAGCATTCAACATTTCATTGATATCTCACATGAGCTTCTAGTTACGACCCTCGAAAGATTGACCTTGAAATGCACTTAGAGCACCTTGGAGACTCCTTAATATGGGTGGTTGTAGATGATGGATGGTCTCCACAATAGGAACAAGGGTGTCACTAGGGTTCACCCACTCATCCAAAGCTAATGGCTCTAACAATTTGATGCCAAGATCAGTAGTTTAAAAGTTATGTTGTTGTGCACCTATGAATTGAAGTACATTGCGAGTTTTGGCATTGAGTGAGATCAGTATGCTGAATCCAAACTGAATGTGATATCTAAAAAATGAGATAGATTATTTTAAGCCCTTGCATGAGCATCCTATAGCATTCAATTTTTTATTGATAGCCCTCACAAGCTTCGACTTATAACCCTCAAAAGATTGACTTCGAAATGCACTTAGAGCACCTTGGAGACTCCTCGGTACGAGTTGGCCATAGATGATGGATGGTCTCTATATCTAGAAGAAGGGTGTCACTAGGGTTCACCCACCCATCCAAAGCTAATGGCATTGATGATTCAATGCCAATATCAGCGATTTCAAAGTTACGTTGTGGTGCACCTATGAACTGTGGCACACTACATGTTTTGGCATTGAGTGAGATTGCTATGCCAAATCCAAATGGAATGTGATCTCTCAAAAATTAGATAGGTTATTTTAGGCCTTGACATGATCATGCTATAGCATTTAACAATTTTTCAATAGCCCTCACAATCTCTGAGTTACAACCCTTAGAATATCAACCTCAAAATGCACTTGGAGCACCTTCGAGATTCCTCAGTATGAGGTGGCCACAGACGATGGATGGTCTCTGTGGCTAGAAAAAGGGTGTCACTAGGGTTCCTACACCCATCCAAAGCTAATGAAACTGATGATTTTACGTCAATATCAGTAGTTTCAAAGTTATGTTGTGGTGCACCTATGAACTTAGGTACACTACAATTTTTGGCATCGAGTGAGATCACTATTCTAAATCCAAATAGAATGTGGTCTCTTGAAAATCATATAGGTTATTTTAGGCCTCAACATCCTTATCCTATAACATTTGAAATTTCATTGCTAGCCCTTATGAGCTCTGAGTTACAACCCTTAGAACATCAAGCTTCAAATGCACTTAGAGCACCTTGGGGACTCCTTGGTATAGGGTGGCTGCAGATGATGGATGGTCTTTATAGCTAGAATAAAGATCTCACTAGGGTTCACCCAACCATCTAGATCTAACGGCATTCATGATTCCCTAACAAGATCATTAGTTTCAAAGTTATGTTGTGGTGCACATGTGAACTGAGGCACACTGTGAGTTTTGGAATTGAGAAAGATCTCTATGCTGAATTCAAATGGAATGTGATCTCTCAAAAATGAGATACATTATTTTAGGCCTCTACATCACCATACTATAACATTTGATATTTCATTGATAGCCCTTATGAGCTTTGAGTTATGACCCTTGAAAGATCGACCTTGAAACACATTTAAAACACCTTGGAGATTCCTCAGTATGGGGTGGCTTCTAATTATGGAAGGTCTTCATGGATATAAAAAAGGTGTCACTAGGATTCACCCACCCATCCAGAGCTAATTCTACTAACAATTCAATGCCAAGATCAGCAGTTTTAAAGTTACATTGTTGTGCACCTATGAACTGAGGCACATTGTGAGTTTTAGCATCAAGCAAGATCACTATGCAAAATTCAAATAGAATGTGATCTCTCAAAAATGAGATAATTTATTTTAGGCCTTGGAATCACTATCTTGTAGCATTCAATGTTTCACCAACAGCCCTCACAAGCTCTGAGTTACGACCCTTGGAAGATTGACCTTGAAACGCACTTAGAGCACATTGGAGACTCCTTGGTATAGGGTGGCCACTAATGATGAAGGGTCTCCATAGCCAGAACAAGGGTGTTACTAGGGTTCACGTGCCCATCCAGAGCTAATGGCACTGACAATTTGATACCAAGATTAGTGATTTTAAAGTTACACTGTGGTGCAGCTATGAACTAAGGCACACTGTGAGTTTTGGCATCAAACAAGATCATTGTGCCGAATCCAAATGGAATATGATCTCTCAAAAATGAGAAAGGTTATTTTAGGCCTCGACATCACCATATTGTAACATTCAAAATTTCATCAATAGCCCTAACAGCTCTGAGTTACAACCCTCGAAAGATCAACATCAAAACACACTTAAAGCACCTTGGAGACTCTTTGGTACAGGGCGGCCATAGATGATGGGGGGTCTTTGTGACTAGAGCAATGGTGTCACTAAGGTTAGTATTAAAAGTAAAAACATTATTTTTTACCTCTCTCAAGGTTTTGGCATTTGTCACAATGCAAGTTTGGTGTTAATATGTATTAAAATCATCATTTTTAGGTCCCACCACATAAATTGCATTAAGTAAAATCATCTTTATTTCTTATGTTAAATCAACAAGTTTACACTTACAATATATCAAGTATTTCATCATTATTACATCAATACACAACTACCAAAAATCGTTGTGTCAAAAATAGTAGTGTCGAAAATAATAGTACCAATAAAAGTATTGTCAAAAATTGTAGTGTCAAAAATAGAATAGATTTTTCTTCATTCTGCTCCTTATTTGGCATTTTATCTTCATGAATGGCTACTCTTCATGATGTACCTACATTCAAGTATCATAAAAAATTACTAAATTATTGTATTAAACAAGATAATCATTAGTTCATTGAATCATTATCAAGGATATAGCATAAGAAGTAAATATACCTAGTGGAGTGTTCTAGTAGGGTCCTCTCTATTTTAGGGTCTCCAATAGGGCTTCATGATCAGCATTAATAATAGTAAAAATTTATTTTACTTTTGGTCTTCCTTGATGCTTCAACAAATTTACATTTTTTGCTATAATAAAATGCAAATATATGAGAATTATTTTGTCCTTCTCATAGTCTTCAAATGTAGGAATTCCATTCCTTTTAAGCATGTATGTCCGCAACCATGTTCCAGTGACAACCACTGAACTAGTAGGATATGTGAATCCATCATCATCTTTGATTGGTTGTGCAAGCCTTTTTTTACCTCTTACACAAGATGCTAACTAATAATTAGATTTCTCATCATTCCCTTGTGGTGCAACCAATGCAAAGACATGTCTTGGCTGAAGAAGATATGATAGTGGCTATGCTCAAGTGAACTTTCCATGTCATGATTTTTGATAGAGGGTATGATAGACAATGGAGTAAGATAATGTGGAGCCCAAGTGTCCACCTACTCACTTGACTTAGAGTGATCCCAATCACATTGAAAATAACTAGGACAAAACCAAGCTAACTATCATGTCCAAATGGTCCATGTACTAGAATCAGAGCTCTGGAATGAATGCATTTTTTATGAGTCTCTCACTATAGCACAATCTGATCTATCAGCTAAGGAGGCTTACTCAACCAACTGAAAGAACCTACATACTATTGAATCAAGAGTCCCCCCTATGATAATGAAAAACTACAACAATCAACAATGCTAGGAGCATCAAGAAGCTCTGCTCCTAAAATTTTCAATTGCTTCGTAACTAGAGCTCTCTTCGCACATGCCCCTACTCCATCATGTTCCCCTTTCCCGTGGTTAAACTCAAAAAATCTCCAAATATGAGGCACCCCCCTCTCTACGCGCATCCTACACAACCAATAAAACATGTGAGCATTCTTAAATTGATGTGTATAGTTATCTGACCAAATGATATGTCTATCCATAGAAATTGCATGTTCCTATAAGAAATCAAAATAATACTCAAAACAATGTTGCACAAACTCATGAGAGTGAGATCTATCATCACTCATATAAAAATTATCCTCTCTAATAATCTTTTGATTATCTTCCACATTATTAGGGGCATGTCTATATGTTATGTGGAAAAAAAAATAGCAATTTGAAAGGATTTGTAATATTGAGATTGTGTCTCATTTTGAGGTTGCAATGTGTAGTTCTCAGCAAAGTTAACAACTGATATAATAGTGCCAATGGGAAAAGTGTCCTTACACATTTTAAATTGTTGATCCAACCACTGAGACCTGTGACTATGTCTTGCATACTTGTAGAAAATATTTGTCTTGAAATCTGAAATAAAATTGGCCACACTGGTTTCTTTTGCAAGCAATTCACATCTAGAGCCCTCACCCCCACTCTTCAATGTGTATTTCACCTTTTCATATACTTTTTCTTTACTATTGTCTTTCCAAGATTTTGTTTGCACCCTTCATGGAAACATGTGTCAAACTTGGATAAGCCACCACATTCTGAACACTTCTCATTTAAGCAAGCATTTCTATAAAAGAAACAACCATCAACTCTACAACATAAAAAGTTATCTAGAAAATCTCTTAATGATTTTGAAAACCCACCAGTGCCACAATTCTCCAACATTTTTTTACTATGCAAAGTAGAATATATGGAGTGTAATAGTTCATGGTGCATAGAAAACTTGTCATGATATTTACAACAACATGTATTTCAAATTTTAAGTGGCACAGAATAAAATGGATTCCAAGATTCAAAAGCCCTTTGTGATATATGAAGACTTGGGTGACTCTCTCTAAATTGTTTGAACAACATATTTTCACTTACCTCCAAATAATGTTTAGGATGTGGTGTGTGTTCTCTGATACCAATTCTCAACTTTAACATGTCTTTAGCATTGGGTGATACTCATGAGCTAGAGTGCCAAAATTGTGTAATTTCTTCCTTCACATCAATAAATAGCTTCTTATCAAAATGTGGAAGTCTCCCACCAAAATCTCATATTTCATTTTGATTATAATTAGGAGATATATAAGGTTCATGTGCATTGTCATGTTTGGCATGGTAAATCATGCAATTTACATTATGACCTGGTAGCATTACATCCTCCAAATTTTTATATTCTTTATATTTTCAATCCTAGAATTATCGCTATCAATTAGTACATTTTCATTCCCCAACTGCACATATTCATTATCTGACTCTATGATTTCACCTTCAACCAATTCATCATCAACTTGACTCAAATTTAACATACTTATCTTTTTCTTCGGTGATTTACCTTGTCCCTTTTCCCAAATGCTGCAATGTCTTTATTAGATACCTTCCTTTTGTGTTTAGCCTTTCAATGACTACTGCTCCCTATTTAGATGACAATATCGGCCACCTAATGATAGATTATCAAACCTTTTTTGATCATTTGGGCCCCAAAATGTGAGTTTTCCTTAAACTATTGGAAATGGCCCACGAAAAGAAATGTTGTCAAGTTTGCAGTGATAGGGAATATGTTGGAAAAATCATGCCAATTTAATCGGGTATCCAATCTAAGATTGGATACCTGATAATAAATTAGATATCCAATTTCAGATCAGATATCTGTTATTGATGCCAAAATTTTGGAGGGAATAACGAGCAATGTGTGATGATTAACATTAATATAGGATTATTATATTATATTATTATTAAATATAATAATATATGTTATTATTATTATAATCTATAAATATAATATATATATGAAATTATTATATTATATTATTATTATTTTTACTATTATAATTGAATATAATAACTGAATATATTATTATTATTATTATCTATAAATATAATACATATATGATTATTATATTATATTATATTATTATTTTTACTATTATTATAAAATATGATAACATAATATATTATATATGATTTTAATATATGTTGTTGTTATTATTATTATTATTATTATGACCTATGATCCATTTGGTTGCTTCTAAAATGTGTCAAATGGGGTCATAGGTTAACCTATGACCCCTATCGACAAATTTCACAACAACATATGTCACTACGGGTTCTAGGGCCCCTAGGGACACATGTCATTAGTTCCAATGTGTCAAGAGGGTTCGTGGGCTAACCTATGACCCCTCTCAATGCATTACATGACAATGTATGTCCCTAGGGGCCTTAGGGCCCCTAGGGATGTATTTGGTTGGTTCCAATGCATTGAGAGGGGTCATAAGTTAACCTAAGACCCCTCTTGATGCATTTCATGACAACCTATGTCCGTAGGGGCCCTATGGCCCCTAGGGATGCATTTGGTTGGTTCCAATGCATAGAGAGGTTTGATATGTTACCTATAACCCCTCTTGATGCATTTCATGACAACCTATGTCCCTAGGTGTCCTAGGGCCCCTAGGAACACATTTAGTTGGTTTCAATGCATCAAGAGGGGTCATAGGTTAACCTATGACCCTTTCCGATGCATTTCATGACATTGTATGTCCCTAGGGGCCATAGGACCCCTAGGGACATAAGTTGTCATGAAATGCATCCCTAGGACCCCTAGGGAGACATTTGGTTGGTTCCAATGAGTCGAGAGGGGTCATAGGTTAACCTATGACCCCTCTAAATGCATTTCATGACAACCTATGTCCCTAGTGGTCTTAGGGCCCCTAAGGACGCATTTGGTTGGTTCTAATGTGTTGAGAGGGGTCATAAGTTAACCTATGACCCCTCTCGATGGATTTCATGACAACCTATGTCCCTAGGGGTCCTAGGGCCCCTAGGCATGTATTTGGTTGGTTTTGACATGTCAAGAGGGGTCATGGGTTAACCTATGACTGCTCTTGACACATTTCATGACAATGTATGTCCTTAGGTGCCATAGGACCCTGAGGGATGCATTTGGTTGGTTCCAATGCGTCAAGATGTGTCATAACTTATCCTATGACCCCTCTTGACGCATTTCATGACAACATATGTCCCAAGGGGCCCTAGAGCCCTTAGAGATGCATTTGGTTGGTTTCAATGCATTGAGATAGGTCATAGGTTAGATGTATTTCATGACAGCGTATGTCCCTAGGGCCCTAGGACCCCTAGGGATGCATTTGGTTGGTTCTAATGCATCGACAAGTGTCATACATCAACCTATAAACCCTCTTGACACATTTCATGATGACCTATGACCCTAGGAGTCCTAGGGCACCTAAGGATGCATTTGGTTGGTTTCAATGCATGGAGAGGGGTCATAGGTCCTCAATGCATTTCCTAGGGGCCCTAGGGATGCATTTGGTTGGTTCTAATGCATCGAGAGGGGTCATAGGCTAACCTATGACCCCTCTCAATGCATTTCATGAGAACATATGTACCTATGGGCCCTAGGGCCCCTAGGAATATATTTGGTTGGTTCCAATGCATCAAGAGGATGCATTTCATGATAGTGTATGTTAATGCATCAACAAGGGTCATAGGTTAACCTATGACCCCTCCCAATGCATTTCATGACAACCTATGTCTCCAAGGGTCTTAGGGCCCCTAGGGATGCATTTGGTTAACCTATGACCCCTAGGGACATAGGCTATCATGAAATGTGTCGAGAGGAGTCATAGGTTAACCTGTGACCCCTCTCAATGGAATTCATGACAACCTATTGTGGTGTCTACAACACATGCCCCATTCCTCACTAGGAATGGGGACTCGCTACCTTTTTCGACTCCCAGACTCACATTTTGAGAGTCGAGAGAAGAAAGTTTTGTTAGAGTTAGAATTACAAAAAAAAATTAGAAAAGTGAAAAAATAACAAAAAGTAAAAAAAAATGAAAAAACACAAAAAAATTAAAAATTAAAAAAATTGCAAAAATAAATAAATCAAATCACTACGCGCGTGTGCCACAAAGGGTTGCGCGCACCCAAAGTGCATTTGCACCACCAAGGGCAGTGTGCATGCCTGAGCCCCACATGCACCAAAGGCCATGCATGCACTCGAGGGTCACGCGTGCCAAAGGTCACGCACATGCCACCAAGGGTAGTGTGCATGCCTAAGCGCCATGCCTGGCCCCACAAAGGGCTGCATGCACGCCAAGGGGAGCTATGTGTCACAACACCACAAAGGCCCCATGCATGCACCTAAGGGTCGTGTGTGCCTAAAGGCCATGCACACTCCCATGGGCTGTGCACGTGCCAAAGTGCCATAATGCACTGGAAAGGGCCCCATGTGCCATAACATGCTGGATGCTCACCTACACACACCACGCAGTCTATGCATGCACCACGCCACCCATTCACCTCCGGTTTTGTTTAAGTAACTAGTTTTTTTTGGGGGTGATTTTTGTTTCGATGTCATTAAGGTGTGTCTTATTTACATTTTTTTTAATCTCTACAATCTAATATGTGCTTCATTGTGTAGGTAAAAATAGCATCAACTTATTAGGGTCATCACTTTTGACCTATAGTGCAAAATTTAGAACTATTTACACCATTAGAAAGAAGAATTAAAGATCTAACTTTAGTCCCTAAAATACAGAGCCTTCGATTGCCCAATTTTAGGGACCAACGAAGGTTTCAACTTGAAATTTTGAGTAGAAGACCTCCAAAAAAGCCATTTAAAAACACCTAGAAAGATTTGCAAAAAAATATGAAAATGTTTCTAACATTTGATCATCTGGATCACTTGGTTTCTCGCTAGGAAGGATAGGGTAGTTGGTGAGAAGATGAAGGTCAAAGATATAGAGGTTGGACACATGAAGTGGAATAGGTTTCTCATCTTATGTAGCTATTAATGACAAGATTCAATGCAAGTGCCTTGGGATTTTAGATTGAAGAAGTAGAAGTAGTTCAATTTTATGGAAGTGATTGGCTATAAAGATGGTATAAATCATCAAAAATGGACAAAAAATATATACAAAAAGTGATATAAAACCCCATTTGAGCAAAACCAAAAAGCTATTTTCAAAATTAACAACTTTGATTTTTCAATGATTTGAGCTATCAAGGTGCGCAGCTTCGCAGGTACGTAGGTCTGCATCTCCACATTTTTGAGCTCCGCATGTTTGCAGCTCCACATTTTCATGTAGCTCCCTAGGTCCATAGGTCTGCATTTTAATGTAGCTCCACAAGTCCATAGCTTTGCAATTTAGAGGTGCGCCGACAGTTGACTTCCAGTTCCAAAAATAACACTTTCCATGCATCTGGAGCACATTTTGATGGCAAGTTAACTTTGACACACATGTAGTGAAGGGCCAGCTTCTATTTTTGGCACTTCCACTTCGACTGATGGCTTCCTCCTACTTTCTCTCTGATGCTTTCATTGTTTTTGACATGCAAAGGGCTGATGCATCCAATTAATGAATAAAATATGGATGGAGTCCCTCTAAGCACCAGTTAGATTGTTAGTTTGTATACATTTAGTTTGTTTTAATGTTTTAAAAGCATTTTATTTTATGAAGATATCTCTCACTCTCAACACAAATTGAGGAGATGATTTCTTATAAATACCCCATTGTAAAATGTAACAAGGGCCACCGTTATTATGCAATAAAGTTATGCTTTTGGTGCTCGCATTTGGAGTGTAGTGATTCTTGCCTGAATGTGTCATAGTTTTGTGGATTTTATTCATGAGATTGTGATTGAGCTAAAGGTTTATTGTGTTATTTTTGGTTGTGTGATCTTTTAGTTCTAGTGTTTGCTACAGATATACAAATTCCACTGATGTAACAAGCTTGAGAAGAGATCACTTGATTGTGTCTACATAGCTTTTCTCGTGCATGAGCGCACTTTTTATGGCCTTGCGATTTGATGAAGAGTCAAACATCATTCAATTTGTTAAAGATTCTCACTGACGATTACATTAGTGGAGTCTAGGAAGCATTGCTCCTACTTTCATTGGTTTGCTACCAATTTCTTTAAAGGTTTAACTTGCAGCATGTTGTGTTCTATAGCTTATGTCCATTTATAAATTTCAATTTCAAGTCATTTGATTTCATGTTATTTGTTTTTAGTTTTTTAATTTGCCTTACTAACTCCCTGTTAGAATAGGACCTCATAGTAGCTGCATTGTTAGAGTTGCATTCATTGAAAAATAGAAAATACAAAAATATTGTTCTTTTGGTGTGATATTTTGAGACAGTGAACAGATTTACTTCAATTCTGAGATAAAAGAGTTTTAGAACAAGCAAATGCCTCCTCGTGAACACTCACATTTATCTTCTACTAAGTAGATTTTGGTACATCACAAGAAAAATACTGAACTTTGGAGTGGATCCTTAAAAAGATTTTCTTTTCAAGAGAGGAATTATGCAATGGATTCCTATCGTTGACCTCATGCAAAACAAATGCCCAACACAACCTATGTCCCTAGGAGCCCTGGGGCCCCTAGGGATGCATTCAGTTGGTTCCAATTCATTGAGATGGGTCATAGGTTAACTTATGACCCCTCTTGATGCATTTCATGACAAGGTATGTCCTTAGGGGCCCTAGGGCCCCTATGGATGCATTTTGTTGGTTACAATGTGTCAAGAAGGGTCATAGGTTAACCTATGACCCCTATTACCACATTTCATGATAACATATGTCCCTTACGGTCCTTAGACCCCTAGGGATGCAATTGGTTGGTCTCAATGCATCCAAAGGGGTCATACGTTAACCTATGATCCCTCTCAATGTATTTTGTGACAACGTATGTCCCTAGGGGCCCTAGGATCCCTAGTGACACATTTGGTTGGTTTTAATGCATGAAGAGGGGTCATAGGTTAACCTATGACCCCTCTTGACACATTTCATTACAATTTATGTCTCTAAGGGTCCTAGGACCCCTAGGGACACATCTAGTTGGTTCCAATGCATCGAGAGGTTAACCTATGACCCCTCTCAATGCATTTCATGACGTTGTATGTCCATAGGGGCCCTAGGATCCCTAGGGATGCATCTAGTTGGTTCCAATGTGTCGACAAGGGTCATAGGTTAACTTATAACCCCTCTCAATGCATTTCATTACAACATATGTCCCTAGGGGACCTAGGACCCCTAGAGATGCATGTGGTTGATTCTAATGTGTTGAGAGGGGTCATAGGTCATTTCATTACAATGTATGTCCGTAGGGGTCCTAGGACCCCTAAGGACGCATCTAGTTGGTTCCAATGCATTAAGAGGTTAACCTATGACCCCTCTCAATGCATTTCATGACATTGTATGCCCCTAAGGGCCCTAGGACCCCTAGGGATGCATCTAGTTGGTTCCAATGTGTCGACAAGGGTCATAGGTTAACTTATAACCCCTCTCAATGCATTTCATTACAATGTATGTCCCTAGGGGACCTAGGACCCCTAGAGATGCATATGGTTGATTCTAATGTGTTGAGAGGGGTCATAGGTTAACCTAGGACCCCTCTCAACACATTTCATGACAACTTATGTCCCTAAGGGTCCCAGGGCCCCAAGGGACACATTTGGTTCCAATGTGTCGAGATGGGTCATAGGTTAACCTATGACCCCTATCAACGCATTTCATGACAACGTATGTCCCTAGGGGCCCTAGGACCCCTAGGGACCTAGTGGGAATGCGTCAAAAGGGGTCATAGGTTACCCTATGACCCCTAACCTATGACCCCTTTTGATGCATTTCATGAAAATATTATATTTTATAATAATATAGTACTATATATTTTAATATAATAATAATATATTATAAGATTATATAATAGTAATATTCATATATATTACTAGATTATAGATTTAATAATAATATTAACCATATATATTATTATATATAATAATAGTCATATAATATTACTATATTATATTTAATAATAATAATCATTATCATATGTAATAATAATATTAATGTCCACTCCTCCCCCAAATAAATTTCCCTCTAAAATTGTCTCAAATTTCCCTCAAAAATTGCAATTGGAAAATCTTTCCTCTCAAATTTCCCTCCCTCCAAAATTGCAGTTGGAAAACTCGCAGTGATTGGATACCTGATTTGAAATCAAGTATATGATTATATATCAGATACTTGATTTGATATCGGGTATCCGATTAGGCTTGATATTTACCAAGCTTATTTGGTGAACCCAAAAAATGTGTTTGAGAAGGGTTTCATTGACACTTAGACTTCGTGTAGCCATCTGACAAGGTTATTTTCATCAAAATTGAATGAAATGAAAAGGGTTTTTTTATAACCTCTCGAGATTCCATCAATATATTTTCTGCCAAATTTTGAGTTCGATAAGTATTTATTAGTTAATTTTCAATGAAGATGATTGTAAAGTGTTGATTGACATACTGATTGAAAAATAGCTATAACTTTCAAATGGTATAACATTTTTTAAATCCAAAAGATGCATCACATTCTATGATTCACCTAGTATAAGGACAAAAAAAAATTAATTTGGTAAAGTTTTCAATTAGTTAAGGTGGTCAGGCATGGGAGTTTCTTTTTTCTAAAAAAGTTTTAGTAGAAAATTCATATTTAACTATTTATTTGGAATAAATATACCCAAAAGTATGTGTCGAATCTTGGATGCGTCTACTTTTTATATCTATAATTATATTTAAAAATATTATCATTTGATTTTTATTAAGGTGGTCAAATATACACCTACTTTTTTTTTTTGCCCTGAAATTTTTGTAATACTGCATTAAAATCCAAACTTTTGACCAATCAAATTTTCTTTTCTCCAAATAAGGCCTACTATTTTAGAAGCTACATTCAATTTTCTCTGGATTATTTTCTTACAACTTTTTGATATAAAGTCCAGAACCACTTTAATATTATGTGTCAAGTTGACATAACCCTAATTTGTTGGTTTTTCACTAACACTTATGGCCATAGTTTGGTTGACCATGATCTTGCACATACCCTTATACCAAATGTGGTGTTGAATCCTCAAAAAATGGTCTTAATAATGATTACTTTTACTAATTTGCAAAATCTAACATGAGGGTTTTGAGAAGATGTATTGTCGACGTTTTGTACAAGGCAATGTTTGTAAAGGGAAAATGTTTGCAGTGCATCAACTCTTTAAGGAACATATGATTTAAGAGTGGATATCAAGAACCATGGTGGTGGTCCTTCACTTTATGAATGCACTCACAGAATCTTCTCACCAAAAAAAAAGATACTGAAGGATCATTATGATTGTTTCATGTGTAGCCTTGTGCAAATCCTTATGTGTTGATTGGTTGGTGATTCTTTTTGTGATTTTATTTTGGCATTTGAAGATGGAGATGTGTTGCATGAATTTCTTAAAATACAACACATTGAAGGCCATGTGAAATGTGAAATGGAGATTCCATGATTTTTTTGGGAGCTACAAAACTTTGAATTATCAACCATTTTGGATGGAATTGCCAAACATTTTTATGATTGATGTATGTCTTAACATAGAGAGATAGTGTGCTATAAAAATTGTTTCATGGGATGAAACTTGGAAGTTTTCTATATGGGACACAGCCTTGTGGTTTTGAAGAAATAAAATATTCATTTTTTATTTTAATGCCAAGATAGGGGGCCACTATTTTATTTTTTGTGAAGGAGAGACTATTGATTGCAAGAAGGCTTTGTCTTTGTCATCAAGTAGTGGCATTTATGGACCAATGAAGATCACCCTTATTGCAATAAGTCTAATTTGGTACTGTGTAGGTCACATTAATGTCTCTAGTACAATATGGATCATTTTATGGCCTCCTCACAATCTATGTGTAATTTCTCAAGGAAATAAATGGGTTTTTTTTACCTTTCTCACAATTAGATCAAGGAGTGTATAAAAACCAATGGAGCATTCCCATAGTCTCTATGATGCTCATGTAAACATTTTTTCAATCTAATATGATGAGGTGTTCAAGAGATGATGATCATCAAGAAACACTTTGTGTTCAATATGATGCACATTTGAAGAAGCAAGCTTATTCTTTTCTCTCGCATTGGTAGTGGTCATGAGTTCCCACTTAATTTTAAATGTGTATGCTTAGATAGAAAGTCCTTTAAGAAGTTGGGCTTAGTGAAAAAGGATGAGCTCATATGGGGCCTACCTGATTCCATCTTGGTGTGCATATAGAATAAATTTTTACCAAATTTTTTGATAGGTTGGATTGATGACATGGAATGACATAGACTAGATGGGTGAATAGTAAGGTGCTACATAGCATAGGTCCTAAGATAGTTGCATGATCGCAAGGCTAGGAGCATAGTTAGTAGATAGAGCAGCAAGGTTGCACATGATTTGTGTGCAAGATCACTAGGTTTTTAAGAAGTTAGTAGTCAAGGTCCATGATGTTGTGACTAACCGCTAGTAGTTAGTTGCAAGATCTCCACAATTTACAATAGTTAGTGGATGATAGTCGTGATGTTTTGCATAAGGTTAAGCTTAGTTTCCCTATTCTCTAGGTGGGTCTCACCATAAATGCTTCAAATTCCTACTTGGTGATGATTTGGAAAATAATGTAGATCAAGGAGAAAATCTTTGATTGACAAGTAGCACTTCCAGGTGACCAATCTTAACTCATGGTAAAAGGAGGGACATTATTTTCAAATAAAATATTTGGTCTCCTAATGTGCATGAAAAGTATTAAATGAATAAAATATCCTACATATTATAAAGTATGTACCA
Organism: Cupressus sempervirens; assembly: GCA_028749045.1. Classification (NCBI taxonomy): domain Eukaryota; kingdom Viridiplantae; phylum Streptophyta; class Pinopsida; order Cupressales; family Cupressaceae; genus Cupressus; species Cupressus sempervirens. Next base: position 299,554,489 of record CM053786.1, on the reverse strand, counting down.
TAATGTACAAATGAAAAATCTCTTTTATATTTTAATGTCTTATTCATGGTGAAAGCCTACAACTTAAAATGAATGCCTAGGGAACCATTTTTATTGAAAGGGGCAACTTTAATAAATCATCAGAAAGGTGAGGATTCTATTTTTGTAGTCAAAATGTCTAGATGTCTTACCAGATAAAAATTATTTTCAGATTTGTGAAATAGGGGCATTATCAAAATAAGTTTCTTATTTTTACTTTAAAGAATCAAATTTAGTTTTTGAGAAAACCATGAGGTGGGTTGTCTCAATATTTGGTAAAGATGACCACAGTAGTGGCACTTTACTACTAAACCATTTGGTGAATTTTTAGCTCAAGTTTTAGTGGAAGATATGGTATCTTTTTTGAAGTTTTTTTTCCTTCACCATTGAGCACTTTCAAGCTTGTCTTTCAAAAAAAATGATGGGGATTTAATTTTTAGTTAGAGGAAGAGAGATGAGAGTATATTTACAACAACATCAAACAGAGTTTGAAGATGATATTTGGCATTTTTTGATTAGATCTAGCCCTTTCTCTCCTTATATGTCTTCTCATTCTTCCTTTTTATACAGGGTTGGTTCCAACACATTGACCAAGTTCTCAAGTTGTGTTTCCATAAATTTTTAATGCTCTGTTTTTGTATGATCAGCAAATAGTAAAGTCATAGTTACAATTCTTGTCTATTTTTCAGTTTCTGTTGAGTTATTGTATACATCTTGATGTATTTACTTCAAAGAAATGAATACCTAGCAACATTGGAAGTATTTTCATCTTGAATCATGTCTCCTATCTTTGATTTTTGCAATTTTTTGTATCTTGTGGGCAAAGAACATAGATCTTAGTTGTAATTTGTTTTCAAATTGTATGCTTTTCTATGTTTTTTGTTGATTCAAGGAATCAACTAAATGCTTAGTATACTTCGACAAGGTTGTAGATTTCATTGAAGGATTCTGATAAGTAGAAGATTCATAGTGAGAACTAAAATCTTATTCATAAAGCAAATGGATAGATCAAAAGAAATAAGGTGTATGTATTGATTTGAGTAGTACCCAATGCATAGGGCACTAATCTCAACTAGGAGATCATATACTTTTGTTGTTTCATATCTAGTTTCTTGCTGAAAACTTTAAATATAAAAAATATATTTCCCTCTTATGTTGAAGACATAAAAGGATAACACTCACTTAGCTTGTGAATACATAGGTTTTGTAATTAGCTACTACATACCTTTTTAACTACATAAGTATAGAATAATTTGGGGTTTTTGTCTCTTTTGTTTAGATTTAGGTATGTATTTTAGCACTAGTCATATGGATAAATCTAAGGTGTACTAATGCAATGAAAATTTGAGTGTACCCCTAATGGAGGTAATCTAGATCCTTGCAAATAACCACACAATGGAAACACAAAAACAATGCAAGATCTAATACTAAATCAGAACACTTTATTTATAAATATAATTATTTACATGCAATATGTCCAATTTTAAGGCCATCTAGGTTAGGGCCAAACATAACAACAATTACAAAATAGTTCTGCAAGATCCCTTAAGATCCAATCCGCATACTAATCCTAGGTAGTCTAGATCTACACTCTAGAAGAAAACCCCAAGGAAATCTCAACTTGTGCTTGCTTTCCCACCAAGCAATCTCCTAGTTTACTAGGCCTCAGCTACTAGTCCTTCTCAAAATTTTCTCCTACATTTCATCCTCTTGTCCAAGCTAGATGACAATGACTAAAGATGTCACAAGACCCCATACTTATACCCAACTAAGCCACAAGTCAACCTAGTCCATTACAAATTAAAATAGTTACCCTTACATTAAATTCCCATGCAATCCACATGTTAGCTATAACACAATTTAAATACTTGTACACAAATTAAATGCTAAAAGTCATCTTACTAACAACTTAGGCACCATGAGGTCCAAGACCAAACTGAGTGTTAGAGAAAACCATGCTGAGTGTTAGCATTCCACCAGACCCAACCAAGTTCCTTTACTAATCGAGCACCAATATGTGCCAAGTCCTCCAAAAGAAACTAAGCCCCTTCATTGATAAATCTACTTGCTCAATACAAAAACCAAGAATGATTGAGCTTCATAGTACAAACTGAGCTTCTGGTGTATGCTGAGTACCAAAACATTTCCAAACATATTCATTAGTTGAGTCACTTAGTTAACACAACAACCAAAAAAACTTAGAATTGATCAAGTCACACTCCATTCTTTAACCGAGTCCTCCAACTCCAAGGTAAAACCATACCATCATATAGGATTGCTAGCCAACCAAGGATGCTATTGCATCAAAGACCCCAATTTAAAAAGATGTTCTCAATTGATGGAAGAATATCTTCTAGGATTCAACATAGAAATACCAAATTGGTTCTTCACATATATCCTCCAATTCCTCAACTTGCACACTCTTTCCCTTGTTCTTCTTTTTCTTTTTCACATCCACCCTTAGTATTCTATAGGATTTTTGTCCACACTAATCTATAACCCTCTTAGAATCCTTCAACTCAACTTTTTTTCCTATACTCAAGCTCCGCGTACTGAGCTCTTCATTTTGCAAAGAATTTAGGGAATGTTTCTTGCAACCTTTCACAATTGAAAATAAATTCTTGACACAATCATGCACAACCCTACAATCATACTACCAAGGTCTACCAAGAAACACATGAAAAATATTCATGTCAAAAATATCACAAAATACTTGATCCTTATATTACCCAATCTAGAAATCAACAAGGCATTGCTCCCTCAGTTCCAAAGCATGCTCACCTTGTAGCCAACCAATCCTATAAAGATAGGGATGTCTCATTCTCTTCAAACCAAGTTTCTGAACCATCTCCTTGGAAACAAGGTTATCAGTACTACCACCATCCACAATCGCATTAAAGACTTTACCATTAGACTTACAATGAGTCCTAAATAGACTAATCCTCTGACAAGAATCTAGTGTCCTCTAACAAGCTAGTACTCACTGAGCTAGAAAAATATAGTTCATTTCTATGGCTCTCAAATTCATTCACAATAGAAATTCAACTAGGATATTCAAAAGATATATTTCCTACTTCAGCATAGTTGTAGAAATTATCCTTAAAATCACCTCTAACTATCCTTCTCTTCTAATCAATAGGCTTTGGTTCATCTTCTGCACTTGGTTTAGCTTTTGCCGAGTAGTCTTGCTTCTCCTTCCCTCTAACATTACTTTGACTTTTCCTCTTCAACTTATCTAATGCCTTGATGGAATAATGATAAGTATCCTCAATTGAATTAATCTTCAACATGCCATCCTCATCTTGGATATTGAATCTCAAACCATTAATTTACTGAGCTACCTTCTCCTTTGACAATTCTCTATGCCCAGTCTTAATATTCAACTTATAGCCTCAGTATAATCCTTCATAGTCATATCTTTTTGTTTGAAATTATGCAACCTTTTAAACAACTTAAATTGATAAATAGAAGGAATGAACTTATGCTTTAGTTTAGTCACCATCAATCTCCATCTAGTGATCATCATTTCACCTTCCTCCTCTCTTTCTCTTTGTAGTTCTTTGCACCAAAGAGTTGCATGTCCTTTCAACTTAGTTTGTGCAAACCTTACTCTAAGTTAATCCTCAATATCCTCAAGCTCATAGTAGTCTTCCAATTCCCCAATCTAACCAATTAGGTATTTAGGATTCAAAGTACCTAAGAAATTAGAAACCTTCATCTTATGTTTTAGTTTTAACTGAGATCTAGGTCTAGCAAATTGACAAGCCCCATTTCCCATAGGTCTCTCCACACAATCAGTTATGTCCTCACCACTTGATCCAGCAGCCTCAAAGTCTTCAACAACCTCTTCATAAAAATATTCAACACTTGCATGCCTAGGTACACCAACTAAAGAGCTCATAATTTTAGCAATCATGTCACTCTTCATCAATGCCATCTTAGATCTAAAACTAGCTCTAACCTCCTCCATTTTAGAGCTAAAATCTTCTTTAACCTTCTGTGAGATCCTTTCTTCCACAAAATCTTTAAAATAATCAATTTCCCTAGGGTAAAATCATCTTGGAGGCATCTTCCAAGATTTATGTAAATCTAAAGTAGTAAATCCACAAATCCAAAAGATCAATCAGTTCCACAAGATCAACCTTTTCTTCCACCCTTCACTCAAGTCCTTGTGCAAACTATGTCAACTATAATGCTACACTAAACATAAGTAATAAATTTGAAACAAAGAACAAGTACAATGTATGCATTTTTTTAAAAAAATTATTCAACATAATACAAGTACAAGAACAATGGTTGAGCCACTCTCAATTTGTAAACCTCAAAATAAAAGAAGATATCATCAAAATAAATTTCCATTATAATGCTAATACATATTGAGTTCAATACAATAATGAAGTACGATATCATTCTTAAATGCCTATGTCCAACATATGGACCCTACAAGTAACAAATTTTGTTTCTAGATGTAACTTCAACAGTCATCCTTAGCTACTTGTTAATCAACTTGAAGCACTTGAAAACACACAGAAATGCAACACAACACAAAGAGGGCTTAGTACACACTGAGTTGAAAGCATAATCCACTTGCATACATGTTAGAATAAACATATACATAACCATAATTCATATATTTGATCCACTTAACATAGTGCAATTCCAAAATTAATATGCAAGAAGCAAACATCTACTTAATAATGAAAACTTAAATTTGCACTAAGAATAACCAGTAAATGAATCATATATATACTGAGGTGTCATTGTTATGGCACTAAGATTATGCATCCATGTATGGTATGCTCATAGTCAACACATAACAAAATTCTCTATTATACTCGTCAATGACAGAATAGAGGTTTGCCTTGTACTCCGTACTTAACCAATTAGGCTTAAGTCATAGGTAAGGCCAATTATCTTTACTTATGTAATTAACCCACCCAATTCATTTTAAAGTTTTCACTGAATTAATTTACTCAATAGGATCAACCAAATTCAGCCACCCTGATATATGTTCATCATAGTTATTCTTAAAATACACATCAAACATATATACTAAGAATGCACATGCAAGGGATATCATATCAGTACACAACATGATACTGCATTCTTCATCTATTTGAAACTCATCTTCTTCTAGAAATTTTGAAATTAAACTTAGGTCACTATAGCAACAAGAAAAAAACTATAATATTAAGATCACATAAATATGATTAAGCTGACATATCAGCTTAATGATATTTACCAATCTTAATACTATACAATTGAACCCTACTGTCATAATAAACTAGATTTATCTTTCAAAATGACTAAGATAACAAAATCAAAGTACATATGATATTCTTGTTTAAAATGTAATTTCATCAACATATATCATACATCTTTCTTTTTATTCAAAAACAACTTTCCATTTCAATAATAAATTGAAAATAGTTTTGAATTCAAATAAATAACAAAATACATCTTTTGAATAAAAGGATTCTATTTCATAACATTTTATCAAAAAAACACATCATATAAATGCTAATGAAATATTTCATATCAAATCAAACATTACTAACAGATTTCTCAATGTCTAGGTTCAGTCATTGTTTTAACAGAGATCATTAACAATGGTGTTGATTATACAACTACACATTTCAATATCCAATTGCAAGTTCTATTTAAGGACAACACATAAGCTATACTTTTGAATTTACAAAAATTGTTTTACAATATTCTATTGCTCAGTTCAAATATAATACAACATAAGATAACCAAAATCAAAATAACCATTGCAAACCCCATGAAATTGTAAAAGGAGTTGGCCGATATACAGCATCAACTAAAGTTTTATGCCGATTGTTTAATCAAATGTAAAGGATTAAATATCCAATAACCATAATTAACCAGTTTCCACAATACATAAGAAACCTTATTCGAAATGTATTTCACATAGGTACCATACAATTACCAGCATGCCAAAACCCAGAATTAACTAGAATGTTAAATCTCCTATGTTTTAGGATACAAACTAACTAATATCAACATGTTCATATCAGTATCGAGTTAACAATAGTTCTCTATGTTTTCAATTGACACAAAGCCTTATACAATTGTGAATATACAATTAAATAAAACATCGGTTATATACCACTTAATACCTTTCTTGATATTTCCATCACATAATAATAAATAACCATGATGTTGCCAAGATTTTCCTACTTGTTCAAGTTCCATATCAAATTTTTCACATAATGCTAATGCCACCAATACCATTTATCTTTTCGAAACCCTTCTTGAATTATAGGTTCCATACATCGTTTATTATACTATGATGTTTCATACTTCTAAGAGTTCCATATGCCTTGTTTAAAACCAAAACTCAACATCAAACCAAAAGCTATTCTACTACACATGTTTTTAAACCCTTAAAACAATTTTGGCTTCTCACCAAAGCTAATGCACATAGACTACTCATGAACTGTCTGACATAAAGCCAAGTCTTGGTTTACATTATCACTTCAATTTAACTACTGGTTATTATAGTTATTTTAACATTTGGCTAAGTTTCAACTTTAAACCACTATTAATATAATAATCAAACCTAGGTTTTATATCAAACTATTTGACATCATTCTGTGCCTAGTTTGTATGACTATGCCCTAAGATTCCAAGCAAATTGTATGTGAAAATGACCAAACCCAAACTTATAACATTTTTTAGTATTATTAAACCCTAAACATAGAGTACACATAAATCGGCCCTATGAATGTTGTTAATGATATGTTGTATCACATTCTCATAAATGATATACATCCGCAGTCATTAATAATAACAACAAACTCCAATATATGCATAAGATAGAAAAACCCAATTGCAAGAAACATACCCTAATGAAATCTACATACCCGCAATAATTAACACAGTGGTATGTTAAACACAGAGTTTGGCTCTATAAAACCGAGCATAGTATTCTATATCACATTTTTAAAACAACAACCAAAACCCAAATGTATTATATGTTACCAAGAAAAACCTTCATATCCACACTCGAGCATGGGAGTGAACAATGCTTAGCAAAACCTTGTCGAACCCTGCCTACTTCTAGGCTCGGGAGTCGATATGCATCATATGAATCTAAACATCATTTAACATTCTTTATTTCAAAACTAAAAACAACAGTAAGAGAGTAGGGATAAAGAATGCCCCTACGTGAGGTACAGTAGATTGAAAATGCTCAACACAATGCTCTGCAATAAAGCTCATTGCCAAAACCCCAAATGCCAAGTCAAAACCACACTTCCCAATTGTGAACACCAACCAACTAGCATGCAGCTGTGATAATGAAGTATAGCAGAAGAAACTTAAAAGAAAAGCAATAGAAAATCTTGTTGTGAGCAACTTAACCACACTCATCTTCATAAGAAAGTATCTCCTTCCAACCAAAACCCTTCATGTTGCCGACTCTTCAGCAACAAAACACAAGTGTTATGCTTACATAGAGCAATAAGGCCAAATTATCGGCATTGCTTCCACAGAAGCCAAACTTGCAATGGTATGGGTGACCAAGGCATTCAGTGCTATTAAGGCCTCATTAAAATTGCATTCAATGAACTTAAACTCTGCACAAAGTCATGCATACAGCTACCTCATAGCCACCAGCATATTTTGGCCTATTTTTAAAACAATGCAAAATCCCTTAAGCATATTGTATGCGAAATCCATTAGGGTTTTAGGATGATAAAACCTTTTTGCAAATATAATATATGCTTAACATAACAATCACATATATTATAACAACCACGTGTTTTTAAATCCCATTTTAATAGCAATTGATTTAAGAAAATAAACTTAGGGTATATATAGACCCTTTTTAAATAAAAAACATGCATATATATATATGACAAGCCAACGTAGGGTTAGGAAAACACCAAGTACATGAACTCATAACCTTAACATTACTAAATTAAATTCAACATAGGCCAATGGATTAATCACAATTAAATCATACCAAAGCTCCACAAATGTCTAATATACAGTGTATTAACATTAATAATGTTACACTGAATTTAAATCATGATAATCATAAACAATATGCTGACATGCAATCAAATATGAAAGCTACAACCATAAAACCTGAGCTTAATTTAAAAACTTTTCAATAGTTTTACCAATCATATTTTACCTAAAGTCTATACACAGCAATATCATTTAAACTAGAAGCATCAGACATTAATTATAAATACATCAAAAAGTTTGTCAGATTCATAAGTGCCTCTACCAAAGCTCAAAATAGAGTGTTTCTGAAACAAAAAAAGTTTGTCTAGCAATAATCACATGTCCCAAGGACATTAATAAAACCAAGTTCTATAGAAATAAAAACATAACATCTAAAAGGAACTTATAACAACAAAGTCCTAATATGCAAAAAAACCAAAGTAACTTGGCCAGGCATGACATCAACTTTAGCAATCTGTCTAGACACTCAAGAACTACTTAGCTCTGATAACACTTGATGCAACAAGAATCTGAGGGTGCCCCTACTGCAAGTAATCTAGATCCCTACAAATAACTACACAACACAAAAACAACAACAACACAAGATCTAATACCAAAACACAATACTTTATTTATAAATATAACTATTTACGTGCAATATGCCTGGTTATAAGGCCTTTTGAAATAGGGCCAAATACAATAGCAGTTACAAAATAGCTATACAAGATCCCTTAAGATTCAATCCCTACACTAATCCTAGCTAGTCTAGATCTACACTTTGGAACAAAACACCAAGGAAATATCAACTTGTGCTTGCATGCCCACTAAGAAATCTCCTCATTTACCAAGCCTCAACTACCAGCCCCTCTCAAAATTTTCTCCTACACTTCATGCTCTTATCTAAGCTAGATGATAATGACTAAAGACTCCACAGGCCCCTTAATTATACCCAACTAATCCATAATTCAGCCTAGTTAATTACATATTAAAATAAACCCTTCATTTATTGCCCATGCAAGGCACAAGTCAGCTACAACACAAATTAAATGCTAAAAGTCAGCTTACTAACAGCTCGAGCACCATAGGGATAAAGACCAAACCGAGTGTTAGTATTCCACCAAACCTAATTGAGTTCCTTCAATGAATAAGCACTAGTATGTGTTGAGTCCTCTAGAAGAAATCAAGCCCTTTCATTGACTAAGCTACTTGGTCCATACATAAACCAAACATAATTGAGCCCCATAGTATGAACCAAGCTCCCAGTGTATGCTGAGTACTTAAATATCACCAAAAGTCTTCATTAACTGAGTCACTTGGTCAACACAAAAACCAAACCAATTTATTATTGACCAAGTCCTCTAAATCCAAGGTCAAATATACTATCATGCAAGATTTCTAGCCAACCAAGGATGATCCTACATCATGTATCCACCTAGGTTTTACAAATCTTAAAGTGTAGAATGAGTAGAGCCTTATAGTTGGCCTAGGTTCTATTCAGAATGAATCCATCGTAGGAGTTAGTTTTCCTTAGATTTATTGTGTTTCATATTTCCTAGTTACTTAAATATTGTTAAAATAGGAGCCAACATTGTGGAAGAAAGCAACGTAATCTAGAAGAAAATTTACAATCTTATTCTTGTTGATGAGAAGAAGGATGAAAATAATTAGGAGAAAAAAGAAAATATAGAGTTGGATAACAAGGAAGACATCTATGATGATATTGAAAATTAGGAGGATGCAATTCAAAAGAAGGTGTAGGAAAGTGAGTAGAAATTTGAGATAGTCACTATAATAGATGAATCTAAAGAAAATATAGTAATGAATATGGCTGATGATAAGACTATGATAGAAAATCCTATGGTGGATGAATGGGATCATAAGGAGGAAACTCCTATTTAGAAGTTATCTTGAGAAATACTATTGACACCAAACCCCGTGTTAATACAAATTTAGTGCTATCCCAAGACATATACACACATATTTTCACAATTAGTAGATTCTAAACTTGTTATTTCTACCATTCCTACCTTCATTGGGAGTCTATATACTAGACAATATGATGCACACAATGGTGATATCAGAAACAAAGTAATTTGGCTAATAAATAAGTTAATCCACTTGAGTTTGAGAGGAAATATATTTTCACTAAGGGAAATGTGGACACTAATGGAGAGAAAGGAGAAAAGAGACAAAGCTCTCAAGTAGAGTAGTCTTCTATAGGTACAATATTGTGTGCCTCAAGACCTTAGCATGATAGAAGTAAGGAGGAAAGTAAGTTGAATTCATCTAGTGAACTCCAAGTAATTGTTGTTAAAGATAAGTTAGATTTGTCTGATAAAAAGAAAGGTAAAGAAGAAAAAAGTCATAAGAGGAGACAAAGAAAGATGGTGAGATCAAAGAATCACATAATATATATCTAGGAGTTCAGACTCAAGGTTTGCAACCAACTAGGCCAAGTTCCAACACACTAGATTGCACAAGAAAGAGATTGAAGAAGAAGGTAAAATACTTACCACATGCCATAAGACATAAACTAGTCACTCTTTATGAAGAAAATATTATTCTTAATTAGGAGAAATATAATTTGAGTGAGGATAAAATGAATATATTAATTAAACTATTTACAAGAAAGGCTTAAAAAGCCAAGCTAATGATAAAATGTCAACATAGGCAAGTATTGTATGACATCCAACAATATTTTTCTTGATACTATTATTTTTAGTGATTTGGATGAAAAGGTTTGAATGATTGAATAGTTGGTCAAAATTATGGAGAAATTTAGTGATCATGGTATAAATATTCAAGGGAAGATGATACAAAGAGTAGACAAAAAATTATGACAATAGAGTGATGGAGACATTATCTAGTGAGATAGAAATTTAGCAAGTTGTGCTTTCTACTCTTATCATTGAACTAGAACAATTAGCCACAAATTCAAATACATTATTTGCAAAGTTCTATGATGATATTCCCTCTTACTACAAGACTATAAGGGAGAAGATGGATAAGATACATGTCTTGGAGATTTGGCTAGGATACAAGATATGATGTTGTCATTTATGGTAACATATAATCACATTTAAGTCAACATACCTTGAAGATAAAGTTTTGAAATGTAAACTTAGAAAATTGTCTAAGTGTTAAAGAATACATCTATGAGCACATGAACCTTTTTGGTTAGCATAGTTCACATAGGCATTTATGGAATGTGCACACTTACCTAGAGGAAGAATACTATGTCAAGATGATGCATACAAGAGTGTAGGAAAATACTCATAGTATGGGTAGAGATATTTCCGTTTTACAATAAAAATATTGAGCCAATAGAAAAGAATAAAAATAAAGAGTTGATTATTTTGGGTTAAAAGGAATTATTTTGTTTACTAAAATAACTACTTAACTAATGAGGGATGAAATCCTATATGTCAACCCTAAGTTAGCAAGAATCAATTTTCTATTTTTCCAAGTGTATAAAGAGGTGAAGGCCGAAAGCTAGAGAAATAAGGTATAAAGGATAGTTCTCAAGTGCAATGTTTTGGTGAAGTATAAATTATATGAAAACTATTCTATGTGAGAAAATTTATGATATATTATTAGAGTAGTGTAAATTGTGATCAAGTTTGTGAAGAGCAACAAAAGAAAATATTAGATAGTGAAGATACTAGCAATTTGTGAAGAAGTGTTTGTATCTACTCTTTCTATACTAAATTCCATCATATATAGCATTTTTGGGTAGTGGGATCATAATGCATACATTTGTAAATTGTAATAACAATTTCTTGTAGGGTTGAGGCTTATAACAAGGTCCGAGTCTACTAACAAGGACTGAGACACTATATAGATGTAACAGACTACTAACAAGGTCAATATCTTTCACCAAATACTTTTATTAGTAGATTATTTAGTGGGTACCATCCCCATCAGGATTTTCTCTTGGCTAGGGTTTTTCTAGTTTAAAAAAGTGGTGTTATGAGTTACTTTTTTTTATGGTTTTTAATTAGAAAAATAGGTTTTGAAGAGATCCTAAAACTCATTTTACAAAAGATACTAAAGATATAACATTAAGCCCGTAGGTACATCATAATGAAAATAGGCAAAGAAAGAAAACAAAAAAATGAAACAACAATAGATAATGAAACTAATAAAAGTAAAGCACACAAAAAAACATCACCAAACCAAAATGACAAAAGAACCAAACGGAATTATCCCATCTTCTTCATCATCATGGATGCTTGCAATTCTAGCTAAGCCATTCTGTCACAACACCTTTGACTAATTAATATCAAAAGGGGGCCCAATGTTCATTTTCCTTATGGTCGCTCTAGTCTCCCTCACAATTGCTTCCTTATTGTCAGTAGCTCCACCTTGATCCTCGACAACTATAATGATGTCTTTCTCCCCTGGACTTCATTCCAACTTGCTGATGAGAATTTTTATGTGTTCATTGGAGGCCTTGAGGATATTGTATTTCTAATCTACTATATTCTTGAGGGTGTCTTCAATTTTATGCACTCTATTATCCAAATCTTGTACATAAACCTCAAGCCTGTACAATGTAGCCATATCAATTAAGAATCCCATGGCTAGAGTGTTGTTCCAAACTATATTGTTCCCTTCATTTCTCCCTTCTATAGCCCCTATCCTCTCTTTCAAATACATGAACTAATGAAAGAGCCATTTTATAGGATTGAAGTTATTTAGCAAGTTATTTATAACATTATTTAGAGGGTTATCTTTTCTATTGTCACTTAGAATAATAATTTTTTGGTTAATGAGAGTTTACAAGTTTACTTTTCTTGGCTCCACCTAACCAAATTTTAGATCAATTCTCTCCCTCATGATCCCAATCCTAACATAGTCCATGCTAATATTTTTCTAGTTCACCTTTCTAGTTTTTTGAGGAGCAATGTCATTAGGCACCATCTTGTTTTGGGCAATAGGCATCTAGGTGATATGATCTTCCTCTAGAGATGAGACATCCCCATATTGGTCTTTGATAAGATTAAGAGGCAAATCCAAGCTCCTCATGTCTTTCATGTCATCCTTGCCCAAATGTTACTTCTTCACAACATATTAATTATCAATATCCATCTCATCACCATCCTTCTCATACTCATCAATCGAGATAACAACCTTTTTTTTATAGGGAATTTACCCATTTTTAGAGGCTTCACCACCTTTCTCTTCTTCTCAACTTTCTTGCTCTAATTTTTCTTACTAAAGAACATCCCTTTTCTTTTAGTGTTCATGGAGTCCTCACCAAATATTTCCTCTTCCTAGTCATCCACTTTATTTTTATATTTCCTACCAATATGAAGCTTCTTTGGGGTCTTTAGAGGGGTTCTACAAGTCAAACTCTTAACATTTCCTTTGAATTTGTCTATCATCACCTTAGAATCTGATGCAACCCCTTGCTATCGTCCATTATAGAGAAATCATTGGAGCCCCTAGAGTCATTATCTTCATATTTCTTTGTTTCTATCAGCTCTAGGACTTTATGTACATAATGAGCTTTAATGTGCTCATAGATGAGAAAATTTAAATCCTCATGAAGGGGGGAAGGAGTTAGAAAACCTTTCTCCCTATAACTCTTAACACTAGAATGCATTGAAGATAATAGATAAAAATGGATGTACATCTTAACATCATGGTGGAAGTGATTCAGAAGAACAAAATGAGGTGAACAAATTATTTAAAATGTACCATGTAGATTTGTATGGTAAATAAAATCCCTCAGAACAAAGCACCATAATTTCTTGATACACCTATGTTGGAAGTAGGTATTACCTTCTTGCTTTACTAGAGTATGACTCTCTCTTGATTCCTTGGGAAAATTATCAATGGCTAGGTCTAAGAATTTATAGTCCTTATAAAACTTTATGCCAACCATTGAAAGACTCCTCACCATAGAAATGAGTTCTCCCATGTTGGAGAAATTTATTCCACCCATTACTAGAGTGCTCTAATTCCAATTTCATAGAAATTAAGTGACATTTTATTACCACCATGAAGTCTAACCATAAAAGTTGTGAGGCCACCTCTTTTGTAAGGCCCCCTCCCTAGTACCCTATTATAAATCTTAATAACATGATTATGATTAAAGCTAGGAAGTGTAGAAGATGAGATGCCACATTTTTGCCTCTTGTGTATAGAATTTGAATCATTTACTATTACCATACACCTTATGATAGAGCAGTGGTAAGAAGGTTTCAAGATCTAAGTATGCCATGATTGACATTTTCCTTAACAATAATGAACCTAAGATCTTATTGAGACTGATATACATTTTAGTCATTATTGTGCTAAGTATCACTTTCAGGATTACATTATTTTTATAAGCTAAGACCCTATGGAATAAAGGCTCAGGGTGTCATAACTTAGAAACTATGTCAATGCACTGATGATATTTTATGGCCTATTAAGATAATTGAATTAGATGGTTATTATGGAAAGATGAATCAACACCCACCCTTATGATATTACCAATAGTAATAGATGTTAATTGGATCAAAATTGAATAAGAATCTACATGGTAGAACTCGATATGATGTAATATAATGAGTTAATTATTTTGTAAGTAGTATTAGGTGGATATGTCATTATTCACGAGGATAGATTTTATGGCCTGATAAAATGTAATGGATTTATTCTATGACTAATTTGGAAACTATGTGACTATACAAACATCCTGATTCCTTAACATAATTGATACACATTATAATGTATTATCTCATAATGATAATGGGATACTATTAGAAATCATACTAGTTGTGATGTTTACATTTTGGTGATTTTGACCTAAGATATTTATTCATAACTAATTCTCATGTTGGTTGATTTAACAATATAGATTTAGCATTTCATCATTATGATAGGAATGGATTATGATGTGGTTCAAAATGTTAGTTGTATAACTTGGTTAGATATTAATGTTGTTATGCAGATTCTGATATTTTAAATGCCTTATATGAAAATGATTAGAAAATAAAAGTTGATTATAACAATTGAGTATGTAACAGGAATTATTTAATATGAAATTTGTCATTCACCTATATACATTCATTTTATATGAATTTTCATTGGGCTAATAATGTTCAAGTTTAGTGTGTAGCCAATTGAACCATGGAATCTAATCAAGGAAATAATGTCCAAACTTATGTGGACATAGTTTAGCCAAGGAAAATCTTTGGAAGATTCAAAAGCCTCATTGTGATGTGTTTATTTTGTAAATGTAAGCTTGCATGTGTGTGGTAAACTTAATCTCATAAATACATTAGGGACATGTCATGCTGATGTGTAATGTGTTTTAAATGTGTCACTTGACCCTTGTAATTGTTATGTATTGATTACATGTCACCTAGGGTTTTGGTCATGGTTACACATAACCTTAAATTAATTTCCTTTCAAAAGATTAAGTAAATCCACTTGGCTAGAGGATAGGATGGGTCACCATCAAGGAAAAATTGAATTCAGACTTGACAAGGATTTAAGAGGGTCAATATATGGCCCCAAAGTGTCATTTTTGTGAAAAATAGCTACCCATATGTTAGCATAACATGTTAGGGGCCTAAATTTGTCCATTTTATTTCTTAGCTAGCCTAGGGGACCCCTTAACCAATGATTCTTCCACCAATTCGAAAATTGAGTTGTTCCATCAGTTCAACCCCATCTTTCCTCTTAGTCAAAAGTAGCAAATTTGGTAGGGACAAAGTTGTAAGAGATGGTGGGAGAGTCTTTTTAGTGGACTTGGAAAAACTAGTTGGATGTTCACCCACTCACTAAGTTTAGAGACAAATAGGGTTTGGAAGGAGGAAGGACTAAGGAGAAGGGAGCTTTGCAAAAACTTCCATATTTTTTACCTTTAGGTTGGACCAACGTTGGTGCCCATGCCATAACTCTCATTACACTTTCTCAATGATGATTGTTCTTCTTCATATTGTGTTAAAATTCAAGTCATGTGTTTGTGTTGAGATTGTTGGTATGTGTCATTATCATGATGGATTTCTCTTGCAAATTTCTTTCTTTTTTTGGTGTGTATGAATGTTAATGGGTGTGAAGGCTTCTCTCACCTTTGGGAGGGAAAAGATTCCTTGGGTGAATGGGTTAGTTGGGCTCAACCTTGAAGTTTAGAGATTTTCCTCTTAGAGAGGGTTTTGTTGTTCATGGAGTATCAGCTCCATTGAAGCCATATGCCTTGTTTGTTATTATGGGAGGTATAAGTCTATTTATGTGATGAGGAGGATGTATTTTGATATCCTTGAAGAGGTATTATGCAATTGCAAATTTATATGTGTATATGGATATGGCATTCTCCTCTTTGGAGAGCCCACCTTCACCAATTATTTTCATGATTCCAATGGTAAATCATTGTGTTAAACCTTGAAGGAAGTTATATGTGTTGTAATGTTATGTTTATGCATTGTTATTGCTTGAGTGCAACCTATTTGAGCCTTGTCTCCCTAGCTCAGTGGGTGGCTTCTTAGAAGCCTACGATGGTAGGTGAGCCTCCATGGTTCTTGTGTAAATGTTTTTATAGGTTTTGTGCTCTTGGAATCCAACAAGAAACTAGGGTCAATCCATTGTATTGTTGAAGAAAAAAGAAGAACGTGTCCTTGTGTAATTGTTGAGAGGATGAAATCTTCTTCATGTCTTTGATGCAATGTATTTGTAAAGACAAATGTCCATTGTTGTTTTGTTGCATTGTGTTGTAGAAATAAGATCTCTTGCTTAGGTATATTTGTAGAAGGAATAGTTTCATGAGGAAGTAAGGAAATTTTAGATGTTAACATATGCTTTTGTGTTGTAAGGTTTAATGTTATGCATTAAATGTATTGAAATGGAAGATAGTCATGGTTGAATGTAAAGTAGACTCATTTCAAAGGATAGTCAATATTTTGATAATTATGCCTTGGATAGGCATTGTTGGTATCATTATCAATTAAATCACAAGTAATCCAAGAGAATATATTTTATTAGAATGTTCATTAAAAGAAATTCCCTTAAGCATGAGGTTATCAAGATATGTCATTCAAGTTCCATTATTCATAGAAAATAGAAGTCGATTAACTCCATGCTCGATCATGTTTCAATTCATTGAATATTTTAAATGATTGTTCAAATAATTCCCAAATGCACTCTAAATTTAGGTGTTTACATGGAAATCTAAAAGTAGGAACATATTACTACTAACTCAATATGTTAGACATCAATCTCAAAATAAGGGGATGAATCAAACTGATAAACTTACATAAGAAAATAGGTCTGTACATGGATATTAGCTCTTTGGATTTTGTATGGAAGTGGGAAATAAATCCCCTCCCTATTACAGATCAATATAATAATGAAGAGAATATTCCTAAGAATCTAGTAAAGCATCATGTAAATAAATAATGACATTCTCAAATTTAAATAAACACAAACAAATAATCTTGTGACTAGACTAAAAAGGGAAATCACTTTCAAAAAGATTCCATATATATTTATTTTCATAAAACCTATCTAAGATACACCCTTCCTAAAAAGGAACATATGATTTTTAAAAATAAATGAAATATCGTATATATAACATATTAAACATATTAAACAAAAAAAAAAAAACATGAGAGGGGCCTTGGGATCGACCACTTCCCACACAAAGGCCGAGATGCCTTACATGCCATCACCATGTCCCCACTTTGTGAGCGCCTAAGAATTATGGCATGCCAAGAATTACTCCCCATGAGGAGGGATAGGTGTGAAGTGGGAATTCTTCCCAAGGCACCCTATAACTAAAAAACCTAGGTCATGACAGGCTTAATGTTCTTCATGCCACCCCGTGCATACAACACCCACCAGCTCAACCACGTTGGAGTTTGGTCAACTTGGGTCTCATGAAAAGTAGGTGATAAAGGCCCTTTGTTTTTAAAAGGGAGTGCATGTGAGGCATGCTAGTCTTGGATCTCGTTTCTATTAGTATGTTGAGGGAAAATAAAGAAGACACTTAAAGAAAAGTGCTTGGTAGGGTCAGTAACATGTGGATAGTGGTAAAGAGTTTGGGCATGTTTGTTTGTTGGCATAGGAATAGAAAATTAGAATGGAAAATTAGAATAGGGATGGAAATGGAAAAAGGCAATCCCATTCTTGTTTGGTTAACCTAGTATTTGATTGGGAATATGTTACTCCCTTGTTTGGTTGTACAAAAATGGAATAGGAATAAGGTGAAGTTTTGTATTTTTTAAAATAGATATGATGCAAAAATTTAAAATTTAAAAATATAAAATATAAAATTTTAAATTTTTAAATTTTTTTAAAATTCTTTAAATTTTTTTTTTTTTTAAATTAAAAATTAAAAATATATTTTTTTTATAAAATTTTTTTAAAATAAAAAAAACAATTTTAAATTAAAAAAAATTTAAAATTTTTAAATTTTTTTTTTCTTTTAAATGTTAAAAAAATTTAACAATTTTTTTTTAATAATAAAAAAATCAGATTGGGAATAGGAATGGCCCATTCCAATAACAACTATTTTTTGGAATGGACATATGCTCAGTTAGGGGCAAAATTGGAATATGTTTGACTATTCCCTATTCTGATTTGGGGTACCAAACATAGAATACATTTCCTATTCCTATTCGAGCAAACAAATAGGCCCTTAGCAATTAGAGTTGGGTTGATGGATTGGGAGTTGGGATGTTCATGATTAGGATAGTTAGTGGTTAGAATAGTTGTTAGTTATTTGAGTTAAGTAGAGTGTAAGGTAGGTCATTAGGGATTATAATAGTAATTGATGTAAATTGAATAGTAAATTAGATTTTTAAATAATATAGTAGATAATAAATTGTGGATTTAAAACTTATTAGTAATTAGGTTATATATAAGCTAGTGAAGATGTTAATATTAGTAGCTAAATAGATGGTGGTTGTTTAATATGGCTTAATAATGACATATATTTTATTATTATGGGTTGCTTATGTAAAATAATATTTCTGTTATAAATTAGTTAGTAATATCATTATTATTATATGTTAATTAGCATTTCTAGTGTGTGTGTGTGTGTGTGTGTGTGTGTGTGTGTGTGTGTGTAGTCATGTGTTAGTAGTAGGAACTCATTTTCAAGAAGCATTAGTATTTAGGTTTGGGATACAATTGTAGCCGCCTAGTATATACATCCTTTTGTGTGAAATAAATAAATGTATTAAGGTATATTATTATCTTGCGAAATGCAATGTTGATAATCATCAATGAAATATGATGTTAAGGCTTCACATGTTTTGATTTGTATAAACATATTTAGAGGTTCTTATATTGCGATTAGAGATCACTTCGATAAGTATATTGCAATAGGTTATAATCATAATTGTTAGGCATTCCAAAATCCTAGTCATTCGATAATCTAGTTGATTATGCACAATTCCGTATGTGAATTATTAAGTTTTCTCTTGTAAATTTATTTATTTTTAATTGTAGTTGTGTTTTTGCCCTATAAATTTTGGGCATGACATTCTTGTATCAAAACCAAGTTTTGCAAAACTAGGTGTTAATGGGTCCATGAACATATATACAATTTGTATGTTACCTTAACAAAGGCAAGACTTCAATGAACCTGTCTTTCAAGCTAGTGACCTATATGAGTGAGTCAAGTGAAACCAAATGCCCTTAGGTAAACAACTTGGTGATTTAAATTAGTAATGATAGCAAATGACCTTGTAATAATGACACAAAGATACAATAATATAGTAAGGAAATATAATACCTTATTGCAACAAAGAGTATGCTCTCCTAAGAGAATTGGTCCATAACAGGCATTTTCTTCCTGAAAGGAGAAGTGAGTTGTAGACCTTAAATGGGAAATACTACTTAGTAATAATACTAAATTTTGGAACTTTTGAGGATCAAAGTATAGGGTAAGAGAAGTATTAGCATAGAGTGTGTGAAACTAGAGTCCTTAAATAATGTGAGAATGAGTAAATTTGTATAACATCCCTCGATAGCTGTAAGATCTAAGTGTACCATGATCATGTCACACATAAAGGAAGTTTTAGGACATACCAAGATTCAAAAGGATCAAGTGAATTTGTGACTTACTTCAATGATAGTTTATCCTTAAGTAAAATTGAGAAATATTCATGAACTTCATTTTGTCCCTTTAGATTGACACAATACTCTTAATTAAAACTTGTAAGAATGACAAGTAGAAGAGAATAATAAGGTCATGAATCACTACCCTACTATGAAGTTTCTAGTGGAACAATGATAGTGTATTATACATTAATGACAGTGACAGTGATTGTATTTTTTTTATAATGGAAGCCACACACAAAGATAGGAAGTAGGATATTCCCCTTAGCATGTGATATTTTAAATGATATTAACCCTATGAGGACCCCCTTATATAATACCTATTACAAAATTCTTTGTGCAAACCCATTCCTTAGAAAATTCACCAATGCACCTTGAATGGTACTTGTTGGGAAAGAGTGCTAGATTAATACAGAGGTATCTCATGGATCCTTCTAGTCATGACCCTTCTGTATAATATTCCAAGGTGTGTGGTATGTACCTTGATACCTTTTGTATGGCCAAAAAGCCATTAGTATAAATTTGAGGTTCAATCCCTGGCTCCAAACAACTTTTGATAGTCCTTGACAATAATAAATAAAAGGTAAGAAACCATATAATGAGCTCTTGGACTCAACAACCCCATCAACAATAAGAGTTTGGATTATACTCCTATCCATTTCCAAAAAATAATGAAAGCATAAGGAATTTTCTATTTTAGCTATAAGACAACTTTCCTCTTCTTTTCATTAGGAAACCTTGGTACAACTACATCATCCTTGAAATTCCAATTTGATGTGAATTATTGTAATTTTTGTATGTTTTCCAACTTTGTGGAGTATAATTTTATTGATTCTTATTATGGTTCCATTGCCTAAGGGACATCCTTGTTTTATTTGAGCCACCTTTAATGGTGGGAGCCCCCTCCTATTAGCCCAAAGGTAAGACATACTAGTATTAGCTCTCAAGAGTGTATTTGAGTTTACTAGTTAAACCTCCATGTCCCCTATTGAACATATTCAAGAAGTGTCTAAATTCTATAATATCCATGACATCTCCAAGGATGATGTAGCAGTTAGACTTCTAGCTTCATCCTTGAAAGGAAAGGCCTTACAATGGTATAGAGGTTTGACTCAAAACTCTAGTACTAATTGGGATGGGTTAGGAGCAACCCTATAGAAGCATTTTGAGGACAAAAGTGACCACTTGTCCCTTTTAGAGCAACTAGCAACTATCAAGAGGGCCCCCCATGAATGTATGACTAATTTCAATTATAGACGTCCCTTAGGAAATGGAACCATAATAAGAATCAATAAAATTATACTCCACAAAGTTGGAAAACATACAAAAATTACAATAATTCACATCAAATTGGAATTTCAAGGATGATGTAGTTGTACCAAGGTTTCCTAATGAAAAGAAGAGGAAAGTTGTCTTATAGCTACAATAGAAAATTTCTTATGCTTTCATTATTTTTTGGAAATGGATAGGAGTATAATCCAAACTCTTCTTGTTGATGGGGTTGTTGAGTCCAAGAGCTCATTATATGGTTTCTTACCTTTTATTTATTATTGTCAAGGACTATCAAAAGTTGTTTGGAGCCAGGGATTGAACCTCAAATTTATACTAATGGCTTTTTGGCCATACAAAAGGTATCAAGGTATATACCACACACCTTGGAATATTATACAGAAGGGTCATGACTAGAAGGATCCATGAGATACCTCTGTATTAATCTAGCACTCTTTCCCAACAAGTACCATTCAAGGTGCATTGGTGAATTTTCTAAGGAATGGGTTTGCACAAAGAATTTTGTAATAGGTATTATATAAGGGGGTACTCATAGGGTTAATATCATTTAAAATATCACATTCTAAGTGGAATATCCTACTTCCTATCTTTGTGTGTGGCTTCCATCATAAAAAAGAATACAATCACTGTCACGATACTATCACTGTGACCTCCAAACTAGAGTCATACCCCCTACAATCAGAATATACCTATCAACCACTCTCACAATTAGAATAGACCTATTGACCACCCCCAATCTTTGAACATCAACCTAAATAGGGCCTTAGTCCCTAAAAATAACCTAGCCCAATGTTAAGATTTTTGCCCCTTTTGTAACTACTCCTATGGATACTACATGTGCCAGAAGGTAGAATCTTATTTGGCCTTAACTATACAAGAGCAAGTGATTGTCTAGCAACACAATGCTAATCAGCCTGATGATACAATTTAATAGGATGATCATTCTTTTATGAACCCCCTAGTAGAAGAGCATGGTAATGTAAACCAGGATTCCTGTGCTTATAATACTAGGAGAAATAAAAGAGTTGTGGAGGAGATGGAATCTCAACCTCCTAATTAGCCTTCCACATCAAGTGCAGTGCCACATATATAAGTAGTCACCTAGCAACACAATGTGAATAAGCCTACTATTGTTTCTCTACAATAGAGATGGGATGAAAGCAAAAATGATGTGAACAACCCACAGACTATCCCATCTCAGACTTCTACTTCTAGGGCTCTTGTCAGAACATCTAATGCTTTTTTTAGCGTGGTAGAGAAAATGAGGAAGACAACTGTAAACATTTCTAGGTGGGATGTTGTAACTACTATACTATCACAAAGGAGGCTACTACAACAGGAGTTGGAAATCATTGTACTCAGAGATTAGCCACCTAGCACAGAGAATGTTGTAAGCTTGGTGCAACCATCATGGGAGGTAGAAGTAAGGAAAAATGTTAAATCTCCTCCATTTTATGTTTCTCTACTTATAGAAGATAAGCTAGTCCATAATTGTATGTTTGACTTAGGGGCTAGTAGTTCAATAATACCCAAGTGTCTTTTTGATACCTTAGAAATGAAATATGAACCTGTTGTTAAAGATATGTTGCAACTTGATGGCAGTACCATCAAGACCATGGGAATCCTTAGGAATGTTGAAATGGCCTTACATGACTATCTAGGTTACACTGTATTTTAGGATATATCAATTTCTAAAGTCAAGCCACATTTTTCCGTTTCTCTGTCAAGGGACTTCACTGCTCAAATAGGTGGAAACATATCTTCTAATTGGTCATATATGTTTTTTAGAACTAGATATGGAACCAAGGCTTCAATTAAAAAAGAGCCATTAGCCCTCCATCATATTGAGCCCTATACTCCTAACCTCAGCAATATGAATTGTACCATCCTAGAAGTAGATGATAATGATACAACAAATGAGTCTACCACTTCCTTATCTAATACACCTAATTTCTTCTTGGATGAATGGGATAATTCTTATCAGTTTGATCCCATATCAGAGACCTTAGAAACTAGCTTAGACACATATTGTATATTAGAAAAGGATGCTCTCATCCCTAACTTGATGAAAGCCAAAGAAGATACAAGTGGGATATGGAGCATGTACTTTTATAGATCAAGAAATAAGAATGGGTCAGGGGCTAGTGTAATGTTGATTTCTCCTACATTAGAAAAGTACTATTTCTCATTTAGGTTGTAGTTTAGTTGTAATAATAATGTGGTTGAATATGAGGCCTTGATTCAAGGTCTCTTAATTTCTAAAAAAAGAGGAATCAAGGTATTGAGTGTGTATGGGGATAGAGAGTTGGTTGGATAACCAAGATGATAAGGGGAAGGGGATTTTACAAACGTATGATCTCATCTCATGAGATTGAAAAAGAAGCTATCTTAGCGTTGACAAAACAACATGGGACAAGAAATAATAATCCAAAGGGTTGGATGGATGATATGCAAGCCTTATTGTTTGGGAATGGGTATCCTCAAGGGCTGCATAAAGCTAGGAGAAGACAATTTATACTATAGTCTATTCCTTATGCTATAATTGATGGTGTTCTTTTGAGGAAAGATTTCAATGGAGCCTTGTTAAGATGTGTTGATATAGATCAAGTAGAGAGGATAGTCAAAGAACTTCATGGTGGTCCTAATTGTTGCCATTTTTCAGCAAGGACTATTGCAATGAAAATTATGAGAGCTGGTTACTACTAGCCCTCCCTATTCCATGATTGCCACAAACATGTGAGGAGGTGTGAGAAGTGTGCTTTCTTCTTAGGTAAGAAAAGACTTGCAACTCTTTCTCTTCACCCCATCTAGGCAAATCAATATTTTTCCCAGTGGGGACTAGATTTTAATTGTCCCATCAATCCTCCTTCTAGTTGTAGTCATAAATGGATTTTATCCTCTACAGACTATTTTACAAGGTGGAAAGAGGTAGTAGCACTAATAGATGCCATAGAACCTTCAGTCATTGAATTCCTTGATGGGATTGTAACTAGGTTTGGTTCCCCTTCAACTATTATTTCAGATAATGCTAAATCATTTATAGGAGCTTAGATTTGCACATGGGCACTTGATCATGGTATTTACTTGAGCACTACCTCTAACTATTAACCTAAGGGTAATGGCTAGGCTGAGTCATCTAACAAGAATTTGATCAAGATCATTAAGAGGACTATGGAGGATAACCAAAGGTGCTTGCATAAGAAGTTAAGGACTACCCTTTGGGCTGACTAAATAACACCCAAGAGAGCCATAGGAAATTCTCCCTTCATATTAGTTTATGATAGGAAAGCTAGGATTCATGTCTCACTAGAGTTTCCTTCTCTTGAGTTGACTCATTAGTTGGAATTGATTGAAGACAATGCTAAGTTTGTAAGAATGGAAGATCTAATGGAGTTAGAGGAGAAAAGAGGTCAAGTGATCTAGACCTTAGAGATACATTAGCAACAGATGAAGAGGAGTTTTGATAAAAAGGCTAAGGCCAAAAAATTTAGGGAAGGTGACCTTGTGTTGAAATGGGATGCAGACAGAGAAAAGGCTAAGAAACACTCAAAGTTTGATGCCTTATGGAGTGGCCCCTATGTGATCGTCAGTTGTAAACAATCTAATGCCATTTAGTTGAGTAGGCCTAATGGTGAAGTCTTGCCCATTCCTATTAATGGGATATATCTTAAACCATGTTTTTGATGATTATCATTATCTCATGTACATAGTCAAAGTAGTTTTTCTTTCTTGTTCTTTCCTTTTTTCAAAGAAGTGAATGAGCACATGTTTTTTTAATAGAAGGGTCTAGTTCTACAAGTTGTTTTGCAAGTTACAGAGGAAGAGGATTTTTTATGGCATGAAGTGCAATGGAGGTGGTAAACTGATAACTTTTATGTTTTTAGAGACTCTATAGCCCAATGGATCTTTTTGAATGGTCACTAGTCATATAAGTAGGCTTGCATCCCCCCTAAGTTGCCATATATGTTAATCCAAAATTGCCTCTTGCCAAAAAAAAAAAATTTAAATAATGATCTATTTTAAGGGTCACCTAAGATGCTCATGAAATGATTTAACATTAAGTCATTTTCTCCCTCTCATGTTATTCCCTTAATATTTTAAATTGTGATCGTGTGATTCGCATGGTCATTGGCAGTTGAGCACTAACTAAGGTTAAGGTAATGAAGGTGCACTTTATTTTTATTTTTCCCAATCACATGGTTATATTGACATGCTATGGTTTGAGTTGCGACAGCATGGCAAAGAAAGATTTCCTATGTCCAAGATACACAATTAGATCATTCAGATCTATGGCTAGCACATGATCACCATAGATTAAGAGGTGGCTAAGCCTTGAGTTGTGATTGAGTGATTCTCTCTTCTTCACTTGGTCACAAAGGTCAGATAGTGACACTTTTTCAAGGTGACAAGATGATGATAACCAAAAAATTGCAGTTTCAAAAGCAATAATAGTTATTAAGTGAAGGTGGTATCAAGGATGCGATTATGGCTAATTGAACACAAGGCATAAGGATTGGACCCTGATAGGGTGGCATAATGATGAGAAATGTTTGGTCCACATAGTAGAACTTAATGGTTAAATTTGAATTGACCTAAGATTGTGATTGAGTTGGATGTCAGTAGTAGGAGGAGCAGTTCCTTAAATGATCTTTTTGATCCCCTGCAACCACTTTCATTTATCACTAGGCTTGATAAGTGTAAAGAAATACTCCACTACTATTTGTTGATCCATTCATTTAGTTAGAGATTAAATGAATGTCATTCCTAACCTCTCAAATATTTTTTTGGTGAAGAAGTGATCCTTTCATGCATAGATTTACATAAAAGTTAGATCTTTCTAATTTTTGTAGTGATTATTCTCTTAAGATTTTTTTTGTAGTGGCTGATTTTTTGTCTTATGAGGGGAGTCATCCAAGTTATACCTACACTATAAAGGCAAAAATTGTACTCTTTCTCAAGGTTGGATCTTCTTTGTTTCTTAAGTACTGCCTTGGCATGCTACTATAAATTCCCTTTTGCCTTTGAGTTATATGACTTCCTACCTTATCTCTTTCAACTGTCATCTTACTATGTAAATTTGTTTCCCTATCTTTCATGTACTACAAATATCTATACTATATACTCTCTATATCTTTTTGATGTGTGAATGATAAAGAAGTGAAGTATCTTCCTTGTTTCACTCATATGGTTGTTTGACCTATGTATATGATGGAGACACAACCCAAGCATAGAATGGACACAACAGGAAAGGGGAATTTTATTAACTTTGTAAATAAGCTAATACATTTAGTACAGAGAAAATAGACTTCAAAACATGCCCTATGGGCTTACAATAGCATAAATTTGGAGATAATTTCTCCTTTTAGTACCTCCTCTCAAAATCCACTCCGAACTACCTTTTACAATGCCAAAAATGTTCTTAAATAGAGCCCGGAGGGTTAAGGATTAGGAATACATTCTAGAAAGTGCTAGTAGGTATCCACCAACCAAATAGAAGGCTCTATAAGTCACATTAGAAGTCAGCACAAAATTAGAAGAATCTAAAAATGGTAACTGAACTTCTAGGAGGCATAACTTTTGAACCATAGCTCCGATTAACAAACTGTTTACATTTTCGAAAAGCTCTCGAAGCGCTCTATAGCCCTATGGACCAGCTATGCTCATCCCCCATTTTTTTGGCCCTATTTGAGGTTATTTAATGCCCCTCACTGACTTTGAAGCATTCTTAGGATGTCTCCAAAAATTGAAAAATTGTGATAACTTTCAAACCGTGGGGCCTTTTGACCTGATTCTTTTTCTAGAGTGCTCTAAATTACAATTACAATCATTCAACCAATTTACACCTTATAGTTCACCAAAATGATGGCTCAATTACATACTCCTATTTTTTTGGCATTTACACATATCTCAAGGTGTTTAAATAGTCTATCCTAGAACATTGATAGTGGAACTGTGAGAGTTCAAACTTTTATTTGACCCAAATGGGTAACTAGAAATTAAAACACATGAAATAGAAACTAAGTCTAGGTACATTTTTTTGGGTGACACAAGATTTCCCTTATACCTCTGGATGCTCCTGCATCAGTATAGTTTATAGACTAGAGGAAGGTTTGAATCCATATATCTTTAGACTGTCATAATAATAGCACTGTGCATGTATTGGAAGATCTAGACACCCTATTTTGGTGCATCGCCTCTTTAGAATGGATTAGGTAGTTTCTTTTATGTATTGCTTCTCCCTTTTATCTTCAAGAATAGTTTAAGTGCATTCTAGTAGTAGAGGAAGCTAACCTTCTATGGAGATTCAACCTCATAGTTCAAATCCCATAGCTTAGAAGTTGTTTCCATGTTTCATGAGGCTATCCTTAGGTAAGACTTTGGGTAAGGGTGCAAGCTTTTGTGAAAAAAGATACCATAGGTGAAATAAGTAGGTTGATAGTACTACCCTTGGTAAATGGAAATGATATTAAATAAACAATAATGATAAGCTAGTAATAAAAATTCAAAAACATGAATAGCCTAACCTAACAATATGGGACTACAATTATGTTAGATTGATTTTTAAATACATTCTTAGCATTATTGTATTCCTGAATGCCAAGAGATTGGGTATACACCAAAAAGTCTTAAAAACTTTAGGGAATTAATGTCCTAAGTAAGGAATTATGTAAGGGATACTTATGTCAAACAATTGAGGATTGTGGTAGGTACACCAATGGTTAGATGATACTTAATCAACAAAATTATGAAGTAACCAACCTTGGGAAAATTTATTCATACCATGAGCTATGGTCCAGAGTTTAAAGTCCTTTCAATTAAATCATGTATGCATATAAAGTTGTTTCGAATATAATGGAAAAGCCTCTAAATTTGGATCATTTATGCTATGACTAGGTAAGTCCTATATTTGAAGGATATGTCCCTAATTTTAGATAACTTCTAGGAGGAAGTCAAAAGAAATGGGGGAAAGATGTAAGGTCCCCTCCCTAGAACCCTATTGCAAATCTTAATAATATGATTATGATTAGAGATAAGAAGTGTAAAGAGATGAGATTTCATGTTTTTACCTCTAGTGTATAGAATGTGAATTATTTACTATTACCATATACCTTATGATTGAACAATGGTAAGAAGTTTATAAGATCTAAGTATTCCATGATTGGCGTTTTCCTTATCAATAATGAACCTGAGATCTTATTGAGATTTATATACATTTTAATCATTGTTGTGTTAAGTATCATATTCAGGATTACATTAGGTTGATAAGCTAAGACCCAATATAATAAAGGATTCGGGTGTCATAACTTAGAAACTATATCAATGGGTTCATGATATTTTATGGCCTATTAGGATAATTGAATTAGATGGTCATTATGGAAAGATGAATCAACACCCACCCTTATGATATTACTAATATTTATAGATGAAAATTGTTATCAAAATTGGATAAGGGTCTATATAGTAGAACTCAATATGATGTAATGTAATGAGTTAATTATTGTGCAAGTAGTATTAGGTGGATATGTTGATATTAATGAAGATAGATTTTATGGCCCAACACAATTTAATGGATTTATTCTATGATTGATTTGGAAACTATGTGACTATGTAAACATCCTAATTACTTGACATAATTGATACACCTTATAATTTATTATCTCATAATGATAATAGGATATTGTTAGAAATCAAATTATATTTGATTGAATCAAACGATACTAGTTGTGATGTTTACATTTTGGTGATTTTGACCTAAGATATATATTCAGAACTAATTCTCATGTTGGCTGATTTAATAGTATAGATTTAGCATTTCATCATTATGATAGGAATGTATTATGATATCGTTCAAAATTTTAGTTGGATCACTTGATTAGATATTAATGTTGTTGTGAAGATTCTAATATTTTAAATGCCTTATATGAAAATGATTAGAAAATAAAAGTTGATTATGAAAATTGTGTATGTAATGGGAATTATTTAATATGAAAATTTTCATACACCTATATACATACATTTTATATGATTTTCCATTGGGCTACTGATGTTTGATTTTTGTGTGTAGGCAATTGAACCATGGAATTTAATTGGGGAAACAAGGTCCAAACTTATGTGGACATAGTTTAGCCAAGGTGAATCTTTTAAAAATTTAAAAGCCTCGTTGTGATGTGTTTATTTTGTAAATGTAAGCTTGCATGTGTGTGGTAAATTTAATCTCATAAATACATTAGGGGCATGTCATGGTGATGTGTAATGTGTTTTAAATGTGTCACTTGACACTTGTAATTGTTATGTGTTGATGACATGTCACCTAAGGTTTTGGTCATGGTTACACTTAACCTTAAATTAACTGTCTTTCAAAATATTAAGTAAATCCATTTGCCTAAAAGATAGGATGGATCACCATCAAGGGAAACTCGAATTCAAGGTTGACAAGGATTTTAGAGGGTCAATATGTGGTCCCAATGTGCCATTTTTGTGAAAATAAGCTACCCATATGTTAGCATAGCATGTTAGGCGCCTAAATTTGTCCATTTTATTGCTTAGCTAGCATATGGGGCCCCTTAACCAATGCATTCTTCCACTAATTCCAAAATTGAGTTGCTCCATTAGTTCATCCCCATCTTCCCCCTTAGTCAAAAGTTGAAAATTTGGTAGGAACAAAGTTGTAAGAGATAGTGGGAGAGCCTTTTTAGTAGACTTGGACAAACTAGTTAGGTGTTCACCCACTCTCTAAGTTTAGAGACAATTAGGGTTTGGAAGGAGGAAGGACTAAGGAGAAGGGAGCTCTACAACTATTTCTATTTTTTTCTCCTTTAGCTTCGACCAAGGTTGGTACCCATGCCATAGATCTTATTGCACTTTCTCAACGATGCTTGTTGTTGTTCATATTGTGCTAAAATTCATATCATGTTTTTGTGTTGAGATTGTTAGTATGTGTCATTATTGTGATGGATTTCTTGTGCAAATTTCTTTCTTTTTTTTGGGTGTATGAATGTTAATGGGTTTGAAGGCTTCACTCACCCTTGGGAGGGAAGAGATGCCTTGGGTGAAGGGGTTAGTTGGGCTCAATATTGAAGTTGAGAGATTTTACTCTTGTAGAGGGTTTTTTTGTTCATGGAGTATGGGCTCCATTGAAGCCATATGCCCTGGTTGTTATTATGGGAGGTATAAGTGTATTGATGTGATGAGGAGGATGTATTTTGATAGCCTTGAAGAGGCATTATTAAATTGTGTATTTATAGGTGTATCTAGATATGTCATTCTCCTCTTTGGAGAACCCACCTTCAACCATTTTTTACATGATTCCAATTGTGAATCATTTTTTTAAACCTTGAAGGGAGTTATATTTGTTGTAATGTTATATTTATGCATTTTTTTTGAATTACAATTAGCCAAAACTAGGGGACTAGCCCTTATACAATCAAACTAGTCCACAACTAGCAGAAAACCATCAACCATAAATACCCCCAACCACTTAATAAAACAAAAACAAGATTTATAAGCATAATTAAAAGAGTATCAATAGGCCTAACATACATACCACCTATGGGTATGTGCAGGATCATGGTGTGCCAAAAAGTCGCGATCTGAAAAATATGTAGTTCTGAAATGCCTCAAAGAATTTCAAAATATATTCCAACTTTTTTCCCACCCATCCTGATACTAAATGAAAACAATTAATACCTTTATAATTCATACTATATCTTTCGATACCAACCTTATATGGTCATCTTTAAAACATCCCAAAAATGTGTTTTTGGCATGTTCTTATGTGTTTTTTACTTCAAGCATGTAGCTGACGACTTTTTTTAACCAAAATTTGATGTAATGAAAAAGGTTTCTTAAGAATGTTCTTAGCTTTTCATAAATGTAAGGCTTGTCAAATTACAAGTTCAATAAGTAATTATTGCTTATTTTCTAATGGAGTTAGCTACAAAGTGCTGATTGACATACTGGTTGAAAAATAGCTATAACTTTCAAACCGTATAAGATTTGCAAAATCCAAAAGATGCATCACATTCTATGCTTTGAATAGTATAAGGAAAAAAAAAGAAAAACTTAATTTTGATTATTTTTGAACTAGTTAAGGTGGCCAGACACAAGAGTTTTTTAATTCTAAAAATAGTATAGTAGAAAATTCATAATTAATTATTTATTTGGAATAAAATTTCCCAAAAATATGTGTTACATCAAAGCATGAGTCTAATTTTTATATCTAAAATTATATTTAAAAATATTATCATTTGATTATGATTGAGGTGGTCAGACATACACCTACTTTTTATTTTTGCCCTGAAAATTTTGTAGTACTGCATTAAAATCCAAACTTTTGACCAATCAAATAATTTTTTCTCTAGATAAGGCCTTGTTGTTTAGAAACTAAATTCAACTTCCTATAGATTATTTTCTTACAACTTTTTGATATAAAGTCTAGAACCACTTTAAAATTATGTGTCAAGTTCACATAACCCTGATTTGTTGGTTTTTCACTGCCACTTAAGGCCATAGTTTGGCACACCATGCTCCTGCACATACTCCTATATTAAAACTAGAAAAACAACAAAAAAAATTATGCATTTTTATTGCTTGAGTGAAACCTATTTGAGCCTTGTTTCCCTAGCTCGGTGGGTGGCTTCTTAGAAGCCTGGGATGGGAGGTGAACCCCCATGGTTCTTGTGTAAATGATTTTGTAGGTTTTGTACTCTTGGAATCCAAGAAGAAACTAGGGTCAATCCCTTGTATTTCTAAAGAAAAAAATAAAATAATGTCCTAGTGTAATTGTTGATAGGATGATATCTTCTTCATGTCTTTGATGCAAAGTATTTGTAAAGAAAAACATCCACTGTTGTTTTGTTGTATTATGTTGCAGAAATAAGATCTCCCACTTAGGTATATTTGTAGAAGCAATGGTTTCATGAGGAAGCTAGGAAATTTTAGATATTACCATATGTTTTTGTGTTGTAAGGTTTAATGAAATGCATTAGATGTAGTGAAATGGAAGATAGTCATGGTTGAATGTAAAGTAGACTCATTTCAAAGGATATTCAATATTTTGATAATTATGTCTTGAATAGGCATTGTTGGTATCATTATCAATTGAATCACAAGTAAGCCAAGAGAATATATTTCAATTAGAATGTTCATAAAAAGAAATTCCCGTATGTATGAGGTTATTAAGATATGTCATTTCAGTTCCATTATTCATAGAAAATAGTAGTATATTAGTTCCATGCTTGATCATGTTTCAATTCATTTCATGTTTTAAATGATTGTTCAATTGATTCCCAAATGCATACTAAATCTAGGTGTTTACATTGAAATCTAAAAGTAGGATCATATTACTACCAGCCCAATATGTTAAACATCAATCTTGAAATAAGGGGATGAATCAACTTCATAGACTTAGATAAGAAAATAGGCCTGTACATGGAATAGGCCTCTACATGAATATTAGTTGTCCGAATTTTTTATGGAGTGGGAAATAAATTCCCTCCCTATTACAAACAAGTACAATAATGAAATGAAGAGAATATTCCATCTTGTAAAGGTTCATCTAAATAAATAATGACATTCTCAAATTTAAATAAACACTATAACAAATAATCCCATGGCTAGAGTAAAAGGGGAAATAACTTTCAAAAAGAGTCCATATGTATTTATTTACATAAAGCCTATCCGAGATACACCCTTCTTGAAAAGGAACATATTCAAATTTTTTAAAAATGAAATACAGTATATAGAACATATAAAACATGTTAAACAACAACAAAAATAAATAAATGAGAGGGGCCTCGGGATCGACCACTCCCCACATAAAGGCTGAGACACCTGACATGCCATCACCATGTTTCCACCTCGTGAGAACTTAAGAACTATAACATGCCAAGAATTACTCCCCATGAGGAGGGATGTGTTTGAAGAGAGAATTATTCCCAAGGCACCCTATAACCAAAAGACCTAGGTCATGACAAGCTTAATATTCTTCATGCCACCCCATGCATGCAACACCCACCAACTCAGCTATATTGGAATTCGGTTGACTAGGGTCCCATGAAAAGCAAGTGATAAAGGCCCTTTGTTTTTAAAAGGGAGTGCATGTGAGGCATGCTAGTCTTGGATCTCTTGCCAATTAGTACATTTAGGGAAAATAGAGAAGAAACTTAAAGAAAAGTGCTTGGTACAATCAATAGCATGTGGATACTGGATAGGGATTAGTGAGGGGTTGATGGATTGGGAGTTGGGTTGTTCATCATTAGGATAGTTAGTGGTTAGAATAGTTGTTAGTTATTTGAGTTAAGTGGAGTGTAACGTAGTTCATTAGGAATTATAATAGTAACTGGTGTAAATTGAATAGTAAATTAGATTTTTAAATATTAAAGTAGATAATAAATGATGGATTTAAAATTTATTAGTAATTCGGTTATATGTAAGTTAGTAAGGAAGTTAATGTTAGTAGCTAAATAGATGGTGGTTGTTTAATATGGTTTAATAATCACATATATTTTATTATTATGGATCACTTATGTAAAATAATATTTCTATTATAAATTAGTTAGTAATATCATTATTATTATATGTTAATCAACATTTGTGATGCAGGAGCATCCAGAGGTATAAGGGCAATCCTGTGTCACCCAAAAAAATGTACTTAGACTTAGTTTCTATTTTATGTCTTTACATTTTTGGATACCCATTTGGCTCAAATAAAGGTTCCAACTCTCATAGTTCAACTATCAGTGCATTTGAAAATCCCGAAAAAATAGAAGCATGCAATTTGACCATCATTTTGGTGACCTAGAAGGTGTGACTTGGCCAGATGAATGTAATCGAGATTTAGAGTATTCCAAAAAAAGAATCAGGTCAAAAGGCCCCACGGTTTGAAAGTTATTGCAATTTTTTGGGTTTTGGAGACCCCCTAAGAATGCTTCAAAGTCAGGTTTAGGGCATTAAATGACCTCGAAAAGGGTCAAAAAATGGGGGACAAGTAAAGCTTTTCCATAGGGCTATAGAGCACTTCGAGAGCTTTCCGAAAATGTAAATGGTTCATCAATCAGAGTTACGGTTCAAAAGTTATGCCTCCCGAAAGTTTGGCTACCGTTTTTGGATTCTTCTAGAATTGCACCGACTTCTAATGCAGCTTTCGGAACCTTCTATTTTGTTGGTGGATGCCTACTAGCACTTTCTAGAATGTACTCCTAGTCCTTAACCCTCCGGGGTCTATTTAAGGAGATTTTTGGCATTGTAAAAGGCAGTTCGGATTGGAGCTTGAGAGGAGGTGCTAAAAGAGAAATATTCTCCAGATTTATGTTACTGTAAGCCCGCAGGGCATGTTTTGAGTTTATTTTCTCTGCACTATTTGTACCAGCTTATTTTCTCAGTTAATATAATTTCCCCTTTCTATTGTGTCTATTCTGGTTGTTGGGTTGTGTCTCCATCAAGTGGTATCAGAGCTGGTTTTTCTGAGTGTGTAGACAGAGCACCGACTGTGAGGCAGTTTGCACCAGGACTGTGTGGTTGTGGGTTCGAGTTAGAAGATGCCTCCATGAAGAGAGCGTGGTGGAAGAGCCAGAGCTGTTGATCCTAAGGAGGTTAGAGCCCTCCAGAGACAGGTACAAGCATTGCAAGAGGAGCTTCGTAGAGGAGCAAATATTGCCGCAGATGACAATAGTGAGGATGACAATGAAGAGGAAGTAATGGAAGTTGACGGGGAAGTTCTGAATCCTGTAGAGGAAAGGCTTTTTAGGGCCATTTCTAGGTTTGGGAAAAGACCTACAATTGAAGTGGGTATATTTTTGGGAAATTTGAAACCAGATGAGTTGATCGATTGGATCAATGAACTGGACGAATACTTTGAGTATGAGGATATAAGGGACCCAGATAGGGTTAAGTTTGCAAAGGCCAAACTAAAAGGCCATGCCAAAATCTGGTGGCAAGAGATTCAACTGGAAAGACTTAGAAGAGGAAAGGAGAAGATCACAAGATGGGATCGCATGGTGGACAAATTGAAGAAGCAGTTCATTCCTGTGGACTACGAGCTTGATCTGTTTAAGAAGATGCATGGGTTAAAGCAAGCAGGAAGATCAGTCCAAGAATATACAGAGGAGTTTTACCGACTCCTGATTAGAGCGGGGCATGCAGAAGCAAATAAGGAGAAGGTTGCTCATTATATCAGTGGGTTACGACCTAGCATCCAGGAAGAACTAAGTCTGGTAAGAATGACCAGCGTTGAAGAAGCATACCAGTTTGCCCTACGAGTTGAAGAGAAGCTGAGTAAAAGGTTTGAAGGAAGACAAAGAGGGTGTGGTCAAGGAGGAAGGGGAAGCGGTAGATCATCTGGAGGCCGCAATGAAACTCAAAAGAAAAATGAAGATGAGGGTACTAGCAGGAACCAGAGGAATGAGGGTTTCAACCGCTCCCATGATCAAGACTTTGGAAATCAAAGAGGAAGAGGTAGAGGACATGGGCAAGGAAGAGGAGGCTTTCGTGGTACCTGTTTCCATTGCAATGAAGAAGGTCATCGTGCCTTTGAATGCCCTCAACGACAAGGAAGGACAAATAGGAGAGCTGAGGGCCAAGCTAGGGTTGCTCATGTGGATGAGGATGCACAATCATCACATTCAGAGGATGCAGAAAGAGGAGAGACCTTGGTAAATGAAAGAGTCCTACTAAGTGGTGAAAATGAACCAGGATAATGGAGGAGCTTGTTCCGTACCAGATGCAAGTGTGAGGATAAATTTTGTGATGTGATCATTGATGGTGGTAGCACTGATAACTTGGTATCCGAAGAAATGGTCTCTAAGCTGAAGCTCAAGAGGGAGAAACATCCCCAGCCCTATCGGATTCCTTGGGTAAAAGATGATCATAAGGTCCTGGTAAGTGAACAATGTTTAGTAAAATTCAAAATTGGGAGTTACCATGATGAAGTTCTTTGTGATGTTATTTCGATGGATGTTTTCCATCTATTGTTGGGTAGACCATGGCATTTTGATAGACATGCAATACATGATGGACATGCAAACACATACTCTCTGACAAAGGATGGAGTTCGCCAAAAATTGAAGCCCATGAAAAAGGAAGGTGAAAAGGTATGTAGCAGTGCTAGGATTTGTCTTGTTGATGGAAGGAAGTTTTTAGATGGCATGAAACATCAGCACATGTGCTATGCTTTGATTCCTAGAAAAGATAAAGAAGGTAGTAGTGAAATACCATTTGAAGTTTCAGATTTACTAGGAGAATTTGGAGATATTATCTCTAATAATGTTCCAGATGGATTGCCACCAGTAAGGCAAATCAGTCATCAAATAGATCTGATTCCAGGAGCTAGTTTGCCTAACAAGGCTGCTCACAAGATGACTCCTACTGAAACAGAGGAGCTAAATAGACAGGTTCAGGAGCTGTTGAGGAAGGGCTTGATTCGAGAGAGCCTAAGTCCATGTGCAGTACCTACAGTACTCGCACCAAAAAAGGATGGAGAGTGGAGGATGTATACAGATTCCCGAGCTATAAATAGGATAACCATCAAGTACCAATTTCCTTTGCCAAGTATGGATGATCTTATGGACTGCTTGAGTGGAGCTGAGTACTTCACAAAGATAGATCTGAAGAGTGGCTATCATCAAATATGGATTCGTGAAGGAGATGAGTGGAAAACAGCCTTCAAGACCAAGGAGGGTCTTTATGAGTGGTTAGTCATGCCCTTTGGATTGACAAATGCCCCAAGCACCTTCATGCGGCTCATGAATGAGGTACTTAAGAAGTTTTTGGGAAAATTTGTTATTGTCTATTTGGATGATATTTTAATTTTCAGCAAGACTTTGGAAGAACATTTACTGCATATTCGTAGTGTCTTTGAAAGGCTAAGGGAAGAGAAATTGTTAATTAATCTAAAGAAGTGTGTCTTTGCAAAAAGGGAGTTAGTCTATTTGGGATTTTTTATATCACCTGAAGGTCTCAAAATGGATCCAGAGAAGGTAAAAGCCATCTTGGAATGGCCTACTCCAAGGTCTGCTACTGAGGTAAGATCATTTCATGGTCTGGTTAGTTTTTACAGAAAGTTTATTAAGAATTTCAGTGGCATATGTGCACCTCTAACTGATACAATAAGAGGGGATAGAAAAGAGTTCAAATGGACTGCAGCAGCTGCGAGAAGTTTTGAATTGCTAAAGAAGAAGGTGACTGAACAGCCTGTGTTGGAACTTCTAGATTTCAGAAAAGTATTCCAGGTGGATTGTGATGCTAGTGGTAGCGCTATTGGGGCTGTATTAAGCCAAGAAGGTAAGCCTATTGCATATTTTAGTGAAAAATTGAATGATGCAAAGAAGAAGTATTCTATTTATGATCAAGAGTTCTATGCAATAGTTCAAGCCTTAAAGAAATGGAGGCATTATTTATTGCCAAAGGAATTTGTTTTGTATACTGATCATCAGGCATTACAGTACCTAAATAGCCAAGGTAAATTGAATCAGAGGCATATGAAATGGGTAGAATTCTTGCAGAGTTATACATTTGTGTTGAAGCATAGAAGTGGAAAATCTAACAGGGTTGCAGATGCATTAAGTAGGATACAGCTATTGCTTACAACAATGCAGGTTGAAGTAGTTGGGTTTGATGAACTCAAGAATTTGTACCCCGAGGATCCTGATTTTGCTGAAGCATGGAAAGCTTGTAAAGAACCTGTTGCTGTAGATAGAACCAAGTGGTTAGACTATTTGATTCAGGATGGCATGTTGTTCAAAGGTAGTCAATTGTGCATTCCAAGGAGTTCCATGAGGGAAAATCTGATTAAGGAGAAACACAGTGGAGGGATGGCAAGACATTTTGGTCGGGATAATACCATTGCCATTCTTAGAGAACATTATTTTTGGCCTCAAATTACACAGAATGTGAAGAAGTTTGTACAGAGTTGCTAGGTTTGTCAAGTTGCAAGGGGTTTAGTCAAAATACTGGCCTATATCAGCCATTTCCTGTTCCATCAAGGCCATGGGAGGACATAAGTATGGATTTTGTTCTTGGATTGCCAAGGACACAAAGGGGTAATGACTCAGTGTTCATGGTGGTTGATAGGTTCTCCAAAATGGCACATTTCATTCCATGCCACAAAACTCATGATGTTGTCCATATTGCAGACTTGTTTTTCAAAGAGGTGGTAAGACTTCATGGTCTTCCAAGGAGTATAGTTTCTGACCGAGATACTAAATTTGTGGGGTATTTTTGGAGGACATTGTGGAAGAAGTTGAGAACAGACTTGAAATTTAGTTCCACGCATCACCCATAGACTGATGGCCAAACAGAAGTGGTAAATAGAAGTTTGGGCAATTTGCTGAGATGTTTAGTTGGGGATAAGCCCAAGGGATGGGATTTGATTCTACCACAGGCAGAGTTTTCTTATAATAACTCAGTAAATAGGAGTACTAGAAAATCACCATTTCAAATTGTATATGGGAATAGCCCAAGGACTGCACCAGAATTGAGGAAGATAGAACAAGGGGAGAGAACAAGTGCTGAAGCTGAAGAATTTGCTGAACACATCAAGCGTTTACATGAGGAAGTTCAAGCACACATTATCAAGATGAATCAAGAGTATAAAGCTAGGGCTGATGCAAGGAGAAGACATAAGGAATTCCAAGTAGGGGATCTTGTCATGGTGCACTTACGAAAAGAAAGATTTCCAGTTGGTACTTACAACAAGCTGAAAATGAAGAAATTTGGCCCCTGCAAAATTTTGAAGAAACATAACTCAGGAAATGCATATGAGGTGGAGCTGCCAGATGGTATTCACATTTCTCCCATTTTCAACATTGCAGATTTGACAGAGTATCATGATGATGGTGCAGATGAGGAGCTGGTTTTAGAGCCGTGTCCAATTCCTGCTTCTAAGAAGGAGGAGATAGAAGACATTCTAGATCATCGTGTGGGTAGGAGTACCAGAAACAGGTAGTATGAAGAGTATTTGGTCAAATGGAAAGGACGGCCAATTGAGGACTCAACTTGGATTTCAGCAGCTGAGGTTTCCCATTTGGGATTTCCTCTACCATCCATAAAGTGACAGGGTCACTTTTCAATCTACCCTGGGTGTCTGATGCAGGAGCATCCAGAGGTATAAGGGTAATCCTGTGTCACCCAAAAAAATGTACTTAGACTTAGTTTCTATTTTATGTCTTTACATTTTTGGATACCCATTTGGCTCAAATAAAGGTTCCAACTCTCATAGTTCAACTATCAGTGCATTTGAAAATCTTGAAAAAATAGGAGCATGCAATTTGACCATCATTTTGGTGACCTAGAAGGTGTGACTTGGCCAGATGAATGTAATCAAGATTTAGAGTATTCCAGAAAAAGAATCAGGTCAAAAGGCCCCATGGTTTGAAATTTATTGCAATTTTTCAGGTTTTGGAGACCCCCTAAGAATGCTTCAAAGTCAGGTTTGGGGCATTAAATGACCTCGAAAAGGGTCGAAAAATGGGGGACGAGCAAAGCTTTTCCATAGGGCTATAGAGCGCTTCGAGAGCTTTCTGAAAATGTAAACAGTTCGTCAATCGGAGTTACGGTTCAAAAGTTATGCCTCCCGGAAGTTTGGCTACCGTTTCTGGATTCTTCTAGAATTGCACCGACTTCTAATGCAGCTTCCGGAACCTTCTATTTTGTCGGTGGATGCCTACTAGCACTTTCTAGAATGTACTCCTAGTCCTTAACCCTCCGGGGTCTATTTAAGGAGATTTTTGGCATTGTAAAAGGCAGTTCGGATTGGAGCTTGAGAGGAGGTGCTAAAAGGAGAAATATTCTCCAGATTTATGTTACTGTAAGCCCGCAGGGCATGTTTTGAGTTTATTTTCTCTGCACTATTTGTACCAACTTATTTTCTCAGTTAATATAATTTCCCCTTTCTATTGTGTCTATTCTGGTTGTTGGGTTGTGTCTCCATCAATTTGTTGTATGTATTATATATATATATATATATATATATATATATATATATATATATATATATCTATGAGTTGTCATAGCTATTAATATTTAATGAGTATTCATTTGTGAATCGAGAACATATGAATGTAATACTGTTATACAACCCAAATGTATTAAGTAATTAGTGAGTAAGTAGCAACATTGGTTTGTAGCTATTTGGAATTAAAATAAATGTGTAAGTTACTTATAAGCTAATAGGAAGCTAGTACAATCCCATGTTTGCAAGTTAGTCAAATTCTTAATTGAGGTAACAAGATGATAGCTAGAATTAGTTAGTGTAAAGTTAATTAGGGAGGTTATCACTTTTAGATTTTTAGGATATGGTTAGGATTTTAAAAGGATGTGGATAGTCAAGGATTATATATATATATATATATATATATATATATATATATATATATATATATATATATATATATATATATATATATATATATAGTTGTGTGTTAGTAGTAAGAATTTGTTTACAAGAAGCATTTGTATTTAGGGTTTTGGATACAATTGTAGTCACCCAGTATGCCCTTTTGTATGAAATAAATAAATGTATTAGAGTAAATTATTATCTCATTAAAATGCAATGTTGATAATCATCAATGAAATATGATGTTAAGGCTTGACATGTCTTAGTTTGTATAAATATATTTGTAAGAGGTGCTTATATCATGATTAGAGATCACTTTGATCAGTATATTGCAATAGGTTATAATTATAATTGTTAGGCATTCCAAAATCCTAGTCATTTGATAACCTAGTTGGTTATGTACAATTCCATATGTGAATTATTAAGTTTTATCTTCTAAAAAAAATTTAAAAATGTAGTTGTGTTTTTTCCTTGTAAATTTTTGGCATGACACCTTTCAAGGATCTCCCAATCTTTCATCCTCCTTTTATACTTATTTCTATTTGAGGGTTTCCAACACCTACATTGACCACCCATTTAATTTCTATTTATGTTAAAAACTAGGGAGAAATCACATAGAAAGTTCATAATGTAATGCAAATAGGAAACTATGTTCCTCAAAACAACACACAATGTGTGTAAAAAAAAATGGTCTCATTATTGAAAATTACATCCTTTCTCCTTTCCTTACATCTTGGAATCAATAAAAAATCACTTCTTAATACACCCATCCTTGCTATTAATCACACATTCTTTCCCATTAATGATATTGTAACTAATACAAGACATGGCATCCATGGGTAGCTTGTCATCACCCCTCCAAATAATATTTCCTTCACACTTTACCTCCACATTATCAAGAACATCAACCACCATATTGGACTTGTGATAGAAATGGAAAATTTAATAATCTTCCATAGAATTTAAGATATCAATAGTATTTTTCATAATATTTTTAATGTTCCAAGATGGTTTAGAGGTACCATTCAAGTAATTGATAATGTTCAAGGAATCTCCTTCCAACCAAAGCTTAGATTTTCCCCGGTCTTTAGCATTTTTGGTTATCTAAAAAGAGGTCACTACCTCAGTGACATGGTTAATCTTAATTCCCAAGGGGACAAACACCACAACAAGTATTTTTATTTATAGTTATATTTACTCTTCAACATTATTAGTTTAATTTCATATGGAAGTTATGAATTGATTATAGATATTTAGTTTTGGGGAAAAAATTGTAAAATTTTTATTCACCTCCCCATCTTTGTATGTCCTATTTCTAACAATAGCTATTAGAGTACAATTAATCTAAGAAGGTCTAATATATTGAGTAATATCCCAATGAATATAAAATAGTTACGAAAGAACCTAGAGGACACTCTTCAGAAAATTGATAGTATTATTATTGAAGAAATAGATACTTTGAAAGACATATATGAAGATGCTAAAGATTACATTGGAAAGCTAAAAGATAAGATATATTATAGATGTCCAAGAAAGAGCCTAAAGATCATATCTGGGTAAGTGATGAGGTTTCAAGAGTGAAGAAAGAAAACAAGATCCTAATGCAAGAACTGAAGATTAGTATTTTGAAGTTAAGCTTGAAGGATGATGATGGTAAAGTTGAGTCAAATTTCAAAGATGAAAATGCAAACCTAAGATCCAACCTTACGAAAGTGGCATCTACGATTGATTCTACAAAGTTAAAATATGCCAAACTTGAGAAGTATAATAGTATTATGAAAGGAGATTTAACCTACTCAAAGAAACATCTTGAGAAGTTTTACACTAGCAGAGAAACTCTTGATGAATAGATCTTTATATAGAGACCTCTTATGATAAGATAGGTCTTGGGTATCTTGGAGAAAAGTTAGCTAATAAGTCTGAAGCTAGGAAATAACTAGATCTTGTGATCTATCATCTTGGATATAAGATAATCATAACAAGGTTGAGCCAAGTCAGTCTAAAGAAGTACCTAGGCTTGTTGAGCAAGTTAATTAGTTTGAGAAAGTTGATGCACCTAAGCAATCTGAGAAAGCTAAATTAAAGAAAGAAATGAGGAAATAATTCGATGATAGATTATATGTATGCAATGAATTTGGTCATATGAAAATTGATTTTATAGGTAAGTTATTTAAACTAATTTTTGGTTATTGACATAATTGTCATGGTTTTGGTCATAGAACAATAAATTATAGAAAGCCTAAATTTCATAATAATAATAATGGTAGAATGTTTAGAGGTGCTAACCCTAAAATAAATCAACCTATTGGACGAACCAATTTTATGAGGAATGGTATTATGTGTTATAGGTGCAACAACTTTGGACATATTGATAGAAATTGTAGAGCACACATTGATAAGTCAAGACCTAGATATGGAAACAATGTTAGTAACTAATAATTATCTATTTGACCAACTTATTATATAAGAAAAACCTTGGGAATTATATATAATGCCACACTAAGCATAACCGAAAGAATTGAAAAACAAAGATCAAAAACCATAAACGCAATAATTTTTTTTAATCAAGTTAATACAAATACAAATACGCAGATTGAACCATTCTCAATCTGAAATCCTCAATAAGAAATATAATATCATCTAAATATGTTTACATAATGATGCTGAAACAAATCGAGTTCAGTACAATAATGTAGTACAACATCATTTCTAAACACCTATGTCCAACATAGGGACCCTAATGCTATTTCAAATAGTAACTTCAATAGTCATCTTCAATTACTTGCTAAAAAATCTTGAAGCACCTGGAAAACAAACAAAAATGCAACACAACACAACACAATAGGGGGCTCAGTACACACTGAGTTGAAAAGCGTTATCCACCTGCATACATGTTAGAATGAACATATACAGAACCATAATGTAGATATCTGATACACTTAACATAGTGCAGTTCCAAAATTAATATGCAAGAAGTAAACATTTACTAAATCATGCAAAATTAAATTCGCACTAAGAATAACTCATAAATGAAGCATATGTATACTGAGGTGTCATCGTCATGGCACTAAGATTCTGCATCCATGTATGGTATGCTCATAGTCAACACATAACGGTATTCTCTATTATACTTGTCAATGACAGAATAGAGATATGCCTTGTTCTCTGTACTTAAACATATAGGTTTAAGTCATAGGTAAGGCCAATTATCAACTAAAACTAACACTAAACATTAAATTCTTAAAATATTGTTAAACAGAAGTAGTGGTCAGGCATGAAACCCTCCCCCACTAGGTTTTGACTTTCTCTTGGAAGTCAGCAAACAAGTACAGATGCGCTGCTCTCATCAATTCTAAATCCTCCCAGGTAGCAATTGTTTCATCATTGGGGTCCCATAGGACCTTTACCTACTTTATTTCTCTTCCTCTTAAACTCATAGTTCTACTTTGCATGATCTACATTGGTTCCAACATGATCTGTCTATCCAAAATCTGCAAATGTTTCCAATCCAGGATGTGAGCAATGTCAGGTATATACTTATGCAAAACTGAAACATGAAATACATTATGAATGCGTGAAAGACTTGGTGTTAAGGAAAGTTTATAGGCAATAGGTCCAATCTATTCTAGAATTTCAAACGGACATACAAATCGTGGTGCTAACTTGGATCCCTTTCCATAACGAATTGGACTTTTATGCAGCCTTACCCGAAGAAACACTTTATCACCAACCAAGAATTGACGGTCAATCCTATGCTTATCACCATATTTATTTTGTCTATCCCAAGTAGTAATAAGGTGTTCTTTTATCCTCTTCACCTACTGCTCTAAATCTTGCAACATATCAGGTCCTAAAAGAGTCCTGTCTTCCAAATTATCACAGCTAAGAGGCATCCTACAAGGGCTACCATACAATGCTTGAAATGGTGCCATACCTATGGAACTGTGATATCC
Organism: Cupressus sempervirens; assembly: GCA_028749045.1. Lineage (NCBI taxonomy): Eukaryota > Viridiplantae > Streptophyta > Pinopsida > Cupressales > Cupressaceae > Cupressus > Cupressus sempervirens. The sequence continues at coordinate 299,509,864 of CM053786.1, read as the reverse complement.
ATTATTATACATGAATTCTACCAAGTGTAGGTGCTCCTCCCATTTATTCTATCTATCCATTACATACATTCTAAGCATGTCCTCCAAAATCTGGTTGGCACGTTCAATTTGTCCGTCGGTCTCTGGGTGATAAGCTAAACTTAAATTTAGCTGAGTACCTAACTCTCACTGCATGGATTTCCATAGAGACGAAGTAAACACTGGATCCCTATCAGAAATCATCTTTTTAGGAATTCCATGTAACTTAACTATCTGTTCCATATGGGATGATCTAACATGAATAAAATGGGCAACCTTCAAAAATTGGTCCGCTACCACCATAATAGCATCATGCCTATGAGCTATCATAGGAAATCTAGTAATAAAATCAATAGAAACGGTGTCGCATTTCCATTCTGGAATATTATGTGGCTACAATAATCCTGCAGGGTGCTGATGTTCAGCCTTAACCCGCTGATATTCCAAGCATCGAGCCACAAAATTTGCTATGTATCTCTTCATTCTGGGCCAATAATAATGCTGCTTAAGGTTAGCATGCATTTTCTTGACACCTGAATGAGCTGAATATGGTGCTTTGCGGGCCTCAAACATAATCAAATTTCTCAAATCACCCAACTCAGGAACATACACACTCCCTCTATACAGCAGTAAACCTTTAAATTTTACTGAATACCCCTCAAAATGCCCTTCCAAGATGCTACCACTATCAATAATAGCCTTAACATCCTGAAACCAATGATCTGCGAAAAGGTTCTAAAAAATCTTATCCTTAAGATCCACTGTGAGGATTAGAGAAGATAATTCATGTCATCTTCTACTAAGTGCATCAGCAACCATGTTCTCCTTCCCTTGCACATAGTTAATCTCAAAGTCGTATTCACACAGGAGCTCCATCCATCTTCGCTACCTAGCATTGAGGTCTAGTTGTGTGAAAAGATACTGAAGGCTTCGATGATTAGAATGCAACTGAAAACATTGCCCCAGAAGAAAATGTTGCCACTTGATCAAAGTATGCATAATCGTAGAAAGTTCGAGATCATGAGTAGGGTAATTCACCTCATGACTCTTTAGCTTTCTAGACTCATAAGCTATAACACGTCCCTCTTGCATCAAAATTGCCCCTATGCCATCCAAGGATGCATTAGTACAAATGACAAACTCCTTAGCTAAATCAAGGACTGCCAAAACTGGTGCATTGGTCAAACATTCCTTAAGTTTCTGAAATGCTACCTCGCACTCCTCTATCCACACAAATTTATTCCCTTTTCTCTGAAGAGATGTGATAGGATGCGCTATTTTGGAGAAGTTTGACACAAATATGTGGTAATAGCTTACTAAGCCCATGAAACTTCGAACCTCAGACACATTCGTAGGTGCTTACCAATCTACAATAGCCCAAATTTTGGATGGATCTATAGAAATTCCATCCCATGAAATGATATGCCCTAAGTAGAAAATCTTCAATTTGAAGAATTTGCACTTCTCAGGATTAGCATATAGTTTGTTCCTACGAAGGCATTCCAAAACCTGCTCTAAATGTTGCTCGTGCTCCTCAGCAGTGTTGGAATACATCAAAATATCATCCAAAAAAATTAGTACAAACTTATCTAGGTAAGTTCTAAACACACCATTCATAAGGCTCATGAAGACAGAAGGTGCATTTGTCAACCCAAAAGGTACCACTGTGAACTTGTAGTGTCCATATCTGGTGCGAAAAGTTGTCTTATAAATATTAGCTTCTTGGATTCTAAGTTGATGATACTCAGATTTTAGATCAATCTTTGAAAAGACTCAAGCACCCTTGACTTGGTCAAACAAGTCATCAATTCTAGGGAAAGGATACCTATTCTTAATAGTGACCTTGTTTAACTGTCTATAATCGATACAAAGTCTAAAGGAGTTGTCTTTCTTCTTGACAAAGATTACTGGAGCACCCCATAGCGAAACACTAGGATGAATCAAACCTTTCTCCAAAAGCTCCTCCAACTAAAATTTAAGTTCAACCAGCTCTTGAGCTATCATTCTATATGGAGTCTTGGAAATTGGTTCTATTCCTGGCACTAAATCGATTTGAAAATCAATTTCTCTTCTCAAAGCCATTCCTGGCATCTCCTCAACAAAAACATCCAAAAACCTCTGCAAGACTGGATGATCAAGAGAAGAACCTCTAACTATGGAATCTTCTAAGTAATTTACCAAAATGGCAAACAAACTGCAACCTTTTTTAACACACCTTGCTAATTTCTTGGTTGAAATAGTCTGCAAAGAGATGGGTCTCTTGTTTCCAGCAATAACCCTAGCTGATCCAAGATCATCTACGCAATGAATTGTCTTATCCTTGCAATTCAAAATGGCTTGATGTTGTTCTAACCAATCCATACCCAAAACTATGTCATATGATCCTAAAGGTATAAGCCTAAGGTTCACTGAAGTAGTGAAAGATTTCATATGAATCTTACAGTCAGGAGCAACAATATCAACGTTCACCTTGGATCCTGATGCTAACTCCACTTGCCATTTATCCCTTGCCCTAACTACAGGAATTCCACTATTTGCAACTAAAGTAGAAGAAATAAATGAGTCTGTAGCTCCAGAGTCAAATAAAATAGATACTTTCATACCTTGAGTATTACCCTGAGCTTCAATAACCATGTTCTGGTGTTTGGCCTGCTTCTGATCCAGGGTTGCAAAGATATGATGGTTCCTGGCAGAATCCCCAACTGTCACTTTAGACCTAGCTAGCTTAGGTCCAACCTTCAGCTTGTCCCAATTAGGGAAATGAGATTGATAATGACCTAACTATCCACAATGAAAACAATCAATAGATTTCCTGAATCCCATGTTTTGACCTGAAGGATTAGGAGATGGCTTATTACTTTGTACACTCTGAGTTGGTTGAGATGGTCTAGGCTATTTTGAACCCTTCGAGTTCTTATCGAACTTTCTCTTCTTGAATTTCCCACCTAAAAATCCTAATTTTGAACTACCCTGTGGAGGCTTTTGATTCTGACTAACATCTGGAGTAGGTGGATTCATGTTGGTTTTGTATGAAGCCCCATGATATCCAAACTTCATCTCAATCAGCTTTGCTCGCTTCGAAGCTTCCTACATAGTCAAAGTTATGAAAGTTCTCACTTCCTCCCCAATCTTGGGCATAAGCCCTCTGATGAAATGTTATATCATGGCCTTATCATTTTCATCCCACCCAAAAAACTTCTTAAGCTTGTAGAACCTATGTTCATAAGCTTCCACTATAGAGCCAGACTGCATAATCTGAAAGAACTCCTCTGCATGGGCCTGACACCAATATTCTGACATGAACCTCTCCTTAAAACCCTCAACAAAGAGTTCCCAAGTAACTAGAGAGATATCAATGCCCAGCTTCTCCAACTCCTGATCCCACCACAAGGAACCAAATCCTCTCAAATGCATAACTATCCATCTTACCTTCACGTTACTCAAGTAACAGTGTAAGAAAAAGCATCGCTCAATGTTTAGCAGCCAAGCTTCTGTCGCTGTACCCTATTCTGTACCATAAAATAATGGTCCTTTCATCCTGGAAAGATCCTTGAGCTGAGCTCTTGCCACTAGATCTTCCTCAACATGAAGGTTAATACCTTGCATAAGAGGTCTCCTATCATTTTCTCCCCCACCAAGAATCTGGTTATTAGCCTCAATATTATTGAGATGTTCTAGTATCCTCTGAAGTACCATAGCTTGATCTACTTGATTATCTTGGTTTTTTCCAGCCCCAGCATTTTGATCAAACTAATCATTCCCAGCAAAATTTTGGTGCCTAGGACCTCTTCCATGGCCCCTACCCCTACCTCTGCCTCTACTAGCAAGGTTATCCTCAGGAATGCCACATCCTTGAGCTCCTCTAGTGATGGGAGGCATGATAGCAACTTAAAACAATTAACAGTTAATAACACATTGATAACAGGTTAAACCCTATAACCTAAGAGTCCTGGTTATTCTAACCATGCTCTGTTACCAAATGTAATGCCACATTAAGCATAACTGAAAGAATTAAAAAACAAAGAACAAAAACCATAAATGCAATAAAAAAATTTTAATCAACTTAATACAAATACAAATACACAGATTGAACCATTCTCAATCTGAAATCCTCAATAAGAAATATAATATCATCCAAATATGTTTCCATAATGATGCTGAAACAAATTGAGTTCAGTACAATAATGTAGTACAACATCATTTCTAAACACCTATGTCCAACATAGGGACCCTAATGCTATTTCAAATAGTAACTTCAATAGTCATCTTCGGTTACTTGCTAAACAATCTTGAAGCACCTAGAAAACACACAAAAATGCAACACAACACAACACAACAGGGGGCTTAGTACACACTGAGTTGAAAAGCATTATCCACCTACATACATGTTAGAATGAACATATACACAACCATAATGCAGATATCTAATACTCTTAACATAGTGCAGTTCCAAAATTAATATGAAAGAAGTAAACATTTACTAAATCATGCAAAATTAAACTCACACTAAGAATAACCTGTAAACGAAGCATATGTATACTGAGGTGTCATCGTCATGGCACTAAGATTCTGCATCCATGTATGGTATGCTCATAGTCAACACATAACGATATTCTCTATTATACTTGTCAATGATAGAATAGAGATATGCCTTGTTCTCTGTACTTAACCATATAGGTTTAAGTCATAGGTAAGGCCAATTATCTTTCATATGTAATTAACCCACCCAATTTATTTTAAAATTATCATTGAATTAATGAACTGAAAATGATAAACCAAATTCAGCCACCTCGATATACGTTCATCATAGCTATTCTTAACATACACATCAAACAGATTTACAAAAGAAATGTACATACAACAGATATGAAATCAGTATACAGCATGATACTACATCCTTTAATCCATTTTTAACACATCTTATTTTTCCAAGTTTAAAGGTAAATATAGATAATTAAAAACAACAGAATCTAAACCTATAATATCAAGATTATTTAAATACAATTGAACTATTATCACAGCTCAATGATACTTACTGAATCTTCATACTATACATCTAGTTTCCTGCTGACCAAACCATTTATACTTAACTCCGACATGACCAAGATTCAAATCAAAATGCATATAATATTCTTGTTTAAATGACATATCATCAAACAAATATCAATCTTTGTCTCAAATCTTGAAACAACTTACATTACAATTATAAATTGATATTCATCTCTAAAATAAAAGATTTCTAATTTATAAAACTTTAATTTCCAAAACAACATATCAATGTTCATCAGAAAGCTTCATAACTCATTCAACTAATTTAATCATAACTGGTAGACTTCTCCAGGTCCAGTCTTAATTAAAGTTTTATACAAAAGAACATTAATAATGAAATCGTATATTTAACATTATTTCCAATATCCAATTGCAAGCTCTACTCTCGGACAAAACATAAGCTAATACCAATTTAGAATTTACACTAACTATTAGACAATATGCTACTGCCCATAACTAAAATCTTACAAACATACGAAACTACTATAAAACTTTTACCTTACCAAAACTTGTAATTGACTAGAATGAAAAACTACTATGTTTTAAGATGCACACATACTGTTCCTTATCATTTTCATTTTAAGCATCGAGTAACATCAGTTATGTGTTTTTAACTATCACAAGAATACATTATACAAATGTAAATGAAATTAGATCATATGCATAAATCAACAAAACAACAATTATTATATTAAGATACTTTTAAACACCTTTTAATGACTTAATGAGAAATTATGCTATCACTGTAATGCAACTAATATTTTCAAGTTTCTTCTTATCTATATGACAAAAAGACTACCCTGAGTTTCATACAGATATACAATAGTTCATAAACCCCCAATCAGTCATCAACAAGTATTGACCAGTTTAATTCTCATCATAATACAATGTTGATAAATGTTTAATTCAACATCCGTAATTTTCCTAATTTCATATATTTACCAATAGTTAATAATCAACTCGAACCACAAAACACTTCAATAGTAACTGGCCATCAATAACATATAAAAATCAATCACACCATATTGATATTCGCTAGTACAACATTATCTATGTTTCAAACTAACTGTTTGATGTATTGTTAGCCCTTGGTTTCATTTAGATATTCAACAATCATCTATGTTTTCAATTTCAAACATCTCAAACACCAAATATGACTTCTAATTCCTATGTTTTTAAAATATACATAGTGGGTTAAGCTTACAATGCACCTGTATCCATATTTCATAAGTCAAATTCGGGTTTCACACCTTCAAACTCAAACATACTGAATAATAATGGTAGAGCCCTATCATCATAAAAGTTTATTTGATATAATAATTATACTTATGGTCCATGAAAACTTATAAAAACATAAGAACAATTCCTTATGGGTTCAACTCGGTAACAATCATGTTAATAAAAACAATCAACACAAGTAATTGTATAAACTATTTTTACAAAATATCTGAGCCCAAACTATAACTTATTTCATAGCGTAATTGTGATCCACGTTGCAAGCCATATATATGACAGAATGTCAATATAATACATGAAGTTGAAACACACAAGTGATCTCATTTTACTAAACAGGGTATAGAAATCACAGCTAAACCCCAAAGAACATAGCAATACATAAAAAAAAGATATATATATAACCCATATCCAAATATGGATATAAATAGAACTCGGCACTTTTGCCCAACCCTGTTTACACCCATAGTTGGGTATCGACTAGTATATTTTATAACTGTAGCCTCTATGATTTCTTCAAGCAAAATTAACACCCAAAAATAGTAAAAGAATAGGTTAGGAAATGCCCCCCCTACCTCCAAATTTTAGAAGATGGAAAACTCAATACGATGCCCAGCAACCAAATTCGCTGCCAAAACCCCAATGCAAAGAAATCCAAACCACACTTCCAAAACTGGAAATACCAATATGCAAAAGAGATAAAGATTGATGAAGCAATACCCAACAATTCTCAGGCCCAAAAGTATAAATGCCTTTTAACAATATCCTCCATGATGCTGATTCAAAGCAACGTGCATCACAGATGCATACAGAACAGAGCATTGCGGCCAAATATCTGGCCCATTTCAACAAGAAAACCCAATTTGCATACAGAAAAGGTTGTCCAAACTTCACTGATATTATTCTTCATTAATATAGATTTAATACAACTAAACCATTTTCACCATGCCAAGTACAATGACATTCAACATTGCCACCGCCATATATGGCTTACGAAACAATGTACATAATACCTTTTCAAAGTAGTCAAAACCCATTTAGGGTTATATGTATTGTTTAAGAATATTAAACCTTTTTTTTTTTAATATATAATAAAACATAGAATGCAGTTTTCATCCAATCTAAAACATAACAAACATGACAATTACCCAAACAACATGTAATTATAGTTTCAAATCATAACATTCTAAGAAACCTTCAAAGCTAACAAATAGTTCTAAATAGGAATTATGTCCATCATAAGTCTCAAGTACCATATGACACAAAAATATAACCACGTTCTGCCAAAAAGACAACATATCAACTAAAACTAACACTAAATAGTAAAGTCTTAAAATACTGTTAAATAGAAGTAATGGTCAGGCATGACAAGAGACTTCATTAGAAACTTAGGAGAAGAATTGAGACTTGTACAATTAGTATGAGGTAGAGAATGATGTGAATAAGCTATGGTTAAGTGTTCATATTATTTGGATTTCACATATGAGTGTGTGAAGTAAATAAATTTCACAGGTAAAAAAGAATAGTTTTTTTGTTGATTGCATACTTACACAATTAATATAGATATAAATTTGATATGATTTAAAAGTTGAAATCAAGTTGTTGAGTACCATTTGATCGTCTGAGTGCTAAAGAAGATATTTGGAGTGAATTTAAGGAAAAAATGAAGTGCTCTAAGAAGAAAATTCAGCAAGCCCTAGTTTCATAGAATTGAGGTATTTATCACTTCTGTAGTCATAATTTGGAGTTTTAATCTTAAAGAATGACATCCCCAATAGTATGTGATGTTAGTGAGAGGCCTAGATATAAATTCAAGAAGCATCCCTATTTTTCAATAAAATACAATCCACTAGGAGAAATATCACAAGTTCCTAACAATTATTTGTCAAAAATAGGGAATACTTGATAATTTTGAGGAGGGAGGGGGGAAGGGTGAATCAATATTCTACAAACTTTAAAACTATATATTATTAATTACCTTATAACTTAAATATGAAAGGAAACTAATTAATCAAAAAAGTAAAAATAACCATGCAATAAGAGAAATCATAACACCATATTTTGTTAACTAGAGAAACCATGGCAAAGAGAAAACCCTAGTGGGGATGGTAACCACAAAATGATATACTAATAAAAAGTATCTAGTTAAAGATATCGACCCTATTAGGAGTCTATTACGTGCATATAGCATCTCAATCCTTGTTAGAGGACTAAAGAATTGTTAGAAGACTCAACCCTATTAGGAGTTCTTATATACATATACAAAATGTATGCAAGAAGAGTCCACTACCCAAACATGCACTACAAAATATAGTTCCTTGATACACAAGAATAGATACAAAAACCACTTTGTTTGCTACCAATATCTTCAATATCTAATATAGCTCTATCTTCTCTTCATAAAATTTTAATTTCTTTGACCATACATTAAAATCTTCATCACATATATCTTGTATTGTCTTCTAAATAAGCACACTTAACTTCACACTTTACATTCTACCTTATACCTTTAAAAATCACCATTAGGTTGGCCTTCAAGCTTGCATAGGGTTGGAAAAATAAAAAATCAATTACCCCTAAGTTATGGTTAATATATAGGATATCATCCCTAATTATTCAATTAATTATTTTGTAAAAAAAATAATTCCTTAGCCCATGATTATTTATCTCCGCCCATGCTATGTTATCCCTATTCTCTATTGTGATTGGTAAAATTGTCAATTGCACATATCAAAACTATATCTACTCTACTAGATAAACTAATTGATACCTAGATAATTTTCTAAGTATAATTGTTGTACTTTCAACTTCACATTATGCTCTCTTTATAATATATATGTTGACATAAATGAAAACTAAAAAATTGCCTACCAAGCCAAATTTCCAACAATCTCCCCCTTTGGCATTGATGGAAACATATGGGAAAACTTTTCAAAATCTTGGCCTTAAAAAAACTTGTGGATATTATAATTAACCATCTTTCTTTATATCTCCTAAATACATTATAGATCCCCTTTTGCATTCTTTGTAATACTACTACTCACTAGTATTCCCCCTTTCTTTATACACCATAAAATATTCCTATATTAATCCCCCTTAAACATCAATGATAAAAATGTCAGAAATTATATATAGTTCAAAATTTTGGGTTTGTACCTCTACATCAGGTGGATATTCGTGTAATAAAATCATCAAAACTCATCTTTAGGATCTCAAAGTTCTTTTTCCATGAGTCTTTGACTCCCTCTGATATAACAACAAGATTTCAAAGCCCATAGGATACATCCCTATTGCATTTAAGTGTTCATAGACAAATTTCTCAAAGAATATCTTTTCTTGCAAACATTCCTCCACTTTGTGCTTAAAGGTTGTTATCTTCAAAGATAGGTACTCTCTCAAAAGTGAGAACCTTTTTACAATTCTCTCTCTATTCATCTCAATAAGTCTTATTTCATCATAATTATCTTCAATCATTTTCTCAATATCTTGAATCCTTTGATCAAGCTGCTAAAATTGATTTATGAGCTCTTAGAGTTCTTCATGCTTCTTCCTCGACTCTTCATCATAGTCCTTATTGGGCTTGAATGATAATGTTTAGTTTTCATATAGTAGCTTTCCTTCCTATTCACATTTCCTTAGCTCTTTTATAAATGCATCAAGAGCTCCCAAATCATTTTTTATGTTTTGAAAAATAGTGTCAAATGTTTTTGCATCATGCTTTGCTTGAGCTTGTACATATATAATGTCAAAAAATGTTAGTGAACTCCATATCAAATAATTTCACTAGTTCATTTTCTCTCAACTATAGATCTTGTCATATCACTTGTAATAAAACTATACTTTGCATTATGTTTGACACTTATAGTAGAGTCTTTTCCAGACTGTACACTCTCTTGTTTTTCTCTAGTAGCTTACTCAAAGATGACATGAGTCCTTTCTAATCATCATCATTATCTGATGCCATTGTTATTTCATTTTCCTTATTTTTCTTTTCTTTTCTTTTCCTCTTCTTCTTGCTCTTTCATTTTCTTCTATTTTTCTTCTTTCCTCTATTTCTCTTCTTTCTCTTTCCTTTTCTCTACTTCTTCTTTTCTATGTTTATCTTCCTCCTCCTTCCTTTTCTCTTCTTCTTCTCTCTTTTATTCTTCCTTTTTTTTTCTTTTACTCTTCTTCTAATTTCTTTCTCTCTACCTTTAATCTATCTTCTTCTTCTTTCTTCTTCTTTCCCCCACCACTCTCTTATTTTCTTCTTCTTCCTCTTATTTCCTCTTTTCAATTTCTTTTTCTTTTTCTTCTTCTTCTCTTTTCTTGTCCTCTTACCTGTAAGAGCTCGAATAGTTGACCAAATTGTCAACAATTTTCTATCCAAAATATTTAAAGGGGTCTTCTTTGCCATCAATAATTATCTTTATACTATCAATTTGTATTGTATCTATGTAAATTTCTATCCATGGAGTAAGAGATACCTCTACCATAACTTTATCATTTTTTGTTGGTACCTATGTATCCTTCTCCTTTTCTTGTTGACTGGCTTTCTCTTGATGTGTGATCATTTTTTATAATTGTTGCCTCTATTTCCTTGTTCACCTCTTCATAATTTTCACCCATGATGAGTGTGTGCATTGTCTTATTTCTCAAGTAAGGTGAAATGTTACATCTTCATCTCTCTCTTATATATTTTCATGTTCCTCTACAACTCTCTATTTTTTGTTTACATGTCTTTTATACAAGTATGTTGGAATAAAACCTTGTATAACTAGAAATTTCTTATCATTAAGTATCAAATGTCTTATTAAAAAATTCTATAACTCAATCTTTCAAAATTGCTATAAAAATGATAAAAATTATTAAGTTGTAAAAGAATTCCCTTTGTTGATGATGATATCATTTAGGGTCTTGACACTAGTAGAAAATCAACAATATATGATTAAATAAAGTACTAAGAATTGTAGATAGATGACCAATTTTGATCATATGACCATTGGTAGTTTATTGTCGGTCATTAATGTCACAACCAAATTTATGAATAAACTATTTTAATCGTTAATTTGGTCATTTATTGTTGTTACCTAGTGGTTTATTTGGTAATTTTAGTAGTATATTTGATAGAATATTTAGTATTATATTTGGTAGTATATTTGGTATTTTATTTGGTAGTATATGTGGTAGTATATTTGGCAGTCTATTTGCTATTTGATTTGGTAGTTGATTTGGTAGTTGAATTGGCAGTATATTTGGCAGTTTATATGGTAGTATATTTCGTGGTATATTTGCTAGTTTATTTGGTAGTTGATTTGGTAGTTTAGTTAGTTACTTATTTGGTAGTTTATTTAATTATCAATTTAATCAAATAAGGACACGATGGAATTGAGCCACCATCCTCCTACTTGTAAAGCATGTGCTTTTTCATTGAGCTAGTATCCCTTAAAGAATAATCATATTATTAAATGTATAATAAAAATATCAAAAGAATGTTTTCATTATCAAAATCATAACATGTGACTTGTTCCCATTTTTATAACAAGGATGTATAGCAACAAATTATCACTAAATAAGATGTCATGGTTGCAACAAAACATTTTCAATGTAACCATGGTGCCATGATTCTTTGAGCATTGTTATAAAATATGTAGAGAAATGTCATGTATCATATTTAATGAAGAATCTACTAATGAGGTTGATTTTAAATTTTACACAGGTTAGTAAAATACCTCATATTATATTATTAAATCTATTATATAAACCATAGAAGCATAACTCTTTTTAGGAAAATTATGACAAACCAAAAGAATGGGATTCTTTGAAAATATCATATTCACAAAAAAAGCATAAAAGAATAAAAGAAAGAAGTCATAAATTACTTTTTAAAAAATTAAGAGACATTTCCACATCATAGATATATTGAAAACAAATAAAATTTAGGGTTCAACTGGAAAAAACTAAAAAAATTGATAGTTGTATAAAAAGATTTCCAACAAAAAGGTTTATTAAATATAATTTATAAAAGAAAAAAAATCTCTAAACATGTATACCTATAGAACTGAACCTATCCAATCACAGAAGCCAACATAATTAATTTGTTGATATAATATTTGAAAGGCTTTCATATTTTGAATGAATGCTTCTCCAAATTTTGGTTACAAAGTTTAAAATTTTCTTGTTAATTGCTAGAATAAGTATTGTGATTTGGAGGCTAAAAGAAAAGATGAAGAAGTATTTGGAGGAAGTATGGAAGAGAAGGAATTTTTAGTTTTTGTTTCTAGTAACTATGCTTATAACTTAGATGAATTTCTTATGGCATTTTCTAATTGTTAAACAATGACTTTTGATTGCAAGTGTAACAGGCATCTTTGATGCAACAAGAAATTTTTTAAAGAATGATACTTCCTTATCTTTTAGGGTTAAGTTAATTTCTCTTGCACAACTATGCTATTGGATTTGTTCAAAAAAATATAGGTTTAGCCAAGGTGTCCAAATTCACTACTCTGATTTGCTATGGGGTTTTGGAACAATGAATCTAGGTTCCTAGGTAGAACCTTGAGTGAACCTAGTCCAATTAAGATCATGTAATCTCACATTTCACTATTTTCTATCATTTATTATCTTCATTAAAGTTTTTTGGATGAGACAATTCAAGTTGACTATTCTTTGGCTAGTCTTCAGAATTCAAGATTTATATTGATAATTCAAAGAGTAGAATAGATATATTGATTATAGATTGGACTCATGTAAGAGCTAACTATTCATATTATTTGATATAGATTTGTGTGGTGGATATTTTTCTTTTCTATGTTGAATATACATAAATATATACATATACATATATATGTACCCATACCCAAGGAAAAAAACTGATAAGCTTGTGTACCCAAATCTAAATTTTTTACCTGTATTCTTATAATCACTAGCTTAGTTCTATAGTAAATTTATTCTATATAATTGTAAAATATCTTGTGAGTAAAACTATCAAAATTCTACAAGTGCAATATCATTTTAATTTTAAAGGACTATATAAATTTGTTGCTACAATCATCTTTAGTCCATATCATTTTTAGTATAGAATTGTGTATCTATGTTACAACTTTATAGCTATTCAAGAGAAGCTTACCAACTATAATGTGATTTCTTTTCAAGTCAAGGTAGGTTTGTACTAGTCACATGTGATCCTTACAATCCACAAATCAGTCAACAACTATGTAAAATTAATTACTCATACGTGGCTCTAAATCTGTTGTGATCTTTTAGTTAATAACAAATGATGTAAAGGAAATACCAGTTTAGAAGTTGTATTCAAGATCTATGAAAGGCATGAGATAATTTATGAATGAAGTTATTTTTTTGGCCTTTATTTAGCCCCAAAATCTTGTGAAGTTGTTAGGATGTTGTGCCAAGGGAGATGAAAGGTTGCTTGTTTATGAAACAAAGATGTTATATGCAGATTTTTCCTTGAAAATTCCAATTCACCTCAATTTTTATGTTATTGTTGCAACCCCAACCATTGCTCTAAAATTGTTCCACCCATACTCAAATTTATCCGCTTAGACCTCTATCTCCAAAACTTGTTCCACTTCCTTGCACTTCCCATCAAGAAACATTGTGGAAATATGTTTATTACATAGATTAGGATTATTGAAGACTCTCTCTTTTTCATGTGAAGAATTTGTTTACATTTGTGTCAAGTTACCTTTTAGAAATCAATGATTTTTTATTGATTTAATTTACATGTTTATCTTTGAAGAGAATTAACACTTTTTGGGTTTTTGTAGTTGGTCTTTTGAAAGTAATCATTCATGTGAAGGAGATAGGCTATTGAGTTTGAATTGGATCAAAGTCTCTCCAAAAATTGTGCACATTTCACCTCTACTTTCCATTTTGAAAGACACAACAACCTTTTTCTTTACTTAGCCTTGGAAGTTCACCATTACTGATTTTTTTTTGAAAGGTGATAGAAGAATGTAAATTAGTGAAATATATGTAATTGATATGAAATTATGTAATAGAGGCAAAAACATTTCTCTAGGACCCTTTTAATCCAATGAAAGTCTCATGGAGATCACTTGGAGTAAATACAACTAACAAGGAGAGGGATCCTCATCCCCAAAATAAGGATGCAATAGAAGAAATATACAACCAGAGAAATCAAGTTCTAAATCTCCACTTGATATTGTTTCTTTAGTAGGTTAATGCATACTTCTTTGTTCATCTTACTTCAGGTTCTCATAGTCCACTATAGGAGTTTTCAAGTTGAACTTCAAACAAAGTGATTTAAATAAAATGATAATATAATATCCCTTTTAAAAAAATAACCTTGTCACATTTTCCCTCTACAAATGCTTACTGTTAAACTAGAGCATCGATTGTACTATACATTTTCTTTGGGACATTAGAAGTCATTATTTTTATGTTACCATCAATGCCAAAAATCTAGGAAGCAATCTATTCAAAATATATTTTAATCCATATAGTTCTTTTTTGTAATGAGAGGTTATCCAAGATATATGAATATCTAATTAACAACCCATTGTGATAGTACTATGTACCTTGTGTGTTAATGTTTAACTTAAAACAATAGATCCAAGTTCAATATTGTCTTTCATATTGCCAATTGAATATTAACATATTTAATTCAAAGTCCAATTGAACCAAGAAACTCATGTCCTTTTCATTCTCCTTATTAGTCACAATGTCATCTTATAAGAGGTATATATATATATATATATATATATATATATATATATATATATATATATATGTATATATATATATATATATACATGTATATATATGTATACATATATATATATACATGTATATATATGTATACATATATATATCTATACATGTATATATATGTATACATATATATATCTATACATGTATATATATGTATACATATATATATCTATACATGTATATACATGTATACATATATATATCTATACAAATATATATATGTATACATATATATATATACATGTATAGATATATATATGTATACATATATATACATGTATAGATATATATATGTATACATATATATACATGTATATATATATATGTATACATATATATACATGTATAGATATATATATGTATACATATATACATGTATATATATGTATACATATATATATCTATACATGTATATATATGTATACATATATATATATACATGTATATATATGTATACATATATATATATATATACATGTATATATATGTATACATATATATATATGTATACATGTATCTATATGTATACATATATGTATATGTATAGATATATGTATATATACATATATATATGTATGTATACATATATATATGTATGTATACATATATATACATGTATATATATATATGTATACATATATATATATATATATACATGTATATATATGTATACATATATATATATATATATGTATAGATGTATATATATGTATACATACATATATATATATATGTATATATACATATATGTATACATATATATACATGTATATGTATATATACATATACATATATATATGTATATAGATATATACATATACATATATATATATATACATATACATGTATATGTATATATCTATAGATATACATATATATATACATATACATGTATATATACATGTATATATATGTATATGTATATATATACATGTATATATATATGTATATGTATATATCTATATACATATATATGTATATGTATATATATACATATAGATATATATCTATATGTATATATATACATATACACATATATACATGTACGTATATATACATATACATATATATACATGTATGTATATATATATACATATAGATATATATCTATATGTATATATATGCATGTATATATATAGATATGTATATATATAGATATAGATATATATCTATATGTATATATATACATACATGTATATATATGTATATATATATATACATACATATATATATGTGTGTGTATATATATACATATGTATATATATGTATAGATATATACATATATAGATATGTATATAAATATATGTATATATCTATATACATATATATATATATATATCTATATATATACATATATATATAATACATATATACATGTATATACATGTATATATATACATATATACATCTATATACATGTATATATGTATATATACATATATATACATATATACATATATATGCATGTATATATGTATATATATGCATGTATATATGTATATATATACATATACATATATACATATATATATATGTACATATACATATATATATATATATATGTATGTATGTATGTATATACACATCCATTTGGGTAAATCTTAAGATGTACATGTCTATCTTGCTCTAGTTAACATCTCACCTATCCCTCTATTAATTGGGGGATTTCTCTACTATTCTAGTTTTTTTTAATTTCTTCCATAAATTTCTACATGAGGTATATTTTACTACAAAAAGACAAAAAATAGAGGGGTAGAAGAAACAAGTTTCAACACTTTCTCATTGATTATGACATCCCAACTTCTTACAATTTTATGATTTTCAAAATCTCAAACCCTATAACCAAATTCATCAATGCCATATCCAAAAAATAAACATTTCTTTGACTTAGCTTCCAACTTGGTTCTATTTTCAGAATCTATATGAGAAAATGATTCACAACTGAAAGCCTTGAGTAAATAATAACTCACCTTCTTACCAATCCATGCTTCCTTTGGAATACCACAACTAAAAGGAGTAGATGGACCTATATTAATCAAATATAAAAAAGTATTGATAGCCTCTATCCACATGTTTAGGGGCAACCCAATATGTAACCTCATGCTCCTTGCACACTCCATTATTGTCCTATTCATGTGTTCAACCACTCTATTTTCTTGTGGAGTCCTTAGGATAGTTTTCTATCTATAAATACCATTAGTGAAGAAATAATCTTCAAATTCATGACTAAAATACTCACCACCATTATCAAATCTAAGATGTTTTAATTTCTTACCAGTCTCATTTTCAACCAATCATTTCCATTTCTTAAAAGCTTGAAATACATCATATTTATATCTAAGGAAATAAACCCATACTTTTCTAATTGCATGATCAATATATGTAACATAATAATGAGAGCCACCAAGGGAAGATACCTGAGCTAGTCCCCATAAATCTATATGCACAAGCTCTAATCTCTCACTTTTCTTTTCCTTCCCATTCTTCACAAAACTCACTCTCTTTTATTTTCCATACATAAAACTTTCACAAAAATCCATATTGACATATTTCAGATGTGACAAAACTTTATTTGAATGAAGTTTTAGAAACAATAGTCCACCAAGATAACTAAGAGGGGGGGTGGGTGTGAATTAGTTATCCAATAATTAAAACATTTATCAACCTTAAATAATCTTATCCATTCAACCAAAATAAATGAAAACCATAAGAAGATGCACATAGAAAATTACACTAAATATATTAACTAGGAAAACCCTTGATCAGAGGGAAAACTCTAGTGGGAATGATGCCCACAAGATGATGTACTAATATAAATATTCCTTGTTAGAGGATGGACCTTGTTAGGAGTCTATTAAACCATTTAGTACATATGAGTCCATGTTACGAGACTTTGAATCCTTGTTAGAAGATTTCAACCCTACTAAGGGTTGTGCCAACCCTATTAGGAGTTGCAAAAGATAGAAGGACCCACTGTCAAAATAAATTCTATGACAAGACCACTGAACTTAATGTCCAACTAATCTCTCAACTATTCCTTGTAGAATAATTGTGTGTACTATACTTTAACTTCTTTCCTCTATCCTTTCAACTGGACCAATCACTGTCAGACCTTGTAGACCAGGTCACAAACCTTGAATCCAAGTATCCAACTTTAGATCACACAATAAAACCTCAACAATGAAGTTTCCTTCACTTCCACTCTACTTTGCTTATCTTTTCATTTTTTTCATTGTGTTGCTTACAATCATTCACATTCCTCCATACATTCATCATACATGATAAATGGAAATGTCCTTCCTTTATACCAAATCCATAGAAAAATTTGCTAAGTTGGTTGTTACACCTTTTTGATTAATTTTTATAGGATCACATTAAGAACACATTACACTTAGTGATAACATTGATCTTTCGCCTTGCAACTTGAATAACTTTCTGAATGTGTAACATTATGATGAATGAGCTTAGTCATGTCATCACCAACATGTCTTCTTCACATCTTTAACTTCAACTTCTCATAATAAAAAGTTTGCTAAGTGATATAACAATTTTACCAAAACATGCCTCTATAAACTCTATCGTAGAATAGTCTTCACTAAAACTTGCATAAATTCTTCTAGACTTACTATCTTATGCTGATGAGGTTAGCCACATATACTATATGCATAGAAAAACCTTCCTTTAAACATGCTACTAAAAGTACTCAACGATCTATCCGTACCAACTTGATCTTTACCATTGTTCTTCTATTAGATACCATAGAAAACTGCTATGTTGACATCAATGAAAAAAACAATCATGAATGTAACATATCATCATGATAATGATCTAATCATGTTTCTAGAATAATCCCCCTTTGGAATACCATCAGCATTCATGCTTCCAACATGAAGTACTTTTATATCTTTCTCACTCATATGCCCAAGTTTTTTGTGCCATAGCACTATATTAGAATCTACAATAGCTATTTTTTTTCCCTACTCAACTACAACAACTATTCCTAAACATTCATTTTTCTCTAAAACAATCAAAGTAGAAGGAATAGTATGACTTGTACAAAGATATAAGTTGCCTACTTTCACTCCTTTTTCTACTACAGGGGAACCTTTTGAAACATTCTAATTTTTATCATCCAAAGTAACTATACAACCCTCATCAGTAAGTTGCCCTACTGAAAAAAATATCTACTCAACCTCGAAACATGTCTTACCTCATGTAGTAGCTAATGATTCCCATTCTACAACTTAATCTTAACTTTTACCTTTCCAACAATCTGACAGGGTTCATTATCCCCCAAATAAACAAGCCCAAAATCCCCTTGGACATAACTAATGAAATAACCTCTATGAGGTGTAGCATGAAATGAAGCACTAGAATCTAAAACCCATGAATCATCAATACTTTCTAAAGAAAGAAGAAAAGCATCCTCTAGATTTGTTACTTACCACATTTTCCTCCTTGTTCCCTTCTAGTTTATCTCCTTCATTATTCTTTTGAGTCCAACAATATTTCTTTTTATGCCCTAGTTTACCACAACACCAACAATATTTTGGTCCTCTAGATTGAGACATCTTCCCCTATAAATTTCCTCTTGATTTGCCACACTTTCAAGAATTATTTCCTCTCTCAGTCATTTTGCCTCTGATTTGTGCATTCAAAGCACTTCTTGATGTAGATGGATATGAGGTTTTCCTATGAGTTTCCTCACTCAAAATAACAATGATCACATCATCATATTTTAGGGTATTATATCCAATAATATAATTACTCATAGCCATTACCAATCCATTCTAGCTTTCAGGAAAACAACACAAAATCAAGAGGTCTAATTTCTTCATGAAAATTAATACCCACAGAAGATAACTAACAAGTAACAATATTAAATTCATTAAATGATCTATAATAGATCCACCTTTTTCATTTTCATATTAAATAAATGCTTCATGATAAATATCTTATTTGAAGTAGAGGGATTTTCATACAATTTCGCTAGGGTTTCTGTCAACTCTTCCATCATCTTCACCTTGGTAATGTTAAATGTCACTAATGGTGTCAAGCATAATCAAATGCTTCCAAGTGCCTTTCTGTCTAAAATATCCAATCCTCATTTGTCATAGTTCCCTAGTTCTTAGTTTTTCCTTCCAATGGCTTCCATGAATCCTTTTGATAGAGGTAGTCCTCCATTTTCATCTTCCATAACTGAAAGTTCTACCCATTAAACTTGTTAACCCTTAGCTTACCCTCATTTTCCATCACTCCTACTTAATCATGAGAATTTCCCATAGAGGATAACTAAAAAAATAACCTTGTTATAATACCACTTGTTAGGATTAAGCACATACATAGATAAAAATTACATGCAAATAACATATATTAGAAAATAATAAATCACAAAGAAGAGAACACAAGACACCAATATTTAATGTGGTTCACCAAAACCCTAGGCCATATCCACCAAAAAACAAGTCCAATATTATGATGATCCAATGATTACAACCTTATTACAATCTATAATCTCTTACAACTCAATATTGCCACAAGAAGCAATTTTTGCATCACACATAATGAAAACCCCTAACCCTAAGTTATTTTATACAAGTATTTTTACCACTTTAGGGTTATAATTAATTAGTAAATGTCAGCCAAAATCCTAATAAAATAGAGCCCAAACCCTAAAGAATTATGAAGTATGTACAATACTTCCTTGATCAGTCACCACAAATTAACAAGGCTTCCATCTCATCTTCTTCAAAACATATTTGTCAAAGGCTTCTAAATCCATCCACTACATCTTCTTCCAAAAGTATCTTACCATCTCATACTTCTAAACTGAGTAATCTCTTTCATTCGTGATTACTTTATCATTGCACGATCTTTAAGGTGTGTAGAAATGTTTATTGTGCCAAAAAAATTTATCTACCCTTGTAATATTTTTAATCCTACTATTGCCTACTATCCATACTCATTCTAGCCTCCCACGGCATGTAATTTCTCCTCCATATACCTTCTTTACTATCATTTCATTTCTATCACTTAATTAACATCTTTGAGCATGCCTTTCAAGTGTCCTTAGCTATCGTGAGTTATGCTTCGAATAGGAGCATTATTAAAATAGAGAGAAAACAATGAAAGAAAAGAAGAAAAATATGCCTTGGTAAGAACTATGAAAACAAACACCTTGGTATAAAAAGTAAACGAAAATAAACTTTTTCTATGGTGTAAACCACTTCTAGCACCTTGGATAATTACCATGATGAAAACCTAGAAAACAAGTATCATGTGTAATGTAACACCCCATTACTACCAAAAGTAAAACCATACATAAATACAATAGTAAAATCCGAACAATTTTTTTTTTATTAAAACATAATACCATTACATAGTAACTTATACAATTATACCCTTAAAATTATTCTCAATAACATTATTAAATCATGGTAAAATCATCCGAGTATGTAAAATATACTCTGTTTTCAAATACATAAGATGTGATCAAATTGACATTGATCCAAACTAAATTCTGGATTACTCGTATCCTTAAAAAGAACTACAATTAATCCTTTAATGACACAATAGTAGTTTAAATCTTTGAGGTCGATAAACCAATCCTATAATGAACCTCAAATCAAAAACATAAACAACCAAAAACATATACAGGGCTTAGTCTCACTAATTAACTTGTTGAGATCTTTAGTAAACCTACATGCTAGATTTTAAATACAGTACAATATACATGTAATTCAAAAACATATATACTCAAAGTAAAATTTCTCTTTCTCCTAACCAAATTTAAAGCAAGATTACAATTTCTTCAAATAGATATGCAGAAATAAACTCGCATAGATTATGACAAAGTAATGATCCAGTAGTTCATCGGTGTCTACATAAGAATCTATGTTCAGCTACTCGTTAGATTCAATATGCCAAGTGAAACCATAATATTTTTACCTTATTATATGAAACCCAACCCATGAATTTTAAACATTACCACTTGATTAAATAAATGTCATACACTTTCCCATAAGGATCTAGACTAGTGTCAGAGAGCATCCGGAAAAATAATTCTATCACCACAAGTTACTCGATTTATGACAGCCACCCAATCTAAAGGATCACATTTGCATAATCTAAAACACACATAATCCTAGTTATACAAATAGGATGAAAAAAACGTTCAAATCCAACTAGTATGAACTATTTCTTTTGATTCAATTTATATCAATTGATTCAACAAACAACAAAATATCCAATGAAACCAAACTTTCCACTTTCTAATGTAACCACTTAATAATTTACTAAAGGAAACCACACTTGCAATTTTTTCGTAAAACAATCTTCATTTCAAAATGCCTAACGAATCCATACTCTTTTTTTACCATAAGTAGCCATTCACATCTTATCATTTAAACTTTTAATCAAGAAATGATTTTTCCAATTCAGTACATCTTTTCTCAAATCAAAGACTAACTCAAAAACTGTGAAAATGATGCAATGTATTATAAGTCAATTTAATAACAAATATATATAATTAATCAAAATTCAATTACCACAATTAACATATTATACAACATCTACTCACAATCCCATTACTTACTATAATCTGAGTAAAAGGATTTACCAAATTCCGCATCAGAAAACAAGTATACATCATAACTTCAAGATTACAAAATCTACTTTAATACTAACAATTTAATTCATAAGAAAATATAAATATGCCTATACATATATCTTCATACATATGTGTATATATATATGTGTGTGTGTGTGTGTGTGTGTGTATAAAATTATTATATATAAACATATATATAATACCTTATAGTTTAAAATCATATTTAAAATAAATGTAGAGTTCTTCCATAGTTTTAAACTAATTAATCATCATAGAATATCGAGTTGAACATTACCATATGAGTAACTTAACCATATTTAATACCCAAAAATACCTACTAACTTTTCTATATCTATTTCCTTTAAACCAATAACCCATCTACAGACTGTCCACAAATAACTTGTCACGATAGTCTTCTTGTCAAGTAATATAGCGACATACAAGACTTGAGAAAAAAAAAACTCCTATCATGTTGTTACCCGGTGAAATTTACTATCCTAAAGTTTCAATTCAAAATTTTCCCTTGTTCCCAATGTTTCAATTTTTATCCTAATATATGACTGTGCCATAAAACCAAATTCCTTACATATGGCAAAAACTGATTTAACTGTATGCACACCTAAATGTAACAGTGATAATATTGTTTGCAAAATAGCCCCACAGTACTTAGTGAAAATTATCACAAACACTACTGGGTTATTATCTTTCAACACTACATCAAAAACAATCTACAAGATAAACCTAAAAATACTCCCTATCCTTTAATACACAAAATAATATCAAAATGACAGACATCCATATCTTTTTTTGAGTTTATAAAGCCTCATTACATTTCATAATGCATCATACTCGCATTTCCAACTATGAAACAGACCATATTACATTGTAACCACCGAACCCTATTAACGATGAAACATAAATGCAATTTATCCATGCAAAACCTTGTTCCCTCATTGATTACCATTCATGCAATGTTCATTGCCGAACTAGCATACACCCATTTTTTTTGGGTCTTTCTACTTTTCAAAATTTAACCATCAAAACAGCCAAATTTGCCTATCGGAATTCATATAAATATATAAACAAACAGTAATTTGGGTTGACTGAAAAACCCCAAAATCTAAAATCTAATTTCATCCATGCAAGAACCAGAATATGTAAATGTTTTACATCAACGAAATAAACCAGAGATGAAGAATAAAGTTAGAAATTGCCCATGCCTGAGAAATGCGGAGTAATACACCACAAATATGCCTGGAGTGCCTTCGCAGACCAACTCTCCAACTATTCCCAATACGTGGTCTCAGCAAAAACTAGGAACACTTCACAACATCAAAATCAAACATGCAACTAGAGAATGACTGAAGAAAGAAAAATTCAAAACCATGGTGGTTTATAGCCCAGATGGCTCACCATTTTCCCCATAACAACACAGAGAAACTCATTCCTCCAAAAACACATGCATTTCAACAGAAGTTCCATAATGAAGAACAGAGCATTTCTCGCAATAAATCTTCCAAACCTTATCAAATGAAATGAAAGCTCTTAACAGTGAGCTTAACCCTTTCTCCTTTTTCTGAGCAATCATCGACACATGGTAGCCCAAGTACCAGCTCGATAACCAAAAACTCTACCAACATTAATGCAACCGACTTTGCCACCTTAAGCCAGCTCAAAGCCCAAGTTAAAATTTGCGTAAGATCTGAACATGCTAATATGGATACACTAGGTTAGTTTTGTTAGAAACTGACTTAGTAAAACAAAGGAATACGTAGGAATAAAAACATCCACATTAACATCATTACTAACATTAACATTAATACCAATACTAGCATTAATATCATTGCCAATACTAACATTAATATTAATACTAATACTAACATTAATAATAATACTAATACTAACATTTATAATAATACTAATACTAACATTAATAATGATATTCAAAATAAAAATACTATTAACCAATATATATATATATACACACACACATACACTTATAATTATAAATTGCATTAACATATATATATATATAAGCACATTACTATACAAATAATTACACACACACACACACACACACACACACACACACAGAGATATATATAATTTATTTAACGTACTTATATTTATATTCTTATTTATACAATGTTATAAATATAAATACAATATATTAAGGTTTTAGACATATGAAATTCCAAATGCAATAGTATTTTACTATTACCTCTATCACAGATCTGCAATTACAATAAAGACATGAATTGTGCATCAACACCATTCCATTATAAAATTTAAAGCTGGTTTGTCTTCCTTAAATTTTATTCCATTTTAAGACCTTTTTTCTTACAGATAAATACCTGAATCTAAATTGATTCAGATCATGAGATCCTAATAAACACACACCATCATAAAATATTATAGACATATTTCAAAAAGTCAGATCTAAGTAATCATTTGAATTCCTTAAGTGCTTAAAAAAAAATTAATGTAATGATGCCAAAACTAAACAGTATCAATGAAATAACTATTCAAACCAAGTTCAAAACCACACAAAAGGTTAAAAAAGACTCATATTCGAGATAACAAATGAAGAACTGTTAGGGCCATGACATCCTTCCCCACCATCCTAGGCTTAC
Source organism: Cupressus sempervirens (assembly GCA_028749045.1). NCBI lineage: Eukaryota > Viridiplantae > Streptophyta > Pinopsida > Cupressales > Cupressaceae > Cupressus > Cupressus sempervirens. The sequence continues at coordinate 299,484,589 of CM053786.1, read as the reverse complement.
TCATGGAATCCTGAAAACAACTGAGGATGAGAAACTTTCATTGCCCCTGTATCTTCCCAAGTTGCAGAGATATCATCATTGTGATCCCATAATACCTTTACCTGTTCCACCTTGTAACCTCTGAGATTTAGCTCTCTTTGCTAAATAATTCACACTAGTTCCAGCATCAATTGGCCATCCATTACCTATAATGCATTCCAATTCAAAACATGAGTGATATCGGGTATGTATTTATTCAAAATAGACTCATGAAAGACATCATGGATTCAAGATAGACTGGGAGGCAAAGCAAGTCTATAGGTAACCAGACCAACACGTTCCAGAATTTCAAACGGTCCCACAAACCATGGAGACAATTTGGAACCTTTACCATATCTAATTGGACTTTTTCTAGGTTTGACCCACAGAAAAACTTTGTCCCTAGCCACAAACTGACACTCAATCCTATGCAAATTTGCATACTTTTTCTATCTATCTTGTGTTGTAACAAGGTGTTCCCTGATTCGTTTCACTTGCTACTTCATATCTTGAAGCATTTTAGAACCTAGGAGAATTCTATCTTCCAAATTATCCCAGCTCAAGGGCGTTCTGCAAGGTCATCCATACAAAGCTTGAAATGGAGCCATACCTATAGAGCTATGATAACCGTTATTATATGAAAACTCAACTAAATGCAAGAATTCTTCCCATTTGTTCTGCCTATCCATGATGTACATCCTAAGCATGTCTTCTAGAATCTGATTTACATGCTCAGTTTGCCCATCAGTCTCAGGATGATATGCAGAACTGAAGTTCAGCTGAGTACCAAGTTCACGCTGCAAAGACCTCCAAAGTGAAGATGTGAAAACTGGGTCCCTATCAGATATGATTTTCTTTGGAATCCCATGCAGTCTTAATATCTGTTCCATATAAATACGTGCTATAGATGCAACATTATATGAAGATCTCACTGGAATAAAATGTGCAACTTTGGTTAACCTGTCCACTACTACCATGATTGAATCATGCTGCCTAACTAATAAAGGTAATCCCACTATGAAATCAATGGAGATAGTATCCCATTTCCATCCAGGCACATTGTGAGATTGAAGTAAACTAGCAGGATGCCGATGTTCAGCTTTCACCCTTTGACATTCTAGGCATCTAGCAACAAAATCTACAATATCCCTCTTCATACCTGGCCAATAGTAATGCTATTTAAGATCAGCATTCATTTTCTTAACACCAGGATGTGCTAAATAGGGAGCTTTATGAGCTTCAGACATAACCAAATTCTACAAGTCTCCAACTTCAGGAACATAAATGTTACCTCTGTAGATCAGCAACCCATCAGCGTTGATAGAATACCCCTCAAACCTGCCTTCTAACATGCTGCCACTATCTAAAATAGCCTTAACATCCAAAAACCATGGATCAAAAATCAAACTATGCAATATTTTCTCCTTCAAATCCACTGTGAGAGTTAAAGAAGAAAGCTCGTGATGTCTTCTGCTAAGAGCATCAGCCACCTTGTTCTCTTTACCTTGCACATATATAACTTCAAAGTTATATTCACACAAAATTCCATCCATCTGCACTGCCTTGCATTCATATTTGGCTATGTGAAAATATATTGAAGGCTTCTGTGATCAGTGCGTAACTCAAAATGTTGCCCAAGGAGAAAATGTCGCCATTTGGTCAACACATGCATTACTGCAACAAGCTCCAAATCGTGAGTTGGATAGTTTATGTCATGATCCTTGAGTTTCCTAGATTCATAAGTAATCACCCTACCATCTTGCATTAAAACTACTCCTGATCCATCCAAAGACGTATTCGTGCAAACTACAAATTCTTTAGAAGGATCAGGTACAGCCAATACAGGTGCACTAGTCAAAAGTTCCTTAAGACGCTGAAAAGCCTCTTGACACTTATCTGACCAGATAAATTTATTACCTTTTCTCTGAAGAGAAGTGATAGGATGAGTTATTTTTCAGAAATTAGCCACAAATCTTCGGTAATAACTACCTAAACCCATAAAACTTCTTACTTCAGACACGTTTGTAGGTGCTGGCCACTCTACAATAGCTCTAATCTTAGTTGGATCCACAGCTATACCATCTACCATGATAATGTGTCCAAGGTAACTAATTTCAGATTTGAAAAAGTCACACTTATCAGGATTAGCATACAACTTATTCCTTTGGAGGCACTCAAATACTTGTCTCAAATGTCATTCATGCTCCTCCAACGAGTTAGAATAAACCAAAATGTCATCCAGAAAGACTACAACAAACTTATCAAGGAAGGTTCTAAACACTCCCTGCATCAGACTCATAAATACTGATGACACATTTGTTAAACCAAAAGGTACAACAATAAATTCATAATGCCCATACCTAGTTCGAAATGCTATTTTATAGATATCGGCTTCTAGAATTCTAAGCTAATGGTACCCAGATTTAAGATCAATTTTAGAGAGTATTTTAGTACCCTTCACTTGATCAAATAAGTCATCAATCCTAGGCAATGGATACCTATTCTTGATAGTAACTTTATTCAATTTTCTATAATCAATACATAATCTGAGAGATCCATCTTTCTTCTTAACGAAGATAACAGGTGCACCCCAAGGTGAGACACTTGGTTTGATCAACCCTTTCTCAAGAAGTTCTTCAAGTTGAACCTTGAGTTCTACCAATTCTTGTGCTATCATATGGTAAGGAGTTTTAGAAATTGGTTCAGTTCTAGGAACAAGATCAATCCTAGAGTCTATCTCTCTCTTGGGTGGAATACCTAGAATCTCCGTCACAAACATATCAGAAAATTCCTTTAGCAAAAGATGGTCTAGACTAGTTTGCTATGCCTTAGGTTCAAAAAAATATTTGACAAAAATAGCAAATAGTTTATACCCTTTTCGTAAACACCTTTGAAGTTGTTTAGCGAAAATAGTTCTAATAGAAATAGGCCTCTTAATTCCTAAAATGACTTTACTTGCCCCAAAATCATCATTACATTCAATAGTCTTCTCCCTGCAATCAATTATAGCGTGATGCTGATCCAACCAATCGACCCCTAAATTACATCATAGGTTCCTAAAGGAATAACTTTGAGGTTTTCTATAATGGTAAATGCCTTAAGATGAATTTCACAATTTACTGCAATCAGCCCAGTTTCTACCTTAGATCCAGAAGCTAACTCAACTTGCCATACCAACCTAGCCTTTCTCACAGGAATTTTACAAAGTTTAACCAAATTGGCAGAAAGGAAAGAATCAGTAGCACCTGAGTCAAATAAAATGGAAATTTTCATACCTTGAAAATTACCTTTGGTTTCAATCGCCATGTTCTGATGTTCTGCTTGATTATGATCCATAGTAGCAAATATATGGTGGTTCCTTCCTGAATAACCAATCAGTAGTTTTAGAACCCAATGCCCTTGGCCTTGCCCGATTATTGCCTTTAAGAGGAAAATTCCATTGTAAGTGACCCAACTACCCACAATGCCAACATTTTGCTCCTCTTTTGGTACTCTTATCGTGCGAGGAATTTTCTTGTGGTGGCGCAAAACTCTGTTTCACACTTTCAGTAGGCTTAATGGATTTTGGTAGTTTAGGGACCTTAAACCCCTTGTCTGATTTGGTAAATTTGTTGAACTTCCACTTTTGAGATTTACTACCATAGCCACTAGGCGTTGCCTTAGAATCATCCTTGAAGGATTTTTTATTTTTACTGCTGCTAGGAACAAGTGAAATAATAGCGCTTTTGGTTGAAAAACTAGATTTCATCTCAGCAAGCTTAGCCTGATCAGCTGCTTCCTTAATAGTTTTTGGTTTGAAAGTTCTCACTTCCTCACCAATCTTAGGATTTAAACCCCTGATAAAGGGCTACACCAAAGGTTTATCACCCTCATTCCAACTAGAATACTTCTTAAGCTGAAAGAATTTTCTTTCGTACATTTCCACAGTTGAATTCCCTTGAGAAATGTTAAAGAATTCCTCAGATCTAGTTTGCTGCAAATACTCAGACATAAAGCTTTCCCGAAACCTTTCAATAAACAATTCCCAAGTAACTTGAGAAATGTGAAGACCAAGATGCTCTAATTTCATATTCCACCAAATTGATGCAAAAGACCTTAACTGCATTGCAGTCTAGCATACTTTTACATTAGTGTGATAATCATGCAGTATAAAACATCTTTCGATGTTTAGAAGCCAAGCTTCAGCTTCATTACCAGCTTCAGTACCATTAAAATATGGTCCTTTGAGCTTAGAAATTTCTTTCAGCTACGTTCTGATAATAGGATCTTCTATAATAGCCTGATTGGCATTAGGAATCTACAAATTTTGAACATTTGCTCCCCCACCAGGAATGTTATTCCTAGCTTCAATCCCATTCAACCGAAAAAGAATCCACTAAAGAATCTTAGCTTGAAATCCCCCTTGTTCCTCATCATGAGGAATTTCATCATCAAGCCTATCTTGATGATCTTGACCACCAAGGCCACGACCTCTACCTAGGCCTCGACCACGGCCTCTACATCCACCTCTGCCTCTGCCTGCTTTGGCATCAGCGTTAGGGATACCTTGTCCTCGTGCTCCTCATGTAATAGGAGGCATATTGGAATTCCTATAAAAGATATTTAATTAAAATCTCATAGGAACCATAATGAAACCCCTAATAAACCTATAGAGTCCCGAGTGTTTAAACTATGCTCTGATACCAAATGTGTAACACCCCATTACTACCAAAAGTAAAACCATACATAAATGCAATAGTAAAATCCGAACAATTTTTTTATTTATTAAAACATAATACCATTACACAGTAACTTATACAATTATACCCTGAAAAGTATTCTCAATAACATTATTACATCATGGTAAAATCATCTGAGTATGTAAAATATACTTTGTTTTCAAATACATAAGATGTGATCAAATTGACATTGATCCAAACTAAATTCTTGATTACTCGTATCCTTAAAAAGAACTACAATTAATCCTTTAATAACACAATAGCAGTTTAAATCTTTGAGGTCCATAAACCAATGCTATAACAAACTTGAAATCAAAAACATAAACAACCGAAAACATATACAGGGCTTAGTCTCACTAAATAAGTTGTTGAGATCTTCAGTAAACCTGCATGCTAGATTTTAAATATAGTACAATATACATGTAATTCAAAAACATATATACTCAAAGTACAATTTCTCTTTCTCCTAACCAAATTTAAATCAAGATTACAATTTCTTCAAATAGATATGTAGAAATAAACTTGCACAGATTATGACAAAGTAATGATCCAGTAGTTCATGGGTATCTACATAAGAATCTATGTTCAGCTACTCGTCAGATTCAATATGCCAGGTGAAACCATAATATTCTTATCTTATTATATGAAACCCAACCAATGAATTTTAAACATTACCACTTGATTAAATAACTGTCATTAACTTTCCCATAAGGATTTAGACTAGTGTCGGAGAGCATCTGGCAAAATAATTCTATCACCACAAGTTACTTGATTTATGATAGCCACCCAATCTAAAGGATCACATTTGCATAATCTAAAACACACATAATCCTAGTTATACAAATAGGATGAAAACAACATTCAAATCCAACTAGTATGAACTATTTCTTTTGCTTCAATTTATATCAATTGATTTAGCAAACAACAAAATATCCAATGAAACCAAACTTTCCACTTTCTAATGTAACCACTTAATAATTTACCAAATGAAACCACACTTGCAATTTTTCCATAAAACAATCTTCATTTCAAAATGCCTAATGAATCCATACTCTTTTGTTACCATAAGTAGCCATTCACATCTTATCATTTAAACTTTTAATCAAGAAATGATTTTTCCAATTCAGTACATCTTTTCTCAAATCAAAGAATAACTCAAAAACTCTGAAAATGATGCAATGTATTATAAGTCAATTTAATAACAAATATATATAATTAATCAAAATTCAATTACCACAATTAACATATTATACAACATCTACTCACAATCCCATTACTTACTATAATTTGAGTAAAAGGATTTACCAAATTTTGCATCAGAAAACAAGTATACGTAATAACTACAAGATTACAAAATCTACTTTAATACTAACCATTTAATTCATAAGAAAATATAAATATGCCTATACATATAACTTCATACATACATATATATACATGACAATATATATATATATATATATATATATAATTATTATATATAAACATATATATAATACCTTATAATTTAAAATTAGATTTAAAATAAATGTAGAGTTCTTCCATAGTTTTAAACTAATTAATCATCATAGAATATTGAGTTGAACATTACCATATGAGTAACTTAACCATCTTTAGTACCCAACAATACCTACTAACTTTTCTATATCTATTTCGTTTAAACCAATAACCCATCTACAGACTGTCCACAAATAACTTGTCATGATTTTCTTCTTGTCAAGTAATACAGCGACATACAAGACCTGAGAAAAAAAAAAATCCTATCATGTTGTTACCCAGTGAAATTTACTATCCAAAAGTTTCAATTCAAACTTTTCTCTTGTTCCCAATGTTTCAATTTTTATCCTAATATACGACTATGCCAGAAAACCAAATTCCTTACATACGGCAGAAACTGATTTAACTATAAGCACACCTAAATGTAGCAGTGATAATACCATTTGCAAAATAGCCTCACAGTACTTAGTGAAAATTATCACAAACACTACTGGGTTATTATCTTTCAACACTACATCGAAAACAATTTACAAGATAAACCTAAATTTCATCCCTATCCTTTAATACACAAAATAATATCAAAATGACAGACATCCATATCTTGTTTTGAGTTTATAAAGCCTCATTACATTTCATAATGCATCATACTCACATTTCCAACTATGAAACAACCCATGTTACATTGTAACCATCGAACCCTATTAACGATGAAACATAAATGCAATTTATCCATGAAAAACCCTATTCCCTCACTTATTACCATTCATGCAATGTTCATTGCCAAACTAGCATACACCCTTTTTTTTTGGGTCTTTCTACTTTCCAAAATTTAACCATCACAACAGCCAAATTCGCCTATCGAAATTCATATAAATATATAAACAAACAGTAATTTGGGTTGACTGAAAAACCCCAAAATCTAAAATCTAATTTCATCCATGCAAGAACCAGAATATGTAAATGTTTTACATCAACAAAATAAACCAGAGTTGAAGAATAAAGTTAGAAATTTCCCCTGCCTGAGAAATGCAGAGTAATACACCACGGATATGCCTGGAGTGCCTTTGTAGACCAACTCTCCAACTATTCCCAAGACGTGCTCTCAGCAAAAACTAGACACACTTCACAACATCAAAATCGAACATGCAACCAGAGAATGACTGAAGAAAGCAAAATACAAAACCATGGTGGTTTATAGCCCAAATGACTCACTAGTTTCCCCATAACAAAGCAGAGAAACTCGTTCCACCAAAAACACTTGCATTTCAAGAGAAGTTCCATAATGAAGAACAATCATTCCTCGTAACAAATCTTCCAAACCTTATCAAACGAAATGAAAGCTCTTAACAGTGAGCTTAACCCTTTCTCCTTTTTCTGAGCAATCGTCGACACATGGTTCCCCAAGTACCAACTCGATAACCAAAAATTCTGCCAACATTAATGCAACCGACTTTGCCACCTTAAGCCAGCTCAAAGCCCAAGTTAAAACTTGCATAAGATCTGAACATGCTAATACGAATACACTAGATTAGTTTCATTACAAACTGACTTAGTAAAACCAAGGAATACGTAGGAATAACAACATCCACATTAACATCATTACTAACATTAACATTAATACCACTACTAACATTAATAATAATACTAATACTAATATTAATAATGTTATTCAAAATAAAAATACTATTAACCAATATATATATATACATATATATACATATATATATATACATACATACATATATATATATATACATACATACATACATACATACATACATACATATATATATATATATATATATATATATATATATATATATATATATATATATATATATATATATATATATATATATATATATATAGATATATATATATATATATATATATACTTATAATTATAAATTGCATTAACATATATATAAGCGCATTACTATACAAATAATTACACACACCCACACACACACACACACACACACACAGATATATATATATATATATATATATATATAATTTATTTATTTATTTAACGTACTTATATTTATATTCTTATTTATACAATGTTATAAATATAAATACAATATATTAAGGTTTTAGACATAAGAAATTCCAAATGCAATAGTATTTTACTACTACCTCTATCACAAATCTGCAATTACGATAAAGACATGAATTATGCATCAACACCATTCCATTATAAAATTTAAAGCTGGTTTGTCTTCCTTAAATTTTATTCCATTTTAAAACCTTTTTTTCTTACAAATAAATACCTGAATCTAAATTGATTCAGATCATGGGATCCTGATAAACACACACCATAATAAAATATTATAGACATATTTCAGAAAATCAGATCTAAGTAATCATCTGAATTCCTTAAGTGCTTAAAAAAAATTAATGTAATGATGCCAAAACTAAACAGTATCAATGAAATAACCATTCAAACTAAGTTCAAAACCACACAAAAGGTTAAACAAGACTCAAAATCTGAGATAACAGATGAAGAACTGTCAGGGCCATGACATGTAATTCCTTCGTAATCCATTCATTCTATATCTACTCTTTGGTCTTGAAAATATTGAGCTATCTTTGATTATTTGCTATCTTATCCATCATCTTCTCTATTATAATCGTTCTCATTCTTTCATAACATCCATACCTAGCTTCATCAAACTTTTTTCTATCGCATCACTATTATATCTAGTTGAACACTGGGTATTAATCATAATAAAGAAAAAAAATATGTGGTCCTTTGAAGTCTCTTGATGTATCCACTCTTTTGGGCATAAACTTTCATGACATCGAGTCATTTATCCTATATGCTACTACACTTTTTGCATTCCATTTCTTATAAAAGAATATAATTCATATGGCTATTTTTCCCTTCCTCTAGCTTAGGTAATTTTTGTTAGAATATATAGTCCACTGATATATCTTAGGGGGGGAGGGTGTGAATTAGTTATCCAACTATCATTACAAACATTAACCTTAAAAAACCTTAACCATGTGAGTAATATAAACTAAAACCAGAGCAAGATACTCATACATACTTAACACCAGATATGTTAACTAGGGAGACCCTTGATCAAATAGAAAAACCTGGTGGGGATGGTACCCACAAGATGATGTACTAATATAAATATTCCATATTAGAGGATAGACCCTGTTACAAGTCTATTACATCATTCAGTACATATGAGTCCCTGTTAGGAGACTTTGAATCCATATAAGGACATTCCAACCCTATTAGGAGTTGTGGAAGACAACTAGACCCACTACCCAAACAACTTTAAGGTTAAGATCAAAGAACCCATTGTCCAAATGATCTCCATATTATTCATTACAAAATAATAGAAATGAAATGTACTTCTTCCTCTATCTCTAACATTTTAACTGGACTACTGCTCCTTTAGATCTTGTAACCAGGTCTCATACTACACATCTAATGATCCCTTTGATTGCTTACATGCATTCAACAAGCATTCAGCTCCTTTCATTACACACTAATACTTTTTATTCCACTTGATTTTCTAAATCAACTCTCATTAAAAATAAGAAAAACAACTTTTCATTATATCATATCTTCATAATAATTCCTTGAGTCATCCTTGAGGCTTTCCCAATTAATTAAAATAAGATAAATAATAAATTCACAATTGCAACAATATTGTCGACTCACAATCTATACAAAAATTCACATGTTTGAAATCATGTCTTGTGCACACGTTGGCATCACCATATGACTATCCTCTATCACTACATGACTATGCATCTCTTCATTACATCTCAGATGGAAGATTTCGGTAGATCATCTAAACTTTGTTTTCAAATGCTCTATTTCTGCACCGCTTCTAGTAAAACAAGTGTAACATCTATACAACATGAAACTAGAATTAGTCATTTTAACCACATCATCAGGACAACCTTAGGAATATTTCCTCCATTGTGCATCATTTAAAACTTTGTACATACTAAGATTATTGACTACTATTCTTCTAGTCTTAAGAGAATTATGACTACGTTGACATCAATAACAAATCTAGTCATGAATGCACCATATCAATATTATCCAATTCCCAGGATACTCCCCCATTGTACTATCATCAACATTCACACTAAAAATCTCCCCCTTCAGAATTGATGGCAACATAGATGAAAAACATCTAAGGTCCAAGAATACCAAACTATACTCTACTGATGTCGTCTTCTCAAATCCTCTTTATTAATCAAATATTTTGGAACACTTTACTATTCTTCTTCTTCTTTTAGGATCAACAACATTTGTTCATAGTAAACAACTTACAATAATTTTTTCCTACATCTGTACACTTACACATCCTTCTGCATACTTGCATATTATTCTACACACTTACATGAATCTTTCTAAATCTCCCTAAAGAGATAACTCTCCTCCATTTCCATCTCAACAGGTTCTCTTCCCATTTCTTATGTACATTCTCTCAATATGTTTTTTGTGTAGATTCTCTCCCCATTGACATCAATGTCAAAGGTGTCAATCACAATACCAATTTTTATATATCAATTTCTAATCAGCTACTTAAATTATCAACAAGCTCAAGTGTCAAAAGACATTGTTTAATACCAAGTACCAATTACTATGAGTCCTTTATGACTTAGTACATATCAGATACACCCCCATATAGGAAGCATCATAATTTAGTCTAGTATACCCATTGTGCTCTATACCAGTGGATTGATGCACTCCTTGCATCAACTACTCTAAAGTAGGTAGAGGCATAACCCCTAGCATACCTCTTATGTACTCAAAAGTATCTTTAGGAAAAGGCTTCATAAAGATATCTGCAATCTAATCTTTAGTGCCTACATACTCCAACCTTATTTCTTTCTTTTCTTTTTCTCTCTCAAAACATGACACTTTATGGATATGTGCTTTGTCCTAGAATGCAATACTAGATTCTTAGACATGCTTAGTATACTTGTGTTATCACAATAAATGATAACAAGTTTTGTAAACTCAATTCTAGTATCCTTCAACATTTGTTTCATCCATACAACTTGGTTATAGTTATTTTCTACTGCAACATAATCTACCTTAGTTTCACTCTAAGATATACAATCATGTTTCTTGCTCAACCAAGAAACCTATCTTCCTCTACGAAAGAATGCTCCACCATTGCTACTCTTTCTATCATCTATATTGTTTGCCTAATTTGCATTAGTATATACACCCAAGGTGAAATCACTTGATCTATCATACCATATTGCATAATCAGATGTACCCTTCAAATATCTAAATATCGTCTTTCTTGTTGCATAATGATACACTTTTGGATCAGCTTGAAATCTCACTACAATCCCAATTGCATTTTCTATTTCTAGTCTAGTGTGAGTAATATATTGCAATCCTCCAATCAGAGATCTATACTTCTTTTGCTTAACTATAGGTGTCTCGTCTTTACTAGATAACTTGTGACCAATTATCATGTGTGTACTAATAGGTTTGTAACTTTCCAAACCAAATCTCATCAACAAATATTTTAGATACTTAGTTTATGAAATTAATATTCATCTTTGTTCTATGCAATCTACAATCCTAGGAAAAACTTCATTTATCCTATCATGCTCATTTCAAATTTATTTTTCATCTCTTCAAAAAACTTTTCACTTTCTTCATCATTTCCTTCAAATATTATGTCATCCACAAATATTACAATGATAAATAAATCATCATCGATTTTCCTCAAATACAAATTACCATCTACTATACTTTTGATAAATCCAAGCTTTGATAAATATATGTCCAACCTTGCAAACCAAGTTCAAGGTGCTTGCTTTAGACGATACAATATTTCCTTTAGTCTTCATACAAAATCTTCATCTTTTGTTGGAGGGAATCCATCAAGTTTCTTAATTTAGACTTCTTCTTCAAGTTCTCCATTTAGAAAAGTTGACTTGACATCCATCTGATAAACCTTGAAATTCTTGCTTTCTACACAAGCCAAGAACATCCTTACTACTTCAATTCTTGCCATGGGTGCATATGTTTCTTCATAATCTATGCCTTCTTGTTGTGAGTAACCTTTACAAACAAGTTAAACCTTGTTTCTCACAACTTTTCCTTTCTCATTCATATTACTTTTCAATACCCATTTTGTTCCTGTCACATTCTTGTCTTTAGGTCTAGGAACTAATTCCTATGTCTCATTTTTCACAATCTGATCTAGTTCTTCTTTCATAGATTGCATCCATTGGTCATTATTTTATTCCTCATTAGTGCACTTAGGTTCTACTTGAGAAATTAGACACAATTCCTCATTCACTTTGTTCCTTGTCATCACACATTAATCCTTGCTCCCAATTATCTGCTCTGGAGGCTGATTCTTTGTCATGTTTTTGGTAGACATAAGAGTTGACATCTCAACTTTGATATCTTCCCTAGTTTTAGACCTCTTCTATTCTTTATTCTCAATAGATACTTCATTCTATAAATCATTATTAGTCTCAAAAAGAACTTCAACAATCTGTCTAACAAATTTAGAATTATCGTCTTCTTCATCAGAATTATAATCCACCATCTTCTCTTTAGTACCAAACTTTTCATCAGTCCTTACATTTGTACACTCAACTATTGTCTTATTTCTATAGTTGAAACATCTATATGCTTTTATTTTCAATGAGTAACCAAGAAATATACCTTTATCACTTCTAAGATTAAACTTACCAATATCATCATCTCTCTTTATGTAAGACTTACTTCCAAATATTTTGAAATACGTGACTAATGGTGAATGACCAAACCATAACTCATAGAGTATCTTGCTCATACCTTTTCTGATCTATACTCTATTCAGAGTATATATTGCAGTGTTAACTTCTTCTCTCCAAAATGTCTTTGAGATATCATTCTGAAATAACGTCACTCTTGCTACTTCTGCTACTAACTTGTTCCTTCTTTCAGCAATCCCATTCTGTTCAGGTGTCCTAGGTGAAGATCATTATCTTTTGATTCCATTCTCTTCATAGAGTATGTTGAAGTCTCTAGAAGTGAAATTTACTCCTCTGTCTAGTCTCAAACACTTAATCTTGACACTAAATTCATTTTCAACTCTATTCTTGAATATTTTAAATTTCTCAAATGATTCAGACTTCTCTTTAAGAAATGCTACCCACTTCATCCTAATGAAATCATCAAGTAAAATTATAAACTACATTTTACCATAGAATTCTTTGGTTCTTGTAGGACCACTCAGATCTGTGTGAACAATCTCCAATTTCTCTATAGTAGAGAATTTCCAGCTAGGAAAAGACATTTTCCTCTACATAGCCAAAATACATTCCTTGCAAACAATATTAGTAGGCTTAATAATCTTAGGCATATCTCTCACTGCAAATGTACCACTAACTTAAAAATATTATCAAATTTTATATGAGAAAACTTTCTATGCCATAACCAACTATTAATAAACTTTGCAACCAAACATGTTATTTCAATAGGATTCAACTGAAATACATTACCTCTAAATCTGGTTCCAATACCAATCAATTTACCATATTTGTCTTTGATAATGCAATTCTTTTCTATGAATTGCAACAAATATCCCTTGTCTACTAGCTATCAAACACTTAACAAATTATGTTTCAAACCATAAACAAAGTAAACATGATTAGTGTTAATTTTACCATCAAGACTAATAGATCCAATCCATGTAATAAGATAGGTTGCATTGTTACCAAATCTAATAATATCTCCATCATGATTTATGAACTTAATAAATTTGTTCATATCATTGGTCATGTAATGTGAACATCCACTATCAATTATCCAATCTAATTTCTTCTCAACTTGGGTAACTAGAGCTCTCTCCTCTAATTTCTCTATCAAGTTTATCTTCCCTAATAGCAAAAAATCCTAATTCATCATCACTTTTTCTCTGATTTTTTTCATCAGATTCTTTTTCCTCATTAGCATATAAAAAATTTCTATCCTTATCTCTATCGGTTCTCAAAATTACCTTCCCAATTTGAGTACCATTCCAAGTTTTTGAGACCCTTAAAGTGTATTTAATGCATGTGTATCTGACTATTCATTTGAGTCCTAAGAAGTGTTTAATACTTATAAAACCTTGCATTCAACATATCCAGTGCATTCCATGAGGATAAATTGCTATTTCGAATCATTCTATGAAGTTCCATTTGAGCAATGTTCAAATCTACATTTTACCCAAAGTGTCAAACAGAGATAGGAGGCCTAGTTTGCAATTGAATATCTCACACCTAGTAACATTTCATGACCCACTACTTTGGGAGTGTTTATTATTCTTATCAAAGAACTTATGTTTCAAATTTCAAGTCATTTTGACATGTTTTGACTAGGTTGTGGATCCCTCAAAGTGTGTTGTTTATTGTTGTTGTGTTGATGTCAATTGTTCAAAATTTTGGGAGACCTTGTTTGACCAGTTATAACTTTGACCCAATTCACTTATATGAGAAAATTCCTTTTGAATTACATTCTAGAGGTTAGACATGTACTATGTATCATATTTGACCTTATTATGAATCCGTTTGATCTATTTTTGAATGTGATTCCAAATGCAATTTATAAAGTTTAATAGTTGTCAAGAAATGCAGATTGATCAATACCACTATTCAAGATGTCATAACTTTGAATCCATGATAGATGTGATCAATAGGATTATATCATTATGTTTTACACTCAAAATTCTTCAATTGTTCCATTTTTTAGGTCTTGACAAATCCATTTGCACACTTTCCTAGGACCATTGCATTTGTGAAAATCACTTTTCTACCATTGTTCCTAGTTCTACAAATCCAAGTAGCCCACTTTGACTGCTCACCAAATTTTCCTAGTTATTTTTCATGAACCTAAATCATAGATTTATATTCTCCTATGACAATGAACTGATGCCCCAATTTCCCCCAAGTGTTAGTTTCCAAGGACAAAACTGAATGTGATTTATGATTTTCTGACATGTTTTCTTGTAGGTAGTTCTGAGAAGGCAACTTTGGTGGTTGATATATTTTGACTAAATGATCATCATGACATGAGATTTGGCAGGGTGCAAGAATGCAAAACAAGGAATCAATATGTCTAATTTTGAGGCTCGATCAAGTGTTTTCGTTAGATTTTAAGGCCAGTAGATGACCCCTTAGCACGAAATTGGTAATTTGCAAAATGAGGTTAAAATGATTTCAAACTTTTATTTTAGTGGTCAAATTTGTTTCTAATCAGTGCTAGGTGTTCTTTGGACTAGTCTAAGATATCAGGTGTTTTAGTTTGATTTATTTTTTAGTTGAATCCACTTTAGAATTTGACTGATTTTAGTAGCCTGATAAAGCATTATGAGGATTGAAAATGTTTGCAAAGAAGTTACAATGGTTATGATCATAAGAATACCTCAATATGCACTTTTCAATTCCATGATGTATCTTGAAGAGGTATAAGCTATTTTTTTGGTAATAAAGGCTATGAGTCATCAAACGATGAAGATATTCCATCAAGTTATGGAATCAGGTCCTTCATTATCTTTTTATGACTTCATCTATCCTAGTGCTTATTCGATAAGTCTGCCAAGGGGTTCTACACTTAAGCATGATCTAAGTGTGTACATCTCTATTTTTTCTCTGATAGTCACTCGATGAGTCAAAGAATTCTTCAGTTCTAATAAAGGTTTACACCATTATTTTAAGAGTTGGTTCTTTTTGAAGAAAGGTCTTTGATTGATAAAGATTCCTAAGTGTTGAGTTACTCGTCACCAAGGTGCCTATGAGTTCTTCCCTGTTTGTGTTTTCAAAAGGAGTGAGGAGCCCTTCATTATATAAATCCATGTGATTTTGATGGCATATCATCATTTTGATGGATGTTTTGGTCTTATAAGATAGAGGAATCATCTAAAAAAAAGGTTTATACAATGACAACCACCTGGTAATCCAATATGACTCTACCAACATCCATTAACTTGAGAAAGAATGACTAACTTGGCTACTATTTGATGAAACAATGTAGGGTAAAGTTATTTACAACATTCATTTCCGCCTTTGTTTCACATGACAACCATATTGGATGAATCAGGAGGAAGGATGTTAGTAGGTTTGATTAACCAAGGGAGGAATTGTGGTAATGTTTGGAGTAGGGCCCTCTTTGGATAGGTTTTTGAAGCTAATGGAAGATTTATAAAACATATTCTCCACCGTTGATGCCTTCTTTCATGAAAGGAAAAGTGGACTAGAGAATTCACCAAAATAGGGATATGTATGTGTGGGTAGGAGGAGGAAGAAGCAGCCACTAGGATAAGACCAGAGGAGAGCACGAGGCATAAAAATAGGATGATGACCATACAAAATAATGGTCAAATAGTGATATGAGGTTGGGAAATGGTGTGTAAACACATTAAATGGAAGAATTTTTTTTTGCCAAGTTGATAACAGAGAGCAAGTCTATGATCTGATGGGGCAACTATAAGGAGAGTCATGTGACTAGGTTATGACTACATGCTTGTTGCATTTTTCATCCCGTGATTTCCCTTGTTAAAGATGGAGTCCTACATGTTGGGGGATCATTTTTCACAAGGCCAAGGATAGGAATCCATTGCATAATTCCTCTCTTGAAAAGCTAATTCTTTTGAGATCAACTCCAAGGTTCCTTGTTTGTCTTGTGATGCACCAGAATCCACTCAATTGAACATAAATGTGATTGTTCACAAGGAGGCCTTTGCTGGTTCTAATCACTCTTTTGTCTTGAAAACAAAGTAAACCTACTTGTTGTCTCAAAATCACACACCAAAAGAACAATATTTTTCTATTTTTCTATTTTTTTGAATGAATGCAAACTACCAATGCAACTAAAATGCATTCCTATTCTAACAAGGGGGTTAGTAAAGCAAATAACGAAACTAAAAGAAAATAACTTGAAATTGAAAAATCCTAATTGGACATAAGCTACCAAACACAACATACTATAAGTTAAGGTTTTGAATAAATTGGTGAGAAACCAATGAAAAAAGGAGCAACGCTTCCTAAAATCCACTGATGCAATTGTTGGTGAGAAACTTTAATGATCAAATTATGTTTCACCTTCCATAAAATCACAAGGCTGTAGAAAGTGGGATCATGTGAGATAGAAATCTATGCAGACACAAATTGGTGACCTCTTCTCGAGCTCGTTACATCAGCACAATTCGTATACCTATAGCAAACACCAAAACTATAGAATCTCACAACTAGAAACAATGCAATAATATTTTTGGCTCAATCACAATTCCATGAATAAAATCCACAAAAAAGTGACACATTCAGGCAAGAATCAATACACTCCAAATGCGACCACCAAAAGCATAATTTTATTGCATTATAATGGCAGCCCCTGTTACATTTTACAATGGGGTATTTATAAGAAATCGTCTCCTCAATTTGTGTTGAAAGTGAGAGATATCTTCATGAAATAAAATGCTTTTAAAACATTAAAATAAACTATATATATATATATATAGACTAACAATTAATCTAGTGCTTAGAGGGACTCCATCCATATTTTATTCATTAATTGGATGCATGAGCCCTTTACATGTCAAAACAAAGAAATCATGAGAGAGAAAGTAGGAGAAAGCCATCAGTTGAAGTAGAAGTGCATGGAGGCATCAAAAATAGAAGTTGGCCCTTCACCAGGTGTGTGTCAGAGTTAAACTGTCATCTAAATGCGCTCTCAATGCATGAAAAATGCTATTTTTAGAACTGGTAGTTAACTGTCAGGGCACCTCTGAATTACAGAGCTGCCGAGCTGTGGACCTACATGAAAATGTAGAGTTGCAAACCCATGGAGCTACACACCTCTAAACCTTGACTGGGTGAAAAACTCAAAATTTTATTGAGTGTCAAAATTGAAATTCTGGCATCTGGGTTTCGTTCTTCTTCATCCCAAAACTATCTTTCGATGTTTTCCCTTGAATTTCTCTATCATCTTAGTAACTTTAGCCACATATGGAAGATCTAAAGCCTCATATTTATCCTTTAACTTCTATCTATAGTTATCTAGCTGAATTCAAGTCTCTGCAAAATCTCCAAGTTTGGTGTCCAACTCTAACAGTACTTCCTCTGTTCTGAAGGCTTGTCTAATATCTTCATCACTGGATGCTTTCTCTAATGTCTACTTGAAAGTCTCTACTACTACCTCAACTAGAAATAGCTTCTCTTATTCCTCATCTTCAAAAATGTCCAAGCATGCATCACTATACAACTTTTCTATTTCCAAAATTTGCCCCTAGGCTTGGTCCTTGAGCCAATGGATATCCTCGTGCAATGTTTCCATTACTTTATTGCCATCCACTATCTTCTCTATCCAATCATCTATCATTTCTAACTCTTCTGCAGTATATACATCAATCAGAATGCAGTACCTTTTCCCTTTTATGGCTTGTAGAGTTTGCAAATCTTTGCTCCATGCCCATACCTCAGCCATGATACTGAAGTCCTGCCTCAAAATTACTATGATCTTATTCACGTTCTCTTATGTAGCATGCAATAACTTCAAATTCCCTGTGATTGTGGTGACACCTCTATCCTCAAGACTTTCTCGCCATTCCTGACAAGCTCTCAAAAATGGATTGAGTCGTACACCTTCCCCTTCTCTAGGAGTGGTATTTATAGTCTCCTCTGAGTGCTCAGGATTAAGAGGACCAACAACCTCGGCTAGATATCCATTTAGGATTTCAACTTGCCTTTGAAGAGTTCGGAGTTCAATTTCATCCTACTCCATGTTCCTGAGAACCTCTTTAACTCCCATAGTCATCATCTGTTAGGTTGAATCCCATGTAGGCCTTCCCAACATAACACCTTTCACTTCATAATCCTCAAGGCTAACATCTTCTACATCTATACCTTCAAGAGGAAGGGCCACTTGTGCAAATAAATCCTAGTTCTATATGGTAGTGATAAATGCAAATGGCATTGCATCATGCAATGGAGACCCAGGTTTGTTCAAGATCTCTAAAATATCACAAATATCATCCTCTGAAGCATAGAACTGAGGCTTAGAACTTCAAATTATCTCCTTTCAAAACCATCTAGGGATATTTTTTCCTATAGATCTGGCTCTTGATGATGAAAGGGTGTGTTCAACTACCTCCTTCCCTTTATCGCTCTTGCTTGGAGTCATCTCCTATTGTGAGGACTCTCCTTCTATAGCCTCAGTCTCTATAGATCTTGTAGCTTGCTCCTTAGAAACTTGGGAAGGCTGTTGTGCATATTCTACCATCTGTCCCTCTTTTAATGCTTCATCAGTAGCCCTTGGCTCTGGTTTCTCTTTTGGTGATGGTTCCTTTTGAACTTGTTCTTCTTCTAAACTTGGAGGTGGGGGAGTTATTGAACCCTTATCTACCACCATAATCTATGGTGGAGATGAAGGAGAGGGATCAGAAACCTATGTATCTGGTGGCATCTACATCTAGCCTTCCTATTGGAGTTCACCTATAGCGGTGTCTCTGATCTTGTCCCCAACAAACTTTGTATCCACGGGCATGAAATCAAAATCTTTCATAGAGAAAACATCCTCACCTTTCTCCCTTTTCTCATTCACCCACTATTGCTCTTCATCTTTTGAAGAAGAGAGTCCTAATGGTTCTACTTGGGTGGATGGCGGGGTACTGGTGGCACTTTTCTTCTTTCCAACTCTACAGCTTTTGCTAACCAAGTTTTTCTTTGTAGGGGTACCTATTCCTCCTCCTCTGATTATGTTTCTTCCTCATCTTCATCTTCCTCTAGAATAGTTTCAGGAATAGATGGATTAGGTACTAATATTCTGTTGATCCTTTGCCTTTTCTTCATCTAAATATTGATCCTCTTATGTTTGTTGGAGATGGAAGGAGAAGGGGGCTCTTCTTGTATAGGAGGAATGGAGGCTTCAGGAATCTTTCCCTCATCTAGTTGGCTTGGCACAATAGGAGGCAATTGAGGTTCATCCTAGATTTGAGAGGCTCCAATACCTTGGGACTCTTATGAGCTCTGCTCATGCTGCTGGGAAGAGACGTGTTCTTCAACCTATTCTATCTGAATCCTCTAAGGAGGGGTTCTCTTCCTCTTTCCCTTCCTTTCAGGAGGGTGATAATATCCCACTGGGTGATCAGGTTGGTAGACTGTCTTAGGCCTAATAGGAGACTGGAGCACAAAGATAGGAACTATGACTTTCCTTCCTTTACCCCTTTCTGGGTGAGCATGTGCATGTTAGATTATAGTATCAAGAATCAGATCAAGTGGAAAAGGTTTCTTGATCCAATCTTTTGTCATTCTAATGACATGTCTCGCTCGATGATTGATGTCATCTCCTTCCTCT
Source organism: Cupressus sempervirens (assembly GCA_028749045.1). Classification (NCBI taxonomy): domain Eukaryota; kingdom Viridiplantae; phylum Streptophyta; class Pinopsida; order Cupressales; family Cupressaceae; genus Cupressus; species Cupressus sempervirens. Next base: position 299,464,030 of record CM053786.1, on the reverse strand, counting down.
CTGTCAACCTCTGCATTCAAAATGGTTCTTTCACCGACCTTATATGTATTGAACAAGGGATCTAGTAATTCTTTAGAGTCTTGTAGCCTTATTTCATCAGGGATATTCAAATGGAGAGCCTTTTCTGCTAAATACAAAGTCATCCTACAATAGTCCCTAATGTGGACATCATAGTCATTTGTGGCATTCATCCAATGATCTTTAATGGCATCTTCATCATGGAAGTCCTTTCCTACCAGGCTTTCTACTTTACCCACATTGTCAAAGTATGGCCAAAGAGAGTTGTATTCTTCAAGAGGATAGTTCTCCCATTCCCATTCGAAGGTTAGAATATCCTATTTCCGCTTCACCTAATATGGCCCAATGACCAATGGCCATTCCCAACAGGGTCTTTGTTGTCTTTTGATCCTCTCATAAGGTGACTCAATCTACCGGGAGATCTCCAATAGGACTAGCTTGTCACTTGGATATCTTAGGAGCTTCTTCGGATTGATAGATGCACCACCTACTTGAATATATGTGAATGTCTTGAACTGGATGAAGTAGGCTCCAAGAGCTATGATCTATGCCTTGGCTTCATCGGACAACCTCTTCCCATAATCTCACTCAATGAATTGAATGATCACAAAGATGAATGCACCATTCACAATCCTATACTCTTTGCTTTGCACTGAGAGCTTCTTCTTCACCAACTGAGGATAGACTATGTATGGCCAAGCATTGAGGTCCTACATACTGCCTTTCCTATACAACCCATGATAGTTTGTTGCCCTTGCTACAAGTAGGTACACCATATAAGAATTCATATAGAACTTCTTCTTGTCCTTTACCATCTTTAGCTGCTCACACAAGTTTTCACTTAGTGTGGTGGCCCAATCTAGTGGTATCTTTGCACACCTAATGGTCTCAATGAAGTTGACCATGAATGGAATGAGATGACCCGCTGCAAGTAAGCCCATGACTCTACTCAAGAGAATGATAGAGTATCTAATGTCATCCTTCATGTATCCCCGAGTCATATCCACTTTGCTGATTTTCTTTCCTTGAGGAGGATTCTTGATGAGGTATGAGGAATGTATGATGTCGATGGCTTCTTGGTGATGCTCCTTATACCATCTTTTAGCTACTTCATAGGAGAGTTAGATGAATTGATCAGCTCTAGGAAGATGGAAGACCCTCTCAATGTTATTAGGTCATAGGTCCAATGCCACTTCTCGAGTAACACTCTTAACTACCCTTTCGTTAGAAATGAAGTACTGAGATAGGCTCATGATCAATTTAGCTGACTATATAGTCCCTGGATGTGACACTACATTCACTAATCTAGAATGGATCAATGCAGACATCATGGTTGACCTTTTTGTCAGATTTTTGCAAACTTTCAAAAAAATTTCCAAGTCTGTGTGTCCGAGGTCAATATCTTTGATCTCAGCATAATCATCATGTAACCTCGACTTTGGGGGTATGCCTTGGAACTTGAAAACAACTGGTTTTACTATCGCTCCAGATGTGGATGCCATTTGATCACGTTATCTGCACATCACAAGAAAATAAAATGTTATTAGTCCCAAGATAGAATAAAAAAAAACATAAAAGAAAAAAAATCCCACTTGGGGACTTATTTTTTTTTTTTTTGAAAACTTTTCTAATTTGAAAAATTTTAGTCCCTTTTATATTTTTTTATTTTCCTCTCTTATTTTATATATTTTTTATTTTTTAAAAATTTTATATTTTTTTAATTTCAAAATTTTATTATTTTTCTTTTGATTTTGAAATTGTATTTTTAATCAAAAGAAATTAAAAATAATACAAATTGGGAGATGGGTGCATGGCAACAAAGGCACGTGGCACCGAGTGTGCACACCAAGGCTCACAGCACAAAGGCATGCATCGCCAAGCATGCTCACCAAGGCCACAATGTTCTCAGATCTAGTGGTGGTGCAAAGGCATGGTACATGGCAGCACCATGGTGAGGTACATAAGCAGCGCAAAAGCACGACGCTGGGTATACAATATGTGGCCGCAATGCCTTTGCTTTTTTGCACATGGTGGAGACTTAGCACATGGCATGGAGCAGAGGGTTTAACTCGCATGGTGATGCGTATTACATGCGGTAGCACAGTGGTAGATATTGCATATGATGCGCAGCACTGGGTGTTAGCCCCCACGGTAGTGTGTGTTGGTGGATGTTTCCCCCCATGGTAGTGCACAGTGGTGGATATTGCATATGACATATGGTGCTAGGTTTTAGCCCCCGTGGTAGCACAGTGGTGAATATTGCATATGACACACATCACTAGGTGTTAGCCCCCGTGGCAGTGCAGTGGTGGATGTTTCCCCTCGTAGCAATGTGCAGTGGCGGGTATTGCATATGATGTGCAGCGCTAGGTGTTAGCCCCCACGGCAGCACAGTGGTGGATATTGCCTTGTGCGGTCAAAGGCTTTGAGCCTTACCTTCTATCGTTTGTCATCGCCCAATGCAAAAGAAAGAATGGGGGAATGAGTTTGAGCCTAGGGTTTTATAACCCCTACCATGCTGGGTTGTGCACGGTGCACCTTAGTGTGTGCACTGGTGTACATTATGCATAGCCCACACATGTGCTCTTATGAAGTATAATTCAAAAAAATAAAATGGATTTTTCTATTTTTTGATTTTTTTTTTGCGTCTTTTTCCATTTTTCTAATTTTTTTGTGTTTTTTTGAATTTTGTTTTTTTTTTTTTTTTGTGTTTTTCCAATTTTCGACTCTAAAATTCTAACTTTTCAATTTTCAATTCTAAAATTCTAACTTTAAACCAAATTTTCTTCTCCCGACTCTTGGACTGTGAGTCTGAGAGTCGAAAAAGTAGGGGATCCCCATTCCTAGTGAGGAATGGGGCGTGTGTTGTGGACACCACAAAACTAAACCACATGGTGCACTGTTTAAATTGCTCTCAAGGAAGGTGGATTGGGAATTTTTGAAGGCATCAATCAAAGGATGAAAGCATCAAATCTTCTATTTAAAGTTTGCAAGCAATGATTAGGTCAATGTTGCTACATGGAGGCCACAAGTTGTGCAAAGAATGAGAAAAGGAAAAAATAATGAAGTATTTTATCCCACATTGCTTATGTGTGGACCATTCAAAATGTTTAAATGTATTTGCACAGTAATACTATAATGTCTTAAAAGACATGTCCTTTTGAGAGAAGGCTTACATGGTGGGTTCCAGTTGGTATTATGACATGGAAGTACTTTTGAACAGCCAGACAGGTGACTAGGCGATGATGTAGAAAGTTGGACAAATAAAATCATGACAAGTAGCAACCCAAGAATGAACCACAAGGTGACATGTGGCAAAGACCCACCAGATGTAGTGCAGATTCCAAGATGATGATGTGGCAAACAATGACACATGGCACAAGGTCGCTATGTTGCTAGTGACATGGCAGTGCTAAGATGGCATAGCGACATAGTTACAGGATGCCATGTGGCAGATCTGATGATGTGACATTGGTGATGTGGCATGTGGTATGAGGTAGATGATTAGATGGTTATATAGACAAAGCTGCAATGTGGGATTATGTCATGATGATATGGCAACCATGTTGATGGGCATAGCAACATAGCAAGCCAATCATAGGCTGCCACGTGAAAAACACCCAGAAAGACATGGAAGAATGGGGTCTAGTAGTAGTGTGACACATGGCATCTAGCTGGTAGAGGTAGATGACTAAGTAGGAGATGGACAAATTAGAATGTGACATGTGTTATATCATGGTCAAACCTAGTTTGACCTAGATGGAAAGTGGTGAAAAAATTCAATAGTGAAAATATTAATATTTTATTATTTTCTCCACATGCACAAGGTTTTAAATAAACTTGATGATTTAATCTAAAGTTTTGACTTTAGGAAAAAATCAAATACTTGAAAATAAATGCAGACCTTAGGGCCGTGCCAGACACCTGATTTTCAAGTGAAGATTCTAGGCATCTTTGATATGTAGATATAGGACTATTATATATCATTAGAATCGAGAGAGAATGTAATTTCTATTTTTGAGGTTTTCTTTTCCACAAGAAGTTATCTATTGAATTTACACAAGGTTTTGTCTTAGGTATTCATTTTTAAGTTGCATTCAAGTACTAAAGTTTAGATTTGATCTCTAGCAAAATGATGGACTAAATGTGTGCTAGAGGCAGTAAGAATGCACTTAGGGGCAGTTTTTATCACTTCCAAGTTAGTTTGATGAAGGAATTATCAACATTTCAAATTTATTCCAAATATTTTGGCAAAACAAGGGTTTCCCATTAGTTAGAGGAGATATTTTTAGTTTGCTATAGAACAATGATGAGAATCATATCAGATTTTGGTTATAGAAACATGAGAGATGCTTTTTAACATGAGGGAATGAAGATTCAAGTGGACACATGTTGCTTCTAGATCAAATCCTAGATTACATTCATTTCCTATATCTTTCTCTTTCTCATTCAATATAATAGTTGGCAATTTTCACTGTGAGACCAATTGGATCCAATTTTTGATATGTTTCGTTAATGAGATACCATGTTGGTTCTAGTTTTTTTGTGAGACCACATTGTTGGATCTAGAGCTATGATTCCACCACATTCTTCAATATTTCTCTTGTATGAATAGTAGTAGTTAAGCTAATATAGATAATTTTGATGTATTTAGTGGTTTTATGAGTTGTTTACAAGCATCTTGAATGTATAGTTTCAAAGAAATGAATACAAGAAAGAATCTTCTTAGTTTCATACTAATTATCATCTCCTATCTTCGTAATCTACAATGTTATGTAGTTTAGGGACAAAGAACTTAGATCCTTTTACATCCCCTTAAGGTTGTATGTTCGATATGTTTTGTTGTTGGAACAAAGAGCCAAGTAAATGCTTGATGTACTTGAGAGGGTTATAGGTTATTTGAGAAGGATATTTCATGAGAATGAGGTCTTTATGAAAACTAGTGTCTGATTCACAAAGTGATAAGATAGATATGATATCTTGATGTATGGAATATGTCAATGGTCTTCAACTTTTCCTTCCAACTATCATAGTTGGCCCCATCGAATCTTAGACTATCTTTCCTGAACATAGTCAACATTGATCTCAAAAACTTGTTAAGACTTATCTTCAAGGACCTAATGCTTTCATACCAATTGTTAAAATATATAGTCCACTGATATAACTGAGAGGGCAAGGGGGGGGTGGCGGTGAATCAAATATCCAACTATCATTGTAAACATTAACCTTAACCATGTGAGTAATATAATTTGAAACCACAACAAGATACTCATAGATAATTAACAACAAATATGTTAACTAGGGAAACCCTTAATCAGAGGAAAACCATGGTGGGGATGGTACCCACAAGATGATGTACTAATATAAATATTCTTTGTTAGAGGATAGATACTATTAGGAGTCTATTACAACATTTAGTACATATGAGTCCCTCTTAGGAGACTTTGAATCCTTGTTATGAGATTCCAACCCTACTAGGAGTTAAGGAAGACAATTGAACCCACCACCCGAACAACTTCAAGGTTAAGATCAAAGAACCCAGTGTCCAAATGATCTCAGTATTATTCCTTACAAAACAATAGAACTAAAATTTACTTCTTCCTATATCTTTGTGCTATCAACCAGAATACTACTCCTTCAAATCCTATAACCAGATCACATACTATCATCCAATGATCCCTTAGATTTCTTATATGCTTTCAACAAGCATTCTGCTCCTTCTTGCACTGTGCACTAATACTTCACATTCCACTTGATCCTCTAAATCAAGTCTCATTACAAATAATAAAAATGAATTTTCTTTATACTATATATCCATAATAATTCCTTTAGTCAGCCTTGAGGATTTCCCAATTAATTAAAATAGTATAATTAATTAATTCACAATTGTAACAATACTATCGGCTCATAGTCTAGAAAAAGCTCCACATGTGTGAAACCATATCTTGTGCACATGCTGGTGTCACAATATGATTGTCCTCTATCACTATGTAACTATGCATCTCTTCATTACATCTTAGATGAATGATAGTGATAGATCATCATAACTTTGTTTTCCAATGCTTTTTTTTTGCACTACTTCTAGTAAAACAAGTGTAACTTTTGTACAACATCAAACTAGACTTAGTCATTTTAACCACATCATCAGGACAACCTCAAGAAAATTTCCTCCACTATACATCATCTAAAAATTCCTCAACTTTTGTGCATAATAAGATTACTGACTACTATTCTTCCAATCTTAACAAAATTATTTCTATATTGACATCAATGACAAACCCAGTCATGAATGCAACGTATCAATATTCTCTAATGCTCAGGATACTCCCCCAATGTACTATCACCAGAATTCATGCTAAAAATGTTCAAGAGACAATCCTTGATGATTGCATTAATCTTTCTCCATCTATCATTTCTTATCTATTTCATCACCATTCCCATCCATCATGTCCTACACCTTGCTTAACACTATAACAAATGATGTGATTTTTCTTAAGAGATAACCAATCCTACCTAGTAGTAAACACCTAGAAGTGAGTGCTAGTTGAGACCCTCACAATTATGTCTATCCACATGTCTCTTTGCACTCTAACCTAATACCTCTAATATCTCTTTGCTAAGTCTAAGGGGCACAAACTATACCACTTACTTGGTCTCTTCATTATATTGGAGTCTCTTTTACAACTCTCTAAATTATTTTTTTCAATGTTTGTCACCTTGACATTGAGTATTTCTCAACACTTATTAGATACTTTTTCTATAGTCTAGTATGTTATGATATTTCCCACTTGAAGACTTAAGCCCTAGGAAGATGGTCCTATGACATTTGCACACACATTTTTTAATCACCAAAAAATGGTTATCTAGATTATGAGCCCCCTTTCTAGCATTTTTGTTTAATTTATCCATTACTTATTCTTAATCAAATCATCACTTTTCTATTTATTAACTTATAACCTATGGGTTGATCACCTTTGCCTAATTCTTTTATTTAATTGAAAGAAATTTCTCCCTTTTAATTAAATAAAATTCCCCAAGTTCCACTTATCCGATGTGTGCACACATAAAGAATAACTTCTAATTAAAATATTAAAATAAAAGTTTTTTTGTCTCACATGAAAGGCACACTTTTCAATGTGAGAGGAATCTTCTATTTTCAAAATAAATTTAATTCTCCTCCATACATCTTTTATCTCTTAAAGTTAGTTGTTTATCATAATTAGAAGATATGCTTTTGCACATGGATCACTCAAGATGCATCCTCCACCCTTGATTAAGTCTCTTTTGCCTGTTAATCTCAACTATCCATTTCTCTTTAAAGGGAGGGATATCTCCTCATTCTCTATCTCTTTTTTTTTTTTAACTAATGTTACATTGCAAAATTTATAGGTGACTTTGGAGCTTTGGAGAACTTGTAGCATTCAACTTCCATTTGCACTATCATATTTTCTTCCTCATTGGTTACATCTTGAAATTTAATCATATTCATTCTTTTATGCTTTATAATAGCTAACATAGCTTCATTATAAGTTTTTTATCTCTTCATACTTGTTATCTTAGCTTACATCTTACAGATCATTTTAGTGTGCCTTACATGTCATTGCATTCTCATTGGGATTCTTAGATACTAGCTAGTGCAAGAGCGTCAAGAAAAAAATAATGTCAGGAGACAAATTTCATAATATGATCAAATTAATTTCATTTTAGTCAATCATGATGTATTAATGTAATTTGAGTCAATTCAAAAAATAATGCAAGGTTGAAAGCCAAAATTGTAAAAGTTGTCCATTCAAGCCCTAAATTGATCAAAGGGTCAACATTGTATCCAAAGGCATGAAAAGGATAGAAAGAATTTAAAATATCCTAAAATTATTATTTGAATATGTCTATAGGGTTTTTACTAAGTTTGAGGTCATTTTGTAGAAGTGTCTTAAAAGTTGTCAACAAAGTGCAAAATTACAAAGCTGTAATATTGCAATTTTTTGCAAAATATTGTAAAAGGGAAGATGAAGGTCATAGGGGAAGTTGTGTTGGTTATAAAAAAATTTGGTTGAATTCCTTTGAGCCTTTCCTACTTGATTTTGGGAATCTCCACACAATCTTGGCCAATTCTAGAGAATGAAGATTTTTACAATCAATCTTCACACTTCAGACTCTACAAACATAGGTGGGTGTACCTTTTATCTCAACCCTTATAGTGTGGAGAAAATTATTGTTGAAGATATAAGAAAGATACTCTTGCATGGGAAATCATTTTCTCATGGAGAAAGCTGAAATTATAAGGTTGAATACTTTTGAAATATTTTGGTAAGCTTTTAAGAGATAATATGGATGTGAATGGATGAGTGATATTCAAATGATTAAGGTTATGAACTAGCACGAAATTGAAAGTTTTAATGAATCAATAGAGACTAGTACCTAGATCTAATTGGGTCAATGGAGTCAACATTTATTATGAAACTCTTATGGAAACAGTTGGCCAAACCATCAACTATCAGACATAGAACTTAGTACATGAAACCCTAATCTAAATTAATTTAACCTAAGTTAAAGAAGACCAATTAGATAGATACCATAAAACACCATGAAAATATCTAATAATCAAGAGTATTCATAAAGTTCAATCTATCAAACAATAGTTCTACATCCAAGAGGACAATATAGAATGCAAGTTTTGATAGAACCAATTTCTAATTTTAGACAATAACTCCACTATTTTATTGATTCAAAAAATAATTATAATTGAATTGTGTTCAAGTTGCATTACCTAATCATACTTCTATAAGCATCCATCTTGTATTTTATAACTAATAATTTTTTTTCACTATGTAACTATATCCCTACCGTGAATGATCCTAGTATCCTTTATAGAAATCTAAAGGATGCATATAAGCTTCAGATCATCACATCATTTCCTAAATAACTAAAATGAAATTGAACATATTTATTACAATGCAACTAATTAATCAAGAGGTTTGATTTTATTATTTTAAACTTTTCAAAAAGTCACATCCTTGAGTTTCCTATAAATCCTTGATAATGCTTTGTTCAATATTGATTTTTTTCTCATGATTACTTTCTGCATATAAAAGGACTTAGTAAGACACTTTGAGATTTAATAAATTCAAGTGCTACCTTTTGATTAGGTTTTCCTAGGATGATTCAAAGCATTGTCTTGCACAAAAACCTTTATTAGATTTTGAAAGATATTCATTCAATCACCTATTAGATTAGCCCTAATATTGATATTCTTTGTGAATCTGGGGCAAACATTAAATATCTTTCAAATATTTAAACACAATATTTTTAAAAGCCTTTTAGGGTATGTGCAGGATCATGGTCAACCAAACTATGGCCTTAAGTGGTAGTGAAAAACTAGCAAATTAGGGTTATGTCAACTTGACACATAATTTTAAAATGGTTCTAGACTTCGTATCAAAAAGTTGGAAGAAAATAATCTGTAGCAAATTGAATGTAGTTTCTAATCTACTAGGCCTTATCTCGAGAAAAAAATATTTGATTGGTCAAAAGTTTGGATTTTAATGTAGTGCTATGAAAATTTCAGTGCAAAAATAAAAAGTAGGTATATGTCTGACCACCTTAATCAAAATCAAATGATAATATTTTTAATATAACTATAGATATAAAAAGTAGACTCATGACTAGATGTGACGCATATTTTTGGATATTTTTAATTCCAAATAAATAATTAAATATGAATTTTCTACTAAAACATTTTCAATAAAGAAAACACCAGTGTCTAACCACCTTAACTAATTGCAAACTTTGCCAAAAAAACAAAAAAAAATTCCTTATACTAAGCAAAGCATAGAATGTGATGCAACTTTTGGATTTAAAAAATGTTATACCATTTGAAAGCTATTGCTATTTTTGAATCAGTATGTCAATTAGCACTTTACAATCATCTTCATTGAAAATTAACTAATAAATACTTATCAAACTAAGAATTTGACAGCAACTATATCGATGGAATCTTGAGAGTGTTATAAAAAACCCCTTTTTGTTTCATTCAATTTTAATGAAAATAACATTGTGAGATGGCTACCCAAAGTATGAGTGTTAGTGAAACCCTTTGAGTGTTAGTGAAACCCTTCACAAACATGTTTTTTGAGTTGACCAAATAGGCTTGGTAAACACCAAGCCTAATCACATACCTATTATCAAATCAGGTATCTGATCAAAAATTGGATAACCAATTTGAAATCAGGTATTCGATCACTATGAGTTTTCCAATTCTAATTTTGGAGGGAAATTTAAGAGGAAAGATTTTCCAATTGCAATTTTGGAGGGAGGGAAATTTGAGAGGGTTTTAGAGGGAAATTTATTAGGGGGAAGTGTTGACACTAATATTATTACTACATATGATTATGATTATTATTATTAACTATTATTATTATATATGATTATAATTATTATTATATATAGTAATATTATATGACTATTATTATATATAATCATATATATATTTATTATTATTATTAAATCTATAATCTAGTAATCTATATGATTATTATTGTTATGTAATCTAATAATATATTATTATTATATTAAAATATATAGTATTATATTATTATTAAATATAATATTGTCATGAAATGCATCAAAAGGGGTCATAGGTTCACCTATGATCCCTTTTGATCCATTTCATGACAACATATGTCCCTAGGGCCCCTAGTGACCCCTTTTGATACATTCCCAATGCATCCCTAGGGGTCCTAGGGCCCCTAGGGACATATGCTATGATGAAATGCAATGAGAGGGGTCATAGGTTAACCTATGACCCCTCTCGATGCATTAGAACCAACCAAATGTGTCCCTAGGGGCCCTAGGACCCCTAGGGACATAGAATGTCATGAAATGCATCAAAAAGGGTCACCGATTAACCCATGACCCCTCTCAACACATTAGAACCAACCAAATGCATCCCTAGGGGTCTTAGGGCCCCTAGCAACATAAGTTGTCATGAAATGCATCGAGACATGTAATAGCTTAACCTATGACCCCTATAGATGCATTAGAACAAACTAGATGTATCCCTAGGGGTCCTCGAGCCCCTAGGGACATATGATGTCATGAAATGTGTTGAGAGGGATCATACGCTAACTAATGACCCCTCTCGATGCATTAGAACCAACCACATCTGTCCCTAGGGCTCCTAGGGCCCCTAGGGACATACATTGTTGTGAAATGCATCGATAGGGGTCGTGGGATTATCTATGACCCCTCTCAACATATTGTAACCAACCAAATGCATCCCTACGGGCCCTAGGACCCCTACGGTAATAGGTTGTCATGAAATGCATCAAGAGGGGTCAAAGGTTAACCTATGACCCCTCATAATGCATTAGAACCAACCTAATGTGTCCCTAGGGGTTGTAGCGCCCTTAGGGACATATGTTGTCATGAAATGCATTGAGAGTGGTCCTAGGTTAACATAAGACCCCTCTCGACACATTGGAACCAACTAGATGCATCCCTAGGGGCCCTAAGACCCCTAGGGACATACATTGTCATGAAATGCGTTGAGAGTAGTTATAGGTAACCTATGACCCCTCTCGATGCATTTCATGACAACATATGTCCCTCGAGGTCCTAGGGCCCCTAGGGGTGCATCTGGTTTGCTCCAATACATCCTTAACCTATGACCCCTCTTGACGCATTGAAACCAACCAGATGCATCCCTAGGGACCCTAGGGACATATTTTGTCATGAAATGCATTGAGAGTGGTCATACATTAACCTATGAGCCCTCTCAATACATTAGAACTAACCACATGAATCCCTAGGGGTCCTAGGTTCCCTAGGGACATACGTTATAATAAAATGTGTCAAGATGGGTCATAGGTTAACCTATGACCCCTCTCGATGCATTAGAACCAAACAAATGCATCCTTGGCTATCCTAGGGCCCCTAGGAACATACATTTTCATGAAATGCATAGAGAGGGGTCATAAATTAACCTATGGCCCCTCTTGATGCATTAGAACCAACCAGATGTGTCCCTAGGGGCCTTAGGGCCCCTAGGGATATATGATGTCATGAAATGAGTCAAGAGGGCTCATAGGTTCTTAATGCATTAGAACCAACCAAATGCATCCTTGAGGGTCCTAGGGCCCCTAGGGACATACGTTGTAATGAATTGCATTGAGAGGGATCATAGGTTAACCTATGAACCCTCTCAACAAATTGGAACTAACCAAATGCATCCCTAGGGGCCCTAGGACCCCTAGGGACATAGGTTGTCATGAAATGCATCAAGAGGGGTCATAGGTTAGCCTATAACCCCTGTTAATGCATAGGAACCAACCAAATACATCCTTAAGGGTCCGAGATCCCCTGGGGACATACATTGTTATGAAATGCATCAAGAGGGGTCCCTCTTAATGCATTAAAACCAACCATATATTTCCCTAGGCCTTCTAGGGCCCCAAGGGACATACGTTGTCATGTAATGAATAGAGAGTGGTCATAGGTTATCTTATGACCCCTTTTGGCATATTGGAACCATCCAAATGCATCCCTAGGGGCCCTAGGATCCCTAGGGACATAGGTTGTCATGAAAAGCATTGAGAGGGGTCATAGGTTAACCTTTGACCCCTTTCGATGCATTAGAACAAACAAAATGCATCCCTAGGGGTCCTAGCACCTCTAATGACATATGTTGTCATGAAATCTGTTGAGAGGGATCATAGGTTAACCTATGACACCTCTCATTGCATTGGAGCCAACTAGATTCATCCCTAAGGGTCCTAGGGACCCTAGGTACATATGTTGTCATTAAATGCATTCAGAGGGGTCATAGGTTAACCTATGACCCCTCTCAACTTATTGGAACCAACAAGATGCATCCCTAGGGGCCCTAAGACCCCTAGGGATATAGGTTGTCATGACCTACATTGAGAGGGGTCATAGGTTAACCTATGACTCCTCTCGATGCATTAGAACCAACAAAATGTGTCCCTAGGGGTCCTAGGGCCCCTAGGGACATAAGTTGTCATGAAATGCATCAAGAGGGGTCATAGGTTAACCTATGACCCCTCTCGATGCATTAGAACCAACCACATGCATCCCTAGAGGTCCTAGGGTACCTAGGGACATACGTTGTCATGAAATGTGTCGAGAGGGGTCATAGGTTAATCTATGACCCCTCTTGATGCATTGGAACTAACCAAATGCAACCTCAGAGGTCCTAGGGCTCCTAAGCACATACATTGTCATGAAATGCATCGAGAGGGGCCATAGATTAGCCTATGACCCCTCTCAATAATTGGGAACTAACCAGATGAATCACTAGGGGTCCTAGGGCCCCAAGGGACATACATTGTCATGAAATGCATCAAGAGGTATCATAGGTATGACCCCTCTCAATTCATTGAAACCAATCAGATGCATCCCTAGGGGTCTTTGAGCCCTTAGGGATATAAGCTATCATAAAATTTATTGAGAGGGATCATAGGTTAACCTATAACCCCTCTTGACACATTGGAACTGACCTAATGCATTCTTAGTGGTCCTAGGGCCCCTAGGGACATAATTTGTCATGATATGCATCGAGAGGGGTCATACATTAACCTATGACCCCACTAGATGCATTGGAACCAACCAAATGTGTTCTTAGGTGTCCTAGGGCCCCTAGGGACATACGTTGTCATGAAATGTGTTGAGAGGGGTCATAGGTTAGCCCATGACCCCTCTTGATGAATTAGAATAAATGAAATGTGTCCCTAGAGGCCCTAGGACCCCTAGGGACATAGGTTGCCATGAAATATGTTGAAAGGTGTCATAGGTTAACCTATGACCCCTCTCGATGCATTGGAACCAACCAAATGTGTCCCTAGGGGCCCTAGGACCCCTAGGGACATAGGTTGTTGTGAAATGCATCGAGAAGGGTCATAGGTTTACCTATGACCCCTCTCGAGACATTGGAACCAATCAAATGCATCCCTACGGGCTCTAGGGCCCCTCGGTACATAGGTTGTCATGAAATGCATCAAGAGGGGTCATAGGTTAATGTATGACCCCTCTTGATATATTGGAACTAACCAAATGCATCCCTAAGGGCCCTCAGACCCCTAGGAACATAGGTTGTCATGAAATGCATTGACATGGGTCATAGGTTAACCTATGAACCCTCTCGATGCAGTGGAGCCAACCTAATATGTCCCTAGGGGCCCTAGGTCCCCTAGGGACATACATTGTCATGAAATGCATTGAGAACCTATGATCCCTCTCGATGCATTGGAACCAACCACATGCATCCCTAGGGGCCCTATGACCCCTATGGACATAAGTTTTCATGAAATGCATCGATAACCTATGACCCCTCTGAATGCATTTTAGAACCAACTAAATAGATCATTGGTCATATTAATAATAATAATAATAACAATAATAGTATATGTTATTAAATTTAATAATAATAGTAAAAATAGTAATATAATATAATAATTTCATTATATATATTAATATATATTATATTTATAGATTATAATAATATTAACATATATTATTATATTTAATAATATAATATAATTATCACATTTATTAATAATAATAATAGGTGAAAAATTAAAATTTATGCATCATCAACAATTTGGATCTTCAATAGAATTCTAGATCTCAGAGAAGAGAATGATGGGTGAAAGATTAGGAACTATAAAAGGGCTTCGACAGGAATCGTTCATGGGTACGAAATCAGACTAGTTTGATCATGGGGCAAAGCAAGTAATTGTAGACACAAATTCAGCTAGGGTTGATCATTTTGCACAAAAAATAAAAGGCAAAGAGTTTCAAACTATAAGATTTGTAGAAAAATTTAGAGGGTTCCATGAATAGAATTCCAAAGGTGGGTAGATTGTTCTGTGGGATAAAATTGTCTATAAGAAAGCCATGGTGCAACCAGCGAAGCCTTTCTTTTTTAATTGATGATTTCATGTGAAATAAAAAGGTAAGGAGAAATGGCAGGAGCTGTTTGACATTTGTGAAAAAGAAACACCTGTCAATAGCAAGATCATTAGAGAATTTGCAGATCAGGATGGTTTTCTAGAGATGGAATGATTGAAGAATTGGAAAGAGGGAGAATGTTCTTATTCAATGAAGAATGCCAACAAGAATTCAAAATCATCTCAGTGAGTTGCCTTTAATCTAAACTTTTCCTATGGAAATGTTAAGGGTTTGTAGAAGAACAAAAAGGTCAAACAAATTTGGAGGAAAAAGAAACTTGGAGTAAAAGATCTAGAGAAAAGTGCTACCATATGCCAAGAAACTTTAGAAATCACCATCCTAGAAAGGCTTTTGGCGCCACATGTGGAGTTTTTGGGAAATAGAACACTGCGAGTGCTAATACAAGATAACAAATTAAATCGACAAGAAATTCAAGAATGGGAAAAGGGAAGTTGGGAAGATATTAAAGAAATTCTGTTCCATGAATCAGCCTTAAATTGCTTTACAGTTTTATTTCATTCAGTCATGCATAGGGCTAGAGTACATAAATTCAAAGGTTGGTTTTGTAAGGGTTTTAGTTTATCTACTTACCATTTTACACCAAATTTTGTTCCAAAATCATATGATGTGATTTTCTTCCCACACTGGGTAGAATTCCCAAACTTACCTTAGGAATATCGAGATCTTGAAATTATTGAGCTTATAGCAAATAAGTTGGGAATTTTTATTAAACATGATTTGATCCCTTATGAGCAAGTCTTTAGGTCGGTAAGGGTCTGCATTTTGATTAGCAACAAAAAACCAATACCCAAAAATTTAATCTATCATTCGAAATGGGGTGAGTGGAATCAAAATATTATTGTCCAAGGGCCAAAGGAGATTGAAAAACATGCTCTATCATTAGGGAATTTTAATTCAGCATGTCGGGGTAACAATATTGATAGGATCATGGTTTGTGAAGATCACTCTACGTTTGTTGAACATTGTAAGTTTTGGAAAGATGCAGAGACTCTTAAAGCTAGGATCACAGAGGTATCTTCTAGTTGGATTGAGAGTGAAGATGGTATAGTGGCAAATCTAGAGAGCCCTAATGCAACAACATCTCTAATTCAGCTTGAAAGTATGCAAGAAATTTTTGAATTGCAGGATTATAGTAATGATAAGGCACTAGTTAATAAGGTGGGAGACATGCCAGATTTTAGTACAAATTCAGTTGTAAATAGTGGGAAGAGGGGTTCGTTGTTCAAGTCAATTATTGAAGATCTAAGATCAAAAAAACAAGACGTGTCTTTAATGAACTTAAGTCAAAGTATTCAATCTCCCATGCAACAAAATGCAGTTTCAAAGGTAATGTCACATATTCAAATTTTATCTTGCCAAAGGAATATGTCTAAATGTCACTTTGCTCTATAATTTCCTATTTACATAATAGGTTTAAGTTTTAAGGACCAATTTAAATTCATGGAATATGCTAATAAAGTCCTTCATTTAATAATTCAATACCCTTTATGTAAACAGATTTTTATTAGAGTTTATCCTAAGGTATCTAGAGCTAATTATGGATGGACTTATGAGGATATTATCACTCAGCAAATTAAGTTTAATAACTCTTCATTGGATGATTTTATTCCACAATGTCAAGTAGTCATGAAAAGTGTTAATTTGGGCTATAATGTAGAAAAGGATATGCAAAATTTGGCAAATGAGATATCTGATTTTATTGTTTCAAAGCAATTTCAATTGTTAGCAAATGAAATAAATAGAGAAGAAACTATTCAGGAATCAAATTTCTTGTGTGAGGAGAATGATTTTTCTTAGGGGTTAGTAGACAAGATTTGGTAAAACACTTGTGTCCAAGGTGATCAGTATATAGGTAAAAATTTGGAGGCAGGGGAGGCTAAGTTTGATTTTTCACAAACTTTCTCAATAATGGAATCACCTAGTGAAAAACAAATTGTTGTTCATACACCTAAGACCCATGGTAGGAAAAGTAAAAGTATGATAGAAAAAGAGGAAATTGTTGCAGGGGTTCAATCTACTTTAGAAGATAAATTTAAATCAGTTAAGAGAACTACCAGAAGGACTAGATGTCCTCTACCTACAATATGAGGATTATTACATGGAATGTCAAAGGCATTAATGCCACTGACAAAAGAAGTAGAATTAAAGATTTACTAGATAATTCAAAGAGTGACATCATTTTATTGCAAGAATCAAAATTGTCAGATAGTAAATTCCATGATATAGTTGCTAAATGAAAAAGTTGGAAATCTATTCATGTTCCTAGCAGTAGGGTGTGAGGAGGATTAATAACTTTATGGAACACTAGATCAATTTTAGGTCATTTTCTTGACAAAGGTATGGGTTGGAAATGTTGTCATTTTGAACATTTTGATATTTCTATGATGGTATTTAATGTATATGGGCCAACTAGAGGAGCGAAGAAGGTAAAGCTTTGGGATGATATTTCCAACAAACTTAGAGGTCTAGTGGATCAGAATTGCATTATAGGAGAAGATTTCAATGCTATCAAAAATATTAAAGAAAAACAGGGCAGGATTTTTCCTTCTATGAAAATTGTGGAGGAATTTGATAAATTTATTTGTGATAATGATTTGTCTGAAGTGGTGTCTTCTAATGGTATTATCTCTTGGTTTAATAAAAGAGATGGGTTCTTGCAAATTACAGAGAAGCTTAATAGATTTTTTATTGCTAAATCTTGGAATTTAACCTTAGTATGCATTACCTTGGAAATTTTATCTTTTCCAAGTTCTAATCATTTTCCAGTTGCCTTTAAGTTAGATAAGAATAAACCAAAGCATATGGATAAGCAGACGTCCTTTTTTAAGTTTGAGAGAATGTGGTTTAGGCATCCTCATTTTTTACCATTAATCAAAAAATGGTGGATTAGTACACCAACAGTTAAAGGGAATTACATGTTTAAATTTTTTTTAAAGATGGAATATCTTAAAGATAGAATTAATTTATGGAATAAACAAGTTTATAAAAACATTTTTGAAGAAAATAAAGTTGTGTATTAAAAATTGACAAATATTAATGAAGAAATTATTAAGTGGGATGAACTTGGAGTTATTTTCCATTCAGAAGGAAAAACAAGCTAAGTGGTTGGAGCTATGTAGTAGAGAAGAAGAGTATTCGAGGCAAAAATCTAGGGAACTGTGGCTATGTGAGGGAGATTGCAATACGAAGTACTTTCATGTTGTAGCCAATTAGAGGAAAGAAACTAATGTTATTCTCTCTATTTTGGATCAGAAATCAGGCAAGGTTATTAAAGAGGAGTCAGAAATCAAGAGGGTAGGGGTATATTTTTTCAAATATCTCCTTGATGTAGTGCATAAAGAAGATATATGTGAAGACTAGCTTGCTGTATTTCTTGATGTTGTCCCAAACATAATTTTAGAGAAGGATAATCAAGGACTTATGAAACCATTTTCCATGGAGAAAATTTGGGAAGTGGTGAAATCATTCCCACCTGATAAAGCTCCTAGGTCTGATGGTTTTACAGCTTTATTCTTCCAAAAGTGCTGGGATATTTTTGGTTGGGAGCTATTATTAGCATTAGAGTTTTCCAGGAGGAAAGGGAGTATGCTGAAAGAATTCAATGCTACAAATGTTGCTATTATCCCTAAAAATGGAGATGCACAATCATTCTCAGACTTAAGGCCCATATCCTTATGTAATACCATTTATAAAATCTTTACTAAAGCCATTTACTTCAGATTAAAAGCTATCTTGCCAAATATTATTTCTTCAGAATAGGGGGGTTTTGTGCCTGGTAGAGAGACACCTGAGGGAGCAATAGTGGCACATGAAACCTTACATTATATTAATGAATATCATATACCTTCTTTTGTGATAAATCTTGATATGATGATAGCTTTTGATAGAGTAAATTGGTTTTTTCTTTTTAAAGTTCTAGAGAAAATGGGCTTTGGGAAAAAATGGTGTAAATGGATCAAAGCTTGTGTATCAGGAGCATACTTTTTAATTCTCATTAATAGTTCTCTAGAAGGTTACTTTCAACCCTCTTAGGGTATTAGGTAGGGAGACCCACTATCTCTAGCTTTATTCATTTTGATGGTTGAATCTCTTAGTAGAGCTATTATTAAATCCCAATAGTTGGATAAGTGGTAGGACATTTAGTTTGGGGGAAAGGAGTTAGCAATTACCCATTCTTTATTTGCAAATGATACCTTGTTGTTTGGGTAGTAAGTATCAAAGAAGCAATATATATTAAGTCGGTATTGGAGTTATATACAAAGTTTTCTAGACAAAAGGTTAGTAATGCAAAATCTAAGATTTTCTTGTTTCACACAAGGACTAATGTTGGAAAAAGAATTTGCAAGATTTTAGAGTTCAAGTAGGATCATCTTCCTTCTACGTAGTTGGAAGTTCCTTTTTTCATGGGAAGTAATAAATATTCTTATTGGAACAATATTATCAAAAAGATTAACGCTAGAATTATGTCTTGGAATGTGAGATGGTTAACTTTATCAAGTCATATTATGTTAATCAAGTTTGTTCTTGCTGCTATCTCGCATTACTTTTTTTCTTTACTATTAGCTCCTATTAATGTTATCAAGTAGATTGACAACATTATCAGAGGTTTCTTATGGTCTGATAACATGTTAGAGGTAAAGAAAATTCCTTTAATATCACTTAGTGAAATGTTAGATGACAAAATTAGTGGGGGTGTTAATTTTCCAAATCTGCAGCAGAGGAATAAAGCATTTGGTGCTAAGTTAGTATGGTTTATGTATGAAAGAGTCGACACAAAATGGTGTAAGATTATGCAATGGAAATATTTAGATTCATCAGCTTCTACAAGGATTTTTACATTAGATAAATTACCTAAAGGCTCTGCAATTTGGAACTTTATGGCAGAATCACATGATTTGATTATCAAATATCTTTCATGGAAAATCAATAATGGGACTACAGTGTTATTTTGGGATGATTCTTGGAATGGATTTCTAGTTTTTACTACAATGCACTCTATCAAGATATGGAAACATATTTTTTGTGAGTAGTGGGGTCTTAATGTTTCAAATTATTTTAAGAAGGTGGATCCAATCTCAGCTATAGTTAGTTGGACGAATCTGGAAAATCTTCCTATCCCAGAGGAGGTGAAGAGGGATTTTTTTAGTATATGCAAAGCTAGAATTGTGTCGCTTTCTATGAAGAATGATGAATTAATATGGATTCCTAATTAGAAGGGGAAATACTCAATAAAAATGGGTTGCTTGGTTATCAAACGAGGATGATCTCAAATGAGGAGAAATCTCCAAACTTAGATCATCCTCCTCCTTCTCCCTAGGGATCTTTGTGCCCTTCTCATCCTCTTTTCCTAAATCTTTCTCCCTTCCTGTCTCCTCCTCCTAATTCTCCTCTCTAAATATCTAGGTTTCTTCACCTTGGTTATCTTCATTACCAATGTTATCCAACCCTTCATTTTTTTCTAGACTTTCCTCCACATCATTCTTCTTGGTCTCATTTTTACTACCAGGATAACCCTCTATATTAGAACTAATATCCCCCATCTCCATGTCTTCCTCTGTCTCTACATTTTTATCTTCATCTTTATCAGAGGAATTATTAATATCCTCAACATTTTTTTGTGGAGTATTCTTAACCTCTAATTTATTCTTCATGCTCTATCCTTAATTCCCTTTTCTCTTTCTAGATTGGGATTCACTTGCTGACCCCCTTTTCTTCTCCAAAATAGGGGAAACAATAATTGCCTTTGTCTTGCAATAATTCTCAATTAAGAGAATGAGGTCTTCATGAAGGACAGCACAAGAATCTTTCTTCCTATGCACCTAGAGGCTTTGTAATAATGAAAACTTCAAGTAGAAAGGAAAATAAATCTTATCTTTATACCAAAAATGGTTTAGAAAAACAAAATGGAACTTGTGGACTCTTTTGGATCTTCCATTTAAAATAAAATATTCATGAAGACAAGATAATACATTCCTCCATATTACATTTATCTGGTTAAGCTCACAAAATTCCCCATTCTTCTCCAACTTTTTCTCTTCCTCCTCAATTTTTGGAAACTTCTTGAAGGTGGCATTAGAGATGGTCATTTCCTTGTTGTATTTTAGTCCATCCTTCAGGAGACTAGTCACTTTAGCAATGAAATCCTCTGTCAGATGAATTGTGGCACCATGAAAAGTTACCCTATCCTCGAACTAATTCTTAAAGAAAGCATTAGTAACATGTGGGTTGAAACCATGCAATCACTCCAGGTAAGGAGTCACATTTCCATTCTCAAGAATTTTGCAAACAACAGCTTTATCCTTCCAATTTTTGCAATTTTTGGGCTCTTGTTTCCTCAGCTCTCCTCCTATTTTCAAACAATGTGTGTCTTTGAGAATGAAAGAAGTAGCTAAACCTAGAAAAATAGACAAAATTAAATGAGCCAAAATACTCACAAAAGTTAACAAGGATTTCATTAATCTTCCTTCATGCTATGCCCAAATAATAATAGCAATGAAGTACATCCTAAGGATTGTAACACACCCCTTTGTAGACCGTCTTGCAATTATCATTAAATTACTGATCTTAGAGGATCTTTCCCTCCGTCACATATGTACCATCATACTTAATGAGAAATTTTTAATCCACATTTTTCCTTAGGTATTGTGCCACCTCAGTTTTTTATCCCCTTGCACAACCCTACTAGCAAGCCAATCAGCAATGGCATTACCTTCTCGATAAGAATGGGAAAAGGTGACTTTTTTAAAATTAGTCATTAGGGCTTTAATTTCCATTATACTATCCTCTATAGTCCATGTAGTTGGCATTTTTTCTTTGAGCATATTTATAATTTTTAGGGAATCACCTTCCATCCAAAGGTACCTACTTCCAGTTTCGACAACCAGTCTCATGGTATAAAGGGCAAAAATGGCTTCAACTCTATGGCTTATTGATATGTAAATAGGAATTGTAATAGCATTAATAGTGTTACATGTATTATCCCTTATAATTCCTCCACACCCTACTTTTCTAGGGTTTTCCTAAGTAGCCCCATCAAAATTCCCCTTAATCAATCCCCTTGAAGGAGCCTTCTATCTTACACTTGATCTTTGATCCTCCACCTTCTTTTTGGGTCCTATATTATGCATAGGATTTTCAATCAAGAAACCATTAGGAACAATTTTTTGAGATTTGAAATTTTCCTTTATTTCTCTGATGATGTTATGACTTAGAACCCATTCAGGCATTACTTTCTCTCTAAAAATTGTATTATTTATTTCTTTCTAGATTCCCCATCACAAGTGAGGAAGGGTGATTTTCCATAGATATTCCACATTATTGTCCTAAGTCGAGCAGGTCCATCTCTGAAAATAGTGCTAAATTTTATTATGATGAACCCAAGCAATATTCTAGAAGATGAAGATGTAGCTCCACACATTTTGGCTATAATTGAAGTTTAAAAACAAGTGATCCCTATTCTCCAAGTCTTTCTTGCATGGACAAGAATGGTTGACCACATTTATCCCTCTTTTTTGCAAGTTGTCCTGGGTCAAAATTTTATTCTGTAATAGAATCCAATAAAAAATATTGATTTTGGGAATTAGACCTTTAATTCAAGCTTTAGACCATAATGGACTAGGTCCTTTTTCTTTAGATCTAAATATAGAAGAGACTTTGAAACTCCCGTTAGCATCATTCTGCCATAACATTTTATCCTCCTTATAGCGATATAAGCAATAAGAATTCAACATTATCTGGATATTATTGAATTCTTGGCTAATGTTAGTAAGACTAGCCCATCAATTGTTGGCCCAATAATTTTCCACATGAATACCATATAACTACTTGCATTGTTCAATGTAGGTCCTATCCTCAAAATTTTCTATCAACGGATGGATCTTCTATCCATTTCTAGCTTTCCATGATCACGCTTCACTTAAGATATTCTTTGCACTTGTACAACCCCCCAAATAGTAGAAGGGGAAATAACATTGGGATACAAGAAGAAATCAAAAAGAGAAGGGACATTATACAAATATTTATGTTTTCATATAGAGTTCCACTCCTTATCATCATGGTACACTCTCCATCCTTGCTTAGCAAGAAAAGCCTTGTTCATACTTCGGGTAGTCCTTAATCCCAAGCCTCCATCTCTAATCAGTTTACAAATATGGTCCCAACCAATGAGAGCCATTCTCTTTTTCTCCTTAGTACTAGACCAGAGAAATTTCCCTTGGATTTTGTCAAGGGAATCAACATATCTAGAGGGAATTTTGAAAAGGCTCAAAACATAAGTAGGTATACTTTGAATGCATGCTTTCAGAAGAGTGACTTTACCAGCTTGGCTCAACAGGTTTCCCTTCCATCTAGCAAAATTCTTAGAAATCTTTTTGATAATATCTTCCCAAAAGGAATATGTTAGCTTAAAGAATAAATTTGACAACTGAGTGTCAATACACTTAACCAAGATCAAGAATAAGTGTCGAGTAAGATATGGTGCCGAGTAATAATAAGTGCCAAGTGCTACAAGTGCCGAGTGATAACAAGTGCTGAGTGCAACAGGTGTCGAGTGATAATAAGTGCCGAGTGCAATAGGTGTTGAGTGATAATAAGTGCCAAATGCAACAGGTGTCGAGTGATAACAAGTGCCGAGTGCAACAGGTGTTGAGTGATAACAAGTGCCGAGAGATAATAAGTGCCGAGTGCAACATGTGCCGAGTGATATAGTTTTTTTCAAGTTCCAAGCTATCCAGGAAACAACATGTGCCGAGTATCAAAAATAATTTAGGAGCAGAGTAACTCAATAGAACAACATAAAAGTTTGGAATTGCACAAACTATGATGCAAATAGTTTTGTAGCCGACAGAAGGTAAATCTAGAAGGATTTAATGACAAGATCGAATCTTTTATTTTCATGCAATTTGCATGCAGCCAATAAGAAAAATGCTAAAGGCATGCAACCAATCAGCAAAAGATAAGTATTAAGTGAGAAATTGAGATTCAATATGGATTGTAGATCCAAAACAAACCCTAAGTCTTTGAAGTCTTTATAAGGAAGATAAAATTTCATTGTAAGAGAGAGAGATGAGATATATTGAAGGACACACAAGGGTGCATAAGAAAATCTATTTTCAAAAGCAAGAGTTATCAGATCACAAAGGATTGAGATCAGGAGAAGGTGAAAAAGGAACCTGTATTCAACAATCAAGGATTGTAATCTATCAGGTTTATTTTATCTAATACTCTCTAGCAATTGTATTAGAATGAAAATCCTATGGTGATAGGTTAGCTCTACAGCTATTTTGTAAGAACCTTTTGATTAGGTGATTAAATCCTTTAACAGGGTGACAATTCATTTTAAGTGTTTGAAAATCCTCTAACTAGGTCACTACTAATATAGTGTAAAGCCTTTAACAGGGCAGGCCTTTAACAGGGTAGACCATCAGAAGTGGTTAAACAATATTGCTGCAGTAATTTTTGTGGGTATCATCCCCACCCCAGTTTTACCTTCTGATTCCTGGAGGGTTTCTGGGTTACCAAATTCCAGTGTTAAGTGTTATTGATGCATGTGTTTAGCTTCATGTTTACTTAATGTACTTACATGCATGCAATTTACTTTCAGTTAAAAGTTTTATTGGATAAAGTTTGATACTTATGATTCACCCCCCCTCTCATAAGTACTCTTTCCATATTTGAATATTCCAATAGAATCAGAGGCATTAAGCCCCAAGGGGAGGCCTAGGTAAGTACAAGGAAAGGATCCTCTGGAGCATCCTAGGATTTTAGAAATTTTGGTTTATCCAGACATTGGGGTATTCACAAAGAACAAAGAACTTTTATTCTAGTTAATCAGTTGTACTGAGGTCGAGGAGTAGAGGCATAGATCTTTTTTCAAATTTCTAGCTTCCCTAACATCAACTTTGCCCATAAAAATAGTGTCATCAACAAACTAACCATGGGAGAAAATAAGGGGTTGAGAAGAGGGTTGCAAGCCTTTAATATCACTATCCTAAACCAATTTCCCAATATATCTACCCAAACAATCAGCCATAATGGTGAAAAGAATAGGAGATAAAGGGTCTCCCTATCTCAGACCTCTGGAGGGATTAAAGAAAGTAGATTAACACCCATTAACCAAAACAACAATTGAAGAGGTAGAGATGAGTTGAAGAACAATCCTCATAATATTATTATTAAAATCAAAAGCCAATAACACCTTTTCAAGGAAAGTCCACTCCAATCTATCATAGGCTTTAGCAAAATCAATTTTCATAATGAACCCCTGATTGTTAGAACAAAATAAAGAGTGTATATTCTTATGCAAAGCTATGACTGAGTTCAACATTTGTCTACCTAGAATGAATCCATTATGTTGTTCAGCAATAATATTCGGAAGCACCAAGCGTAGCCTAGAAGTGAGGACCTTAGAAATGATCTTATAAAAAGATTTGCATAAAATTATAGGCTTGAATTGGTCTGGGGAATCAGCACCCACCTCTTTTAGAATTAGGCAAAGAAAGGTAGAATTAATCTCTTTCAACATTCCTTTTGCCCCAAATAATTTTTTGACAGCACAACAAACATCTTTCCCAACCAGATTCCACTCTTTCTAAAAAAAGAACATAGGAAATCCATTCAGGCCAAGAGATTTATGCCCACCTAAGAATCAAATAGCTCGATAAATTTCCTTATCATTATGAATGGATCCCAACATCTTGTTTTGATCTCTTGTAACTAAAGGGAGAATGACACTAAGGATTTACCCTTGGTTAAGAGGATCATTATTAGGATCAGTTGTCATAAGGGAAGCAAAGAAAGAAACATTTCTTTCAAAATATCCTTTTTCCATAGTGATATTTATATCACCTATCATAAGATTAGAAATGCGAGTTTTAGCCCTATGCCTCATTGTAGAAAGGTGAAAAAACCTAGAGTTTTTATCCCCTTCCTTCAACCAAACATGTCTTGAGCTTTGCTTCCAATAGATTTCCTCCTTAGTGACAATATCATGATACTTAGTCAGTTTACCATTTTCCTCTCTATCCAGATTAGGAGTATACCCTTCCTTCTTTATCTTATCCTGGATAATTTTCAACTCTTCCTTAATTTTAGGTTTCATCTAAAAAGTGTTCCCAAAACATATTTTATTCTATATTTTAGCCTCTTTTTAAACATTTATGAGTTTAATAGCCACCTTGTAAAGAGTAGTCCCTTCAACTTCAATGTTCCACCATTGTTCCAATTTACTTTTAAATTGTGGGTGTTCCATCCACACTTTTTCAAATTTGAATGGATAGTTTTTCTTAGAATATGCCTTAACAGTAGTAAAAATCAAAGAAAAATGATCTGTACCCACTTTATGAAAAGCTTTCAATTTACAAAAAATAATTAATGGTTGAATCCAGAGATATCAAGGCCTTATCTAGATGAGCTTGAATACATTCATTTCCAATCCTTTTATTAGTCCAAGTGAACTCTATACCGTGGAGATTGATATCCATAAGCCCTTCATTACTAATAAATTCCATTAAATCCAACCTTCCATCAAGCTGACTAAAATTTCCTCCTTTTTTCTCTTGATTATAAAGGGGGACATTAAAATCACCCATAAAGATCCATCTACCATTTTGTTCTTTGCTCTTAATATTAGATAGAATTTTCCAAACTTTTATCCTAGAATTCTTAGTATTAGGAGCATACATGTTGACTAAGAACCATTTAGAATTTTGGTATAAGTTAGTCATTTTAACCACCATAAAGTGCTTACTTTCATTTATAACAAGACCAAAAAATAGGGATTTTTTTCCAAAGTATAAGAGTTCCTCCTGAAGCCCCTTCCATACTACTTGCCTTTAAACAATGTTCCTTGAAAGAATTCATCTTTTTAGCTCTTTCCTTTGCCATCTTTGTTTCTTGAAGCAGAAAGATATCTGGTTTATGCTTCCTAACAAAGTTACAAACAATTTCCAATTTATGATTATTATTCATCCCCCTAATATTCCAAGAAATGATTTTCATGGTTATTTTTTTGGGGGTAAAATCCAAAATAGTTGCCTATCTTCCATCAGCAATATTCTATAAGCTTTCAATTTCTCTTGTTTTCCTTGAAGATTTTCCTCCCTATTTTTCTGGTATCCCTACATTTGGTTTAACCTTAAATTTTTGCTCCACCTTAGAGTTCTGCAAGTTCTACTCTATTTTAATGCTTTAGGTCTCAATTCTCTTAGGAATTGAGGAGTTTTTCTTCTTAGTCTTTCCCTTCTAGCTCTATTTCTATTTTAGGTCTAGCTTTTCCAAGCTTTTTTACTTTAGTTCTAATTCATTTCAAAGAGGAATTGAGTCATTACATAGAGATGTTTCAAGAGACTGGGATTTGATATTCTAAATCTTAGCAACATGGACTTCCCTATTTTGTTGAATCTCAGAAGTATGATCTTCCCCATTTTGCACTTCCTCCAACAACAAATAATGGCCCTCCCCATTTTACATTTCCTCCAAAATCAAATGTCTACTTCTCACTTCCTTAATTTCTCCTTCTTCTATTTCCTCCTATTCAACAAAATCCTCCCATTTAATAGCATTCTTTTGGTATATAACAATTTGTTTCATCGAATTAGGCAAGTGGGTTTCTTGCCCAGACAAAACAAGACCATCATCTTGCTTTTCAAAATTCAAAGAATTCTTTTTTTCATTCTCAAATAAAAATCCAAAATTATTTTCTTTTTCATTCTGACCATTAGATTTTGGTCTGCATACTTTCTTCTGAGTCTTTTCCTCCTTCTTCTTGTCCTCTTTAACAACCTTAGTTTGATTTTTTCTTTTGGTAGTACAATTCATAACCCAATGACCTTGTTTTTTACAAGAAAAATAATTATTTGGGAGATCCTCATAAGTTACTTCTTGAGTCATTTTCCCTAGTTTTGAAAACAGTTCCACCTTATTAGGGAGGTTGTTCAGGTTAGCCACTTTCACACATAACCTAGCACTATTCATTTTTTATTTTGTTGTCATAGCTTGATCAATAGTAATATGTTCCCTAAAGGATCCTTCTTTTCCCTTGAAAATGTCTTCATGCTACTATTCTAAAGTTAGGCCTGAAAATCTCACCCAGATCAGAGTAGTTAATAAAAAAGCACTAGATATATCCATATTAGGCTCCCATTTCTTAACCGTGAGGGTTCTTTTGTCAAACATCCATGGTCCTCCACATAGAACCATATTCATATCCTCCTTACAATTGAAAACAAAAGATAAGAATCTATTCACCATAGGGGCTATATCAACTTTACCGTGGATCACCCACTTATTTTTAAACATATTTTTCAAGGTATCAATATCTAGTCTAGCCCCCAAGAATTTTCCAACTAGAGTATAATCCATAGAAGTAACAAAAAAATCAACAATCTGATTAGGAATAAAGATTTGAAACTCACCTTTTTCCCAATAGGATTTTGACATTACTAGAGGGAAAGAAGATTTTCCTCCAAGTTTCCTTCCAAATAATGATACCCACTCCATTTGGTCTTCCACTCCATTTTGCCATTTTTTTTCTTTACTATCTTGAGAAGAATCTGCATTTAGAAAATTAGCTTGACCAGGAGCCAAAAAAGCCACGTAAAGTCCAAGTGAAAGACTTGAAAGGGAATTTCGAACCCCACAAGTCCCCAAATCATCCACCTCTATATGCTTTGCCTAAGAATCTGCAATGAAATCGCTTGTCCCACCTGGGTCCGTTCCCCCTGCAAGATTCTCCCCTTCTAGATTCCTACCCATCCACGTGCCAGCCAATTCAAAAATGATGAGCTTCATTTTTCATAACAACAATGGCACTAAATGTGTTATGTTTTAATACCTAAGGAACCAAGTTGTGGTAGTAGAACCAAGTGATATCAAATAATGATGACCGAGTGATAGAAGCTAAGAGTGTTAGCCAAGTGCAAGCAAAAATTGAGAGGTTGTTAAATAAAGACAAGGTATGTTAAATGTGAGTCAAGTTTATGATGAATTGGTCGAAGGTGAAATCATAGAGTCAAATAATGAATATGTGTAGTTGGGGAATGAAAATGTACAAATTAATAACGATAATGTCGAGATTGAAAATTTAGAAAATAAAAATTTGAAGCATGAAATGCTACTAGGTCATAATGTAAATTGCATGATTGACCATGCCGAACATGACAATGCATAGGAACCTTACATATCTCCTAATTATAATTGACATGAAGGTTCTAGAACACTAAAATGGATAATTGAAATTGATGAAATGGTTATTACCAATTTGGAAGGCAAAAAATTAGAAAGAACCATTCGATTGTGGGCTTCAAGACTATATAAGATGTTTTTTGGCAACATGATAGTGGTGGAGCAATGTCATCTTTTTATGCACTTATTAAAGATGCAAATGATGAGACCTATGCTTTCCAAATTGATGATTCGTGTCACTAAAATATTGGAAAGAAATGCCATTATTGTGAAGACTCTTTTTAATGCTCTCAATACCATTGGAAAAAATAGAAAGGAGGAGGATAAGAGAGCTACTTAAAGGGTTATTACAACCTCTTAGGTAAGTCATCATTTGAGAAAGGCTAGATATATGAGACAAACTTGTATTGACTTGAACCTAAATTCTACTACTTTGAGAAGAGCACTTAGTAGATGAGAGAAAATTGATGATCCTCTTCAAAATGAAACATGGGCTTTTGGTGGGATATTTTCACATTTTGATAAGAAGCTATCCGATGATTTGAAGGAAGAAATTACATAATTTTGGCACTCTAGCTCAAGAGTGTCACCCAATGCTAAAGACATGTTAAAGTTGAGAATTGGCATCAAAGATTGCATGCCACATCCTAAACACTATTTGGAGGTAAGTCAAACTATGTTGTTTAAACAATTTAGACAGAGTCATCCAAGTCTTCATATATCACAAAGGGTTTTTGAATCTTTGAAGCCATTTTATTGTTTGCCAATTAAAATTCGAAATACATGTTGCTACAAATATCATGTCAATTTTTCTATACACCATGAACTATTATGCTCCATCCATTCTACTTTGCATATTAAAGAAATGTTGGAGAATTTTGGGGCTAGTGGGCTTCAAAAATCATCAAGAGACTTGCTAGATAAATTTTTATGTCGTAGAGTTGATGGTTATTTCTTTTATAGAAATGCTTGCCTAAATGAGAAGTGTTTAGAATGTGGTGGCTTATCCAAATTTGACACATGTTTCCATGAGGGGTGCGAACAAGATCTTGGAAAGAAAATAGTAAAAAAAGAGGTATATGAAATGGTGAAATACACATTGAAGAGTGGGGGTGAGAGCTCTAGATGTGAATTGGTTGAAAAATAAATTAGTGTGGTTAGTTTTATTTTAGATTTCAAGACAAATCTTTTCTACAAGTATGCAAGACATAGTCACAGGTCTCAATGGTTGTATCAACAATTGAGATTGTGTAAGGAGACTTTTCCCATTGGTACTATTATATTAGTTGTTGACTTTACTGAGAACTACACATTGCAACCTCAAAATGAGACACAATCTCAATATTAAAACTCCATTCAAATTGCTATTTTTGTCCACATAATATATAGACATGCACCTGATATTGCAGAAGATAATTGAAAGATTATTAGAGAGTATCATTTTTATATGAGTGATGATAGATCTCACTATCACGAGTTTGTGCAACATTGTTTTGAGAATTATTTTGATTTCTTATAGGAGCATGCAATTACTATGGATAGAAATATCATTTGGTCAAATAACTATATAGGTCAATTCAAGAATGCTCAGATGTTTTATTGGTTGTCTAGGATGCATGTAGAGAGGGGTGTGCCTCATATTTGGAGTTTTTTTAGTCCAGCCATGAGAAAGGGGAACATGATGGAGTAGGGGCATGCTTGAAGAGAGCTATAGTTAAGAAGCAATTGAAAATTTTAGGAGTAGAGTTTATTGATGCTCGTAGCATTATTGATTGGTGTAGTTCAGCATTATCACAGGGGGTGACTCTTGATTCAGTAGTACGTAGGTTCTTTTGGTTGGTTGAGGAAGGGTCCATAGGTGATAGATTAGATTATTCTACAATGAGAGACTCATCAAAAATGCATTCATTCTAGAGCTTTGATTCCAGTACATGGACTATTTGGATAGGACAACTAGCTTGCTTTTGTCCTATTTGTTTTTAGTGTGATTGGGATCATTGTGAGTGGAGCAAGTGGGTGGACAAATGGGCTCCACATTATCTTACTCCATTTTCTATCATACCCTCTATTAGAAATTATGACATCGAAAGTTCACTTGAGCATAACCACCTATTAGATCTTCTTTAGCCAGGACATGTCTTTGCATTAGTTGGACCATAAGGGAATGATGAGAAATCTAATTATTGGTTAGCACATTGATAAGAAGTAAACAAAATCTAGCACAACTGGTCACAAATGATGATGGATTCACATATCCTATTGGTTCAGTGGTTATCACTGGAACATGGTTGCAGACATACATGCTTAGAAGGAATGGAATTCCTGCATTCGAAGACTATCAGAACAACATAATAATTCTCATATATTCACATCTTATTATAGAAACAAATGTAAAGTTTTTGAAGCATCAAGGAAGACCAAAAGAAAAAGAATTTTTTACTATTACTAATGTTGATCATGAAGCCTTATTGGAGACCCTAAAATAGAGAGAGGACCCTACTAGAACACTCGACTAGGTATATATACTTTTTTTGTTATTTTCTTCATAATGATTAAGTGAACCAATTATTATCTTATTCAAAACAATAAGTTACTAATATTTTTTATGATATTGAAATGTAGGTACATCATGAAGAGTAGCCATGCATGAAAATAAAAAGATAAATAAGGAGCAAAATAAAGAAAAATCTATTCTATTTTTGACACTACAATTTTTGAAAATACTTTTATTGATACTACGATTTTTGACACTACTATTTTTGACACAACAATTTTTGGTAGTTGTGTATTGATGTAATAATGATGAGAAACTTGATATATTGTAATTGTAAACTTGTTAATTTAATGTAAGAAACAAAGATGACTTTACTTAATGCAATTCATGTGGTGGGACCTAAAAAATGATGATTTTAATACATATTAACACCAAATTTGCATTGTGTCAAATGTCAAAAACTTGAGAGAGGTAAAAAAATAATGTTTTTTCTTTTAATACTAACCCTAATGACACCCTTGTTCTGGCTACAGAGACCCTCCATCGTCTGCGACCACCCCATACTGAGGAGTCTCCAAGGTTCTCTAAGTGTGCTACGAGGTCTATCTTCTGAGGGTTGTAACTCAAAGCTCGTGAGGGATATCAATGAAATGTTGAATGCTATAGGACAATGATGTCGAGGCATAAAATAACCTATCTCATTTTTGAGTGATCACATTCTGTTTGGATTTGGCACAGTGATCTCGTTCAATGCCAAAACTTAGAGTGTACCTCAGTTCATAGGTGCACCACAGCGTAACTTTAAAACCACTAATCTTGGCATCGAATCATTAGCACCATTAGCTTTGGATGGGTGGGTGAACTTTAGTGACACCCTTTTTCTTGACAAGGAGACCCTCAATTATCCATGGCCACCCCATACCAAGGAGTCTCCAAGGTGGTCTCAGTGCATTTCAAGGTCAATCTTCCAAGGGTCATAACTCAAAGATCATGAGGGCTACTAATGAAATGTTGAATGCTATAGGATGGTGATCCTAAGGTCTAAAATAGCCTATCTCATTTTCAAGAGATTTACATTGTGTTTGGATTCGGCATAGCAATCTTGCTCGATGCCAAAACTAGTAGTGTGCCTCAGTTCATAGGTGCACCACATCGTAACTTTGAAACTACTGATCTTGGCATCAAATCATTATTGCTATTTTCTCTAGATGTGTAGCTGAAGCCTAGTGACACCCTTGTTCAATCTGTAGAGACCCTCCATCATATGCGGCCACCCCATATCAAGGAGTCTCAAGGGTGCTTTGAATGCATTTTGAGGTTGATCTTCCAAGGTTCATAACTTAGAGCTAGTGAGGGCTATCAATGAAATATCAAATGCTAGAGGATGATGATGTTGAGGCCTAAAACAACCTATCTCATTTTTGAGAGATCACATTCTATTGGATTCGGCACAAAGATCTCGCTCGATGCCAAAACTCGTAGTGTGCCTCAGTTTATAGGTGCACCACAACATAGCTTTGAAACTGCTAATCATGGCAACAAATCATCAATACCATTAGTTTTAGATGGGCAGGTGAACCCTAGTGACACCCTTGTTCTATCCACAGAGACCGTCCATCATCCGTGGCCACCCCATATCGAGGAGTCTCCAAGGTGCTCTAAGTGCATTTTGAGGTCGACCATCTAGGGGTCATAACTCAAAGCTCATGAGGGCTATCAATGAAACATAAAATGCTACAAGATTTTGATTTCAAGGCCTACAATAACCTATCTCATTTTTCAAAGATCACATTCTGTTTGGATTTGGCACAGCGATCTTGTTCAGTGCTAAAACTCGCAATGTGCTTCGATTCATAGGTGCACCATAGCGTAACTTTGAAACTGCTGATCTTGGCATCAAATCATCAACACCATTAGCTATAGATAGGTGGGTGAACCATAGTGACACCCTTGTTCTATCCACAAAGACAATCCATTGTCTATTGCTACCTCGTACCAAGGAGTTTCCAAGGTGCTCTAAGTGCATTTCGAGGTCAATCTTCATAGGGTCATAACTCTGAGCTCGTGAGGGCTATTGATGAAATGTGGAATGCTAAAAGATAGTCATGTTTAGGCCTAAAATAACCTATCTCATTTTTGAGAGATCATATTCTGTTTGGATTTGGGATAATGATCTCACTCGATGCCAAAACTCGCAGTGTGCCTCAATTCATAGGTGCACCATAGCGTAACTTTAAAACTACTGATCTTGGCATTTAATCATTAGTTCCATTAGCTCGAGATAGGTGGGTGAACCCTAGTGACACTCTTTTTCTAGCTATGGAGACCATCCATTGTTCGTGGCCACCCCATACTAAGGAGTTTCCAAGGTGTTCTAAATGCATTTCAAGGTCGATCTTTCAAGGGTCATAACTAGGAGCTCGTGAGGGCTATTGATGAAATGTCAAATGCTATAGGATGATCATTTTGAGGCCTAAAATAACCTATCTCATTTTTTGAAAAATCATGTTCTGTTTGGATTTGGCACAATGATCTTGCTCGATGCCAAAACTCGCAGTATGCCTTAGTTCATAAGTGCACCACAATGTAACGTTGAAACTGTTGATCTTGGTATCTAATTCATCAATTCCATTAGCTTTGAATGCACAAGTGAACCCTAGTGACACCCTTGTTCCAGCCATGGAGACCATCCATCATCTACAACCACCCCATACTAAGGAGTCTCCAAGGTACTCTAAGTGCATTTTGAGGTCGATCTTCCAAGGGTCATAACTCAAAGCTCACTAGGGGTATCAATGAAATGTCAAATGCTAAAATATAGTCATGCTAAGGCTTAAAAAACCTATCTCATTTTCAAGAGATCACACTCCATTTGGATTTGGAATAGTGATCTTGCTCAATGCCAAAACTCACAGTGTGCCTCAGTTCATGGGTGCACCACAATGTAACTTTGAAACCGTTGATCTTGGCATCCAATTGTTAGTGCCATTAGCTCCAGATGGGTAGGTGAACCCTAGTGACACCCTTGTTCTAGCCATGAAGACCATCCACTATCTATGGCCACCCTGTACCGAGGAGTCTCCAAGGTGCTCGAAGTACATTTCGAGGTTGATCTTCTGAGGATCGTAACTTAGAGCTCGTGAGGGGTATAGATGAAATGTTGAATACTATAGGACACTCATGCTGAGGCCAAAAATAACCTATCTCATTTTTGAGAGATCACATTCTATTTGGATTTGGCACAATGATCTTGCTTGACGCAAAAACTTACAGTGTGCCTTAGTTCATAGGTGCACCATAGTGTAACTTTGAAATAGTTGATCTTGGCCTCGAATCATTAGCGCCATTAGCTCTGAATCAGTAGGTGAACCCTGGTGACACCTTTGTTTTAGCTTTAGAAATCATCCATCATCTACAGCCATCCCATATCGAGGAGACTCCAAGGTGCTCTAAGTGCCTTTTGAGGTCAATCTTTCAAGGGTCGTAACTCGAATCTCATGCGGGATATTGATAACCCCTTACCAAGTTTGGTGAACTCATCTAATTAATAATTTAAAGTTATAGAAAAAATTGCTCAAAATTACAAAAGTTGAAAAAGCTGTAAAAGTTGCAAAATAGCAATTTTGCAACTTTTGCAATTTTTTCTTGCAAAGTGAAAATGAGTGCAAAGAGTTAGTTAGGGGTTTCAGCACAACCATACAAGGTTGGAAACACCTCTATAAGGTGTGAAATGATAGCATGTATTAATGAAACCAATTTACATAATGATACAATGCATTAATCGATGGTTGGATTGAGGAAATGAAGTATGGTTCAAAAGTTATGAATGATTGTGTTTGGGTCTATACAAATGATAGGAAGAAGGTATGTTTTGGATGATTTGGTTTCTAAGTTTTGTTAAGTGGATCAATATGGGTCATATAATCAATGTGATAAATGTATAGATGTTATTCATATGGATATGGTATAGGGGAACCAAGTTAAAAAGGTTTGATCCAATCAAGTCTCTTAAGTTGTGATATTTTGAGGTTATGTTGAAATTGAAAAGTTGTAGTATGAGGTTAGTAACAAAGTGAAGGGCTAGTTATCAAAGATTATGAGTCTAGGAATGAGTTCATGGTTGGGAATAAAATTCATGGTTGAGAAGTGGAGTCCTTAAGTGTGTTGAGATTAGATTTGAAGCCAAGAGTTAGTTTCAAGGTTGAAGGTGGAGTTTAAAATCAGATTTGGGGTTGTGTGAACCTTGTGTAGGAGGTTAACAAGTGTGTTTATGTCATGATATCACTTCAAATTAAACATTGCATCAAAATTTTATAATAAAGGTTGTTAAAATTTTATTCACAAATTATTGCATTTGAATCGAATATAACAAACATGATCAAAATTAATGATATTCCATAAACATGAACAATACACATGATCCACCATAAATTGAACAATACTAGAGATTAAATTAATATGTATATCATTGTGCACATAAATGAAAAAAATATATATCAAATAATATGTATCCATAGATAAATTAAACAAATATGTATCAAATTTCATGTATCCATTGACAAATTATGCAAATATTTATCAAAATACATAGATCCATATACAAAATGTGGTTGATCATGCCATTAGAATGTGTATAATACCAATGTTTCTATTTGCAATGTGGCATATGCCATCTAAAAATGTCTCATGATGCATTCTATGACAACTATACTATCCTACGCTACTAGTGGATGATTAGAATGCAACCTCTTCACTACACTAGGTGGATCAGATGCCTCCTACATAAATAAAAAAGGAAAACCCAAAGTTAGACTACTAAATTTATATGATATTTTGTATCTAACATTGAATTACTCAAATGCATAATGATATTTTTTTTAATGAAGATTTATACTATTAAACTTTCATAATAAATACTTCTCTCGTCGACCTCCTATGCTGGTTAGGAGTCCTCTCGTATGCCCTCAATAATGCTTGTACCTCATTGATTGTGGCCTGCATATGTTCAAATATGTTTGTTAGATGAATCTAAAAATTAAAATATAACATTATAATTCATAGAATGCTAAATTTATAGCATATAATCAATAATTCAAACTACAACTTACCTGTGTAGGCTCCTCAAGATATAGTGGCTACATCATCAAAGATACAAAACTCTCCCATCCAACCTCCTGTGCACTAAGAGTTTCCTATGAGATACAAAATACTAGTTGTTAACATCACAGAAATTAGTTTTGAACTTATTTATGAAAATAAGGAAAATAAAAAATAAATGATACTTATACATGCAATGGGGCTCTTAGTACGAATGGAAATGCCTGAGTGTCTATGACACAAAATCTACACAGGATCATTGCTAGTAGCCATGGCCTATACAATAAAGAATATAATTAAATTTCATTACCACAAATATTTTACAAGAATGCATCGATATTTAATCAAATAGAAAGCACCTAATTACCTTTCCTTTTTCAATGGGTCCTAGCTCATCCCCCCCACTTTGTCCCCTAGGGACAGGTGGTACCTAGAAGATAAAACAAAGATTAGAAACCATATATGCTATAATATCAAATAGAAAAAACATTGAGAACACAACATAATGTACTATAGATGTCTCAAGGCCAAATGAAATAGCTGAGAGTGTGGCATCATCAACTTGTCTCAGCTCCTCTTCAGTCATCAACTAAACATGAATGAAGATCACATACATGTATAAGTCAGTATGGCTTAAAAATTTAAATTACTCTATTATAAAGATTTACTTTAAATCACATGTCATAACAAAAAAATGTATACATGTACCAACACAGAAGGAGTCCATGCCTCTGCATGCCCCTCCTCTCTTGCATCAAGTTCTATAGCCTCTGCACGTGCATCTAGTGTATCCTCATCTAATACAAATTGATACTCAAAAAGATCACCTATGGGACCCAAAAAAATATTCTTTCATGTAATGCAAGTATGAGGCACACAAACGTGTGATGAGCTATAAGATGATGAACTCGCACCAACATCATCAACACGACGAGGCAGGACTGACCTAGCCTGAGATATCAATAGGCTACTTTGTATATGGATGGCTCTAATGGTCTAAAAGGTAGCCTCTGTGATAATATCAAGATGCTAAACTTAAGGAGGGGGGGAGACATCAATAGGGGGGACAAAAGTGTAAGCTTTCTTCCACTGGGAAGAGGGTCCATGCTGAGGAGCTCCTACTCCTACACCCATGTTGGGCTTTATCCTCCAATAGTTCACCTTGAGGCCCAACACAAATTTTGCATACAATTTTCTAAGGAAATAAAATGGCACCTCTAAATTGTCATGTGGAGGGATGTCAAAAACCATCCACCAACGATCCCAAAAGTTCACACGTATGGCGTCATTTGTGCACCATTTAATTGATAGTTTGGACTTTTTATAGTCAACTTGTAAACCAATTTTTGGGTTCACAAAAAGGGCAACCAAATCATCTTTACTTATATTGAGGGCCACAAGCTCATCATAGTCGAACCCATCATCAAACATCTCATGCATTTTTTTACGCCATTGAAGAGCGGCATTTTGTTCATTGGTACGTGTTTCAATATTATCCACTATGGTGTTTAATGTGGATAACATAGGAGCCAATGTAGGTACATTATTATATGTCATTCACAAAGCCCTCAATTTAGTGAGATTTTTAAATATCAAATCCTTGATTCAAGGAGGGTTTTGAGGGGGTAAAGGATCATTTGGTGAACAATTTTGCGAGGGCACTAGATTGTTTGGTTGGCGGTTACGAGGAACAATATTCCTTACCTCAGTATCATCATTTTGGTCATCCATACCTATTAATTTGCAAAACATAGTTTATATTAAAAAAACCTAAATTTTAACAATTTCTATCAAAAAAACCTAAATTCTAACTAAAACTAACCAATTTATAACAAAATTTAATAAATTTATGCTGAAATTGATTAAAAATATATTAAAAATACCTATTATCATGTATTTGATTGTAAAACAGATATCTGAGCTCGAATATGATATATGACTCTCAAAAAAACAACCCCCGAGTTGTGTTTTTTTTTTGAATAATAGCATAGTTATCAGGTATCCAATTTTATATCGGATACCCCATATTATCAGATATCTAATATTATATCAAATATCCTATAATATGGGGTATCGATATCAAATCAAATACCCAATAAGGGTTGGGGGCCTACTTTCCAACTTTGGTATCAGGATGGGTGGAAAAAAGTTGGAGTGGATTTTGAAACACTTTTAGACATTTTCAAACTCTATTTTTTTCACATCACCACTTTTTGGCACACCATGATCCTGCACATACCCTATCAAATGAAAATACTAGTGAACCCAATCATTGAGCCACTAATATTGAAAGAGGTACAAAAAAGAAATGATGCCAAAATAATTTTCCCCTTTAGACACTCTACATGGGTTTCTAACCTAGTTTTGGTAAGAAATAAAAGTGGGGAAATTCAATGTTGTGTTGACTTCAAAAATTTGAATTAAACATCTCAAATGGATAATTACCCACTACCCTCACTTGATGAAATATTTTAAATTGTAAAAGGATCTAATATTATTTTATTTCTATATAGGTATTGTAGATATAATTACATGAAGGTGGATGAGGAGGAAAACTGAAGACCACATTCAACACCTAGTGTAGAACATTTGCATATACATCAATGTCATTAAACCTTATAAACACAAGGGAAAAATTTTAACAATCCATAGATAAAGTGTTCAAAAGTTTGGTAAAAAAATGCATCATCATCTACATGGAAGATCTAATAGTTATTTCAAAAGAAAAAAGAAATCACGCTACTGACCTGAAGCAAGTATTTAATCGATGTAGGAGATATGGGATATCCCTCAATCCCAAGAAATAATTATATGAAGCAACAAAACCATTTCTAAAATTGGTATTTCAAAAGACCCTAAAAGAGTAGAAGCAATATGCAATAATTTTCCACCCAACACCCATAAAGAGTTAAATTATTTATTTGGGAAGATTAACTTCAGATTGAAATTCATTTGTGCTCTTGTTGAAATAGTGTGCCCTCTCAATGATCTTCTAAAGAAAGTTGTAAAGATCAAATAGACTTTAAAGGTCAATAAATCTTTGAAAGACATAAAAGAGGTTATTTCTATTACCCTAGTACTTTTTATCCAATATTATCAGCTACTATTCATATTATACTCTTTTTCTTAAGAAAATTCATGTGCAAGCATCCTTGCGTAGAAGAAAGACACTGAATACAAGAGGCCAATTTCTTCAACAAGTTTCCCTTTGAAGAAAAAAAAATGAATTACCCTAAACTTAAAAAATAGTCATTTTCCCTAGTAAAATAAATTAAGAATTTTTTCCATTATGTACTATGAAGCAAGGTGTATTAAATTGTCTCTAACACAATAGTTAATTCATTGCTGATACAAAATGAGATAGGTGAAAAGAAAGGAAAACGGGTGGCTCCTTTATAATAATTTGATCTAGAAATCTAACCTATGAGGTTAGTATAAGGACAAGGCCTAACCAATATGATGGTAGATAATATAGAACAACTTTTAGTCTCTTATGTGTATTATCTCTTGCAAAATTGGTACCCTCAATGAATCAATAGTTCACAACACCGAGCCCTAAACATAAAAAAAGGATCCTACATACTTCAAGGAAAAAATATCTACAAGAAAAATTATTAAGGGCTATACCTAAAGTGCTTGAAATGTGAGGAAGCCAAAGAAGTGTTGGAGCAATATCATGATAAATATGGAACCGTAAATGGATCAAAAGAAGCCACAACTAATATTTGATGTCTAGGAATTACTAGCCTACTATTTTCAAGGAAATGTATGAGAATGTATGGTCTTACCATCTCTTGTAAACTAGTGCTTGTAGAGAGAGGAATCCAATAATGCCTTTACAACTAGTCATCAAGGTTTATAATTTTTTGACGTGGGGATTGGATTTCATAGGGCATGTGAACCCACCATATTTAACAAAGCATTCTTTTATATTAACAACCATCGACTATTGCACAAGGTGGACTAAAGCTAAAACATTTCAAAACTGCAATGCACAAGTGGTCACCAATTTTCTTGAACATATCATGACTAGGTTTGTGATTTCTTTCTTCCTGCTATGCAATAATGGACCTTTATTTGCATCAATTTTCATCACCCAATGGGCCTTGGAAAATCAAGTGATAATCAAATTTTTATCCAATTACTATCCACTTGGAAATGGAGTTGTTGAGTCCACAAACAAGAACCTAATAATGGTCATAAAATGCTTAGTCATAGAGAATTCAATGGACTAGCACATACAACTAAAATATGCCTTTTGAACTAATAAGGTCAGAGTGAAGAGTTTTTTGGGAATGGCCCCCAATTTTTGGGTTTACAACCAAGAGCCTCTCTTTCCCTTCAAAAAAGATTCCAGTACTTAACTTTATGCAAGGATATGTTGAAAATGCAAATAGAGTCCAAGTCAGACTAATGAACCTTCTAGAGTTGAATCAGAAAAGGACAATGATGTTAGAGAATATGTCAAAACATCAATCTATTATCAAGTGCTAGTTTCAAAAGAGAGGGACAATGAAATCTTTTAGGATATATAACCTCATTCTCACGTGGGATAAAGGAGAAACTAGGAAGTCATGCCAAATTCTACAATCTTTTGGTCAACTTGGTGGAGGAACACCTCCCTTGACCCTTCATAGAATCTACCCTTTGAGGGTCTTCAATAGAAATCACCCAAGGGAATTCATGCCTAAGATTAATCTATTCATTTCAAGAGTTTTAATATGACAACTTGTAAGGCCAAGTCACCCTTGGTGTCTTTATAAACCTTGGGCTTTGACTATGGTCAATTGGCAAATTTTGTGTATAGATAAGTCTAGGCAGGTTATTAGGATTTATTTTAATTATATTTTAAGTTAATAATTACGGTTAGGATCTTATACTTAATTCTTATTAGGGAGAAAATGTGCTTTTGCTAGAAATACAAAAAAGGTTACACTTTGCAAGAAAAGTTGTTTGGAAACTTTTGCAAAAAGTTTCTAAACTTAATGTAATTGCCTCTTAATGGTCACAACCTTTGAAATTTGGATGGATTCATTGGGAAAGCTATTAAAATATCCCTTTCAACTGGGTGGAAGATAGAGAATATAGTTTGGCAATTGAAATCAATAAAATTCCCTATTTTCTCTACATTTTTGTTGCATGTTGTGTGTGTATGGACTAGTACGGATTAAAGGAATAAAAGGAATGATTGATTTTAATTATATGATTATTTGAGAAAAAACTGAAATTTATTTTAAGTTATTTGAAGGCCAAAGTCAAAATTTATTGGCAAGACTCTCTCAAGTACACTAAAACCCTCCAAATTTGGTAGTTTTTGTGAAATCGTGCCTAACTTGTTTTCCCACTATGGGAATTCCTTTCTTCTTATGTAAATTCAAGTAGGGTCAATATACATTAATATTCCAAAATAATGGGAGAGTGGGAATGTGTTTTCTAGTTTTTCTAACAAGCCTTAGACCAAGCATCTCTACGCGCTTGGCTCAACATAAAGAAGAAGGAAGTGACAATAGCACTTTAGGGATGGAAAAATACAATCTAACAGTTGATTATAGTCTCCAAGGGGTCCCTTTAAGCATTCTAACTAGTGACTAGCCTAAGGAGTTTGGCTGGTGAGAACTTCCTTAAGAAATCAACCCTTTTAGGTGTAATTAGGCCTATTGCAACAACAAGCATTATGTGCTTTCCTTTTAGTTTGAGAATATATGGTCTTGAGGATTGAAATAAATTTTAAAAGGATGTTTGGATCTATCAAATTTTTTTTGGGTCCTTTTGGGATTTTTCAAACTAAATCCCAAAACTCATTTTGTAGGGCTACAAGCCAAGTAGGCATAAAAGCAAGAGTTGTTGTTTGATTTCTCAGGTATTTCTTAAAGGGTGTAAATCATTTCTTTTAGAGACTTGTGAATTTTTCTAGAACCTTTCCATACCCCTTATAATATCTAGTTCCTATTTTATGTGAAAACCAAGTAAGAGTCATTTGATTTGAAGAAGACTTGGCATCCTTTAGGAGGATAGTGTATTTTGATTTTTGATTTCTAGGATTTTATGAAGGTGTGGAGTTCTCTTCCCACCCTAATTGAGTGTAGAGAAGAAACCTAAGGTCACACCACATTTAAGTTACATACTAAGGGGAGAGCTCTGCATCACAACCACTACCAAATCACCAAAATTCTATGGGATAATACTTTCATGCTTTGCATACTTGAAGAGGAATGGATTATGTAGCTAGTTAATGGATAATTCCTCAAACACCATTTTGAGGAATTATTTATTCAAAATAAAAAAATTGAGTCCTAGTTGGATTTTTTTTGTGATTTTCTTGTTTCATCCAAGACATGAGCTCTTGCATATTTGAGTATTCCCTAGATAGATGGACCACCCCAACTTGTTGACATTACAATCAAGTTTTTTATTAGTGACACACACTTATTTAGGTAGTAAATATCTACTGAGTGTATTGTATAGTTAACAATATTAACCAAGCATTTCAGGCTTTACCAAGTTCTATAGTTGCTACCAAACTCAAGGAATAGTATTAAGTTTGTGTCAAGTAGTTTCTACCAGGATGGTGATCAATAGTGTAAACCAAGCATCTTAGTGTATTCTGAGTTTCTTAGTGCAAACCAAGTTGTGTAGTGATTAGCAAGTTCATAGTTATAGTGATGTGAATCTAGTGTTGACTGAGCCATTCAATGTTAACCAAGTGATTCAATTTATACCAAGCTTGTAGTGATAGCATTGTCCGAGCTATATAGTGTGAATCTAGTGATTCAATTTATATGCCAAGTTTTGTAGTATTCACCAAGTCACCAGTATAGACTAAGTTCAGACTACTTGGAAGTCGTCAGTATGAACTGGGCTTCTATGTCTACTGAGTGCATGATGATGTCAAGCATTAACAATGGATGTCATGTATTAGAACCTCACTGAGCTAGTCTTCAGAACCTGATTTTTTGTAGTTGGGTCAACTTTGTGTATTTTGTGTAAACTTGTATTATAGCCAACTTTGTTGTGTAATTTGGATTAGTATATATGTAATGTATTCTATCACATCTAAAAGAAGTATGAAAGTAATGTAACAAGAAGAGAAGAGCATAAGTGCTAAGTATAAAGGCTACAATATAAGGAGTAGCAAAGATTTATCTATCACAGAAAGGTGATCTTTACACTCAAAAGAATCTCACTCGGAAAACCAAGTTGTAGATCAGAGATCAACCACTATTTCATCCTAATAAGTTGATTAGTTAAATCCTTTCACAAGGTATACTTAATAGTCTTTTGTAAATCTCTTTATAGAGTGCATACTTCATTGTATGTTTTATAAATCATTTTCCAAGGTGGACCTAATAGTCCTTATTGCTCCTAATAGGGTAGATTATTAGAAGTCATCATTGTAAGCCCTAATAGGCCAAATTTATACTACAGTACTAAAAATTGTGGGTATCATGCCCACCCTTGTTTTACTTTCTATTTGGAAGGTTTCTAGGTTACCATATTGTTGTCAAAAGTGTTATAAATGTTTTGATACTTTCAGTTTCTTATGCATGCAATTAGATCATAATACACCTAAAGGATTAATTGGTAATAAAGGATTAAGTTTTATTGGTTACTAATTCATCCCTCCCCTCTCAATAACTTAGCCTATCATATATATTTCCAACAATTTGTATCACAGCTTTGTGGTTGTTAGGAAGGAAGTTTAATAGCTTGGGCAAAGATTAGAGGCAACAGAGGTATTCAAACTTGACAAGGCTATTGAAAATGGAAAGATGGATTTAGAATTGGCTATTGGGCAACTCAAGAAAGCAAAAGAGAAACTCTTTGAATCCTTGAAAAGAAGAAAAGATCTTGCAATTCAGATGAATGAAAAACTCTACATTAAAGAAATAATTGAAGAAATCCATTCATAAAGCAATTTAGATGAAGCCAATGAAGAAATCAAATAACTATTAGAGAAAAATAGTAAGCTTCAAG
This sequence comes from Cupressus sempervirens, assembly GCA_028749045.1. NCBI lineage: Eukaryota > Viridiplantae > Streptophyta > Pinopsida > Cupressales > Cupressaceae > Cupressus > Cupressus sempervirens. Next base: position 299,419,281 of record CM053786.1, on the reverse strand, counting down.
GACAAGTAAGAAATTTGAGAAGAGAGCAAGAAATTCAGTTAGTAAGATTGTATGAAGTCATGGAAGAGAAAAATAAGATAAAAGCAGATATAGAAGGAAAGAACAATGAAATTCAACATCTATCCCTTCAATAGGAAGACTTCATTGATCAGCTCACCAATGCAAATGAAGAAATCATAAATCTAAGGTTAGAGAATGAAAGATTTTAGAATGACCTAAACACTAAAGAGAAAACCAATGAGAGAATTATGAAATCTCAAGAAAACATGAATCAATTGAATGAGAAAAGTCATCATAGACAAATAGGGAAAGCAAGAATCGGATATATAGAAGAAGGTGAATCATCCAAGCAAGGAGCTCAAAAGAATCATAGGCCTACTTGCAATGACTATAGTAAGTTAGGTCATACATCAAAAAAATAATGGAGCAATGGGAACGCTAAATTCAATGGAAAATGCCATGGTCATAGAGCTAATGAATGCAAGGAGAAACCTAAATTTGAAGGCAAATGTCACAAATTCAATAAACATGGGCACAAATCTTCTAAATGCAAAACTAAGATATTGAACCTAGCAAAACAAATTATAAAAGCTATATTTGGTTGGCACTATAACACTTGGTGCAGATGTCATTACTATGGAGAATTTGGACACATTGGAATGAATTGTGTAAATCATCACATGGGGACAAGAGAATCTACCAGAAGATGTTTCATTTGTATAGAACTTGGTCATCTTGCCAAGAACTGCATGAATAATGGAAGAGTTGAAGATGAAAAGAAGGAAAATGTTGATAACATTAGAAAGTAGATGAGACAGCAATGGATTCCAAAATCTTCTAAGAAAGCTAGTCTAAGAAATGAAGCAAATGTCACTCAAGAATCGGGGGACTCAAGTATTTCTACTTGATCTCTCACAAGGAGAACTGGAACTAGGATTTTGAAGAAGACATCTTACATTAGTTCTAGTTAGTAGAAAGGAAATCTCCATATCAGCATTGTAGATGCAAAGGGATCACCAAGCATGGTAGTCATTATTAAGTGAGGTTGGGTTGCAAGACCCTGCTTAGCAAGGTCAAGAGCTACTAAGATTTTTGTGTGGACACCGAGTCATGGATGACTCTACCGAGCATTTAATACAAGCTGAGTGAAAGACAACCTTTCATTTGAGCAAGCGATCATACCAGGTAGTTATGGTGATTGAAAGGTGAAATTTGATAAAAGGGGCAAAATCAAATTCATTTGACACTATGAATTTTTGAGAACTATTTGTGTAGAATGATTTTTGAGCATTTGAGTGATTCGTGCAAATTACTATTTCTATATCTTTGAAAACTCCACCAAGTGATGGCATCCTCTAGAAGCAAGACTAAGAAAAGATCAAAAATATTAGTTTGAGGCATGGAATGGAAGGCACCAAACTTTAAGCCGAGTCTGGCTGTCATAGAAACCCTAGATTCAAGTAGAGCATAATCTCAAATTCCATCCAAGGTACTATTGATTAATGATATTCATTTGCATTTTTTATGTGCTATTCAAGATATTGGAACTTTGGAAATGGATGAGTCATTGGAGAAATTGCATGTGAATGGTGCATTAAAACCAGAACATCAACACCTTGAAGCTAAAGGTTTGACTCATATTCCTAACATGTTAAGAGACTTTCAAATAAAATGGATAAGATTTATCCTTAGTCATGTGCATAATGGACAATTATGGTTGGAGAAACCTATTGTGATAATGAAGAAGATGATCCATAGGATCATTGGTCTCCCAATATTGACAAAAGTTAAAATGACTAAAACCCTAAGTTGGGTCAAGTTAGAAAAGAAAACCCTTGCCAAGTGGGATGGAAGGGGAATGAAAATTAGCTCTGTTAAGGATATGGAACTGTTGGGATACATGTCATTGTACATAAAATATACATCTCAAGTAGACTCAATAGTGTATCATGAGAAGTAGTGGATCTCGTATACAAAGTGGTCAAGAATAATATGTCATTTGACCTAGCCGAGTTGAATTTGAATCAGTTCAACAAGAATATGGAGAGCATAAGAACTTCAAAGAACAATCCTTGTAATTTTGGTTCACTCTTAACTTGTCTATTATTCCTTTTGAAAAAATTCTTTCCATCAAAAGGTATAGTCATGTGGAGAAAATTTGTACATGTCCTCTATCAAATAAATGAGTATATAGCTAAAATGGGAGAAAATTGTGTTAGTATTATGGATAACTATTTTGATGCATTCAAGGACAAGATGAATAATAGATTCAAAATTTCTAAGAAACTTGTTGAAGACTACAAAGATGATATTTTTTTCATGATTGATTGCGATAAAGTTTACACACGAGTAGTTAGACCAAGAATTGTATGGATTAAGCCTCTAGGTTATGAGGTTAATATTGATGAAACTAAAGATATCATTGAAGCATTGTTAAATGAGCCTATTGATCCAAAAGTTGCATACTTTGGCACATATGAGGAAGCTAAAGCAAGAACTTGAGATAAAACTCCCTTAGGTGGTCGACAAAGGGAAGAAGAGAATAGAAAAATTGAAACAATATAGCACCACTCTCCTATTGACTAAAGGTAAGGGAGATGATATTGAGGAAGATAATGTAGAAGATGAAGAGAAATAAGAAGAAGAAGAGCTAGTAAAGAAGGTAAGGTTATTATAGCCAAACCTGCAAAACCATCTACTACAGTGTTCACAAGGAGGGTAACCAGAAAGGAATTGAAGACGGGTGAAGAAGTAGAGGATATAATTTTCAAGAAGCCTCCGCCACTTTTCAAGAAAGATTGAAAGAAATAGATTCGGGAGCTATCATAACAAACTTCAAATCATTAAGATATAAAACTAGGATTTTAGAGGAGAAGAGGCAACTTGAAGACATGGTCATGTCTATATTGGGAAAATGGAAATACTCTCTACATCAACTTACTCAATAGATTCCAAGTGAATTAATGGAAAAGATAAAGCCAAGATGGGAGCATGTAAGGAAAACTACTAAAGACATACATGAGTAGACTCAGAGGCAACTCATGCCAAGCTTGAATGAAAAGGAAGTAAAAGAATCCTTAAAGAAGAATGAAGAAAAGCTTACAATGAGGTTCAAAATTTGTCTAACATTGATTAATAGCATTGAACATGTGGTAAGGAATGCCACCAACACATGGAAAAACATTTATAATCTTCATAAGAAAAGTTATTTTGTTGTTAATGTTAGTAACAAGGAAGATGATGGTGAACATGTCTAGGATGATGAGGAAATTGATGATGAAGAAGTAACATAGATGATGAGGAATAGGAATAGGAATAGGAAGCTACCAAGGAATATCTACCTAAAGTTCAAAACATTAGGGAGACTGACCTTGAGAAGATAGTAGTAGCAGTCATAACCTCACTTCCTCATTCTCTAAGTGAAGCATTGAAGATATCAAGCTTAGAGAAAGCTACTGCAAAATTTGTTGTGTCAAACATTGCAAGTTCAAGAACTCAACCAATGTTTACACCTATTCAACTTAGTATTTCATTGACAGAAGTGACAAGCACTTTGTCTACCGAGCAATCAACACTTCCTCCACCATCAATTTTGGTTACACAAGGTATTTATTCAATAAGTTTAGTATCTACTTTTTTTTCCAATTCTACTATTATTTCTATTCCTAACATAAGAAATATAGGGACAGTTGAGACCAAGCCTCAATTGAGTACAAAATTTTTGAGTAAAGGAAAAGAAAAGGAAGAAGAAATTGATCTTGATGAGGAGGCAGTCATCCCAAATTGGGATATCTTCAATCTTAATCCTGATCAGATGCATATATTTGGAGAGCTACTTTGGAAGAAAGCTAAGCAATAGAGGCTTAGAGAAGAAAAAAATAAAGAATTTCAAGTGCTTGAAGATGCTAAGAACATACTTGCAGAGGCACTCAGCACAGAGGTTGATTCAACTTAACCAATTTTGGCTTAGTTAGTAGAAGTCATCCAAAAATTCAATGAAGATTTGAATGGACAAGAGAAATTGTTGCAGAGAGCAGAGAAGAAATTTGAGAATAAATTTTTGGAGCTAGTAGCACAGTAGATTGCTATTCATCAAGTAGACTTGTCTATTATTCTAGGTTCATTGGAGACCTCTTGCAACAATGTGACTTCATTATTCAGTAAACTCTATGATACTTCAATTTTCACCAACGAAATTAAAGAAAAAATCTCAAAGATTGATGAAGATCTAAAGGCAAGTCCACAATAGTTGCAACTTGACCTGAGTGAGAGCTCTACCCATTACAAAAAGATCAGATTTTTAACTAATATGCAGGAAGAATTGTTAAAAGAAGAAGCTAGGATAAGAGCTACATTGGTAGATATATAGGGCATGATTCTCCCAAACATGGATGCATTGTAGAAACATATTGCACATGCTAAGACACTCATCCATTATAGAACTATTACTAGAAGTTCAAGTTGCATTGCACACAAGCAAGGTGTTGTTAAAAAATTGGGACAAGATAATGGTGTTGATTCTAAAGGTACATTCAAATTTCTTTTCACATTTTGGCATTACTATATAAGTATATAATATACACCTTTGGCATTAATGTCAAAAATGGGGAGAAGATGTAGATAGTATATTGTAAAAGGAAAAAGATATAATATAAGATGCAGTATACAAAAAGGGGGAGAAAATTTTATAACATGTAAAGCATATGAAAAGATGAGAAGATAACATGCATAAAGTAGAGAAGATGTGATAAGATGTAAAGAATATTGTGTTTGTGTGTCTAAATATATATATATATATATATATATATATATATATATATATATATATATATATATATATATATATATATATATATATATATATATATATATATATATATATATGTATATGTATATGTATATGTATATGTATATGTATATGTATATGTATATGTATATGTATATGTATATGTATATGTATATGTATATGTATATGTATATGTATATGTATATGTATATGTATATGTATATGTATATGTATATGTATATGTATGTATGTATGTATGTACGTATGTACATACGTACGTACTTATGTATGTATGGGGGAGCAACATCATATTATATACATGTATAGATATTCAGACAAACATCTCTTACAAAAGCAATTTTGAAAAATCTCAAAAGCAGAGTATGCTACTAAGTTGAAGACACGAGATGAAGAATAAAGGTTGTGTTCATTCAATTTTGATTGATTAAGTGTTTCTGTCACTAATGCCAAAGGGCGAGATTGTTGACATTACAGTCAAGTTTTTTATTAGTGACACACAGTTATTCAGGAAGTAAGTATCTCCCAAGCATATTATATTGTTAACAGTATTAACCAAGCATTTTAGGCTTTACCAAGTTCTACAATTGCTACCAAATTCAAGGAATAGCATTCATTTTGTGCTAAATAGTTTCTACCAAGATGGTGATCAATAGTGTAAATTGAGCATCTTAGTGTAAGAAGAGTTTCTTAGTGCAAACTGAGTTGTACAATGCTTACCTAGTTCATAGTTATAGCGATGTGAATCTAGTGTTGACCAAGCCATTTAGTGTTAGCCAAGTGATTCATTTTATATTGAGCTCGTAGTGATAGCACTGTCTAAACTATGCAGTGTGAATCCAGTGATTTAGTTTATATGTAGAGTTTTGTAGTATTTACCAAGTCACCAGTGTAGACCGAGTTCAAACTACTTGGAAGTGATCAATATGGATTGAGATTCTACATCTACTAAGTGCATGATGATTCTGATCATTGAAGTGGATGTTGTGTATCAAAACATCACTGAGATAGTCGTCAGAACCTGAGTTCCTATAGATGGGCTGACTTTGTGTATTTTGTGTAAACTTGTATTGTAGTCGACTTTGTTGATTTGTAATGGATTGGTATATATGTAATGTATTGTATCATATTCAAAAGAAGTGTGAAATTAATGTTACATGAAGAGAAGAGAAGAAATGTGATGTACAAAGGTAACAACAATATAAGGAGCAACAAATATGTATCTATCACAACAAAGTGATCATTACACTCAAAGTAATCTCACTCAACAAACCAAGTTGCAAATTAGAGATTCGCAACTATTTCATCCTAATAGGTGGATAGATTAAATCCTTTCATGAGGTATACTTAACTATCCTTTGTAAATATCTTTACCGAGTGCATACTTCACTGTATGTTTGTAAATCCTTTTGCAAGGTGGACCTAGCAGTCCTTATTGCTCCTAATAGGGTAGATCATCAGAAGTGATCATTGTAAGCCTTAATAGACCAACTTTATACTACAGTACTAAACCTTGTGGGTATCATGCCCACCCTTGTTTTACTTTCTATTTGGAAGGTTTTTAGGTCACCATATTGTTGTCAAAAGTGTTATGAATGTTTTGATACTTTCAATTTCTTATGCATGCAATTAGATTAGAGTACACATGAAGGATTAATTAGTAATAAAGGATTAAGTTTTATTGGTTATTGATTCACCCCTCCCCTCTTAGTAACTTAGCCTATCATATAAATTTCCAACACAACTAACATCAACACGTGGAGAAGGTATTTTTTCATCAAAATAATTTGAAAAAAATGTTTCTTGAAAAGATTAAATATTGGTGCCATATGTAGGTAATAGGAGATTAATAGCTCTTAGCTTAGACAGTACGATGATTTCTCTTAATACTAATAACTCATATATAGGAACAATTAACTGAATTTATCTCCACCTTGATAGGAAGTGACTAAGAACAATGTACAAATTTCTAGTTTGAGTCAAGGGTCTCCATCATGTCCCTACCAAGATCACTTCCTGGTATGAAATTTTTGAAAATTTCACTAAAAGAGGAACATGGGAGACATCAAAAGATGGTGGTCTAATAAAAAAATGAATACTATCTCTTGGCTACAAAGTCTAAGTGCAATCAAGAGGGCACAAGATGAAAGAAAAAAAAATGATAAATAGTTTCACAAAGGGATCCCATGAAAAAAAAAGTTTAGACAAGGTTAGTATCTCCTAATCACTACCTTTCTAAAATGAAGTCATACTTCAAAGAAGAACTAATCATAAACACACAAGTGATACAAAGTTGACCAGAGACTAACGCAACCCAAAAATGCTAAAATGATGTCTCTTTAAGTGCCCTTTGAATAAATTCTTGCATCTAGTCAATAGTTATTGAAAGTATGTGTTGGTGCTCAAAATTGTAGTCCTGATTTTGAGCACCGCTGAGAAAATTAAGTCCCACAAGCGCTTTTAATGCAAGTGTACCCGACTATACCTTTGAGGCCCCTGATGTGTTTAATGTTTCTAACACCTTCCATTCAGCCTGTCTATGTGTTCCATGATGTTAAATTTCCATTCTGAGCTATTCCATGAGATCCCATTTTGAGCAATTGTTAAATCTGCATTTTACTCGAGTGTCAAATAGTGACAGGACGCCATGTTTGCAAGTGGATATCTCATACCCAGAATTTTTTTGTGATTTTCTACTTTGGGATTGTTTAGTGTCCATACCTAAGAACCTATGTTTCAGATTTTGAGTCGTTTCAAGTTTGTTTGACTAGGTTTTGAATCCCTCAAAGCTGGTAGTTTACTGTTGTCATACTAATGCAAAATGTTTAGAATTCTGGGAAGCCCTGTTTGATGAGTTATAACTTTTGACAAGTTGACCCAAATGTTGAAATTTCTTTTGCATTGCATTTTATATGTTAGAGACTTGTTATGTTTCAAGTTTTAGCTTATGACGAATCCGTTTGATCAGTTTTCAAATGCAATTCCAAAAGAAATTTATAAAGTTTTACTGGTGTTAGTATTTGCAGATTATTTGGTACCCCTGTTCACGACATCATAACTTGAGATTTGTGATTGGTAAGATCAAAAGGATTGTACCATTGTGTTGTACTAAAAAAATTCTTTAAGTGTACCAATTTTCACATCTTGATGAATCCATTTGTACACTTTTACAGGTCATTTCCGTTTGTAAAAATTGCTTTCTTTCAGTGTTTCCAATTTGCAAAATCCAAGTAGCCTACTTTGACTGCTCGCCATTTGCGTCCTATTTTTCTTCATGAGACCAAATCAAAAATCCATAATGTCCTCATGATAGAGAACCAACGCCCCAATTTTTACCTTTTCAAGTGTCAAGTTGTCCAATTTTATGAAGCCAATTCCGAACCCAATTTGTTCCTTTCCAACATGTTTTCTTGCAGGCAGTTTTGAGGAGGAAACTTTGACAATGAATATCTTTTGACTAGAAATTCATCATGAGATGAGATTTGATAGGGTGCAAGAGTGTGGAACAGAGAATCAGTGTGCCAATTTACAGAGCCCGATAAGGTGTTTGGATCAATTTTTAAGGCCAGTCAAATGATCTCCTAGCACGAAATTGACAAGTTGCAAAAAGAGGTGAATTTGAGTTTCAAAAGTTGATTCAATGGTCGAATTTGTTTTGAATCAGTATCAGACCACTAGTAGATCAATTTAAGATTCAAGTGTTTGGGAACGAAATTTTTTTTAGCCAAACCCATTTTGGGGTCCAACTAATTCAGCCATGATTGATCATTTTTTAGGCAAATAGAGGATATTTTAAAAGAAAAGGTTATGCATAATTAAATAAGAGAGAGATGGTCTGCCATCACCTCATCTTTTCTTCGAAGAACAAATAATGAGATAAAGGATATATGGAATACCCACTTAAAATGGGGCTTCCCCAAGCAAGGACTATGGTGGATCACAATTAGATCTCATTTGAAATAGATGCCTCACTTGAGACAAATCAATCTATGGAGAAAGAAATATATACACTTTGCAAGTATTGGAGAGAACAATTTGAATGTTGAAAGAAGATTGCTAGTTTCTAATAGAGACATCCACACAAGGAGGCCAGTCTCAAACAGAAACACTCACAGACATTAAATTAAGGTTAGTATTTTGTGTTCGAGATCAATGTTTAGTCAACGTGAAGGAGAATGATTCACACAGGCCAGTAAGAAAAATCTCCTCCCAGTAAACATAAGGAGATTCCCATGTTTAAAAGAAGGTATCCGCATGAGCAAAAGAAATCACACCAATAAGAGGAACCCTCACGCATTAGAGAGAATAGACAATAGTTAAAGCCAGTCCATGTGGAGCAAAGTAGAGGTCATGATAATATAAATAAAATGAAGCCACTCCACTCATGTGAAGAAAACCATAGTCCATGTAAGGCACAAGAAAGGTAGCTTCTACAAAAGAGACTCACGTATCAAAGTAGCGGCAGAAGTTAAAAAGTTGTAGCATTAGAAGAACATCCCACATGACATCTCCAAATTGCTGTAGTAGCAGAGCGAAAAATGTGATAAGTAAATGTTTTGTATGTGTTTTAAATTTAAATGTTTTCAATAACATCCTACATGTGGTGGCATACCTAGAGTAGCAATTTGATGAGCTCTCCAGATATAGCCACCTAGGACCAGGTGTGTGGATTTTAAATTAGAATAGTTTTTTTAATTCGTAGTTGGAGTGTTTAATGATTTTCAGAATCCAATCATAGGTAGTGGGCAATTTTTTTGGAATATTCATGATTTAGAAAATGACTGTCTAATATTGGTAGGAAAAGAACGTTTCAGATTCTTATCCTTTTTTTGGATAGAAGATGTTTTTCTTTTCTAGATAGAAAGAAAACGTTTCACATTCTTTAATTAGGAAAGAGAGTCAGTTTTAAAAAAAAGCTAGTCGGCTATGTAAGGGAAGGATCGAATCTGGAGAGATATAGAATGGTTTTTTCATTTTGTCTTTGTGCAAGTTTTCCGTGGTCTGAGTTTTGAAACGGATTTTTTTTCTTTCCTTCTCATTGGAAAAAAAAATCGATAATTTTTGCATGGGAGTATAGAAAAACTTCTACACAAGAAACTACCATGTTTTTTTTTTTTTTTCAGTTTCCTTTTCATGGATGCCCAGATTTTAAGTTCTTTGATCAAGCCGATTTGTTAATTTCTTCTTGATGAAGAGTTGTGGTATTCAAAGACTCAAAATTGTACCTATTGAAGTGGGTTGACTCCATCAAATTCTTCAGATTCCAAACGATGGAATTTATTCAATTTGGTAAGATATCCTTCAAGAAAAATCAGTGGGCAAAGCTTTTCCATCTGTAAATGGAACAATAGTGATAACAGTTTTGGGCAATACCAATGGAATCTTAGATACTTGTCCTTCTGTACTTCAACAGTGCATGCTATTCGTGTTGCAAAAATTCCACCATTAATTACGTCCATTGTTAGATACCAATTTAGGAAATCTTCAGTGGTTCGCAAAGGTCAAGTTCAGGATGCATTGGAAGGCTCTTTTCATCTAGGCGAATCTCTTGGAAAGCCATCTAAACTAAAAAGATCAAGAACTAAGTTTGGTGTAACAGTTAACAAGATTATGGAGGAAAAAATCTTAGTGCTCGGTCTTGGAATCACAACGGATATGCAACTAAATGCATACTTGGCTTCTCTGAGAAATTTGGTCTCTCTTGACAAAGTGCAAATACATTTTCTTTGAGTCTCAGTCTTAACAAGTTGATTTGGAAGGACATTTTGGGTTAAAGATCTTGGTGTGCATGTGAAGATTTGCATATTCTATTTAGTCCAATCTTGAGTTTGGTTCAAGTTCAATCTTGGATGATTGTAGATGCCCCTTGATGCAACTTAGTTGAGTGACTAATTCCTCCTAAGTTTTCCAAAGTGTGGCTCTACATCATTTTTGGTATCAGAGCTTGAGAGTTGTAGGTTGTGAAGTTATATGTTGAATGCCCCTGATCAAGATTCTTCAATAGGGTCAAGCAAGATGGTGACCAATGCAGAGTTAGCAAAGAAAGTCGAGGAGCAAGAAGAACTTCTCCAGAAAGAGAATAGAGAGTTGAAGGGGATAGTGGCAGAACTAGCTAGTAAGTTGGAATATATGCAGAATGTAGTTGAGAAGAAAGAAATGAAAGAAGAAATGGAAGAAGAGGAAGACGTACCTGACAATGAAGAAGATAAAATATCTAAGAACAAGAAGCCATTTTTTAAAGCTTTAAAGGCTTTGGGAGGAAAACCCGTTGAGTTACCTATGTTTACAGGAAAGATAGATGCTAAATTAGTGTTGGAATCGATTGAAGCCTTAGAGAATCATTTTGAATGTGAGAAAGTTTCAGAATCACAGCAAGTCAAATTGGCTAAGTCCAGAATGAAGGGAGCAGCCCTTACATGGTGGAATTTTGTACAGGAAGAAAGGGTAAAGGAGGATAAAAGATAAATTTGTTCGTGGAGGAAGATGGTGTCAATGATAAAAGAGACATATCTCCCTAAACACTATGACGTATAGTTGCATTAGAAAAGGCAGAATCTTAGACAAAGGGATATGGATGTCTGTACTTATACAGAAGAATTTCATAAGTTAAGTCTAAGGTCAAAATTTGCAGAACCTGAGAGTATCAAGGTAGCAAGATACCTAAATGGTTTGAGGATGAACATACAAGAAGAGTTGCAGTTGCTGAGTCCTAACACCGTAGTTAAGTGCTATCAGCTGGCTTTGAAGGTGGAAGGGAAAATCAAAAGGAGACAAGAAAATAATAACAGAGGCAGAGGAAGGTAGCCATTCAGAGGAAGAGGTACATTTAGAGGAAGGAGTTCAAATTTTCAACCACAAACAGAGCTGCATAATGAAGTTAACAAGTTTGATAATTTCAGAGGAAGTTTTAGAGGTAGAAGGCCAAATTTCAGAGGAAGATCACCAGGAAGGACGAATGGACCAATAAGATGCTACAACTGTAATCAGGAAGGTCATATGGCACACAAATGTCCAGCAAAAGCAAGCTCTAGTACTCATGGCGAAAAGAGAATACACCTAGCACAAGAAGCGGATTTACAAGAAGATTCAAAAAGTTATGGTTACCCAGAGAAGGGGGAAGCACTTATGATGAGAAGAACACTGTTGAAAATGCCTGTTAAAGAAGAACCACCACAAAGGAAGTCCATTTTCAGAACTACCTATAAATTTGGGGGAAAATTTTGTAAGGTACTAGTAGACTCCGGTTCTACAGAAAATTTTGTGTCTCTTGAAATGGTGGAAAAGTTAAAGCTACCAAGAATACAACACCCGTATCCTTACAAAATATCTTGGTTAAATAAAGGGCAGCATACTATAGTGGAAGAGCAAGCTTGGGTGGAATTTCGGATTGGAGCCTATAAAGATATATTATTGTTTGATATTGTTAATATGGATGCATGCCATTTACTTTTTAGCAGACCCTAGCAATATGATCTCAAGGCAGATCATGATAGAGTGAAGAATAAAATACCATTACAAAGAATGGAAAGGTCATTGAACTGATACCTTTAGTTGAGCCAAGTCAAGAAGAATCAAAAGCCACAGAAGCCAAAGTTATGGTGATAGGAAAGAAAGAATTTCTGAAAGAGGTGAAAGGAAAGAAGTGTCCACTCTTTGCATTGGTTCCTGTACTCAAAAATAAATTACAGAATGATGCTGAAAATCAGACTGAGGAAGAAAATTCAGAGATGGAGTCTTCAAACCTGAAGGTGGAAGTGACAGAAAAGAAGAAGGAAAAGGTGCCTGAAGAAGTGGAACCAATTCTGGACAAGTACAAAGAAATTATAGCTGATGGAATAACAAGAAATCTCCCACCAGTGCGAGAAATCAGTCATTTTATTGATCTCATACCAAGATCAACATTACCCAACAAGGCGGCATATAAGCTAACACCACAACAAAATGAAGAAATGGAGAGACAAATTGGAGAGTTGCTCAAGGCTGGTTTGATTGGTAAAAGTTTAAGCCCATGTGCAGTACCTGCAGTCCTAGCACCAAAGAAAGAAGGAACATGGAGGTTATGCACTAATTCAAGAGCACTAAACAAGATCACTATAAAGTATAGATTTCCAATGCCTAGAATAGAAGATTTACTGGATTGTTTAGGGAAAGCAAGATATTTTTCAAAGATTGATTTGAAAAGCGGGTATCATCAAATAAGAATTAGGCCAGGAGATGAATGGAAAACAACATTTAAGACAAATGAGTGATTGTATGAATGGAAGGTAATGCCATTTGGATTTTCTAACGCTCCTAGTACATTTATGAGGCTTATGAATGAAGTTTTGAAGGATTTTACAGGAAAGTTTGTGATAGTATATCTAGATGACATTTTGGTTTTCAGCAAAACAAAAGAGGAGCATCTGAAACACATAGATTTGGTGTTGAGAAGGTTACAAGAGGAAAATTTAATGATCAATATGGAGAAATGTTGTTTTATGTGAGAGGAACTGACATACCTTGGCTTTGTGATCTCAAAGGGAACGCTCAAGATGGATCAAGATAAGGTAAGTGCAATTCTTTCTTGGCCAACTCCTAGAACTATTGCAGCAGTTAGAAGTTTTCATGGTTTAGCCACTTTCTACATAAAGTTTATCAGAAATTTCAGCTTGATTTGTGCACCTATTTTTAACACCGTAAAAGGAGGGAAAAAGTGTAAATTTGTTTGGACAGAAGAAGCCAATAAAGCCTTTGAACTTCTTAAGCAAAAAGTGGCCCAACAACCAGTCCTTGCATTTCCTGATTTTAATAAAGTTTGTCAGATAGAATGTGATGCAAGCAACATAGCCATAGGAGGTGTTCTTAGTCAAGAGGACAGACCTGTAGCCTTTTTTAGTGAGAAGCTCAATGAAGCCAAATAGAGATATTTATCGTATGATTTGGAAATGTATGCCCTTGTTCAATCCCTAAAGAAATGGAGACACTATTTGCTACCCAAGGAATTCATTGTATACACAGATAACCAGGCACTTAGTTTCATAAACAATCAAGAGAAATTGAATCATAGGCACATGAAATGAGTGGAGACATTGCAAGCATTCACATTTTCTATTAAGCACAAGAAGGGAGTAACAAATAAGGTTGCTGATGCATTAAGTAGGAGAACTTTAACTACGTCACAAATTCAGTTGGAAACTATAGGCATTTCAAATCTGAAAGGTATGTATATTGATGATGTTGATTTCAAAGACATTTATCAGGCATGTATTAATTTGGATGAGAGGTACAATAGTGAATGTTCTGATTTTCTGGTTCAAGAAGGATTATTGTTCAAGGGAGGACAACTTTGCATCACAAAGTGTTCAATGAGAGATAATATCATACAGGAGAAACATAGTGGGGCATTATCTGGTCATTTTGGACTGGATAAGACTTTAGAGCTGGTTCGTAGACACTATTTTTGGCCAAAGTTACAAAAGGATGTGAGGAAATTTGTGGAAGAATGCACCATTTGTCAGAAAAGTAAAGGTAAAAGTACCAACGCAGGATTGTATCAGCCCTTACCTATTCCTTCACGACCATGGGAAAGTATTAGTATGGATTTTGTTATGGGATTACCAAAAACTCAAAAGGGGTATGATAGAATTTTTGTTGTTGTGGATAGGTTCAGTAAAATGTCACATTTCTTACCATGTAAATCCACCAAAGATGCATCATACATTGCAGATTTATTTTTCAAGGAGATAGTGCGAATTCATTGACTACCACTAAATATTGTTTCAGACAGAGATGGCAGATTTGTAGGTCATTTTTGGAGGACTCTTTGGAAGAAACTTGGCACAAATTTATCATTTTCATTTGCATATCATCCACAGACCGATGGTCAAACAGAAGTTGTCAATAGATCTTTCGAAAATCTATTAAGATGCCTTACAAAACAACGTGGAGAAAAGTGGGATTCCGTACTTGCTCAGGCTGAATTTTCATATAATGATACAGTGAATAGAAGTATAGGGAAATCTCCATTTTAGATTGTGTATGGTATACATCCAAGAGGAATTCTCAAGCTGAGGGAACTTCCAAATACTTTTCCAAGTAGTTCACATGCTGAAGAATTTGTTGAAGCTATTAAAGAGGTCCAAGATCAAGTCAAGTTGCACCTACAGAATTCAAATCAAAAGTACAAAGAAGTTGCTGATCAGAAAAGAAGAGAAGTACAATTCAAAGTTGGTGATTTAGTATGGGCGTATCTGAAGAAAGAGAGGTTACCTCAAATGAAGAATACAAAGTTACTACCTAAGAAGGTTGGTCCTTGTCAAATTCTGGAAAAATATGGACATAATGCTTACAAAATTCAGTTACCTACAGATATTGGTATTTCACCCATATTCAATGTTTGTGATCTCACACAATACAGAGGTTCTGAAACAAAAGCCGTGCATGAAGATTCAGTAACAGAAGATCTGCAACAACTACCTAAGCCAGCACCACCTCAGTTGGAGAAAATCCTAGATACAAAAATAAAGAAGACTCGCAAACAACAATACACTCAGTATTTAGTCAAATGGAAGAACAAACCAGTGACAGAGGCTATTTGGATGAATGAGAAACAAATTAGCAAACATGGTTCATCAGTTCAAGATCTCATCTCAAGTGGACTTGAGATTCTTTCTACAGGGGAGTATGCTGCATTAGCAGAGCGAAAAATGTGATAAGTAATGTTTATGTTTTGTATGTGTTTTAAATTTAAATGTTTTCAATAATGTCCTACATGTGGTGGCATACCTAGAGTAGCAGTTTGATGAGCTCTCTAGATATAGCCACCTAGGACAAGGTGTGTGGATTTTAAAATAGAATTTTTTTTTTAAATTCGTAGTTGGAGTGTTTAATGACTTTCAGAATCCAATCATAGGTAGTGGGCAATTTTTTTGGAATATTCATGATTTAGAAAATGATTGTCTAATATTGGTAGGAAAAGAACATTTCAAATTCTTATCCTTTTTTTGGATAGAAGATGTTTTTCTTTTCTGGATAGAAAGAAAATGTTTCACATTCTTTAAGTAGGAAAGAGAGTCAGTTTTAAAAAAAAGCCAGTCGGCTATGTAGGGGAAGAATCGAATCTAGAGAGATATAGAATGTTTTTTTCATTTTTTCTTTGTGCAAGTTTTCGGTGGTCTGAGTTTTGAAACGGATTTTTCTTCTTTCCTTCTCGTTGGAAAAAAAATCGATAATTTTTGCATGGGAGTATAGAAAAACTTCCACACAAGCAACTACCATTTTTTTTTTTTTTTCAGTTTCCTTTTCGTGGATGCCCAGATTTTAAGTTCTTCGATCAAGCCGATCTGTTAATTTCTTCTTGCTGAAGAGTTGTGGTATTCGAAGACTCAAAATTGTACCTGTTGAAGTGGGTTGACTCCATCAAATTCTTCAAATTCCAAACAATGGAATGTATTCAATTCAGGAAGATATCCTTCAAGAAAAATCAGCGGGCAAAGCTTTTCCATCTGTAAATGGAACAATAGTGATAACAATTTTGGGCAATACCAATGGAATCTTAGATACCTGTCCTTCTGCACTTCAACAGTGCATGCTATTCATGTTGCAAAAATTTCACCATTGATTACATCCATTGTTAGATACCAATTTAGGAAATCTTCAGCAGTTCGCAAAGGTCAAGTTTAGGATGCATTGGAAGGCTCTTTTCATCTAGGCGAATCTCTTGGAAAGCCATCTAAACTAAAAAGATCAAGAACTAAGTTTGGTGTAACAGTTAACAAGATTATGTAGGAAAAACTCTCAGTGCTCGGTCTTGGAATCACAATAGATATGCAACTAAATGCAAACTCAGCTTCTTTGAGAAACTTGGTCTCTCTTGACAAAGTGCAAATACATTTTCTTTGAGTCTCAGTCTTAACAAGTTGATTTGGAAGGACATTTCGGGTTAAAGATCTTGGTGTACGTGTGAAGATTTGCATATTCTATTTAGTCCAATCTTGAGTTTGGTTCGAGTTCGATCGTGGATGATTGTAGACGCCCCTTGATGCAACTCAGTTGAGTGACTGATTCCTCCTGAGTTTTCCAAAGTGTGGCTCTGCATCACAAATGAATAGATGCCAAGAGTAGCCCACGCATGGACAACTACAGTCCAAGTCATTTTAGGCAAAACTCTCAATAGTTAAAAAGACTATCCACACAAAACAAAAACTCACGTAGCAGAGGAGTATGTAAGGCAGCATGAAAACAAAGGAAACTAGGTCGAGCATGTTAGCGGAAAGGGGAGAGTTCAACATGTGATGCCAATCAAATTGTAGAAAGGGAGCTCACATTTTGAAAGAGAAGACGTAGAGGCATGAGGGAGGAAACAGTGGTCAACACAAAGGAATAGGTTAGCTGAAGCTAAAGTATTTCGTATGTAATTGGGGAGGGTCTGCTGAAACCACATCTAGATGCCCAGTGTCTGCTAACAAGTAGTATCATTTCTGCAATATATACAAAATGATATTGTTGGGTGTGCATTTGCATTAGAGATACTTGAATCAGGTGCTAAAACTCTTCTGTGATGCTGGCACCTAAAATTGTTACTACTCGGCATCCGAATTGTTTGTAGTTGATGCCAAAAACTCTCCACTTTGGGTGATAGTGTTAAAGACAAACACATCATCGCAAGGCATCGATGTTAAGAAAGCATGTTTTATCCCACATTTGGGATGTGGAGATAATTTACACATTTTAAATATTCTAACACACATGATGTGTAATGAATTAAAAGAAGTGACTTTTGGAAAGGCAAGGCTTGCATAGGGGACCCCACCATTGACATGGATAGCTAGAGGCAAATAGAGTATAATTTTGAATGTGAGCACAAAGACCAAAACTGTGATGTCAGCAAGTTCCAGGTGATCGAAAAACTCAAAAATTTGGCACCTCGCTACCTCGCTAGCTGAAAAATCTAGGATTTTTGGCTAGCGACATAGCGAGTAGCCAAAAAACCTCTGAAACTTAACAAGTGTAAATTCCAAGGCAAAAATGCAATGTGGGTCCTGCGTGGATACATCTAGATATATAGAGCAACGAATCAAGTAATGCCAAGTGGCAGTGAGCAGGATGATGTAGCGAGGTTGCAGACAAAGGAAGGAGATAATGCCATGTGGTAAATTGTGTGGCCATCACTATCTCAGAAAGGAGAAGTTATTCATGTGATAACATGGTGACATAGCGAGGGTAGAGGTGATGATGACACATGGCAATAGGTCTTGGTAGCGCTAATGTGGAAGATGTGAGTTTTGACCAATAACAGAGCACATTGTGGTGATGATGTGGAAATGACAAGGTAGGTAGTGACTAGGTGACGATGGAGCAACCAGGCAGCCAATTAGGGGATGCCATGTGGCAACCTGAGTGACGCCTAGTGGGCTCGATGAGGAAGAAGGAAAAAATTGAAGAGTATACAAAATAATTTTTAATTATTTTTTCAAAAGAATGTGCATCTTCATAACTAAAAAAATGCAAAAGTGGGCATATTTTCTAAAGTATAAACTTTAGAGATTGTTAAAAAAAATTGAATTTTGAACTTGCAAGCCAAAGTTTCATACCAGGGGGACATTTTTCAAATTGAAATTCTAAAGTTTTCTAGTAGGCCAAATGTGTGCTCCAATAAACCACTGGAATCGAGAAGATCTAAATTTTCTGAATATGAGGTTAGTTTTTGCTCAGGTGCTAACTAGTTTAGTCTGTAAGCCAATTTGTGACTCCCTTAGTAGAATGACCAAAATTCATCACTGATCATTAGAATTGGTCATGAGCCAGATATAAAGGCTTGGTGAAGTGTAAAAGTGAAGAAAATTGATTTTAATCAGTTTTCTTATGTTCTTGAGGCCATTTCAACTAATTTTTACCTTTTACCTTGCGTTCACTTTTACCTCAGAATTAGTTATGATTTTTCATCATGACATTTCTGAGATATTTGATGCCTCTAAAAGAAAATTGAAAAAGAGATCTAATAGGAAGTTGAGGAGAGAGATTAGAGAGAGTCTTTTCATGGCAAAGAGAGGGAATTTCATGTGGATAGATGTCAATTGCAGATTCAATCCGAGAATTCCTTCCTCTATATCAATCTCATTCTTTCTCATTGTACAGGTTCTAGTTTCTGGGAAGAAAAAGTTCATTGCTATGAGACCATTGGTTCCGGTATTTTGACATGTTTCCTTGAATGTGACACCATTCTTCAGCATAATTCTATCATGTGAATAGTAACAGTGCAAATAATACAACAAGTTATAATATGTTAGGTGTTTCCATGTTTTAATTTTATGCATTTGAATGTATAGTTTCAAGGAAATGAATACATATGAGAAATAATTTCACTGGTTTCATTCTAGTTCTTGTCTCATGTCTCAGCAATTTGTAAGTCTTATGTGGTCTTGGAACAAAGATCTAAGATCCATTTGCATCCCCTTTAGGTTGTATGCTTGATGTATTTTGCTATTGGACCAAAGGGCCAAGTAAATGCTTGATATGTTTAACAAGGTTATTGGTTACTTGAGAAGGATATTTTGTGAGAATGAGATCTAAATGAACACTAATGTCTGAATCACGAGGTGATTAGATAGATCTGATGTCAAGGTATATGAAATATGTCCTGATGTCATAGATGTATGTTTTGAATTCATGGAATTGCTCAATGGATTAGGCACTGATTAGTTATAGGATCACTTTTTATACTTCTACATATTTGAGATTGTGTTGAATCAACATCATTAATCAAATGTTTCCCCTTTCATGTTAAAAGTTACCACCACTTAGCTTGCCATTTTCATGAGTTATGTTCTTAGTTATTTCATGCTTGTGATTTCTTGGTTAAGTATAGAAGAATTTAGGGGTTTTATCTGTTATTCTAGATTCTAATTATGCTCATTGCACTGGTCACATAATTGGATCCTAAGAGATTCACCTACCTAGGTTTTGCAGAGCCTGAAGTGAAGAAGGAGTGTAGCCTTATAGTTGGCCTGGGTTCTTGGTGAATTGTGTTCATTATTGGAGATAGCTTCCCATAGATGAAATCTTACCATGTATACTTGGTTATTAGAACATTGTTAAATCAGGAGCCAACAATATGCTAATGGGAAATTTTTGAAACTCTTGTCGATTAATAAAGAATTATTCTAAAATTGCTAAATTCTCATGCTAACAAACACTTAGGAAATTCAACATAATTAAGACACTAAACACACACTGACCATGAAGGTCAAAGGTCTGAGATTCATGTGTAGATTTTTTGAACAACCACTCATGACATCAAGCATCAAGTTTGAGTTTGATGCAAATCTAAAGATTGGTTGCTGATAAAGAAATATTTTTGTCATTTATTCTTTTCCTCATGGCTATCTATTGTGGCTTCACAACACACATCCCATTTTTGAGTAAAAAATGGGGACCACCACTTTACTTTTAGAATAGAGGAACATGCTCTCCAAAATAGGAAATCTTCCTAGGCACCTCAAAGAGTGGGCCTCCTATTTGTCAAGTTTATAATTTTATTGAGTTAGGGTCATTTAGTATCAAGTGGTTGGAAAATCATTTTTTCCACTGAGTAGAATGGTGTGTACCTCGTGCACATGCACCCTCGAAAAAGGTGTGTCATGTGTGCTTCTCTAGGAATCCTCCCTTTAGTATACCAATGCATCAGACACACTAGTACACCCTTCCCAAGTGTGTTAAATGCACCCCCATCCAAGTGGGAACCTATAAATAGAGGGGGAGGGGTGCATTAATACTCATTATGATCTCCAATCTCCTAGCTAGTGCACCTCCAAAGCTTAGCTAATGCACAAACATCAAAACCCTTACATTTCTACATTTAAGTTAAAACTCAACACACCCTATGCAGTATCTAGGGTGCACAATATGCACCAAGTGCATAACATGCATGTAATTCCCAACCCATAGATCCTCAGAACAAAAGGATAAAACATGCATAAAATAATTTTTTTCTTAAGATAAGCTACTAAACAACAACATAAAGTAACCAAGTGCAATAATGAAACATCAAAACAAGGTTATAAAAATGGGGAACATGGCTAAACTCACATGTTCACCTAAACCAACGAAAGTATTACAAGACTTCCAAATATCTCCAAGCACTAAACCATAAATCAGAAAACACAGATCACACAATTCATGATAATCTACCAAGAGGATGTTCTCTTTCAAACCCAAAATAAAATATCCTAGCATTGTTAGGCAAACAAGTCCATTTCCACTAATCATAACATAATCAATAATTACAAGTAGAGACCAACAATGGTCACACACAAGAAAAGGGCTCAAAGTCACAACTACCCATCTACTAGACACCATGCTGAGAGACAAATGATGACTCCTGAAATTTGGCTAAGTCTAGAATCCTAAAGCCCTAAAATTTGGCTAAAGTCTGAATTTCTAAAGCCTTGAAATTTCCTAGAATCTTTATCTTAACATAGAGAGGTCTACAACCTATCTCAAATGAACCATTACATATATTTAAATATATATTAATTATAAAGAATTAAATATACATCAACTTATACATAAACGATATATTTTATACTCCATAGAAAATTTGTCTCAAACTAGAAAGGTTTGGAACCTAGTAGGGTGTCTGAAACCAACTTCCATACTTTCCTTGGCCAAACCTAAATGGTCATTATTTCTCATGTGAGGAAACTCTTCCATCAATTTTTTCCTGAGACTTTTCATTTTTGTATGAGAGAGTGCATTATCCTATGCATGGAAGTACACTAGTCCATGTAAGGAAGTACATGGATGCATGCAAGGAAGTACATTACTGCACCCAAGGGAATAGATGCTCACATGAGAGAACATATTCTTGGACAAGGGAGAATGTATAGGTGCATGAGACAATACATTCTTACATAACAAACTACCCTTACCATGCAAGGAATACCAACAATGCAACATTAAGGCAAGAAGAAAGTGAATAAAAACATGAAACCTCCACACTGGGGAGTACCAGATCCATGTAAATCAAGGAATGATCACTCAAGAGCATAAAGGAGATCAAATAACACAACCTCTAATCCACAAAATCTAATCCATATCATCTAATGTAATCATGTAGAAAGAAACATTACTATGAACATACATGTACATAAATCAACTATGACAAGAAGGAAAATACAAGCAGTGAACCCACCAAACTAAAACTGACCATGCTCATTTCCTCCCATCCATAATAGCATCATGATATCTTAAAGGCCCTAGCCATCCCCTAAGCATCAATCTCAAATTTCCAACAAGATAGTTGGAGTTATATCATGAGATCATTTTTACCAATACTGTCAATAAAAACTTAAGGGAAAAATACATCCAATCATGCTAATCTATCAATAGAAATACTATCCAAAGAAATGGTAAGGAATGTCATCTAACAATATGATACAATATCATGATAAAGGAATGCATCCGGTAACATAATAATCATCATCTAAACATGATAGAAAATGCATCCATACTAAAAAATAAATCATTAGAGAACATACTCAAGATACACCAAAGTACAAAGTGAATACCCAACATTGACCACAAATAGGAAACAGACCATCTCTATATATCGGTCCCCAACAATGGTGTAGGTAGCTAGGCCTCCCAACCATGTGGTACCCATAGGTCTACTCTTGTTGTGTTGATGGAGATAATGATCTAACCACAAACACACAATAAAAACATCCATCCAGGGCTAAAACTCATGTCAAGTAGTACAGAGGACTAAAATGAAGATCATGAGATAATGCAATACAATAGGTCATGGTCAGACACTCTATTGGTCTACTATGTAGGGACTCTAGTGGATAGTAGATCATTTGGCATCATAGAGCCCAAGCTAAACACCCAATGGAATCACTCCCTCGAGAGGCCATAGTGCTATGTCCATGGATAAATTGTACAAACATTGGGATCTTGGATAAACCAATGAGTACATACCTTCGAATGAGTCGTACAAGTATGTGGTATTTACTTATCTTAGTTAATTACCCATGAATTCATTTAATTATCACTTATTAGAATCTTATTCACTTACACCTTGCTGAGAACATGACCTAGGGTTACGAGATAAGCCCCTCCACTGAAATACCCTACATACCCATTCTCATCACATGAAGAGTGCCTGTAGTCCATAAAATTTCCCAACCCAACTCCAATGATCATAACTCAACCAATGAGAAACTGGGATCTTGGGACTCGCAAGAATCCATCAAGTGTATGCTCATGTGCTCGTGTGTGGGCACACCAACTACACAAAGATCATAAACAAAAAGGATTGGGTGAGAAACAATCAAAATACCAAGCATAGCAAGTCACTCAACCAAGCTATATCTAGGAGTATAGATTCTACATGAATCCCAATGATTTAAAAACCCAAACATCATGGCTCACTCCAACGGCCTAAATCTAGCACTATGCATATGTGCGAGATCATGGTCAACGAAACTATACCCTTAAGTGGCAATGAAAAATTAGTAAATTAGGGTTATGTCAACTTGACATGTAATTTTCAACTTGTTATGAACTTTCTATCAAAAAGTTGAGAGAAAAGAATCTCTAGGAAATTGAATTTGGTATCTAAACTACTAGGCCTTATCGAAAAATAAATGAAAAATTGTTTCGTCAAAAATTTGAATTTTAATTCAAAAGATCATAAATTTTAGGACAAAAATAAGAAGTAGATGTATGTCTCACCACCTTAATCAAAATCAAATGATAATTTTTAAAATAATATTCTAGATATAAGAAGTAGACTGATGTCTAGATGTGATGCATATCTTTGGATATTTTTATTCTAAATAAATAATTAATTATGAATTATCTACTATAGTATTTTTGGAATAAAAAACACTCATATCTAACCACCTTAACTAATTCAAAACTTTGCAAAACTCCATTAGAAAATAAGTAATAATTAATTAGTAAACTTGTAACTTAATAGACATAACATTTGTGGAAAGATAATAACATTCTTAAGAAACCCCTTTTGGTTCATAAAATTTTGGTGAAAAAAACTCATCAGGTACATGTTTGAAGTAAAAAACACATTTTGGGGACATCTTTTAAGTTGACCATATAGGGTTGGTATCCAAAGATATATTAGGCCTTATAAAGGTATTAATTTTATGGTTTGGTATCAAGATGGGAGGGAAAAAAAATTGGAATAGATTTTGAAATTCTTGAAGGCATTTCAAAACTTTATATTTTTTCAGATCACCACTTTTTGGCACACTAAGATCCTACACATACCTATATGGGTTCTACACAAATCCCAATGATGTAACAAACCACCAAACATCATGAACTCACTCAGCTGGCTTGAATCCAAGAGTACAAATTCTACAGGAATCCTACTATCCTTGAAATAAAAATGGTTCAATAAAAAAGAATAACACCAAGTACAAAATCACTCAACCTAACACATAGGTAGGAGTATGTGTTTGGCATGAATCCTAATGCAAGTAGAATTTAAATATGGTCAGATTGGGAATCCTCAAGGATAATCAAACTCAATGACCAACATAAGTGCTAAGAAACACTAAAGAAAACCAGGTGGCATGCAAATTAGAGAGAAATAAAAAATGCCCAAAATCCAACATTGACAAAGATCAATAAAATTAAAACCCTTTTTACAATCGAGTATAAAAAGCCTAGATATCAAGTAAAATTCAAGTTCAGAGTTCGTATGCAAAAATGACCAACATAATGGTCCAAAAACCCAAACCCCACGTCAAAAAGAAATCAAATGCTTGTACCCCCCCAACTAGGTAGAGCTAGCTTACCAAAATAGAGGGGAACACTAATTTTTTGCCTCCTAGAAAATTGTTATCCAATTAATTTCATTTAAATATCCATTTTCATAACAACTAAAATTAATAAGGTAAATATCTATAGTACCATCACATCATAATAAACCCAAAAATATGCATTGATAATCCTTATTGAAACCATCTAACACACCATAATCTCATAAATTAGGCAAAGGCATAATCAACTAGATAATACATCAATATAAATCAAATCAACCCCAACCCCAAGGTGTATACCACTCATGGTCCTAATTATGATCATTCACAATAAATATTATTAAGGTTTCATCCATCAGGATGACTCGTAGAAATCAAATGGGAGAGGCACTAAAATGCATACCTCAAAGTGAAACCACCGATCACTTTAAAACTAACTACCCTTCACAGTGACATAGTTATGCACATACACATGTGTGTAACTATACAAAGTGCATAATCGAATACTCCAAAACTATACTCACACACACTAAGTGCACCCTATGCACCAATGGAGGTGTGCCAAGTGTACAGGGTGCATTAGTTCACTAGTTACAACTTTTTTGTCAAAAAAAAGTGCCCTTTCCTCTAGTTTTGCCTTATTCTGGTGTAGGCATTGAGTATCATTTTTTCCTCCCAACTACAAAATACTAATGTATGATTTTTTTGTAGGCTGAAATAGTGTCCTCATTATCCATAAATATGAAGATCACCCCAAAGATGGTACAATTCAAATTGAAAGGAGTACCTAAGAAGTCATGGTTCATTAATGCACACTCTTACATATGAGATATTGAGCTAGGATAGATTGATTGGAATGTGTTCCTCATGATCTAAAATAAGCCACATAAGATATCAAAGATGATATCCTCCCTCATCCTAAGTGGTTTGTGATCATTTTGTCTCATCTAGTGTTAGTACAATCTTCTAAGATAATCATGACATTGGCTCAACACTATGTTCCTTACAAAAAGGTGGTGAAGAGCATGGCTAGGGATATCATACTATCTATAAGAAAAAACAACATTGAGAAGGTCTTCCATATACATATTTCTAATAAATATAAAAATATCACATATGATACACTATATAGGTGGTACAGAGAACATGAGTGAGAAGTGAAGAACCTAGTAAAAGAGAGTATGAAATGTGGGCATGACCAAAGGATAGATTGTTGATGACATGGGCCACAAAATCCTCCTCCTAAGTAATGTAATGCGATGTCTTGTGACCAACCATTTAGAGACTTGGATGGTCCACTTTATGGAGACCATCAGGAGAAGGACTCTAAAGATCGATTGAGGTACAATAATCAATTGTCCCTTCGATGAGAAACTTACTTTAGTGAATATTGAAGGGTAAGTGCACCAAGTTGTGGTGCCAAAATGGGGGTATAAGTGGCCACATTCATTGTGAAATCAGTAATTTCTAAACTTTGACAAGAATTTGAAGATAATAACACTCAAAATTTTAAGATATGACAAAAAAAAAGTATTGGTTCTTTAAATCTAGTTTCTAAACTACTAAAAAATAAATCAAAATGGTTTAGTTTTAGGTCCTGAAAAAGGGGGCCAAAAAAAGTGGTACTGTTTATTCATAAAAAACATAACATAGTGCAAAGTGTGGGCCCCCTAAAATTTTAACTTTTTTTTTTGAAATTCTTTAATCGCTCTAGTCAAAAGTTACCTAACACTGTTTAGTTTATCTCAAATTTTTCAAGTAATTTTATAATGTGTATTTTTTTATGATTTTTTTAATTGGACACATCCCAAAAATGTGAAATATCTATGTGCTCCCCTAGAAATGATTTAAAACTAATCTAAAATCAAAACTTATTTTTCTCAAAGTGTGTAGAATGGAGTCTAGTTTCTAAAAAACTAAGTTGTTGTGAAATTTGATGAATGAGCTAAAATCTATAGCCCAATTAGTACACATTAGTTTTTGACAAAAAATGGACATACATTCAAAAGAAATTATAGTTGAAAGGCTTGAAATAGTTCAAATAAAAAATAAATCATATGGTTATATAGCTAACATAGAGACCTACAATGTCATGTAACCTGATTTTATTAATGCTCAACCATGAGTAAACTTGAGAGAGAGCAGACAAGAAAAATCAATAATTTTTTGTATGTTTGCAGCAAAACATGTCTTAGAGTAGTTTAGAGACTCCAAACCTATGGGTTGGATCCCCAAGGCAAAACCAAGCAGTAGGCTTGGTAAAACCAAAGATTTAAATAGTGTGTGTGCTCAATATCGTGCATGTGCTATAGCATGCATGTGCTCTTTAAGAATTTTTAATTTTAGGTTTTCATAGTGCATACACGCTTTAGTGTACACGCACTCTTGAAGCCTAAATTTCAATAGAGAGGGAAGGAGAGAGGTGGAGAGGGTATAGAATGAGAGATATTAAAAGATGGGGAGAGAGGGAGGTTGAAATAGAGAGAGTAGGGGATTAGAGAAGGTGGGATAGAGAGAGAGGGATGGAGAGAGAGTAGGGGATGGGAGTGTGAGAGAGTAAGGGATGGGAGAGAGAGAGAGAGAGAGAGAGAGAGAGAGAGAGAGAGAGAAGGGGATGGTTGTGTGTGTGTGTGTGTGTGTGTGTGTGTGTGTGTGTGTGTGTGAGAGAGAGAGAGAGAGAGAGAGATAGATAGAGAGGGTAGGGGGTGGGAGTATGAGAGAGATAGAGTAGGGCATGGGAGAGGGAGATGGAGAGAGAGAGAGAGAGAGAGTAGCCTAAGAGAGAGAGAGTGAGAGAGAGAGTAGGTAGTCGAAGAGGGAGAGGGAGAGGGAGATCAAGAGAGAGTAGGGGGTGAGAGAGAGAGAGTAGGGGATGAGGGAGAGAGAGTGGGGGAGAGAGAGTAGCGGGCGGGAGAATGAGAGAGGGAGAGAAGGGGATGGGAAAGAGAGAGTAGGTGGTGGGAGAAGGAGTGGGAGGGAAAGAAAGATAGAGTGTGGGGATGGGAGTGTTTGTGTGTGTCTGTGTGTGAAAGAGAGAGAGAGGGAGAGATAGAGAGAGAGAGAGAGAGAGAGAGGGAGAGAGAGAGAGAGAGAGAGAGAGAGAGAGAGAGAGTAGTGGATGGGAGAGGAGGGAGAGCGAGAGAGAGAGAGTAGGGCATGGGAGAGGAGAGAGAGTGAGAGAGAGAGAGAGCAGCCTAAGAGAGAGAGGGGGGATGGGAGTGTGTGTGTAACAGAGAGAGTAGGGAGAGAGAGAGAGAGAGAGAGAGAGAGAGAGAGAGAGAGATTAAGGGATGTGTGAGAGAGAGTAGGGGATGGGAGAGAGAGAGTGAGAGAGAGAGAGAGAGAGAGAGAGAGAGAGGGGATGGGAGTGTCTGTGTGTGTGTGTGTAAGAGAGAGAGAGTGTAGGGGGTGGGAGAGAGAGAGTAGGGGATGGGAGAGAGAGAGAGAAAGAGAATGAGAGAAAGAGAGAGTAGGAGATGGGACAAAGAGAGTGAGAGAGAGTAGGCAGTGGGAGAGGGAGTGAGAGAGGGAGAGTGAGAGAGAGGGATAGAGAGCGAGAGGGAGAGAGGGGTATGGGAGTGTGTGTAAGAGAGAGAGAGAGAGAGAGTAGGGGGAGAGAGAGAGAGAGAGAGTAGGGGATGTAAGAGAGAGTATAGGGGATGGGAGAGAGAGAGAGAGAGAGAGAGAGAGAGAGAGAGAGAGAGTGAGAGAGAGAAAGTAGGTAGTAGGAGAGGGAGTGGAAGAGGGAGAGCAAGAGAGAAAGAGAGAGGGAGAGAGAGGGGGGGATGGGAGTGAGAGAGAGAGAGAGTAGGGGATGGGAGAGAGAGTGAGAGAGAGAGTAGGGAGTGCGAGAGGGAGTGGGAGAGAGAGAGGGGGGGTGGGAGTGTGTGTGAGAGAAAGAGAGAGAGATTAGGGGATGGGAGAGGAGAGAGAGAGAGAGTAGCTTGAGAGAGAGTAGGAGATGGGAGAGAGAGAGAGAGAGAGAGAAATTAGGCAATGGGAGAGGGGGAGAGAGGGGGGAGGGGAGTGTGTGTAAGAGAGAGCAGGGGATGGGAGAGGAGAGAGAGAATGAGAGAGGGTAGCCCAAGAGAGAGAGAGAGTAGGGGATGGGAGAGAGTGTGTAAGATAGAGAGAGTAGGTAGTGGGAGAGGGAGTCAAAGAGGGGGAGAGAGGGGGGGAGAGAGAGAGAGATGGGAGAGGAGAGAGAGTGAGGGAGTAGAGAGAGAGAGAGATTAGGGGATGTGTATGTGAGAGAGAGTAGGAGATGGGGGAAGATTGTGTGTGTGTGTGAGTGAGAGAGAGAAAGAGAGAGATATAGAGTAGGCGGGTGGAGAGGGAGTGGGAGAGAGAGAGAGAGAGCAAGAGAGAGAGAGAGAGAGCAGGGGGATGGGAGTGTGTGTGTGAGAGAGTAGGGAGTGCGAGATAGAGTAGGAGATGGGTGAGGAGAGAGAGTGAGTGAGAGAGAGAGTAGGGGATGGGAGAGAGTGTGTGGGTGAGAGAGAGAGAGTAGTGGGTGGGAGAGAGAGAGAGTAGGGGATGAGAGAGAGAGAGAGAGAGTAGGAAGTGGGAGGGGGAGTGGGAGGAGTGGGAGACGGAGAGAGTGAGAGACAGAGAGAGGGATGGGAGAGTGTGTGTGTGTGTGTGTGTGAGAGAGAGAGAGAGAGTAGGGGATGGGAGAATGAGAGAGAGAGTAGGTTATGAGAGAGTGAGAGAGAGAGTAGGTGACAAGAGAGGGAGTGGGAGAGGGAGAGAGAGTAGTTTGTGGGAGAGTGAGTGGTAGAGAGAGAGAGAGAGAGAGAGAGAGAGATAATGGGATGAGAGAGTGTGTGTGTGTGTGTGTGTGTGTGTGTGAGGGAGAGAGTAGGGGGTGGGAGAGGGAGAGAGAGAGTAGGGGATGGGAGATGGTGGGATAGGGAGAGATAGATTTTCTACATAGTGTGTATGCACTATATGTGCTTTAGAGGGTGTACACACTATAGTGCATACACACTAAATGAAAACAACAAAGAATGGTTATAATGAAAGTTTGAGTCCCTATTTATCCATATTCTATTTTTTTACTATTGTGTGTTCTATTGTTCGGATAGAAAACATGGGTTTCATGTTATTGGAAGTTAGAAAACACCATATTCAATCATTGGATACACTATTTGAAAGCTTTTTGAACATTCTTTCATTCTATTTGAAGCTAGCAAACACCAAATTCAATCATTGGATACACTATTTGAAGGTTGTTTGAATATTCTTTCTATAGAAAAGGTTAATGCTGTCCTTTTCAAATATTTTTTGTTACTATATACAGACAAATTTGATTATAATTTGAGAAGTTGTTTAATATATAGTGAATTCATTGAAATTTGTTGGTTTGAATGAATTGTTATTTGGAAATGGTTAGAAATTTGACAAGTTGTTTAATATATATTGTGTATTCATTGAAATAATTGTAATTTGTATATGTATTTGAATGATTTGTAATTTACAAATTGTAAGTAATTTAGATGTTTGAATAATTTTACATAGAGAAATCATCATCATGCCAAGAAAGAAACAAAAATCTCAAACAAGGGAAGAAAGGGAGAGAGATTTGGCAATTAAAAGAGATAAAATGACACTACTATGTTAACAAAGAAAATTACAAAGCAATAATGAAGAATTTCATTTCCAAGAGGAACAAGAACCACCAATACAAAGAAACAAAGAGGAAGAATTAGAAAGACAAAGAGAACGAATGAGACTATTATGCTCAAGAAAATAATTGAATAGTGAAGCTACACCATCTTCCAATGTTGGATTCGTATCATCATCTCATGTTGAAGAGACACTAATTTGTACAACTGATGATGTACACACTCCATCATGACATGTTCAAGGAACAACATCAAAATATCAAGTAGGTGGTATTCCATCTTTTGCATCTTATTACCAAGGCACATCATCTTTAGTTCAAGGTACGCAAAACACTCAACCTTATTTTGATGTTCAAAATGTTGAGGGAATGGAAGAGATTATAACACCTTCTAGAATTCATTTTAGAAGACTAAAATATTTGATTGATATTGATACTAACATTTTGAAATCAATGCCTAACAGGATTAGCAAGCATACTTGTCAAAGAAAAGTTAATTGTATATGGATATTATTCTTTGATGAATTAAATATTATAGGTCAATACCAATTATTTGTTGAAATGATGGAGAATTTGAAATTTAGGCCTATCATGAAGATTCTTGGGCTAAGAACAATGGACAGTTCAAATGAAAAAAGTATTGTAAATAATCTAATGTGTACTTATGACAAAGTGGGTTCTAAATCACACAACAAAGATATTAATATCACAAGATGAGTACCTACATCACCACTAGTAAGTACCCAAATAAAGGAAAATTGACTCATGAAAAAGACAAGAAAACATTGAAAATCAGTAGAGGTACTCTAACGAGAGCCATGCTAAGGTGTGAGATATTGGAAGATCTAACAAAAAATGAGTTATGGACACTTAGCAGTAGACTACTGTAAAAGGATAAAGAAACTAGTGAAGCTTTGAAATCATTGATTGCAAATTTTTGGATAAATAACACATGTGTTTCCCCTAATCAAAGAGATGTTGTAAGAAGGAGGATTGGTAGCCAAAATTGAGACCCACATGTGAAACATTTTTTGGACTCAACTCAGACACAATTTTTTGCAAAATTTATTGGTATGTATCCTCAAATTTGAATAAGTCGAAGATTTTTTGAGATGGGTAAATATTTTTATGTGAAGATAAATCACACATGCAAAACATCTTGTTGTAGGATACATATTGAATTTTCTAACCATTTTCATGTTTTTAGGCGTATATGTGTGTTTTTGC
Organism: Cupressus sempervirens; assembly: GCA_028749045.1. Lineage (NCBI taxonomy): Eukaryota > Viridiplantae > Streptophyta > Pinopsida > Cupressales > Cupressaceae > Cupressus > Cupressus sempervirens. The sequence continues at coordinate 299,387,858 of CM053786.1, read as the reverse complement.
ATTCTAGGTTTATTTTGCAAGATTGTGACATGAATGAGCCACCTCGATCTTCAAGGGAATTCGTATCTAATATTTTATGTGAAATAGGGGATGACCAAAAATTTTACAAGACATCATACTTGGATAGTTCATGCTTATTTGTGGTTCTTTGCAACTTTTATCAACTTGTGAAAATATGGATAGTACACATGCAATTGGAAATGAAATAGTAGATTATGAAAAATATAAGATAGTGACATATGCTCTAAAAGATGGAAAACAAGGTAAAATATGTGATTTAGTCATTGAAAATATTCCAGTGTATGAGTTCATGAAGATTTTTCATGAAAATATTATTTACGAGTATGCAAGGCATACACATAGAGCTTGATGGCTAAATTTTCTATTCAAGTTGCACAAGGATACGTTTCCACTAAATACCATTATTTTGGTTGTAGACTTCACAAATAACTACAGACTAAAAACACAAAATGAGGTATAAGCAAAGTATTATACTTCTCAACAAGTATCCATATTTTTTCACATAACATTCATGCATTCACCTACAAGTACAGAGGATGACAGGAAGATTTTGAGGGAGTACCATTTTTACATTAGTGATGATCGATCACATTCTATAGAATTTTTACATGGTTTTTTTTAATTAGTTTACGGTGATCTGACTAAAATAGGTAGACCATATCATTAGCATATTATTTGGTCAGACAATTGTGCATCCCAATTCAAGAATGCATAGATATTCTATTGGTTGAGTAGGATGCACAAGTTGTTTAGAATTCAATATAGGTGAAATTTCACAGAGACTGGTCATGGAAAGGGAGAGCATGATGGTGTAGGCACATGCATCAAAAGAGCCTTAGCTTGTGAATAACTAAAGTACAACGATGGAGCAATATTGATAAATGCAAAATTTATCATCCAGTGGTGTAATACTACAATGGGTCCAAGTAAGGAAGGTGAGTCTATGATTTTTTTTTTTTGTTGATAGATAATACTAACATTGCACCATATGAGGATTGTTGCACACTAATAGGATCAAGTGAGTTGTATTCTTTTAGAAGCTCTGATGCAAGATCATGGAGTATCCACACACAAAAAATGGCATGCTATTTTCCATCATGTGTAGAGAAAAATTAGGATGAGTGTGAGTAGACTAAATGCGTGGACAAATGGGATATACGAGTTTTGGACCCAATTGACACCTATCATCCCCCACAAGCATTGAAAATGGTAGAGATAGATTTATCCATTGACTTTGACCACTTGTCTAATTGAGTACAAACTACTGTCATATATATATATATATATATATATATAAATACATATATATATACATATATATATATATAAATACATATATATTAATACATATATATATATAAAAATACATATATATATGTATATATATATAAATACATATATATATGTATATATATATATATACATATATATATATAAATACATATATATATATATACATATACATATACATATATATATATAAATATATATATATATATACATATATATATATATATATATACATATATATATATATAAATACATATATATATATATAAACATATATATGTATATACATATATATATGTATATGTATACATATATATATGTATATACATATATATATGTATATGTATACATATATATATGTATACATATATATGTATATGTATATATATATATATATATATATATATGTATACATATATATGTATATGTATATGTATATATATATATATATATGTATATGTATATATATATATATAGATAGATATATCTTTGTAATTTCAATATGTAACTTTATAACTTTTACCTAAGTATTTTTTGGATTAATGACCACATTTTGTACATTTATCATTGCAGGCCATATTTTTGTTGTTATTACACCTAAAGACAATGAAGAAGGGATAGATTATTATTTGTGTCATTGTGTCCAAGCCAAACACAAATTGGATGACTCAGTTATAGATGGTGAAGGTTTAAAGTACCATATTAGTATGGTGGTTGTAACACACACGTCTTAGATGATATTCTATGAAGAACCCTACCTTGTGGTTATTTGAGGATTGGAAAAAAAAGAAGAATATTCTTCATTATTCAAACTTTTTTGTTGCATCAAATGTCCACTTGATAAAATATGGTGCAAAACCACATAATAAGACTCTTTGGAAAGTTCGCAAGTCAGATCAAAAGGCAATACTTGAGACATTAAAATGTAGACTAGATATAATTGGTTCATTAGAATGAATAGAGAGAGAGAGAGAGAGAGAGAGAGAGAGAGAGAGAGAGAGAGTAGGGGATGCATGGAAGAGATGCTACTCTTGACGAGATGCCAAAGAGACATAACCCTCCAATAGGTAATAAACAATCATTCTAAGAATCTGAAGCAACTGCATCCAATAAAGAAAAGGAACATCATTGAAGGATATATATGCACATATGAACATTAACTAATAAAAAGAATAAAGGAATACCAATATTGAGTATTGTATACAAAAAATATTTTTTCAAACAAAAGGCAATAAGTCATTCATAATAGTTAGACAATTAAGAACCAGATATATATATATATATATATATATATATATATATATATATATATATATGAACTAGATTATTTTTACATATGGATACAATATTATTGACCAAATCAGAATTAGCAAAATGATATTGCACATAATCTCCATTATGACAGCATGGAAGCTTTGCAATTTTAATAGTTATATTCTTTAGTCCCAAAAATAGACATTACAGATATTGCTCACTAATCCTTTACAATATAAAATGTTTACAAAAAATGGCATGTACTTGTATGAGGACATTATATATTATAGAAATCCCACACTAAAGCAGCTAGCTAGCTGCTCAAAAAATAGTAATTGAATGCAAGTGGGATCATAAAGATACCTTAATAAACTAGTATCCCCTTTATTCAAGCAACATCTTTGTCATCTACTTGATTGGGACATGTTTGGGAACTCACAATCTCCATTTAAACTCAAGTCTCCATTTAAAGGTGGCAATGAGCTTTTTGTTGTTATGTTAAGATCATTAATATATTTCGATGACAACTTTGAGGGATCATGCCCAACTTGACTACCCTGGCTTCCCAAGTCCTATAAATGCAAGGCCATTAATTAATAGGCATTTCTAATTGAAAAATTTATAGTGCTAGAATGAAGTGTGTGACCAAATTCGTTGCCTACTAATGAGCCAATTTGAGGCTTCACTTCACATTTCTCCATGGATGATTCTATAGCACTTGTTACTTCTCTATCTAAAAATTTTGTGTCTATGTACATGTGCACTCTTTCCCAATAGTTGTAGGATTTTTCTCTTCATCCTAAGTAATTGGCATACCCTGGATGGCACTAAGATAACCATTTTCTTCTAAAATGTCCTTTTCTCTCAGATTAATCTCTCTATTAAGCAAGTTTTCTATATCTTCCTCTGTATATATTCCTCTGTATATTAAGATTTCCTCTGAGGGAATAAGAAGGCATGGGGAGTCAGGCCAACTATTGCTCACTATATTAAAAAGGTAGTTCTTGGCCATGCCATTGATGGGAATAATTTCAATCTTATTTTCAAAATTAGTATGTCATTTATCTTGAAAGAATAATATATATTATTTTTAATGTCTTTGAAATATCTATAACTGGTAGCCAATTTCGTATTCATCGCCTTTGAATATCTCAGAGCATGTGCAAGGTATGGATGTGATTCTAGGTGCTACAAGACCATGTTAAAGAGACCCACAATAACCTCTCTCTCTTTTTGGAGACCCAATTCCATTTAGATTTTGTGACCCCATCTTGGGTGATGTTGAAACTAGTAGTGTTGGCCAATACAAAGTTGCCAACTATTGAATCTCTCTCACCATTCATTGTGGGATTGAACTATATGTTCCATTAGCTCTAGGTGGCTAGGTAAACCCTAGCCCCAAGCTCCTCCTATCTTGTTGAGCACTCAAACATTCTCATGCATGCCGAACCGAATTGTCCCTAAGAATCACTAAATGCCATAGGGAAACGATCTTTGACAAGGCATATCTTTGAGCTCATGTGAGGTGTGGATCTGATTCTAGGTGCTACATAACTATGTTGTGAAGACCTACAATAAATTCTCTCTCTTTTTAGAGATCTGATTCTATTTAGATTTTGTGGCCCCATCTCGGGTGATGTTAAAACTTGTAGTGTTGGCTAGTGCAAAGTTGCCAACTACCGAGTCTCTCTCACCATTCATCATGAGATCAAATTGTCTATTCCATTAGCTTTAGGTAGCTAGGTATACCCTATTCCCAAGCTCCTCTTGTCTCATTGAGTGTTCAAATATTCGCGAGCATGTTGAACCGAATCATCCCTAAGAATCACTAAATGTCATAGGGCAGCGATCTTTGGTGGGGCATATCTTGGCACTTGTGTGAGGTATGGATGTGATTCTAGGTGATACAAGACCATGTTATGGAGACCTAAAATAACCTCTCTCTCTTTTTGGAGATCCAATTCCATTTAGATTTTATAGCCCCATCTTGGGTGATGTTGAAATTTGTAGTGTTGGCCAATACAAAGTTGCCAACTATAGAATCTCTTTCACCATTCATCATGGGATCAAATTGACTATTCTATTAGCTTTAGGTGGCTAGGTAAACCCTAACCTCAAGCTCCTCCCATCTTGTTGAGTGCTCGAACATTCTCGGGCACATTGAACTGAATTGTCCCTAAGAGTCACTAAATGCCATATGACAGTGATCTTTGATGGAGCATATCTCAAAGCTTGTGTGAGGTATGGATGCAATTCTAGGTGTTACAAGACCATGTTGAAGAGACCTAAAATAAAATATCTCTCTTTTTGGAGATCCACTTACATTTAGATTTTGCAGCCCCATCCTAGGTGATACTAAAACTTGTAGTGTTGGACACTACAAAGTTGCCAATTGCCAAATCTCGCACCGTTCATCGTGGGATCAAACTATCTATTTTGTTAGCTCTGAATGGTCGAGTAAACCCTAGCCCCAATCTCCTCTCATCCTGTTGAATGGTCAAATGTTCTTGGGCATGCTGAACCAAATCATCCCTAAGAGTCACTAAATGTCATAGGGCAGCGATCTTTGATAGGGCATATCTCAGAGATCATGTGAGGTATGGATATGATTCTAGATGTTATAGGACTATGTTGTGGGGACCTACAATAACCTCTCTCTCTTTTTGGAGATATGATTCCATTTAGATTTTGTGGCCCCATCTCAAGTGATGATGAAACTTGTAGTGTTGGCAAGTATAAAGTTGTCAACTGTCAAATATTTCTCACTATTTATTGTGGGATCAAACTGTCTATTTTGTTAGCTCTAGGTGGTCAAGTAAACCCTAGCCCCAAGCTCCTCCCATCCCATTGAGCACTCAAACATTGTCAAGCACGCCGAACTGAATCATCCCTAAGAGTCACTAAATACCATAAGGAAGTGATCTTTTATGGGGCATATCTCGGAGCTCATGCGAGGTCTGGATGCAATTTTGGGTGCTACAAGACCATATTGTGGAGACCTATAATAACCTCTCTCTCTCTCTCTTTTTAGAGATCCAATTCTATTTAGATTTTGTAGCCCCATCTCAGGTGATGCAGAAACTTGTAGTGTTGGCTAGTACAAAGGTGCATATTGTCGAATCTCTCTCACCATTCATCATGGGATCAAAATGTCTAATTTGTTAGCTCTACGTGGTAGAATAAACCCTATCCTTAAGCTCCTCCCATTCTGTTGAATGCTCAAATATTCTCAAACACACCAAACAAAATCATCACTAAGAGTCACTAAATGCCATAGGGCAGCAATCTTTGACAAGGCATATCTCAGAGCTCATGCAAGGTATGGATGCAATTTTGGGTGTTACAGGACCATATTGTGAAGACCTAAAATAACCTCTCTCTCTTTTTGGATATTGGATTCCATTTTGATTTTGCAACCCCATCTCATCCAATGATAGAGACTCATGATAGAAGGTAAAGGGGTGATCATACACCTCATTTTGAACATGTTATTTTTTTATGGTAATAATTTAATCCTTTTTTGTAAGGTTAAGGAACTTGAGGTAACCTATAAACGCAAGTTGCCTTAGTCTTAAGGATTTTCCTTCTTTTTGTTTTTTTTGTTAATAAGCTGACTCAATAAGTGTTTTGAGAGTCATTACACCTTATATAGGTCCTATGTGTTACAAAAAACCACTTGGTTAAGTTCTAGGAAGAGTTAGCACAACAATTGCATTTTGCAATAAAAGTTGCTGACAACTTTTTGGCAATTTTAGCAATTTTTTGGAAACACATTTAAATTAACCTTGTAACCAATCAAGCCAATTGATAATCAGCTAGAATGGATGTCAAGTGATGAAAATACCCTCTATGTATTTAGAGGAGGAATAAGGTGTTGGTGATTATTAAGTTCTTTTTATATGGCAAGGAATCACTGCTGATGTAAAACTTGTATACAGGATCATTGAGTTATTGTCAAATATCATCACTTCCTATTTAGAACAACAAAAGTATACTTTGTCAAAATGTGTTATAATTCTTTATAATAACTAAGAGGGGGGGTGAATCAGTTATCCAAGGTCCAATGGTGTCCAATACAACTTTTTCTTCAAATCTTTAATGGCATATAATTGATATTATCGTGCATGCAATTAAACATTAAAAAAACATAAAAAGTAAACATGCATCACACCATAACACTAAGGAGTTTCATGACCCAGAAACCCTCTAGGAATAAGAACGTAAAAGTGGGGTGGGGATGATACCCACAGAATAACTGCACAATTGATTTCAACCACTTCTGATGGTCTGTAATGTTAAAGGCTACAACAAATTGTTAAATGTGACCCTGTTAAAGGATTTCTACACCCTATTAGGAGTGTGCCCTATTAGAGGACTTAAGAACATTCAACTTGGAAAGTCACCCTGTTAAAGGATTTACATAGAGTTGTTAGGCTCACCCAAGTCCATGGGATTTACAATCACCTTCTCAAAAGAATCTTTCATTCCTCTCTAAGGATCTCCTATCCTCCTCCTAAGTATCTCTTATCCTTCTCCTAAGTATCTCTTTATCCTTCTCTTCAGGATCTCTTTATCTTTCTCTTGGGGATCTCTTTACCCTTTTCCTGAGGCTTATCCACCTAACTGTTAAGCTAACCTAGCAATGTAGGGTTTCAATGTTTAATACAATGGTAATAGAGTATTAGAAGGGTTTTAATATAATAAAAATTGCAACTCTAACCTTGCAAATTTTAGATCACTCTTTAGTTCTTTTCTTAGCTTGGATTTCCTCCCTTGCAGTGCTGACAGCTTGTTCACCCTTCAAGATCTGTCTCCTTGAGTTCTTCCACTCATTATGCCAATGCACTCCATGGTCACTTGATCAACTCAAAGTCTTGATGCTCTATTCTTACTCCTCTTGGCTTCTTCGCATGACCACACTTAAGACCAACTCCCTCTCATACATACGCATTTGATCTCTAACCTATAACTCCTTATAAAGAAGTTATGTTCTTCATTTCCTGCTCAAATCTTAATTTGATCTTGAGAAAATGGTATTGTTTTCCCTCCAAATTGTCTCTTCTAGAAACTTCATGATAAGTCCACTAGCATTCGCCTTGAATTGGTTTGTATGGTTTTATAAAATTCTGTGATAGCTACTCATCATCCTTATCATCCAACTAATTCACAAAATTTGATGTAACAAACTTATCATCACTGATCTAGAAAATCTTTGACTTCACAAATAATGCAGCAACTCGGCATCATTGGATTACTAATGCTCAGCTCCTTGTGTGTTACTTTGCTTCTATTGTTATTTTACTAGTGCTCAGCACCTATAGCATTTATGCTTTGCTCGACACTTGAATATCACTCGGCTCTTGTATCTTGCTTGGCACTTGAAGTCACTCGACACTTGATCTTCACTTGGAAACTAAAGGGTGCTCGGCACCTGAAGATCACTTGGCACCTGTTGGATTTTCTAACTCAACACATGTTGTGGCTCAGCATGCATAGTGTGCTTAGCTTCAACTGAGAATTTGTTCAGCTCTAACTAGCTTGAGAGTATGTCATCAATACACTATTTCATCAATGGCTTAGCTGATCTTTATACTTCATTGCAACATCATAACTTCAACCTTTCTCTAGGTACTCTAGTTACATCTTATTGATTGCCACCTCCTTGTCAATCAACCAATTGATAGTATTTGGATCACTAAAGCAATTGTCATTCCTGCAAGTAACAAGTTTGACATCAATGACAAAACAATGATTAAGAATATTTTTTACCAGTTCCATTATTCTTCATTCATGATCTTTTCAATCATTTCCAACAATCTCCCTCTTTGGCATTGATGGAAAACCAAACTAATCAAATAATTATGCTTATCAACTTAGTTACCACCAAAATTATATACATTTTCTACTTGGTATATAACTCCTTATTTTTCTGATACAAACTAAATCCTTTGTTCTTCTCCTCCCTCTTGACTACTGCATCCTTACTACTAATCTCATATATCTCCATATCTTTACCTTTCATTGATTATTTTCTCATAAATCTCCCTCTTTGACATAGATGCCAAAGATGTAGCATCTTCAACATGCTAAATATAAGCTTTGCATCTTCACGTTTTCTCCCTCTATCACCATGCTTGTAACTGATCTGGAGTTTCTGCTCCTGTTGTCATCCTTTGCATCATTCTTTTGATATTTCAATGATCTACTCCTATTGATGTAGGGCAGATTCTTTTTTTCTTTAAATTTCTTTAGTTAGGGGCATTACCCCCAACTTGCCTGTAAGATATTCATAAGGATCCTTGGGCAATTGTTTGGTGAAGATATCTGCAATTTGTTCATTTGTGTGAATGTACTCCATCTTCACTTGTTTGTCTTCCACCAATTCTCTGACATAGTGATACTTGATTGCAATATGCTTGGTTTTTGCATGCATTACTAGATTCTTGGATATGTTTATAGCACTTGTATTATCACAATATAGTATCATAGGTTTGGTTACCTCTTCTTTCATTCCTTTCAATAGATGTTTAAGCCATACAATGTTTGTGCAATTGACTGTTGATGCCACATATTCTGCTTTTGCAGTGGACTGAGATGTGCATGTTTGTTTCTTGCTAGTCCAAGTAACTAGCCTTTTACCTAAGAATAATGCTCCTGCACTTGTGCTTTTTCTATCATCAATGTTGCCTCCCCAATTTGCATCTGTGTATGCATTGAGCTCAAATTTCTCATTATTTTTGTAATATAGGCCAAAATCATCAGTTCCTTTGACATACCTCATTATCCTTTTTACTGCCATGAGATGATTTTCTCTAGGATTGGCAGAGAATCTAGCCACTATTCCAACTACTAATGCTATGTTAGTCTGCTATGTACAACATATTGTAGTTTTACAATCATGGATCTGTACATTGTTTGATTGACTTTAGCTGATTCATCATTTTTGGATAGCTTATGTCCTATTGCCATTGGTGTGCTGATAGGTTCGGAGTCTTCTAATCCAAATGTTTTAAGTATCTCTTTGATGTACTTTGATTGTGTCACAAATATGCCATGTTTTAGTTGATGTACTTGCAATCCTACAAAGAACTTGATTTCTCCAAACATAGACATCTAAAACTCATGTTTCATTTTGTCGGCAAAACTTTTGCAAAGTACTTCCTTTCCTCCAAAAACTATGTCATCCACAAGGATTTCAGATACAAGAATGTCCTTACCTTCTACTGATTTGATGTACATGTTGTTGTTATCATCAGTTCTTTAAAATCCTATTTGCACTAGATACTTGTGAAGTCTCTCATATCATGCTCTAGGGGCTTGCTTTAATCTGTATAGAGTCTTGTGTAATTTCCATACCTTATTTTTGTTCTTTTCATCAACAAAAACCTTCTGGTTGCTCTATGTAGACTTCCTCTTCAAGTATACCATTTAGAAATGCGGACTTTACATCCATCTGATAGACTTTAAATCCTTTGAAGGCTGCATATACTAGTAAGGTCCTTACTCCTTCCATTCTTGCAACTGGAGAAAAAGTTTCTCCATAGTCTAGTCCTTCGTCTTGTGCATACCCTTTACAAACTAGTCTTGCTTTGTTCCTTGTGATTTCACCATTTTCATCTAACTTGTTTTCGAACACCCACTTGGTTCCAATTACATTCTTGTTAGCTGGTCTTCAGACTAAGATCCATGTCTTGTTTTTCTCAATTTGTTCTATTTCTTCTTTCATAGCATTGTACCAATCATCATCTTTTATAGCTTCAATTACTATTCTTGGTTCCATTTTGCTGAGCAGACATGTCTCACTTCTGAGTCTATTCCTTTTCATTCATCCTGCCTCTTTGTTTCCAATAATTTGATCTACAAGATGATTTCTTCTTAGATACTTTGCCAATAATAGTTCTTTCCTTGTTTGCATGTTATCTCTTTCAGAATCTGATCCCTAATGCATATTTTCATTAGGTATTTGTTCATTTTCTTCATGTTGGCTATTCTCAAAATCTAAATGAACATATTATGTACTCTACAGCTCAGCTTCTGAATGTGTCTGTTGCTCAGCATTCACTGTCTGTGATTCGGTAGATACTAGATTTTGTTGTTGATTGTTATTCTGAGTTGCAACTTCACCATTATTAGGTATACCTTCATAAAAGTATACAAAGGTCTTGTATTCTTCTTCTTTCTTGATGTTCTGAACACTTTGAACATCTACAAGCTCATCAAACTTCACATTTGTGCTTTCTACTACTTTGTTAGTGTTAACATTCAAGCACTTATAAGCTTTTCTTCTAGTAGAATACCCAAAAAATGTGCCTTCCTCACTCTTTGCATCAAAATTTCCATTTCTAGACTCTTTATATATATAGCATTTGCATCCAAATATTTTGAAATGTTTTACATTAGGAGAATGCCCGTACCATAATTCAAAAGGTGTTGCACTTGTACCTTTTTTGACTTGAACTCTGTTGAGTGTGTAGACTGCAGTACTTACAACTTCTCTCCAGTACTTGAGTGCAACATTTTTCTCCATCATTAAGGTCTTGGCATAGTCAATAACTGATCTATTCCTTCTTTCTCCTATACCATTCTGAGGTGGAGTCCTAGGTGTTGATGTTTTCCTTTTGATTCCTCTTTCATTGCAAAACTCTTCAAATTCTCTCTATGTGAATTCACCTCCTCTATTAGATTTGAGACATTTTAGACTCTTCCCAGTCTCTTTCTCAACTCTAGCCAAGTTCCATTTGAACATTTGAACTGCATCTAATTTTAGTTTTAGGAACATGACTATCATCATCCTTGAATAGTCATCTACAAATAGCATTTTGTATTTGTCACCTTTGTAGCTTTGCACTTCAATAGGACCACACAAGTCAATATGAACTAGCTCTAATACTTCATTAGAAGTATAAGTCTTTCTTTTGAAAGTTGACTTGGTCATCTTCCCTAGTTGGCATTGTTTGCACATGGTGTTATCAGGCTTCTTCAACTTTGGTAGACCTCTTACTTTCTTCATTTTGCTGATGCTTATCAGATTGTCAAAATTTACATGACATAGCCTCTTGTGCCATAACCATACATTGTTAGTTTGAACAATGAGACAAGAAGCATCTTCCATGTCTAGGTAAAACAAATTACTCCTAGTCTGGTCACCTTTTCCTATTAGACTTCCTTGAGAATCATAGATCTTAGCAATTCCATTTCCAAATTCAACCTTGTATCCTATGTTTCCTAACTATGAGACACTTAACAGATTATAATTCAGGCCTTCAACATAGTATGCATTATCACATGATATCATTTCAGTAAGCTTGATACTACCTTTCCCTTTGATCTAACATGGTGCATTGTTACCAAATCTAACACTATTTCCTTCATATTGAGTAAAGGTAATGGACTTACTTTTGTCTCCAGTCATGTGATGAGAGCATCCACTGTCTATGATCCATTTGTCATTTTTGTTCATGCAAGTTACCAAGATAGTTGCTTCATCTTCATCTGATTCATCTTTCATAGCCACATAGACTACTTCATCATCATTCTCGTCAGAGTCTTCTTCAACAATGTAGCATCTTTTTCCTTTACCTCTATAGTCCTTGTTGTCCTCTTTCTTGTTCTTGAAGTTGCCTCCATCCTTGTAATTTTTCTTTTATGTGCATCTGGCTGCAATGTGACCAACTTCATTACAATTGAAAAAAATGATCGGTAGCTTACCTTTGAATTTGCCTCTTCCTTTGTGAAATCTTCTTGCTAGTAATGCTTCCAATTGGTCTACATCATCTTCATCAGTGCTGCTATCATTGGATACATACTTTCCTTTTCCACTCTTTGTCTTTGTTTGCACCTCATCATTGTCTTTTATTTTCATCTTGGCTTTGAATGCAGATTCAAAGTTTTCTGGCTTGTAGTTGTCAAAGTTGGATAGCTCAAAGGCAGTGAGTCTTCCAATTATTCCTTCAAATGATAATGTGTTGCCTGGTACACACCTTAGCTCCTAGATGGTTGATACTCTTATAGCATAGATGGGAAGAAAAGTTCTCAAGTATTTGCTACATATTGTTTCTTCTGCTAACTATCCTCCTAAGCATCTTATGGCACTTACTACTTCTTTCATCCTAGCACCGTATTGAGCAGCATTCTCTCCTTCTTCCATTTTCATATCATCAAATTTTCCTCTTAGGCTCTCTCTTTTGGCTCTCTTGACATTATCATCTCCTCCATAGATTCTTGACAATGTTTCCCACATCTGATGTGCAATATCACATCCTTTGACATCATTGTACTCGGCATAGCTTAGTGCTAAAGCAATATCTAACATAGCTTGATTGTGCTCCTTCTTCTTGCTCATGTCATCTATAGTGAGAGGTCATGTAGGGTCTACATGATCAACTATGATTGAGTTTTGTGCATAGTCACCTCTTGATCTGACGTGTAGCTTCATCAGACTTTGCCATGCAACAAAGTTGTCTTTGTTTAGCTTGGGAACATCTCTCTTGGACATCTTGATCTTCCTAGTGCTAGTACCTTGAAACAAATTAGCAGTGTGCTCTGATACCAATTGTTAGAATTCTTTAGAATAAATGAGAATTCTTTAGAATAAATGAGAGGGGGGGTGAATCAGTTATCCAAGGTCCAATGGTGTCCAATACAACTTTTTTTTCAAATCTTTAATGGCATATAATTCATATCATCATGCATGCAATTAAACATTAAAAAACCATAAAAAGTAAACATGCATCACACCAGAACACTAAGGATTTTGATGACCCAAAAACCCTCCAGGAATAAGAAGGTAAAACATGGGTGCAGATGATACCCATAGAATAATTGTGCAATTGATTTCAACCACTTCTGATGGTCTACCCTGTTAAAGGCCTGCCTTGTTAAAGGCTACAACACATTGTTAAATGTGACCCTATTAAAGGATTTCTACACCCTATTAGGAGTGTGCCCTATTAGAGGACTTAAGAACATTCAACTTGGAATGTCACCCTATTAAAGGATTTACATAGAGCTATTAGGCTCACCCAAGTCCATGGGATTTACCATCACCTTCTCAAAAGAATCTTTTATCCCTCTTTAAGGATCTCCTATCCTCCTCCTAAGGATCTCTTATCCTTCTCCTAAGGATCTCTTTATCCTTCTCTTGGGGATCTCTTTATCCTTTTCCTGAGGCTTATCCACCTAGCTAGTAAGCTAACCTAGCAATGTAGGGTTTCAATGTCTAATACAATGGTAACAGAGTATTAGAAGAGTTTTGATCTGATATAGATTGCAACTCTAACCTTGCAGATTCTAGATCACTCTTTAGTTCTTTTCTTAGCCTAGAATTCCTCCCTTGCAGTGTTGACATCTTGTTCACCCTTCAAGATCTGTCTCCTTGTGTTCTTCCACTCATTATGCCAATGCACTCCATGGTCACTTGATCAACTCAGAGTCTTGATGCTCTTTTCTTACTCCTCTTGGCTTCTTCGCATGGCCACACTTAAGACCAACTCCCTCTCATGCATACGCATTTGATCTCTGACCTATAACTCCTTATAAAGAAGTCATTTTCTTCATTTCCCGCTCAAATCTTAATTTGATCTTGATAAAATGGTATTGTTTTCCCTCCAAATTGTTTCTTCTAGAAACTTCATGATAAGTCCACCAGCATTTGCCTTGAATTGGTTTGCATGGTTTACATAAAATTTTGTGACATCTACTCATCATTCTTATCATCCAACTAATTCACAAAATTTGATGTAACAAACTTATCATCACTGATCTGGAAAATCTTTGACTTCACAAATAATGCAGTAACTCGGCATCATTGGATTATTGATCATCAGCTCCTTGTGTGTTACTCGACTTCTATTGTTACTTTATTGACACTTGGCACCTATAACATTTCTTCTTTTCTCAGCACTTTAAGACTCGGCACTTGAATATCAATCAGCTCATGTATCTTGCTCAGCACCTGAAGCCACTCAACACTTGACCTTCACTTGGCACCTGAAGGGTGCTCGACACCTAAAGATCACTCGGCACATGTTGTGGCTTGGCATACATAGTGTGCTCAGCTTCAACTAAGAATCTATTTGGCTCTAACTAGCTTGAGACTATGTCATCAATACACTATTTCATCAATGGCTTAGCTGATCCTTATACTTCATTGCAACATCATAACTTCAACCTTTCTCTAGGTACTCTAGTTACATCTTATTGATTGTCACCTCCTTGTCAATCAACCAATTGATAGTATTTGGATCACTAAAGCAATTGTCATTCCTGCAAGTAACAAGTTTGACATCAATGACAAAAAATGATTGAAAACATTCTTTAACAGTTCCATTATTTTTCATTCATGATCTTTTCAATCATTTCCAACAAAATAAAACACCACTTTAGTTGCATGTTATCATTGAATGGAGTTAGTGGAAGATGTTAAGGATCTTCTTAGTTGTCTTAATATCCATTTCATAGGTTTGAAACATAATCACTTCCCTTTTTGAAGAGTTGACCAAAAATCAGTAAATTACATGTTGTTGCAAAGAAAATACAGTCATAGGATGTTGGAAGATTGTTTTCACTCATAGGATGTTGAAGAATCTTTTGGAAAGATGGAATAGATGATAGACTAAATTTCGTGAGATAGTTATTAGGTGTTCCTTGAAGCGTTTAAGGTGTTAGTTTGAAGCAAGAAGTTGATTATGATCCATTTCTCAAATTTGCTCATTATTCCCTAAATTGCTTCCCAAGTCTTG
Organism: Cupressus sempervirens; assembly: GCA_028749045.1. NCBI lineage: Eukaryota > Viridiplantae > Streptophyta > Pinopsida > Cupressales > Cupressaceae > Cupressus > Cupressus sempervirens. The sequence goes on along the minus strand of CM053786.1, from coordinate 299,372,553 downwards.
AATAGGGAAAGTGATCAAGTATTTTTGCAAAGTTGGGTAGAAGTTTTTTCAATGTTGTAACCAAGTTAGAAAGAGTCTTTGAAGACACTTAGGAAGGTGGGAAAGGTATTTTTCCTTAAAAGTGTTCTTGTTGGGAATCCACTAGCTTTTGGTGTGAGCACTCTGCATCATTTTGGATGTAAATTACATTAAAATGAAATACATGAAATGTACTTAAAATGTAAATAAGAAAAAAAAGATATATATTATGATAACCAATAATGTCATACATGAACAAGCATATAATATATTATGATAACCAATAATGTCATACATGAATGAACATATAATATATTATGATAACCAATAATGTCATATGTGAACAAACATATCAAATATTAACCAATAATGTCATAAATCTAATAATGTTACGCATCAAATATATGTCATACATTAAATATAAAATGTCATATATACATCAAATGTATATTGAATATGTCCACTAACATAAAATCCAACATATATGTCAACTAATGCCAATGCATGTGTGTCTATCCCTATATCTTCTCCTTTCCATAAGGGGAATGAAACAAATCCCTAGAGGTCCTCAGTCATTATGTAGAGGGAGATGATGGGGATGATGGGGTCTTCCTCACACGCTTTCGCATCCTCTTGTTTAGGCTCTTCTCTAATTGGAGCTGATACAAACAAAGTAGATATGAAACAATAATTATTATACATTGAAATCAAATGTATGTACACGCAAAATTTATTATTTTCTTACCACCATCAAATAGTCACTCTATGCATCCACCTCAAAGGCTCGCAGACAATCAGGTGTAATAAGGCCCTATAGCAATTCAATCAATATAATCACTTATAAATAACATTTGAAATTTCAATACTAACTATTATAAACAACAACAAAAACTAAGAAAATTCTTTCATACCTTAGTCAATGGCTTTGAACTAGCCATCGCAACAACAACTCCATGATTGATAGACTGGCAGAGATGAGGAGGAGTCTCAGATGTCAACAACTACATGTCATATAATACAATTTACGTGTAACATGAAACATGAATTAAATTAACATGAAACAAATGTACCTCTACAAAGCTCGTATCATGCCTAGGCTCAAAGTCCCTTGTGAATGTCGATGGTCTAGTAGAGAACTAATGTACATGGATAATTTTTTCTAGTCAATCCTTCATATGATTAATTAATAAATACAAGTATTAATTTAAATTATTAAATTGATACATACATCTTGAATCGTCCACGGGACATAAAATGGGGTCACGAAATCTATACTAGGGCCATCAACACTCTTACCCTGAATTTTGAACAATGTCAATACATGTTAATTAATTAGTCATTCACTATACATATGAAATGTGATCAAATTAGTTTATTATAATTACAATTTACCTATGTGTCAATACCAAATGTGTCACTTAGGAACTCATCAGTCACTAGCCCATCATCCATACTGTCTCCAACATGACTACCAAATGTGCATAAGGATCGACATGATAAGAACATGTGACCATGATGCACAGAAGGCTCCTCCTCAACTAATGAACTAGTGCAATGAATGAGGGTCTACGTAAAAGCATCGATAATCCCTAGACTGTTGGTATCTACATGTTCTTTCACAACTGAAGGAATAATCACATGTTCACCCTATGGCTTGACAACAAGCACTCTAACTACATTAGGGTCATGACATGGCCCTGGCCTCTCAAATGATGAACCCCCACCTCTACTCTAAGATTCTAACATATCAAAATAATTGGAGATCTCCCCAAGGACAAATTCACAATATAATTTATTTAAGAAATAATTGGAACCTTGTGATTATTGTAGGGAGGGGCATCAAAGACTATCCACCATCTATCCCAAAAGTTATTTCTAATATCATCTTGTATGCACCAATCTATGGGAAACCTTTTACTTGTATGTTTACCAGTGTCTTGTTCTCCAGGGTTTTTAAACAATGCACAAATGCTACTTTTTGCTATTTCCTTTTTTCTTACATCTTTATAGGATAATTTGTTTGCATAAAATATTCTTTGTTCATCCCTCTTAACACACCAAAGATCCATCTGACCACTAAAAAAGGCTACATGGGTCATAATGGAATCAAGGAAGGATGCCAATTGTTCTCTCATAGGATTGGTTTTTTCAGAAGTTTTCAACCTACCAAGTGCTTCTAATTCATGTTTCCCTCTTTCTATTTCATTCATTATATTGTCTTGGGTGCTAGGAGGAGGTTTTTCAATTGGTGGAGGTTGCAGAATTTCTTACTCTTCATGTGGAGGGTTTTAATTTTCATCTTCTGAAGGGTTTTCATTTTGATTTTATTGATCAGGCTGGAGATTTGGTAGTTCATTATTCACATTTCCTGATAAGAAACCAAATGTATTTTAAATAAATAAACAAATTTAATGAAAAACTGAAAAAACCTATAAAACAATGTAAAAACCTACAAAACAATGCAAAAGCAAGAGTTGAAAACATACTACATGATCCCAATCTTGATCTTCAACAATGAGGAGGCAGGTGAGAAAATTCTTCAAGTTTTACAACCTGTGTGCATGTTGTTGAGGAGAAAGAATGTAGCAACCAAAAACAAATGAAATGGTCATGGGTTTGCAGCCCATATATAAAAGGTTTGGATTTTAAAAATGCACACACACTTTAAGAATTCAAAAAATTCATTTTGTGTGTCATGTTTTTGGTAGCACAACTTGATGCACTTACCCTAAAACCTAGTTCTACGTGACCTCATGTGTGGTCTACTTACTAGTGACCAAACCAAAGAACTACCTCTGATTAGTAAGGAGAGGAAATTTACAAGAGCCCAACGCATGGTCATATATTGTATACCCCTAGTTGGTACAAAATAAGCTGCAGGAAAAGAGCTTTAAATATAGAATTGTGATTATGCAAAAAGGTTGTCCATGAAAGTAACAACTCGAGTGACATAAGTAGGGAGATATTTTATCTAGTTCAAAAATTTTACCTACATTTAGGGGCAAGAACTCTCTTATGACTTGAGAAGATTCCACACTATCCATATGTATATGGAAGAATCTAAAAGATGCATCAATAAACATGGGTGTGGTCAATCACTATAGGGCCCCTTTAGGTTAACTAGAAATAAGATATCACTACTTATAAGATAGAATGGGACCAATATCCTTTAGATGACTATCTATTGGCCTAGCCTTTTTCTAATAACATTGGGATTATCCAACATATCATAGGGAAGGAGTTCATCCTAGATGCTTCCATTAAGGATCATTGGATAAATTGTATAGACAAAGTTATGAAACTTAGACAGAGAACTATTATAGGATGAGTTTAATACTTGTAGAAAAGGAATTGAATTTTCACATACCTCTCAAGGTATGAAATAAACACATCCTAGATGTTCTTGACCCCTTGTGTAATAGAGATAGGATCTTTGATCATCCAATCATGAATGCAAAGGTGGATAAAAAAGAGAACGATGATATCCAATATCAGTCTAGGCATGTTATTCAACTCACAAAGGAATATGTGATGAAGCCTTTCTATTTGGAATTGATACCCAGTATCCCAACTCTATAAGCACCTACAAGGTCTAAGAAAGGTAAAGGGACTAAAGTCATTATCCTTACCTACCAAGAGAAGTCCTCTGTTAGGCTTGAGACTGTATATAGATATGATAGGGAAGTGTCATATTTTTGAAAGGATAACAAGGTCAAGGGGAAGAAAAAGAGAAAATTAATTGAAGTAGAAAAATCCCAACTAGAGGGACCCTAAGCATAAATAGAAGCCTCTCCCTTAGTTCCCAAAAAGAGCCAAATGGAAATACTAGTTGTGGGGACAAAGAGGAGAAAGTTGAAGGAGAGGAGTATTGCCTCACCTCAAGTTCTTGAGACAATCCCTAAGGTTGAAGAGGAAGAGAAAGAAGAGGACATAATTGAACACCTCCCCCTTAACATGAGAACACATTCAACATGGGTAGTGGAAGAGGAAAGGAGGAGAAAGGCTACATAGACACCCCTAGCTACTAAGGACTAGCCAATCTAGATTCAATGATGTTGTAGATCAAGAAATAGAGGGATGGACTAAGTGAACAATGGGAAATGGGTTTGATATGTTTGATTTATATAACTTTGATTAGATGCCCATGGGAATAACATTTAGAGGAAGGAGAACCATAAGATAAACCATTAAAATATCATTTGGGTGATGACTATAATAATATACCTCCTCTCTCACAAGGTTTAGTAGGCATACCTCTTCCACCATTCAGAAAATAAGAAACACCTCCTTTGCTACCAATAGAATAAGAGACTATTCATATGGTCCCTCTAGTACTAGAAGATCCAATCCAAAGAAGTGTAGAGAGGAAGACATAAATGGCTCACATAAAGGAGTCTTCATAAGAGGGTTTTGTCAGCATGAGTGGGCATGATGAAATAATAATCCCCTCTTAAAGTACAACTATCCTCCTCCATTCCTACAATAATAGTAGTCACATCCAATGTGGAACACACAAAAGCAAGGGAAGCCTTAGGTAGCATGGATGAGAGAAGGGGCTAGTAGTTACCACTATCTCAATAGAAAGCCTAAATATATTCTCCTCAATTATGACTCTAACATGGTTGAAACAAGTAGTCGAGACCCCATCAAAGAAGGTACATATAGTTAAAGATAGGAGAGTGTCAGTTTTGATGCAGGTTGTGAGAATAATGGCATATCCTATGGAAGACCCACATTGAATGACCTTCATCTCAAGGAATAGGTAGGATAACATGATTGCATAAGTAGTTATTCCTTCATTCCATGCCAATATAGAAGACATCACACCCCAAGATTTTTGGATATAAGAGGTCATTTTGAGGAAGCCTACTAAAGACAGTAGCAAAACTTGAATGAATTTGAGGTTGAACAATGTGTTTCAAAAGGTAGATAAGTAGAAAAGGAGATCCAAGTTCTAAGGAGGTAGAATAAATTTTTGAAAGGTTTTATGAAAGAAGTAGTAGGTCCCATTGACCTAGATCACCCGTAGATTGCATTAACAGATACCCTTGACAAATGAGCTCTAACATGAGAACCCACTGACTCATTTTTCAATGTGTGTAGGACATAGTGCAATATTTTTGAAGAGAAATGGGTTAAGATCATTGAGGCTAACATGAATATCTTGCATAGTATATAGAAGAATTTGGATAATCTAGTGACAATGGTTAACCAAAATTTTAGATTAATAGACAAAGTGTTTACCTAAAAAAATGACTTAGAGGCATTAAGAACCATAAAAGGTAAGAAATATAAGATGTCGTTGAGTGTATATTTAGAGGAAGATCTTGATACGATAGATGATTGGATAGAGAACAATCAATTATGGAAACAAGGTCGAGTTAGACCTATATGAGGATATCCAAGAAACACAAGATAGAGCTCAAGCTCAATTTTTTTAGGTTGATAAAGTTTATGGTGTGGCTTATGTGGAGATTTTCCAAGATGACTCATGGGCTCAACTCTACTCAACAGAAGTAGTAGTGCATTAATTCTAGGCATCCTTTGAGGTAGCATCCTCAAAACATGATCTATATAGTATATTTAAAGTTGAAGTAGTATTGAAGGAATTGGACTCCAAATAAAGGATTTTTTCACAGTAAGGCAAGAGGCCTAGGATTTTCATTGAGAGGTGAGAGGAAAATATAAAGATCTGGACTCGCAAGAACCTCAAGAGATCGCCTCTTCTATCAATAAATTCAAAGTGGTGCATCCAGACATCATTTTGGTAGAAGGGCCAAAAGACCTTGATGTTGGAAACTAAATTTTTGGAAGTTGGGAAAATCTTGTAGTTTTGACCCTATGAAACCTAAAGGTGTGTGAGTGCATAGGTATGTAGGTGCATGATTTTGCAAGTTTTGGATCAATTGTAGTGGCACCAATATTTAACTACCACGTCTAGTTTATTGAGCTTTTCATGCATTGAAAATGTGTTTGGCAGTAGTTTAATAGATAGAGACATACAGTTGGGCCCAACTTCACATTTGAAGAAGTGCCAAAAACTCCCATACTATTCCAAGTCTTTTGTCTTCTTATCTTCTTCTTTATAATTTTTTGAGTAATGTAAAGGTTTATGCACCTTGTAATTAATAAAATAAAGAGTGTAGGCCTACTTAGCACCAAGTTAGGATTTTTTTTGTACATAATTTACTTAAATATACTTATTTTTACATTTTTTTTGCAAGAAAAATTCCCAACTCTAAAAATTGCATTAAGGATCAAGTTTCCTATAAATACAAAGATTGTAATATGTATTCAAGGCCATTATTTTGATGCAATAAAGTATGATATTGGTTCTCTCATTCCATCTGTAGTGTTTATTATTGGAATATGAATTTCCTTTATGAATTTTATCTTCATAAATGGTGATGGAGTCAATGATTTTATTATGTGTTAATGCTTGTGCAATCAATTACTTCTAGTGTTTGTAATATTTTATAACAAATTTCTCTATTGTGATGAATTGGAGAAAGGATCACCTCTGTGGCCATACGATGAATTGTGAAATATCTTTCCATTTCTATTACTTCTCTTTGATTACTGCATTAGTGGAGTTGAGGACATGTTGCTCGTAATTTCATTTATTTTCTACTTGATCCTTTTAAAGGTTTAGTTTTCAAAATCATTGTTTCTATGATTTATGTGTTGACAATTTGGCTAGGTAGATAGTTTGGAGTTGTCATTTATGGAAACATATATTCAATATCAAGTGAGTAGATTATGTAGATTGTATTTTAATAAAAGTACTTGATCTAAGTGTTTTGAAGTTTATTAGTTAGCACAGAAAGAATTTTGATTGGTGTAGTTCACATACGTAGAATTAGTACATGCACAGTTTCTTGGTGATAGTACTAAGTGTTAGAATACCATACCTAAGTGTGTGAATCAATATGAGCCATGTGGATAGAGATATGAAGGATTTAATAGTTATGCACATAAAGAATAGGAAAGATTTATAGAATTGGATATTTTTATTTAAGGATTTATTTATTTTTAGCAAAAAAAATTACTTAAACAATTAGGGAAGACATCTTAGATGTTAACCCTAAGTGAGAAAAAGTCAATTTTGCATTTTGGGACACATGTGGTGATATGAGGGACAAGAGATCAGAATAATATGGTATAAAGGAAAGATATTTTGATGTAAAGTTTTGTGATTTCTATGACATTGGTGTGTTATTGTTATATGATCTCAATTTGATGTTGAGAGAAATAAGGTGTACTACTTGCAAAGAATAAACAATGAGCTACAAAGGTGTTAGTACCCATATCTAATCAACTTGAATTTTTTTAGTTTAGGGTATTGAACCTTTTCAAACCAAGCTTGACGATGTTCAAAGTAGTTCATGTGGTTCTATAGCTGCAAAATTCAGAGTCTAGATGTCATATCCAAACATTCACCTAATTTTATGAGTTAATGACAATACAATAGTTTGAGCCAATTCAATTGGTACTTTTAGATTTAGGGTGTTAATAATTATATACATAATGTCCATCTTTGGCAAGCTAATGTTCAGTGGGCATGCTTTTTTTTTCATAGTACTATGAGGTATAATCAATACCCCATGTGGGATAAATTGCAATGCCCATTAACAAGAACTAGAATTGTGTTAATCATAAGCATTAGATACAAGCTAATAGAGTTCAGGGACCACTTAAAGTCATCTGCATGTGTTAATGGTTGTGTTTACCAAACTATGTATAATTTAAACCTTCTCCAATATATGTCAGGCACCATAAAGGTATATCAAAAATAAATTCAAGATGTGGACATATTGGTTAGTCATCTAATCAAATGTTTGTTACAAATATTTTGAAAGAGGGCATAGCATGATTGTTCATCCCAATGGGAATGTATTACTAAACCAATCATGGTAGTGATGATGAGAAACTGATATTGACCCTATCAAATATGAAATACTCGTGCTCTCTGGAATGCAACCTGATTTTGGAGGTTTGGATAATTTATCATCATATTGTGGTTTTTGTTTTTTACATGATTTGTTAAAGCAGGACATGAAATTTCAAGTCATTAAGAGGTTATTTTGGCAAAAGGTGCATTATAGATATGTCATGGAAACAAACACAACCCCATCACCTTTTCCTTTCATTCTTGGTTACTTTCCTCCAACCATGAGGATCCGAATTGTTAAATATGGGAACCACTGTTGCCTGTGATACCCATCTTTTGGTCGGCCTTTCTATTGCTTTCTTGGTCTTGGTTCCACGAACCCCTAATCGAACTCCAAGTCTTGTATATAAGGTGGTGTCAGCTCGAACTCAATAGTTCAAACATGAGTCGATATTATTAATAATCCAAAGGCAAGGGAACCAAATATTTTCTACAAATAAATAGAGAGACACATCTACATTATATATCTTCAACTCCAACATGTGAGGGCGCGTAGGAATGCACACAAATTGTTTGACAGAATGCCGATGCAGTCATCAATCTCATAATTCAAATTTGAAAGCTCGAGAGATGATGAAGATTGAAGCACATATTTATAAATGATGCTAAAATAGTCTATTTGATATAAATATGACGATGCCTGATCTACAAGTAAGAGATGATGAAACTGAATCATGAATTGGCAAGACCTCATGATTATGTTTGTATGGAAGCATCAGATGCAAGTGAGAAGTTTGACAAAATGCATACTCGACCATGGTCGATGGTGTATACCTTAATAAAGGCACGGGGATTCAGAATTCTCAATGGTGTATATCAATTAAAAATATGGAATGTATCGACAACGTTCATGTAATCGTGGTCCCTATTGTTAATACATCAAATGGTTCCCGAGTTTTAATATAGCCATTTGTACCCTCATCAAGTCTTGACATCATGAACCCAAAAGTATGCAAGGGTCGGTGATCCCCCAATCCAACTCTATGATGCCACAGAGCCCTCATGGACCATAAGATCACTTTGATCAAATCATCAAAAGAAAGCTCAAGCAATCTCACTATTTTAGATCTATAGAATAATTAGAAATAGTGAAGAAAAAGTCTGAGACATCATCAATATTGCCTATGGTTCTGACAATTATGCTAAGAAACAATCAAGTCAGAATTCTTTTTAATGTCCATGGGAATAAATGATCTTGGCTTCACATAGATGCTCATTTCACATAGTCATGGTAAATCAATTTGTGAAATGAAAATAGACCCCTGGTGAGAGGTCAATGGATAACAAAATACACAATCAGGGACTCAAGAAATTACATATTGCCAATATAGATACACGTAATCAACAGATTGGAGAGTAAGAACAAATAAAGACGTGGAGGAGAAGGAAATAATAACTGTCTTATATAGACACTTGTCGATTATTTATACTCTAAAATGTTAAGGTCATTATTCAGAATGTTTTCAAAACATTAGAAGTCAAAAGGGCCCTTCCCAACTTTTTAAAAATTGAGTAGTTAAGAGAATCAGTTAAGAGTCGGTTATTAAAACTGAAGAGGATTACGAAAGGCAAGAGATAAATAGGTCAAAAATAATCTTCAATGTTGGGGGGTGTTCCAATTTTGGCTTCCTTCAGCACACCTTGTGGTGCTACAGGGTAATCTTGGCAAGGAATAACAAACGGACAGGGGAATGATTATCTAAATTTTGTTGCAAGGAAAGGGATTGATGGTAAAAACATTTTTTTCAGGAGTTTATGTTCAGTCAGTTTGGTTCTCTATAATTGTAACTAAGTATTGAAGGAATGGAGAGAAATGTTATTGGAAACTTTGTGTTCTAGCATTGTCCTTCAAATTAAATGGTACTTTGTATCTTTTTCATCATCTTCAATATTTCTTTGTTAATATCTTTTATTACCATGAAAAACTTTGAGTTTTCATGTAACCATACTTCTGAAAGTCATATATAATTTAATCACTATTTTCTTGTAATGGAAGGATTAGAGGGATTGACTTTGTTTGATCTTTCCATTTCTTTTCTTTTTCCCTCTTTCTCTATGTCTTCTTTATCGGTTTAACATAGCAGCTATGTCATAGCTATGCATAGGTGTCAAATTAGCTATCTTTATTTCTAGTTAAAATAATTATAATTTGTATCTTAGATCAATTCATTGTAAATCTTTTATGAGGAGTTGTACCTAAATAATTCAAAGGGTGCTTGCGCATTCCAATAGAGAAGCAAACAAATTGTTAGTGCAGACTCAGTCTTCTTAAATATGTATTTTAGGGGTCATTTTCTAAGTATTTTCCTGGAAGAAAAATCTATTCACTAACAAATGTTTGGCGACTCTACTAAGGAAATTGAAATCAAAAGACCAGTGTCATATTAGTTTCCTCAGTCATTCTGTGAAATATCTTTGTATTTGCAAGATTGGCAACTCTAATTTAATTCATCATGTTGAAAGGAAATGTTGTGAAGAAGATTAGGTTGAATTCGTAATTCATGGAAATCTAGTAGACAAATGATAAAGTACTGCATGAGTTCATGGATTGTCTTGAAGAAAGTGTTTCCTAGGAAATGAGAGAAAATATCAGTCTTGAAGATGACTAGAACTCTATCATGTTGTGGAGAAGCCTATGCGTCAGGTTTCAAAAGTTGAAAGACCTCCACAAACACAAAAAAGGGCACAACAAATTTAAGAAGAGTTAGTTGTTGACGACAAACAAACTCTAGTAATATCATCTCATTTTATTTCTTGTAACTATGCAATATTTGGTGATCACGATGGCACTCAAGAAACCATGGATAAAGGTGATAAAGGTGCATCCAACCTTTTCTTCTTTACTAGCTTAGAAAATTTTGGATTTGAAAGCAATGATAGTTTTCTTACTACCAAAACTATTAATGGAGAGGTGAATAAAGGTGATTCATGCTCAAAAATGTATAATCACATGGTAGAAGAACCTTTTTGGATTGAAAATGATGACATGCAACTAGAATTTGAATCATTTTCTTCTGATGAAATGGCTAAAAGTGATTCTTTATGTTTTGAAATCTATGAACAACCCATTGGAGAATCTTATCAAATTAAAGATAATTTTTTTGGTGATGATAAGGTTGAACTACATGTTGAAAAGATTTCTCATGTTGAAACTTTGATTGAAGGAGGAAATTTTGAAGTTAGCTCCTAGCTTGTGGGTGACTCAGTTGAGATCTTGAATTATAGTCTCCTCTACAAGGAAGAAGGAGACATCGTATGCAGATTTTTATCATCTCTTGGACAAAGAGATCCATTTTTGAATAGTTAAGGTATAAATTTAATACAAATAGATTGTAAGAGGTTGTTTGGTGATTCATTATTCCATTATTTTTGGTATGAATCTACTAAGAATAATGTTGTGGAATCTAAAGATGCACTGGGGGAAATAAAAGATCAAATTTTCTACATATTTGATAATGCACCGATTCTTGATAGAGTTGAACCAAATTTTTATAATAGATTTGATCCCATGTTGGATGATTTTTTTCTTTTTGACAATATGAAACATGATTCTCATGATAATGGAAAGGAGTGTGGCATTGTGGATAGTGGTCTTGAGGCCAATGAAGAAGTTCCTAAATATTGTTCTTTTCAATTTGAGATGATTTATGGTTTGAGGAATGTTATGGACAAACCATTCAAAGATAAGGAATGTTATGAAAAATTTTGGTTGTTTGGGTAAGAATATTGGGTTGCCACATTTTGGCATGACATTAACTTAAAGTTTAGAATTGAAGAGGTTGCCAATAAATGGTGGTTTGGAGCTATTTCACTAAGACACAATCCACTACTCTTAAAAGGATATTATTTCTCCCAGCTAATTGATGGATACATGTAAGTTATTTCTTAATTTTGGTTTTACTAGAAGGGTTTTTTTCCTACCAATGTATATATTTGTAAATATCTCTGTGTGGCAAAGTTTTGTTTGTGATTAGTTTAGGATTTTTTGGCTAGTTTATTTTTTCTTTCTCCTCACCACCCTCTTTGTGAGAAAATCTGTTTTCTCCTTCTTTTTGATTCAGTAACTCAATGAATAAATAGCTTATCTTTTACCATAGATTGTTGGAGTTCTCTATTTTTGTGCCCAAAATAGTCACCCTATCAGAGCCCATGTTAGTACCCATATTGAACCAACTTGAAAATGTTGAGTTTAGCATATTGAAACTTTTCAAGGAAGGTTCAAAGATATTCAAAGTGGTTTGTCTAGTCCTATAGCTTCAGAATTTGGAGTCTAGATGTAATATCCAAAGATTCACCCAATTTTCCGAGTTCATGACAATTCAACAACCTGAGCCGGTTCAATTGGTAATTTCAAATTCAGGGTGTTAATAATTGTATGTGGAATGTGTTGGAAGCATGAACGTTGGTGATATTCCTATGGGTGAGTATTGTAGAAACATGATTAGATCATTATCATGATGATATGTTACATTCATGACTATGTTTTTCATTGATGTCAACATAGCAGTTTTCTATGGTATCTAATAGAAGAACATCAGAAAGATCAAGTTGGTATGGATAGACAATTGAGTACTTTCACTAAACAAGGTTAAAGGAAGATACTACTGAGTGTCTAGTATACATAGCTAACTTTGAAAGCATAAGATATTAAGTCTGGAAGAAGTTATGAAAGTTTTGGTGAAGACTATTCTGAGATAGAGTTTACAGAGGCATGTTTTGGTAAACTTGTTACATCTCTTGGTAAATTTGTTATTCTGAGAAGCTGAAGTTAAAGATGTGAAGAAGACATGTTGGTGATGACATGGCTAAGCTCACTCATCATAATGTTATGTGTACATAAATTTATTCAAGTTGTAAGGAAAATGATTAATGTTATCACTAAGTGTAACATGTTCTTAATGTTGTCCAATAATAATTAATTGAGAAGGTGTAACAGCTGACTCAAGGAATTGTTTTATGGATTCAGTATAAAGAAAGAAAATTTTACTTTATCATGGAGTATGGATGAATAGAGGAATGTGGATGATGGTAAGCAACACAAGAGAGGAATCCAAAGATAAGTAGAGCAGAGTGGAAATGAAGGAAACTTCATTGCCAACATTTTATTATGTGATCCAAAGTTGGATACTTGGATCCAAGGCTCATAACCTGGTCTACAACATTTGACAGTGATTGCTCTAGTTGATAGGATAGAGGAAGGAAGTTAAATTATAGTACACATGATTATTTTGCAAGGAATAGTTGATAGATTAGTTGGACAATGAGTTTGGTGATGCTCCAAAAGTTGTTTGGACAATGGGTCCTTCTATCTTCTACAACTCCTAACAGGATTGGAATCTTCTAACAAGGATTCAAAGTCTCCTAACATGGACTCATATGTAATAAATGTTATAATAGACTCCTAACAGGGTCCATCATCTCACAAGGAATATTTATATTAGTACATCATATTGTAGGCATCATTCCCACCAATGTTTTCCCTCTAATCAAGGGTTTCCCTAGTTAACATATCTAGTATTGTTATGCATGAGTATATTGTTATGGCTTCTAGCTATATTGCTCATATGGTTAATATTTATTAAGGTTGATAATTTTGATAATATTTAGATAACTAATTCAACCCCCATCCTCTCAGTTATATTGGTCAACTATATATGCTAACAATTGGTATCAGAGCAACAAGTCCTTGAAGAGAAAGCTTAACAGCTTTGGGAGATCAACGATGAGTCTTTATAGAAAGGATAACCTAAAGTTTGATGGGGCAACTATGATAGTTGGAAGGATAAGATGAAGACTCATCTCCTATGTATGGGTTCAAGTTATTGGCTTTTGACAAAAGGCAAGAAGGATATTGTGAAAAAAGAAAAGCTTGAAGAATGTAGTGAAGTAGAGAGAGATCAATTCATGTGTAACATGAGAGCCAAAGAAGCCTTACTATCAGCTCTTCTAGAAAATGAATATAGTCAAGTAAATTCTTTATTAACATATTATGAGATTTAGAAAGATTTATAATCTACTTATGAAGGTGATACACATACAAAAAGAATAAGATTGTAGAGTTGGATATGTTCATTTCAAGATGCTAAGATGATGCAAGATGAATCTATGAGAAGCAATGTGGGTAGGATATCTAATATTTTTGTAGGAATCAAATCACATGGTGGAACCATGGAAGAAGATGAGTTTGTGTGGAAGATCTTGAAAACTTTGACACCACCATTAATAAAGGGTGTTCCCCTTAATACTATAAATACATAACAAAAACAAAGAAACAATAACAATTGTGAGAATAAAATGTGGGCTTCTTATTATCACCACAAATGCGGAATTATAGAATTCACAATGAAAATATGCTAACCCACATGGGTGCCTTCATTATAGTAATTTGCAAGACAAAGCTATGAACAATCACACAGAGTTGTCCTAGACAATGTTTAGGTTGTTCTTAAATAGGCAATTTTATGCCACTTGGGAAGGTTCTAGGCACTCAAACTTAATACCTAGGTCCGATAGACCCTAACAATACATATTACATTGGCCAAATATATCTTTGATATTTATTTTGGATGTTTTGGTCAGCCCAACTTTGAAAGACCATAACTCTTGAACCATTGCTTGGATTGGCTATTATAACCACTTTTTGGAAACTCCAACTCTTGATCTACAAGCTCAAATCAATGCAAGCACCCATTCGTCAAGTTTTTGGGCCTCATCTAGGCACTCTAAGGCCTCTAATAGTGAGATTGAAGTTTATTTACCAAAATTGCAAACCAAAAATCTGCAATAAATCCATGAATATGCATGATATGGCACTGAGCTTCAATTGATAGGCTGATATATCCAAGATGAATATCCATCTCTAAAATTAGGATATTCTGAGATCATATGACAAACTTACTAAAAATAGTAAGTTCCCAAAAATAGTAACCCCACTATCTACTAGTCTTGATTAAAATAGAAAAGTCTAAAAATAAAACTATTTTTGGGTGATGCAAGATTTCTCTTACACTTAGGATGCTCCTACATCAACCATTCAATCAAGTACCATAGATGGTAGAACTTTTGATATCCTGTACCAAGAAATTCACCAAGGAAACATTCCTTGGAAGATTGGAATGAGTAGAAGTATGTATGAGACAATCTAGAGAATTGACAAGAGTTGAGACCTCTTTCAGTGCCTTAAATGTTTGACCAAGTTTTTCTAGAAGTGCAAGCACTCATTGATATTTTGCTAGCAATAGTGGAACTAGATCTGATGAAGATAGGAAGATCGAAGAAGGAGTTTCCCTACTTGTAAGAAGAGAACAAGATAGTAATAATATCCTTAAATGTTGAACTTGTAATGAGTTTAGTTATTATGCATCTAAATGTCCTAATAGAGAGCTAAAGTATAAATGAAAGATTAAGCCTAGGAGGCCAAGAAATTATTTGTATGCTAGTGAAGAAGAGGAATCTCATGAAAGAGCTCAAAGTGAAAGTAATCATGAGCTTGGATTCGTAGCTATTAAAGAAGATGATCTTGACAAAGAAATTAGAGAGGAAAAAGCTCTAGCTTCCCAAGTTGAAAAGAAATCTAATTGGATAATTGATAGTGGATATTCACATCACATGACTAGTGATATGAATAAGTTTGTCAAATTTAAGAATCATGATGGAAGTATTGTTAGAGTTAGTAACAATGCACCCTGTCATATAATAGGGATTGGACCCATTACTCTTGATGGTAAAACTAACACTGATGATGTTTATTTTCTTGATGGTTCAATGCACAACTTGTTGAGTGTTCGATAGTTGCTAGATAAAGGTTATTACTTGTAATTCACAAAGAATACTTGCATTATCAAATATAAAGATGGCAAGTTGATTGGAATAGGTACAAGGTCTAGAGGTAATGTATTTCAGTTCAATCCCACTAAAATGACATGTTTGGTTGCTAAAGTGGATAATAGTTGGCTATGGAATAGGAGATTTTGTCATATAAAATTTGATAATATTGTGAAAGTTAGTAGCATATTTGCAATTAGAGATCTAGCTAAGATAACAAAGCCTACTAATGTTGTTTGTAAAGAATGTATCATGGCTAAGTAGAAGAACGTATCATTTTCCAACAAGAAGTTCACAACAACAAAGAAGTTGGAGATTGTTCACGCAGATCTAAGTGGCCTTATCAGGGCAAGAGGATTCTATAGAGAAAGGTATTTTATGACTTTTTTTGATGAGGGTAGCATTTCTTAAAGATAAATTTGAAGCATTTGAGAAGTTCAAGATATTTAAGAATAGAGTTGAGAATGATTTTTGTGTTAAGATAAAATGTTTAAGATCATATAGAAGAGGAGAATTCACCTCTAGAGATTTTAACATATTTTTTGAAAAGAATGGAATCAAGAGATAGTTATCTTCACTTAGAACTCCTGAGAAGAATGGAATAATAGAAAGAAGACACATATGAATATCTGAGGTAGCAAGAGAAATGATGTTTGAGAATTATGTGTCTACAAAATTTTGGAGGGAACCAATCAATACATTAGTATACACTATGAATAGATTACATATTCAAAAAGGTATGAACAAGAAACCTTATGAACTATGGTTTGGTCATTCACCATTAGTTAAATATTTCAGAATATTTGGAAGCAAGTGTTACATTAAGGGAGATGATGATATTGGTAAGTTTGATCCAAGAAGTGATGAAGGTATGTTTCTTGGTTATTCATTTAAAATCAGAGGATAGAGATGTTTTAGTTATATAACCAAGACAATATTTGAATGCACAAATGTTACAATTGGTGAAAAGTTCAAAATGAAGAAAAAGATGATGGATTACAATTATGATGAAGAAGAGGATAATACTAGAATTGTTAGATAGAACATTGTAGAAATTTTCTTTGACACTAACAATGATTTACAAAATGATGTGCAAATCATTGAGAAAAGAGGAGAAAAAAGATTTGAACCAAAAGAAGAGATAAGAGTTGAATTAGCAACTCCAACTTCTAACAAGAATCTAAAAAAGAATCACCCTCCAGAGTAGATAATTTGGAGAAAAGACAAAGGAGTAATGAAAAGAAATAGAGTTAATGAGGAACTATGTTTGATTTCTGAAGTTGAACCTAGGAGCATGGACGAAGCATGTAATGAAGAATGAACTAGATTAGATTATGAAGAATGAAACATGGAAATTAGTTTCTAGAAAAGAATTTTATTGGAACTAAATGGGTATTTAAAAAAAAAGATGAATGAACAAGGTGAAGTTGTGAGGAACAAAGCTAGACTTGTGTGCTAAAGATATTCACAGCAAGAAGGAATAGACTATGAGGAGACATATGTTCCTATAGCTAGAATAGAAGTAGGAAGAATGTTCTTAGCTTATGTAGCAAGCAAGAAATTCAAGGTATATCAAATGGATGTCAAATCAGCTTCCTGAATGGAGAACCTGAAGGACAATCTTACATTGGGTAGCCTGGAGGATTCCCTCTTATATAAGAAAAAGATATGGTATACAAAGTGAAGAAATCTCTATATGATCTGAAGAAAGCACCTAGAACCTAGTATACAAGGTTGGATAAGCAATTGGAAGAATCTGGATTTGCTAAAGGTACAATAGATAGTAACTTATATTTGAAAGTAATTGAGAATGGTTTACTGATAAGAGTAATATTTGATGATGACATAATATTTGGAGACAATGATGAAGAAAGTGATAAGTTTGTTCAAGAAATGAAGAATGAGTTTGAAATGAGTATGATATGAGAAATGAAGTTCTTTTTAGGATTGAAAACTATGCAAAATAGTGATGGTATTTTTTTTATTTCATAAGCTAAGTATTACAAGATTTTTTGAAAAGATTTAGCTTGGAAAGATGTAACCTTGTTGGTAAACCAATGATAACTAGTCACAAGTTATCTAGAAAATATAAGACACCTACAATTGAGTAGAAGAAGTACAAATCCATTAATGGAGGATTACAATATCTGACTCGCACTAGACCAGATATAGCAAATGCAGTTGGGATTGTTGTTAAATTTCAAGTTTATCCTAAGGAGTATCACTATGCAACAGTAAAGAAAATATTCAAATATTTGTAAGGAATGGTTAATTATAGGATATGGCATGAAATATCAAGTGGTATCATTCTATGTACTTATATTCATCTATATTGGGCCGATAGTATGGATGATAGAAAGAGCACTAGTGGTGGAACATTCTTTCTTGGAGAAAGATTGGTTTCTTTTCTAAGAAGGAAAAAAGATTGTATTTCTCAGAGTACATATGAGGTAGAGTTTGTAGCTACAACAAATAATTGCAATCAAGTTATGTGGATGAATCATATGCTAAAGGATATTGGGATAGAATTCTCAAAACCTATTGTCATATACTGTGATAACACAAGTACAATAAGTATGTCTAAGAATCTTGTATTGCATTCTAAGACTAAGCATATATCGATTAAGTATTATGTTTTGAGAGAGAAAGCAATAGAAAAAGAGATCAGATTGAAGTATGTTAGTGCTAAATATCAAATGGTAGATATCTTTACAAAGCCCTTAACAAAAGACACATTTATGTACTTGAGAGGTATGCTTGGGGTTATGCCCTTTCCTACTTTAGAGTAGATGATGCAATAAGTGCATTAGTCCATTGGTACAGAGCGCTATTGTTAAACTAGACTAAATGTTGATGCTTCCTATATGGGGGGGTATTTGTGATGAGTTGAGTCATTGAGGATTCCTATTTTTTGGTCTTTAACAATGTCTTGGATACTTAAGTTGGTTGAAGAGTTGAAGTACTAAAATGACATAATGAGGCCTTTATCATTGATGTCAATGGGGTAGAAGTGTGCATGAATAACATATCCTAGGTATGTATGGGGAGAAATGTGCATGAAAATATCTACCTTATTAGGGAGATTTAGAAAGATTCATGTCAGAAAAGGAGGAATATCTCTATGGGGGAGATATACAACATGAACATAGAGAATAGAGCATTGTTCTACAGGATTTCATATTTGATTGATAAAGAGGATTTGAAAAGATGAGAATAGTAGCAGTAGCAATGATAGAGTACTATAATGGTATTATTGGAACATAGATTCTTTTCATCTATGTTTCCATCAATGGCAAAGGGGGAGATTTTTAACATGAATGTTGATGGTACTACATTGGGGGAGTATCCTAAGCATAGGAGAGTATAATTGATATGTTACATTCATGATTGTATTTGTCATAATAATAAGCCTATGAAGACTACGAGAGTAGACATAGATATTAGTTGTATGGGCAAATTTTTGATTATCTAGTTGTGAGTGGTCAAGGACATGTTCTATACTATGTTTTGATGTCAAGGTTCAATGTGTGTAATATAATTCGTAGATATATGGAAGATAAAAGATATTTATAGAGAGAAGTATAGTGACAGAGTGTATGGAAAGAATTTTTTGATGATCCTATTATATCTTCTAGTAGAGATATAATCTAGAGATGCATGGTCAAAAAGTGATAGAGAACATTTTGATGGTGCTATTAGCAAATGTGCAAAACTTGAAGTCACATGTGTAAATTTTTGTATAGAATGTGAGTCAATAGTGCTATTGTAATTGCAAATTAATTAATTATCTTATTATAATTAATTGGAAAATCCTCAAGGCCAACTCAAAAAATTATTTGGAAGGTATGGTATAAAGGAAAGTTGTTTTCATTGATTATAATATATGGAATGTGATTATTGAATGAAAAGTGATGAAGGAAGTGTGAAAAGGAGTGAATTGTTTTGGTGAATGGGAATAAGTGATCCAAGGGATTATTGGATGTGAGATTTTTTTATCTAGTTACAAGATTAGAAGGAGTAGAGGTCTAGTTGAAAGGATAGAGAAATAGGAAGAAAGCACAATTCATTTCTATTATTTTGTAAGGAATAATACAAAAATCATCTTGACATTGGTTCATTGGTCTTGCCCTTGAAGTTGTTTGGAGAGTGGGTCCATCTGCCTTCCACAACTCCTAACAAGTTTGGCCCAACTCCTAATAGGGTTGGAATCTCCTAACATGGATTTAATATCTCCTAATAGGGACTGATATTTACTAAATGTATTCATTGACTCCTAACAAGGTCCATCCTTTAACAAGTAACATTTATATTAGTATATCATCTTGTGGGTACCATCCCCACCAAGGATTTGGGTTTCCCTTGATAACATATTTGGTGTGTGAGTATCTTTTTATGGTTTCTGATTATATTTCTCATATGGAAAAAATTATTTTAAGGTTGATAATTGTGATAATAGTTGGATAACTTATTCACCCCCCACCCCCCCCCACCACACACACACACCCCTCAATTATATTGGTGGACTATATATTCTAACACATAATATAGTTGATCCTTTTATCTTACTAAAGTATATCATTTTATCATTGATTCAAAACTCCTTCATTTAAATTCAGTATGTGTCAATAGCTTTAAGAAACTTGAACAATGATATCATGATTTTCTCTACTTAGAAAAATCACTTTCTAAAAATTTACATTCTTCTTTCTTTTTTGTATAATTAGGATATAGCACCACAATATGCAGGAATTATTCATGGTGTGATGGTTGATCCCTTTTTTATCCTCAAGTTTCAAGGAAATGGATTGATTTTTTATTAATTGGATTCATTCGTGATAACAATCTTATTCTTCGTATATATACTGGGCATGTATCACAAATTCAATTTGAGCATTTGTAGCCATTGTGAGCACAATTGGAACAAGGTATTTTATTCACTGGGTGGGTTCATTATAGTGTTTCTTGAAACTTACTACCATTTTTTATTTTATTTCAACCATCTTCTAGAATATGTATGGCACTGGAAAAAAGGTATTTGACTTATTTGAGAAGGATATAGATTTTCATTAACAAATAGATTTATTAGTTTTCTTCCATCTACACTAAATACCAATATAGTTATAGGCTAGAAAGTAGACATGCCCATATCTATCCAAATGATCTTCTTTTTGGATATCCTAAAATAATGGGTTGACATCAAAAGGCGTAAGCTTCATCATATGATTTTCCTCTTAAGTGTTCTAATAAGTGTGTATTCACATGTATGTAGGCCCTGAGCATAATTATATATTTTATCTCATGAATCCTATAAAGTATGGTTCATAATTTTTTTCTTGGACCTTGTCATCCTCAAATCAAGATCATACTTTCCACAAGAGACATATTATTGTTCAGCCCATTTAACCCATTTTCTATCATTTTGTAATACCCTAGTCATTTGATCATTATGAATGTAAAAATGTGATCTTCTCTATAAGATGGTTTTTTCCATCCAAGTGATTCCAATGTCATAGTACCTACCACAACACTTTCCTAGATTCTACCTAGTGCTCCCATAATATCCTTTATCTTGTATAGTTGTTGTTTCTATTGTGTGGTCTCTTTCTAAACCCGCTTCTCCTTCTAGTATATCTCCATAGACCCCCCCCCCCTCTCTCTCTCTCTCTCTCTCTCTCTCTCTCTCTCTCTCTCTCTCTCTCTCTCTCTCTCTCTCTCTCTCTCTCTCTCTCTCCCCTTAAATTATGATCAAACTTCTAAATTTATGGCTCTACTATACCTAAAATCAACTTCACATTTTATTGTAACTCTAGCATAGGTGTTTGATCCTTGATAGCTTTAATTTTTTGCATTTCAACATTCAAATTTTCAAGATTCCTCTTCATTATATGTTTGGTTTATCAATTATTTGCTCTAGTTCAATTACAGTGTATCTAAACTTGCTGCTCCAATGATGAAATTACCCATCTATCTCCAGATTGTGCATGCACTTTTTTTATAGAATCTAGATAAATATTGATAGTACGAAAGCCATAAATCTAAATACCATAATGTGTACATCCCACTTTAGGGAAAAATTGCATGTCATGTTCTTATGTATATGTTTTAATCACTTCCTTCAAACTCAACTGAGGTGCACCCATGTAATTATTCAAGTGAATCCCACTTCACATAAAAGTTGAGGCTTTCTATTAAGCATATGATGAAGCTTCTTATTGTTGTTGAAGTGCCTCAAATTGGTGTTGCTTCATCACCCTAAAATAGGTTATATTCTATCAAGCCCTAGGTTGTTCCATAGTTGTACCCTCTATAGCTTGATTCATCATTTCAAGGGATACATTTAGCTGACTTCTTATCCTCTCATCGAAAAGAAGCTCAAGGGAAAAACTCTTTTCCAACCCTAAAAAACATTGTGTTACTTCATTAAAATAAAGACTTGAACAAAGCCAATGATACAAAACATGCTCCCACTTTGGAAAAAATGTTGCCTCCAAAATTGCAACCATATGATAAATAGGAATAATAGATACGCAAGCCATAACCTAGTTAAATTGGTCTAGTTTCTGATTAGTTGGGTTGATTACAAATCCTTGTGGAACTATCCTTATATTAGGTACAATAAAATGAACAATCAACTATTTCCATCTAGCAAGATCAAATGCATTTTTCCAAGTTGATAAAATTGCATATGTAGATGCTAGGCAATTAGCACATTCCCCAACTTATAATGAATGGTTAGACATAAAGGCTCCATATGTTGGATATAAAGGCTCCATAATAGATATGTGTGTTAGAAAAACATTATATAGACCCATTAGATTGTATGAATATTGAATACAATGATAACATATCAAAATATATTAAAATATTCTCTAGAAACATTTTTTTTTAATAACTCAACTAGCCATCACAACTGCAACAGAATGTTTCAATGGCTAGTTGTCACTTGCATAGCAAGGGCATCATACTTATGATGGCTAGTCTTGACAACTCAATGTTTCTTCCATAGAAAATTTATTACAAGGGTGTCACAATTATGATGGAAAACTAGATGCCCTTGTCCCTTTTGTCTTCCAAGTTACAACAGTTTTATCCGTTGCAGTTGCAATGGATGCCCTTGTTGTCATAATTTGTGAAAACAAAATTTTGATGCACGTATGATAGGAGCCAATTCATGCTTTTATCACTTAGGAAATTAATAGCCATCGTAAGTGTAATGGCCTACAGTCATAATTTGATTCCAAATCTAGTAGTGACTGATGTTTTCTTCCCAAGGGAAAGCTTTGTTGCAGTACTAAATGACTTCCTATTATGACTAAGTGTTTTGGAACTAATTGACAATATATCTTTCCATAGGGACAAAAATCTCCCTATTTTTCATTAGCGACAAAAATACTTTTCATGCACAAAATCTTCAATAAAATTATTCCCGTCAAAATCCCCCTTTGTATGTGCTCTATTTTGCAACTCAGTTTGAAGTGAAAACTCTACAACTTGGCTATAACTATCTATTCTATATTTTTCAAAAATGGATTTTTTTTAACTTTTTTTTTACATATCTTCTATACAATTCTTCTTTTGTACATTTGTCCCCTTTTGTTCATATAAGCACATTTCCTTCTCTATATAGATTTCCCTCCTTTTTTTGTTATAGAAACCATAATTTACAAGGTAATGCCAAAACGAGAGAGGAAACCATTATTCACCTTAAAAATTGAAGATGTATTCTTACCCCAATCATCTCGCAATACCTTTAAGATGTGCAATTCTATATGAAGCTCGACTAATAACTCCATCATATACTTTGCCACTAAAAGGTTTGTGTCCTTGACTAGTGTCTTTGCATGTTCAATCAATTCTCTTTTCATAATATACATATGGGGATGCATCATACTCTAAATGTTTGCAATTTTTTCCCTTATTCTGGCCTCTTCCTTTAATAGTTCTTCTCATAGATCTATCAAAAATTCGACTTTTTCAAAATGAGTTGAGCTAGAACTTGAGTTAAGTGCCAACTGATTAGCACTAGCCTTCAATTCTGTATCAATCTTAGCCAGTTTATCCTTGATTTCCTTGGTAAAATTTGTTGTCTAACTCAATTTTACAAATAGGGGTACAAAATTATTCACAAAATTCTCTAATGTAGCAATAATAGTGGATAACTCTACTTGGTCAATGGCAATTTTCTGTGTGACATTTTCTAGATTTTTACTTTCAAACTTCCTTTCAGCCTTTACAAGAAGTTTTTCCTACCCATCCATGTCTTCATTGAACTTGTGTACAATTTCAAATAATTATTCAATGATGGGGAATTTTTCATTTATCTCTATATAAAATGCACCCAAAAATATATTGTTAATGTCCTCAAGGACTTAGCTTCTGTCCCTTTCTTCTATCAACTTCTATTTCATGGATCATTTCTTCCAAAGTTCACCCATTATATCCATTTTTTATATAATAAATATTAGATTGCTCCCAATTTGGAAACACAAACTCCTCAGCTAGGTCAATATCATCAATATTCTTTTTCTTTCCTTTGGCCTTGACAGTCGATGAAGGTATGATTTCTTTCCCTTTGCCTTCAATACTCTTTTCTTCATTTCTTTGTTGAAACTTGCCAATTTTATCTTCTTTTTTAATTGTGTTCTCATTCTTGATTGGTAATTGCTTGGTTAGGATTTTACAAGGAGTAGTTAGAGTCTATTGCTCAATGGATGAAGGATTTCCTTTCTCCTCTTTTGTGTTATCTGCACTCGGTGAAGGTGTAAGTTCTTTTTATTTTACTTCCTTCTCTTCACCACTTGCTTGAACTATGTTCAACTTGGTAGACTGCAACTCAGAGCTTGATGAGACAAGGCCTTCACTTGGAGATGTTGGAAGAGATGCCAAAACTATTTCTTCTATCATTTCTAAATCAAATTCTTCAATGGTCTGAACCTTTGGTAGATCTTCCTCTTTCTTCTCATCATTTAGATTTTAAAAAATCCACATATTGGATGTGGACTCTACAACATCCTCAACTTTATTTGACAGAATTTCAATATTTTCACTCATTTTACTAATGAAATCATTGATATTCTAGTATAACATATGTCTTTCCTTGCTCCATACGACATTTCCTTTGAGGAAAGAATTTTTGTACACAGAAAAATAAATACATCTTAAGAGATCCTATCTTACATGAATTTTTCTTGGAAGCTCAAATTCTCTCCATGTTCTTACTCAACCGAGTATGCTACAACTCGGTAATATCAAAGAATAAGTTGTTCTTTACAACTTTGTATACTAGGTCAACTGCTTCACAAGGAATGTTGTTAGGTTTGCTAGAACTGAGGATCTTGTGGGTTATGACATGAATTCTAAACTTGATTTCCATATTAGTAACATTTTTCAACTTCATACATCTTCCATCCCATTAAGCTAGGATTTTCTTTTCAATTATACTCAAGCTAGGGTTTTGGTTGTCTTAGAATTTTCCATCATTGGATATCCAATAACTTGGTGGATAATCTTCTTGGTGATCTTGACTAATTTCTTGAGCTAGAAGGTCATGTCATGCACTCTACTCAATATATACTTGGTCCATTTTATTTGTAATTTCTTTGGCATATGAAGAATGTGGGTCAAACCCTTGAATTCCAAAAGCTTATTTTCGGGTTTCAAATCTCCATTCTCATACAAAGCATTATATGTCTTACCTAACTCAACACTAACTAATTCTAGGAATAAATAATAATAAAATTTCTTACATCATGAATTAGACGTACCTTCAGAGGGATGGCCGAGTGTGCTCCTTTGGGATCATTCTCTTCAACAATTATAGTGTACAATTTGAATTTAGGTTCTTTAAAAATTACATTCTCAACTAACATTTCAAAACCCTTCCGTATCTTCATGCTTGATGAAGCTTCCATAATGCTTGGTTAATGATGAATTCTTGATAATAGACTTGCCTACAACTTGGCTTGACAACAAATTCACTCTTAGACCACTCGGGGGTTCAAAATGTATCTCCATAGTTTTCTCTTTGAATTTGCTGTGAAAGAATCAACTCTCAATTTTATCTTTTATAAAAATTCAACTTTTAGGGCCTCATTAATGTTCTATACTATGGTAGGTGAAATTGCTTGGTTAGATCTTCAAACTTGAACTCAATATGAACAATGCATCATGAAGGTTAGTGGGTAAAAGCATAGATCTGTGTCACTGTTTATGATACCAAAACCTGTTTTGGTCAAATCTCATTTCTCTATCAAAACTCAATTTTGTTCAAAAACTAAAAGTACCCTTTTATAGATCTCAGATTCAATGTCATCATTATATAAATTTTTGAGTGTTTTGATTAGTTATAACATGTTAGAATCTCAAAATATTATAAGTCGATATTTTAACATTTCAGAAGATGCTCCATCAAAAAAGGAAAAAAAATAGTAAATCATATCGAAAAAATTAAAAAATCATATTTATCTCTAGAGGATAGAATCATCTTCACAAATATATAATTTTTTTTCAAGAAGGTATAGATTTGATAGGGAAGCTTTGACATGAGGAAAAAAGTATTAGATTCTGATAAGGTCAAACTTGAGTACTTAAAACAAAGAAAATATACATCAAAAGTAATCATTTCTTCTTTTTTTTCCCTAGCTATACATGCCATCTATAAGATATTTTCAAATTATAACAAAAAAAGATGATTTGCATATACTTGTTTGACGGGAACTACACCCTATATCTTTTACAGTTAAAAAAGGGACTTCAAAATAAAATAAAATGAATAAATTCTCGCTCAAAAAAATTTTAAAAATTATAGGCATAAAATTCATCCAATTATACACATTTCATCAGTTTACATCATCTTCATATTCTAAACACAAATACCATTTTTTTGTCATTAATGTTGGACTGTCGCATTTTGATATCCTGTTGTTTGACATTAGTGTATTATTTTGTTTATAACATGCTGCATCTATCATATTATGACAAGTGAAGTTACATGGAGATAGAATACATCTTGATGATGATGTGTATAACCTTGGAAGTTTGTACATAGTATACAGAATAGAGTTAATTGTGTTTTATTAAAGCACGACACCAAAACAACAGGAAAGAATTGTTTAGGTTGCAAAACAATTACTTATCTAAACAGGGCCAACATCCTAGATGTTTACTCTAACTTAAAAAATTGAATTATGGTCTTAGTCAACCCAATAGTAATTTATGTAAAGGCATGGTATATATGCAAAGGACTTCTTGCAATAAGAAGAGTGCAAACTTGTGAGTTCGTGTTATTGTGAAGTGAGTGAACTTTTGTGAAAGCGATATATGAAAAGTTTTGTATGAACTATCTAGTGATCTAAGATCGAGCAAAAGATCAGGGATTAGATAAGGAAGGAAAATAATAGTAGATTACTTGTTTAAGTAGTGAGCGTTGATCTCATATTGGTTTTGACTAGTGAGTGCCAACACACTTAAGTTATTTACTTAGTTCATGTTGAACTAGTAGTACATGCCAAGCACAACATGTAAATATTAGACCATGTTGAGTCATAGTGAGTGTCGAGCCACTCATGTGCCGAATCACTCAAGTGTTGAGCAGACAGACTATGTCAAGTGACATAGGAGCTGAGTAAATAGTGGATGTTAAGTAATACAAGTGTCGAGTCATAGTATAAATATTAGTGTGTGCCAAGCATCAGAGACTTTAGATGCCAAGTAAAATAGTTTGGACATATTTGTTTGTAATGGCACAAACAACTATGTAAATCATTTCTGAGCCAACTTAAGATTAGATTTTGATATTTTGGAGATAAGGAAGAATCTCTAGTTGGATTCCCTATCCAATTACATGTAGCCAATTAGAAAATGGGAAGGTTTAAGCAGCAAAATGGATGAATCTCAGTCATAGATTCATACCTAACCCTAAGTCACCAAGTCTTATTAAGGAGGATGAAACCCTAAACTCTATATGAGTGTGTAAGAAATTGAAGGAATGAAGAGAGAAGTTTGCATGCACAAACAGAGCATTCATGGCGACTTAGAAGTTATGAAGTGAAAATACATCATAGAATTAGTTAGAGCAAAATAGAGGATAGAGAAGAGTATATAGCAAAGAGACATCTGATCAAGAAGGATCAAGAAGACATTGTTTAGAGGTGATTTGTTATCAAGCAAGCAAGTGCTAACTACATGATCAAAGTTGAGACATTCTAACAGGTTATTTCTGTCAAAATCTCTGAACAGAGTAGTCTTAATAGGCTGTATGAAATCCTTTAATAGCGTGCTTACTTAGTTGTGAGTTAAAGTCCTTTAGCAAGGCACACTTGTAATAGGGTGTTGAAATCCTCTAACAAGGTGAGACCTAACAGTCTTTGTTAGCCTTTAACATGATCAAACTATTGTAACCTTTATTGGATACACTTTATTACTATAGTAATGAAGATTTGTGGGTGTCATCTCCACCCCAGTTTTACCTTCTCACTTGGAGGGTTACTAGGTAATCATATCTAGTGTTATTTGTGTGAATTAGATGTATATGCTTTACATGTTATTTCAGTTTAGCTATTGAATGCATGGGATGGATGTATGGTGAAAGTTTTATGGGTTCAAGTTTAAACTACTAATTCACCACACCCCCCCCCCCACTTCTCAGAAGTTCACCTTTCCTATTGTAATTCCAACAATTGGTATTAGAGCTTTGTTCTCTGAAAGAGAAGCTTTGAATTGTTGAGGAAAGATTTTGAAATGAAAGTCTACAAGTTGGGAAAGACTATTGAGAATCAAGAGATTGAAATACATCTCATTCTACATCAATTGAATGAAGCAAGAGAAGCTTTAATGAAATCCTTGAAGAGAAGGAAGGAAATCACTATTCAGGAAAATGACACACAATACAAAGAGATAGACACTACCAAGATATTTGCAGATGGAGACTCCAATAAATTTGATGCAGCAATTGTAGATCTAATGGAAAATAATAAAATTTAAGCTAAGAAAATCAAAAATCTCAAGTTAGAACAAGAATCACAAGCCATACTAGTATGTGAGGTGACTAAACAAAAGAAGAAATCCATGGAAGACAAAGCCATGATTTAATAAAATAAAAGAGTTTTGGCCAATAGACTGGAGGAGAAATCATTAGAAATAACCAATATTTCCAACATGTAATTGAACACTCGAACTCTAAGTCAAATGATGAATGCCAACTATGAACTAAATGTCAAGGACATTGAGATAACTACGTTGAAGTTATAAAATGAATGATTGCAGAGTGACCTAAAGAGAGAAAAGGAAATTGATAAAAGTTTCAACAAACCAAATGAAGCCATCAAATACTTTGAGCAATTATTGGGATCTCCTGGATCCAATAATGACACATCAGGACTAAGATACACAAGCACCGAAGAAGGAGAGTTATCTAAAAGTGCAGAAGAAAGGAGCAATAAAGGTAAGAACTCCAAACCTACTTGTCATAATTGTGGTAAGAAAGGACATATTGCTAGCATGTATAGGATAAAGAATGTAAATCAAAATGTCAATCCCAAGAACCTAGTTCACTACCATAAGTGCAACAAGAAAGGTCATTGGGAACATGAATGCAGAACCAGGACCATGCACACACAAAGATTTGAAGGTTATTGCTACAACTGTCAAAAGTATGGACATAGAGCTTTTGAATTCAGATTCAAATCTATGTGGTCATAAAACAAGCAAACAAAGGTAAGGAACAATGGAAACTCTTATAACTGGGATTATAATACAAGATATAGCTATCATTATTGTTAAGAATATGGACATGTTCTTGAAAATTGTATTAGGACACACTTCAATGGTAACTACAAAAGGTGGTTAAATCAAACCACATGTTTTAGCTATTTGAAGACTAGTCGCATCAATAGATATTTTCCAACTAGATCAAAGGCACCAAGTTGTGACTTTGATAAAGGCAAAGGCAAGGTAGATGTTGAACACATCAAAGATGAGATGAATAAGACATGGAAAAAGAAAGATGATTGTAGCACATCAAATGGAGAAGGGATCACTTCACTCAATGGGTTAGGTGATCACACCTCATCAAAATAAGAAATCAAGAGGTATGTGGGACTGATATTCAAATGTTATATCATACATTAGTTCCAAATGAGATAGTATTGAAAAGATTACATTAGTATGAATAAAGGTGCAAGATGTTGTTAGGAATTCAAGTTAAATCTTTGAGTTTTTCATGTTGTTGCTGAGCATGAAATATTTCCGATGTATGCTGAGTGGAATGCTAGAAGATATTGAGCTCATAGTGATTGTCAAGTGATGGAAATTTCAATGGATGCCAAGTGAACTTGAAATTGGTTGATGATGAGCTTACAGCTATGTAAGAACTTAGCATTTATTGCAAGGTTTTCAAAGGGTATTTGATTGATTTTAGCTCATTTTTCATCATTTCAAATTCAAGAGAGAGTGAGTAGAGTAGAAGATGATCTAGAAATCCATGCAAAGTAGTTGCAAAATATTCTAGCAGCGATCTCACACCATTTCGTTAGATTTCCTAATGTATTTATCAAGAGTTGAGATACATAGTTTAAATTTCATAAACCCTAGTTTATAATTATGGAATCTAGCTCAAAGAATGTAGAAGGGAAGGAGGTTTTGAATGTTTGGTTAGTGAGTAATGAAGTTAGGTAGCCCATTTTCAAAGTTATTCCCAACATTACATATAAACAAGATCCTTCTGGTGCATTGTCGATGATTCCACCAAAAGTGATAATGGTACAAGATGTAAGAAAATGCTATAACTATAAAATTGGTAGCATTCGAGACCTAGAGATTAGGGATACATAGAATAGGTTATGTGATAATGGTGTTTTGAAGGAAGAGTTCAAAATCATAGAGAAGAAAGGATTAACATGAGCCTTAGATTTTCCATATGTGTTTAAGATAGAATGGATAAGAATTGTGCTTATTCGGATCCATGATGGTTCCTTATGGCTAGAGAATGGACCTATTAAAATAACTAAGAGAATAATCCATAGGGTTATTAGTTACCCAACCATATATTGGCCTAAGACACTAAGAAGTGATTCTAAGGAAATGATTGAGAAGAACACTAGAGCTATCTAGAACAAAAGAGGCATGACAATAGATACAATCACTGATCAATTATTAGACTTTTCTATAAAGGTTATATCACACAATTTTTACCTCTCTAGTAGATTAAAAAGTGTGCCCTATATAGTTGTGGATGTGGGATACAAAGTTGTAAAGAAAGATCATACATATGATCTAGCAGAGCTACAATTGCAACAATTGATGGAGAACCCTGGAGAAATTAGGAAAACTAAGAGTGCACAGTGAAAATTTAGTTCAATTTTAATTTGTATATTCTTTTATGTGCAAAAAAAATTCCCCTCATTTGGCTTTGTGGGATGGAAAACCAAAAGAGTAGTTGTAGTACAGATTGGTGAGTACATTGACTAGTTAGGATAGAATTTTGAATCTTTGATGACAATTTATTTTGAAGACTTCAAGAATTCAATGAAGGAAAGATTAAGAATACCAGTATCCTTAGTTGAGAAACACTATGACAACATCTATTTTCTTGTGGATGCTGATTATACATTTGTGCAAGTTGCTACACAAATGGTGAGATGGTTGAGACCCTTAGGTTATGAAATCAATGTGGATGAAGCCTGTGTAGCTATAACAACTTTACTTGTAGAAGAAGTAGATAAAAATGTAAGATATTTGAAAATTATGAAGTGGTAAAGTCCAAAATCACCATGGAATTGAAGACTATTTTAGTTATCAAGAAGAAGGACAAGCTGGTGAAGAAATTGAAAGCTAAGTTTGGAGAGGGTGCCAAGGAGGAAGAAGAAGAAGAAGAAGAGGATGAAGAGAAAGAAGAAACTCAAGAACAAACACCTCTTGCATTAACTCAAGGTATTGGAGAAGACCAGGAAGAGGAGGAGATTGAAGCTATTGAGAGAGAACAAGGCGAAGAAGCACCTACTCCTACCAAGCCAAAGAAGAGGAAGGCCAAGGAACAACCTATGGCAAGGGCCAAGAAAATTGTCAAACCAAGTCAGCCAAAGCCCACTACACCTACCACAAGAGCTAGCACACATGCAACTACACAAAAGGCCAAGGAAAAGACAAAGTGAATAGAACAAGGAGGTCAAGAGAAAAAGTGACCAAGAAGAAAGTATGTGGCACAAGAAAAGTCTAATGAAGAGAAAATAGAGTCAGATCCAATTTAAGGTGGTGAGTCATAATCCTCTTTCAAACCTTGATAGTTTATGTGAAAAGTTAGAAATAGAGAAAACCTATCAAGATTTGATCATGGTGATTTTGATAATTTGGGTAAAGTAGAGAAAAACAAAGTGGAGAGGGCCATATATGTCATGATGGAAAAATTCAAGAAAACTCCACTGGAACTTGCCAACTCTATGCCAAAGAGTCTATATGATAGAGTTGAGTAGAAATGGCACTATTGTCTAGACTTGGAGAAATAAATTAGAGAAATATCTCTAGCCCAAGTGATGCCTGAAATAAAAAAGACACAAATTGCTAAGGCTAAAAAGAAATATGTAGTTAGGTTTGTACCTAAATACAGAGCCTTTAGCATTTTACAGAACCATATTGAGGATGATGTTAAGAAATCCACTCAAATGTGGAAAGTGACTTATGGGTTGACTACAATAAAGGAAGGCAAAGAACAACCCATTGAATTCAAGG
The DNA here is from genome assembly GCA_028749045.1 of Cupressus sempervirens. Lineage (NCBI taxonomy): Eukaryota > Viridiplantae > Streptophyta > Pinopsida > Cupressales > Cupressaceae > Cupressus > Cupressus sempervirens. The sequence continues at coordinate 299,340,038 of CM053786.1, read as the reverse complement.
ATGATGAAGAAGATGATGATAAAAATAACACTATTAGAGGAGAAACATAAATGAAAGTAGATGACAAGGAAACAACTAAGCCTGAGTATCCAGAAGAAAAAAGTGTGCAAGACACATAATTGTTGAGTGTCAATCCTACACATGACACAATTGAGACTATTGAAATAGTAACCATCAAGGATATTTTTGATCTATCAGCTCAGAACATCAATCCCCTTATTGAAGAAGATTTGAAGAAGATATTAGATCAGTCTACACTATAGCCCAAACTTTATGATAATCCAGTTTTGGTAAGTGTAGATGAACTACAAAAGTCAGTGACTGATGTTGCAAGGGAAAAGGTGAATCCACAAGAACCACCTTCCATCATTCCTTTAGTCACTAATGTACAACCTTTGGTCCAAATGCTAGAAGCTACATCTACCAAGGTTGATACAATTGTCAAGATTGATACTATTGAGAAGGAGACAACAGAAGAACAAGCCACCACTGCAGAGTAGCAAGAAATAGGTCAGGTAAACCCATCTGCACCTATAGCACAAGGACAAGGTACAATTCAAGTAATTGTGGCAAAATAGGGCAAGCCTAAAGAGATAAATATGACACCTAAGGTGAAGGAACAATTTTCCATTCAAGTCTACTAGCCTTACCAGCATCTGGCACTCCTTCCACACAAACTATTTAGAAGCCAAGCACAAATGCTACTCTATTGTAGATCTCAGTATTGAGCCTGAGTTCATCAAAGGTAGAGGAAGTGATCCAGTATGGAGATGTGAGCCTTGATGAAGAGATAATTTTACCAAAATTTGATTTTAATACCATGACAATAGAACAAATGGGCATATTGTAGTAGGTCATAGCAAGGAAAAAGCATCAAGAAATGCTTAGGAGGGAGCACAAGTAGGAGCAGACACTATAGGAAATCAAAGACATCTTTTTAGATCCATTTACTATGCCAACTCCAGATGAGACCAAGTCACTACTGGAACAACTGTTAGATATAGTGGAGAAGGTCAGTAATGAAGACCTTGACACTAATGCCAAATTATTAGAGTGGTTAGAAAAGAAGTTCCAAAACAAAGTGAATGAGAAAATATCTAGTGACACAACACTCACACAAGTTGCATTGGAAACTAAGGTTGAGGATATGAAGAGGGTACTTGAGAACATATTCTCATTGTACACTAAATTGTGCAACCCATCACTCTTCACCCAAGAGACTAGAAGTCACATTCTAAGTCTCGAGATCTGAATTACTACATTAGTTGCAAATCTACCAATGAATCCACCTCAAATTGAGAAGCATTTTAGGACATTGCTTAAAACATAGAGTTAGATGTATTAACAATAGATGAGGCCAACATAAGGACCAAAATGACTAGCAACCCTCACCCCCCATATGGAAATATTGCACAAGGAGCTAGGCTATGCCAAATCGTTATTGAAGAAAGACCCCAATCTTTCTAACTTAAATGGTCTAGTCCACCTTGCTATCAAGCTTGCAATCCAATTAAAGTCATTGAATGTAGCATGTGAGAACTGGGATGCAACCCTTAAGATGATATTGGATGTCCATAAATCCTTTCTAGAAAAACACACAATAAGTGTATAGCCCATTGACATAAGTGTCAAAAAGGGGGAGAATAACAGACATGGAGAATAAAGATAAAGGGAGAGATCTATATTTTGGGGGGAGATATGAGGAGAATGAGAAATGGGGGAGAGCAAGCAAATGAGGAGCAAGCATCAAAAATAAAAGAAGTATCGGATAAAAAGGTATAAGAATGAAGTCAAAGTGTATCAGCAAAGATACATTTACTCACTAGGACTACAAAATTTGGTTATAGAATAGACATATCAACTCAAAGGGAGTTATTAAATTTTGAGGTATCTAAGTTATTGCAAAATTTTGAAATTTTGAAGTTTTGTATATAAGTCAAGTTAAGATATGTTATGCTTGAGAGATCAAGGATATTAATGTATATTCATATTTTTTGACACTCGTGTGAAAGGGGGAGATTGTTGATCTCAGATTGGTTTTGAATATTGACTGTCAACACACTTAAGTTATTTACTTAGTTAATTATGAACTAGTAGTACATGTTGAGAATATGTAAATATTAGACCATGCCGAGTCATAGTGAGTGTTGAGCCATTCATGTGCTGAGTCACTCAAGTGCCAAGAAGACAAACTATGCCAAGTGACACAGGAGCTGAGTAAATAGTGGATGTTGTGCAATACAAGTACCGAGTCATAGTATAAAGATTAGTGTATGCCAAGCATCAGAGACTTCAGATGCCAAGTAAAATAGTTTGGACATATTTGTTTGTAATGGCACAAACAACTATGTAAGACATTTTTAAGTCGACTTAAGATTACATTTTGATATTTTGGAAATAAGGACGAATCTCTAGTTGGATTCCCTATGCAATTGCATGTAGCCCATCAAAAAATGGGAAGGTTTAAGTGGAAAAATGGATGAATCTCAATCATAGATTCATACCTAACCCTAAGTTGCCAAGCCTTCTTAAGGACGACAAAACCCTAAACTCTCTATGAGTGTATAAGGAATTGAAGGAGCAAAGAGGGAAGTTTGCATGTACAAATAGAACATTCATGGTGACTTAGAAGTTATGAAGTGAAAATGCATTACAGAATCAGTTAGAGAAAAGTAGAGGATAGAGGAGAGTATACAACAAAGAGACATCTGATCAAAAAGGATCAAGAAGACATTGTTTAGAGGTGATCAATTATCAAGCAAGCAAGTGCTAACCACATGATCAAAGCTGAGATATTCTAATAGGTGATTTTAGTCAAAATTTCTAAACAGAGTAGTCCTAAAAAGCTATATGAAATCCTTTAATAGGGTGCTTACTTAGCTATGATTTAAAGTCCTTTAGCGAGGCACACTTCTAAAAGGGTGTTGAAATCCTCTAACAAGGTGAAACCTAATAGTCTTTCTAAGCCTTTCACAGTGTAGATCATGACTCATGATCAAAACATTGTAACATTCATTGGATACACTTTATTACTTCAATAGTGAAGATTTGTGGGTATCATCCCCACCCCAGTTTTACCTTCTCACTTGGAGGGTTTCTAAGTAATCATATCTAGTGTTATGTGTGTGAATTCTTACATGTTTACATGATATATGTGTATATGCTTTACATGTTATTTCAGTTTATCTATTAAATGCATGAGATGGATGTATGGTGAAAGTTTTATGGGTCCAAGTTTAAAGTATTGATTCACCCACCACCACCACCACCCCCAAGAAGTTCACCTTTCCTATTTTAATTCTAATAGTGAGCTCTTCTTGTAGTTGAAATTGTATGTTTGTGCAGTGGGCTCATCTTGCATACATTACCCTACAACTCCTAATAGGGTTGGAATCCCCTAACAGGGATTCAAAGTCTCCTAATAGGGACTAGTTATACTAAATTTTCTCATTGACTCCTAATAGGGTCCATCCTCTAACAAGGAACATATATATCAATATATTATCTAGTGGGTATCATCCCCACTGGGGTTTTCCCTTGGCCAAGGTTTCCCTAGTTAACAGAATATGGTGTTATGAGTTATCTTTGTGCATTGTTACTATTTATGTTCAACATTACTTTATTACTTTGTTATGGATGGTTTAAAGTAAGTAATAATATTCAATTGGCAACTAAAGTTCATAGATTATTGATTCACCCCTCCCTCTTAGTAATCCCTATTTCTAACAGGATCTCATTGTCGTTTTCTTCTAGTCTTGATTTGAGTAATATTTTATTTGCATCTTCCATCTCTTTATCATTTTTAGCTTTGTTCTTTCATTCCATGATAGTTGGTGGATCTCATTTTCTTTTTCTTTTATTCTTGTGTTGAGTAATCTTGTATCTTCATCTTCCATCTCTTTATCATTTTTGGCTTTGATATTGCATTCCATGATAGTTGGTGTATCTCATTGTCCTTTTCTTCTATTATTGTGTTGATTAATCTTTTATCTTCATCTGCCATCTCTTTATCATTTTTAGCTTTGTTCCTTTGTTCCATGACTTCACATATCCTGACCGAGTGAATCTCTTATTCTCTTTTTAATTTCCTGACTTCGTCTTGCACAATGAGGTTCCTTCCAAGAAGATCTTCTATACCCACATCTTCTTCTTTTGAACTTCTTTCTCTACAAATGTCTTCTATTCTTTCTTTTATGTATAGATTGTCATTCATTTGTACTGCTAAGTCTTTTCTTCTTTTCAAGTATTGAGAGAGTTGATCCTTCAGTTTCTTGATTTGTTTCATGGCCACATGTAGATCTAACTTTTCATTCTTACTGGCTTTCTCTAGTTTACACAATTCCATTATCTCAAATCTTAACTATCAAGATGTTAAACTTAAGAAAATAGAACCTTTCTTTGATACCAAATTTTGTAATGGAACCATTAAAACTTCTCTCTTAATCCCACTTTATTAGATTATATAATATTCTTCTATGCATGGAATATAACAAATAAAACAATAACACCATAACACTTTAATATAATATTTGGTAACCCAAAAACCCTCCAAGGAGAAAGTAAGAATAGGGTGGGAATGATACCCATAAAGTTTCATGATTGCAATAATAAAGTTGGCTTTTTAGGGAATTGGTTAAGAGTAAGTAGGACTGCCAAGTCCACCTTGTGAAAGGATTTATACAATATAATGAAGTATTCCCTTGATTAAGAGATTTTACAAGGACTATTGGGTCCACCTAGTTAGAGGATTTGAGACTAATACACCTATTAGAATGACTCAATAGGTTGATCTCTACTTTGCAACTTTGTTTGCTGATGAAGATCCTTTGAATAGTATAATGATCACTTGGTTGTGATAGATGAGTCTCGGGTTTTCCTTTGTACTTCTCGGTAGCCTCCTAATCAATCTTCTTTCCCATTATCCTTATTCTCTTATGATAATGAATAATATATTTCCATGATGATTCAAATGAATGAAGATATCTTCTATATATACCAATCCAAATAGTAACTCTTCATTAGGTTGGCTATAATATAAATTTAATAGTTTAAAAATCAATTACCATGTCGGCTCAATGTTGATACTTGGGTCCAATAGCTTACTCGAGTGGTATACAAACACTCAAGCAACACTATGAACTTGGCTAACTCTTGCATTCGGTTGAATCTAGATGCTTGGTTCACATTGATCACTTGGAAAACATTGTTGGCTTGCTTTGCACTATTCTACCTACTCAATTCTCATTATAAAATTGGAATGCTCAACTAACTCAGTTTACACTAGAGCTCGGTTGACACTGCTAACTTTGTTTATGATGGTTAACACTCATATGCTCGGTAGCTTGGGGTATATTGATGCTTTCTACCTGAGGGATGTTGGGTGTTCATTTTGCACGAGGTCAACAGTAGGAATCCATAGTGTAATTCCTCTCTTGAAAAGCAAATCTTTTTAAGGATCCGCTCCAAGGTTTAGTGTTTGTCTTGCGACGTACCAAAATCCACTCAATAGAAGATAAATGTGAGTGTTCACAAGGACACCTTTGCTGGTTCTAAAACCCTTTTATCTTGGAATTGAAGTAAAATCTATTTGCTGTCTCAAAATATCACACCAAAAGAACAATATTTTTGTATTTTCTATTTTTTCAATGAATGCAACTCTAATAATGTAGCTACTATGAGGTCCTATTCTAACAAAGGGTTAGCAAAGAAAATAACAAAACTAAAAGAAAATAACATGAAATCAAATGACTTGAAATTGAAATTCCTAAATGGGCATAAGCTATAGAACATAACACGCTGCGAGTTAAACCTTCAAAGAAATCGGTAGGAAACCAATGAAAACAGGAGCAGTGCTTCCTAGAATCCACTGATGCAATCATTGGTGAGAATCTTTAACAAATCGAATGATGTTTCACTCTTCATCAAATTGCAAAGCCACGAAAAGTGCGCTCATGCAAGACAAAATGCTATGTAGACACAATCGGGTGATCTCTTCTCAAGCTCGTTACGTCAACAGAATTCATATATCTGTAGCAAACACTAGAACTAAAGATTGCACAACTAGAAACAATGCAATAAACCTTTGGCTCAATCACAATCTCATGAATAAAATACAAAAAACAATGACACATTCAGGAAAGAATAACTACACTCCAAATGCTAGCACTGAAAGCATAACTTTATTGCATAATAACGGCAGCCCTTTTTACATTTTACAATGGGGTATTTATAAGAAATCGTCTCCTCAATTTGTGTTGAGAGTGAGAGATATCTTGATGCAATAAAATGCTTTTAAAACATTTAAACAAACTAAATATATACAAACTGACAATCTAACTAGTGCTTAGAGGGACTCCATCCATAATTTATTCATTAATTGGATGCATGAGCCCTTTACATGTCAAAAATAATGAAAGCATGAGAGAGAAAATAGGAGGAAGCCATCAGTCAAAGTAGAAGTGCATGGAGACACCAAAAATAGAAGCTAGTCGTTCAGTTGATGTGTGTCAGAGATAACTTGCCATCAAAATGTGCTCCCAATGCATGGAAAGTGTTATTTTTGGAACTGGCAGTCAAATGTTGGTGCACCTCTGAATTGTGGAGATGCGGACCTCGACTGGGTCAAAATCTCAAAATTTTACTGTGTCAAAATTGAAATTCTAGCATCTCAATTTTTCTCATCTTTATCCTAAAGATATGTTTGGATGTTTTCCCTTGAATTTCTCTATAATCTCAGTAATCTTAGCAATATAGAGAATATCCAAAGCCTCATACTTATCTTTGACCTTTTGTCTGTAGTTGTCCACCTCAATTCAAGTTTCTGCAAAATCTCTGAGTTTGGTGTTCAACTCTAACAATGCTTCTTTTGTCCTAAAGGCTTGTCTGATGTCTTCATCACTGGATGCTTCTTCTAAATTCTTTCTGAAAATCTCCACAACTACCTCAACTGGTAAAAGCTTCTCTCATTCTTCATCTTCAAAAATATCCAAGCATGCATCAGCGTACAACTTTTCTGCTTCCAAAATTTGCTCTCGGGCTTGGTCCTTGAACCTATGTATCTCATCATGCAATGTTTCCATCACTTTATTTGCTTCTACAATCTTTTCTATCCAATCATCTATCATGTCTAACTCTTCTCTGGTATATACATCAATCAGAATGCAGTACCTTTGTCCTTTTATGGCCTATAGAGTTTGTAAATCCTTGCTCTGAACTCATACCTCATCCATAATACTGAAGTCCTACCTCAAAATTGCCACAATCTTATCAACATTCTCTTGTGTAGCATGTAATAACTTCAGACTTCCTGTAATTATAGTGACACCCCTATCCTCAAGGTTGTCTTGCCAATCCTGAAAAGCTCTCAAGAATGGACTGAGTCATACAACTTCTCCTTCTTTAAGAATGGTAGTCAAAGTCTCCTCAGGGCATTCAAAATCAAGAGGACCAATAACTTCAACTAAATATCCTTTCAAGATCTCAACTTGCCTTCAAAGTGTTTTGATTTCAAACTCATCTTGTTCCATATGGTTAAGAACCTCCTTGACTCCCATAGTCATCATCTGTCAAGAAGTATCTCGTGTAGGCTTTCCTAACATGATATCCTTCACTTCATAGTCCTAAAGGATGACAACTTCTTCATCTGTACCTTTTGGAGGGTGAGCCACCTGTGCAAATAAGTCCTGGTTTTGAGTAGTAGTAATGAATGCAAATGGTGTTGCGTCATGTAATGGAGAGTCAGGCTTGTTAAAAATCTCAGCAATGTCACAAATATCATCCTCTGAAGCAAGGAATTGATGCTTAGCACTTCTCATTATTTCTTTCTGGAACCATCTTGGGATATGTCTTTCTATAACCTTGGATCTGGATGATGAAGGGATGTGTTCAACTACCTCTTTCCCTTTTTTTCTCTTGCTTGAAGTCTCCTTTTGTGAGGGTTCTTCTTCTGTAGTCTCAGTTTCTGTAGATCCCATAGTTTGATCCTCAACTTCCAGGGGAGGCTGTTATATACATTCTACTACCTATGCCTCTTTTGATGGCTCATCAATAACCCTTGGTTCTGGTTCTCCTTGGGATGACAATTCCTTCTGAACATGTTCTTCTAAACTCGAAGGTGGAGGTGTCAATGAAACCTTATCTACCATTATAACTTGAGGTGAAGATGGAGGAGTTGGATGAGGACCTTGTGTCTCAGGTGGCATCTGCGTCCAATCTTGTTGTTGAAATTCACCTATAGGAGTATCTCTAATCTTATCTCCAACCAATTCTGTACCCACTGGCATGAAATCAAAATCTAGAATGGAGAGAATATCATCACCTAGCTCCCTTTACTCATTCACCCATCATTTGTGGCATTCATCCAATGATCTTCAATGGCATCCTCATGGTAGAACTCTTTTCTTGCCAGATTTTCCACTTTACCAACATTGTCAAAGAATGGTCGGGGAGAGTTATATTCTTCCAGAGAATAATTCTCCCATTCCCACTCAAAAGTCAGGATATCCTGCTTTCTCTTTACTTGGTATGCTCCTATTACAAAAGGCCAATCCCAACAAGGCCTTCATTGTTTCTTGATCCTCTCATAAGCTGACTCAATCTGCCAAGAAATTTCCATTAGAACCAACTTGTCACTTGGGTATCTTGGGAGCTTCTTTGGATGGATGGATGCACCACCAACTCGAATGTATGTGAATGTCCAAAACTAAATGAAATATGCATCGAGAGATGTGATCTATACCTTGGCCTCATCAGACAATCTCTTCCCATAATCTCCTTCGATGAATCGAATGATAGCAAAGATGAAGGCATCATCCACAATCTTGTACTCCTTGCTTTGCGGGGAGAGCTTCTTCTTAACTAGTTAAGGATAAACTATATACGGCCATGCATTAGGATCCTTCATACTACCCTTCTTGTACAACCCGGGATAGTCAGTGGCTCTCACTGCAAGTAGATATACCACATAAGAAGTCATATAGAACTTTTTTTTCCTTTACTATCTGCAACTAGTCACACAAGTTCTCACTAAGTGTGGTGGCCCAATCTAGTGGCATCTTTGCATGACTGATGGTCACAATGAAGTTAACCATGAATGGAGCAAGATGACCTGCTGCTAGCAATCCCATAACTCTACTCAGGAGAATGATTTAATATCTAATGTCATCCTTCATGTATCCTCGAGTCATATCTACTTTACTGATTGTCTTCCCCTGAGATGGCTTCTCAATGAAGTATGAGGAATATATGATGTCGATGGCCTCCTCGTAATGATCCTTATGCCACCTCTCAGCTGCTTCATAGGAAAGCTTGATAAACTAATCGACTCTAGGTAGGTGAAAAACTCTCTCAATATTATCAAGTCATAGATCTAAGACCACTTCCCCAGTGACGCTCTTTACCACCCTTTCATCGAGAACAAAATGCTGAGATAGGTTCAAAATCAATTCAGCTAACTGCACGGTCCCAGGATGTGATGCTGCATTTACCAATCCAGAATGGATTAAACTGAATCTCAAAGATGATCTTTCAGTTGGGTTTTTACACACTCTCAAGAACTCTCCCAAGTTTGTGTGTCCAAGTTCTGTGTCTTTGATCTCAGAGTATTCATCATGCAACCGTGACTTTGGGGTTACGCCTTGGAACTTGTACACAACTGGTTTTGTTATTGATCCGGATGTGGATGCCATATGATTATACTACCTGCACATCACAAAAGAGAAAAAGAATGATTAATTATTGGATATAAAAATGTCCTTTTAGAAAACTTATTTAATTTGTTGCTTCTTTTTTTCATTTTTTTGTTGACTTTACTAAAAATTAAATTAAATTAAATTAAATTTTTCAAAAAAAAGGGTTGAGGGAGAGGGGGTTTGAGGCGCATGTGACAACCACGCGCGCACATCCAAAAGGGTGTGGGGTGGCAGCCACACGTGGCCTAGAAAGCGTGCTCAGTGTCGCGCGTGTATGCCTAAAAGGGCATAGCAGCCACCACCGCGGTGCCCTTTTGGGCACGCGCGATGTGGCTTTGTCTTTAGTTTGTTCAATAAGGTTGGATGATTTCACGAAATCTTGAATTTCAATAATTTCATCACTTGAGGTCTTTGTAGTCTTCTTTTCCATCATTTGTGTCAAAACCTTTGCTACTGCTTCTTGGCATACTGAACATTCAAACTCTGAATGACTAACTTTGTGCAACTAGAAAATTCCTGGAAGGAGGAGGATACCAGGGTCAGCTTCCTCTCCTAAACAATTTAGATTAGTCACCATACTTTCTATGAATTGTGTCACGGTCTCACTTTTGGTTACTGACACCTTAGGTTCCTCATTTTGATCTTGAGATGTCTTGTTTGGAACCATGTTCAATACCATCACTTTGTACGAACCTAAGTCCGATTGTAAGAATGCTACCTCATTTGAGGCGTTGTAATCTGTGATCATTGTTTTTAGTTTGGGCTCAACATCTATCTTGATTTGATTGTTCAAACCTTTCCATGGCAACCATAATTGAGTGATATCTGTAGAGAACCATCCTCTGAGACATTTTGTCCATTCTTTGCTCAGGAGTAATCCATATGTTTTCAGGATGTCAACCACATTTATGGCAACAATATCCTGGATCTAAGGATCAATTGTTAGCTGTATTTGCACATCTTTCAATACTCCAATGACTTTTACCTATGTTTTATCCAACTATATTACCACTCGATTAGAGGGTTGAGGATTAACTCCTAGCCTTTGAGCTATTGATAATGGCATCACATTACATGAAGCTCCTGAATCAATAAAAAAATTGTGAAGATTCTTTCCATATATCCTTATGCTCAGCAAAAATGGGGGTACCTCAACTTTGTCCTTGAACATAGTGGGCATTGCTTCTACAACATTTACTTGTTGTGGCACCGTCTTTTGAGGGACATTATTCATATTATGGGAAACCTGTTTATTATCCAGTGTCTTTATGAGTGCTTCTCTTTGTTGTGGACAATTCTGCAACATGTCAAACATGGATATATTGGCTTTCATTTTCTTCAGGTTTTCAATGACATTATATTTTTTAGTAGACCAAGCAGGGTTCTTCAGTATTGTTGGTATGTTGACTTGATTCTGATACAGTTGTCCTCCTTGGGCTGGCCTTACCGGTGGTGGATTGTTATTTGCTCTAGGATTAGGTAGAGTTGGTTGCAAACCAGGAGAAATTCCATCAGTCAAGGGATCCTTTTTGTTTCTAAGATTATATGTATTTCGATTATCATTTGAAAAGGCAAACATCTCATTGTGTTGAAGATCGAGTTCTTGACTGAAGGGAATGAGAATTCTTCATTTTCCTATTGTTCCACTTGTACATTCTGCATTAAATCATAAGATTCTAATAGCATTGCATTGAATTGAATAGGAGGAGGATTATCATTCACTTGTGGGTTTTGATTCACATCCCGATTACCATTATAATGCACACCATCATTGCTAGGCATGTTTTGGCAATCATCATACTGATTAATATCAGCATACTGAATGTTGTTATTATTAGCAGGAATACTTCCATTATTTGGTCGAGTGTTCCGTTGTCATTTTTTTCATTGGAAGCCATTGTTACGATCAGGAGGATTGAAGTTGTTTCCTCCGGCATTGTTTTCTGCATTGTTGTTATTGTTGTTGTTGAAGTTCCTGTTGTAATTTTGACCAAAATTGTTGTTGTAGGGGCCAGCATTATTTCTTTGGAAGTTATTATTTTGTCCTTGTGACAATCTAAGACAAGTCAACTTGTTGTTCATTTGTGACATGGTCTTCTTCATTTGACCAACTTCTAAAAGGAGATTTTTATCTGCTTCCACAGGAACCATTTCTTTCTATTCAAAGAAGGCTATTTTTAGGGGCTCATACCCTGGATATGTTATTGCTTGAGTTTGTGGAGCGGGCACCTGCTGCAATGGAACTGGGTTCATAGGTATGAACTGACTAGGCACAGTGGGTGCGCCCATGGGAACCATTGGCATTGTAGGGACTATTTGCGTAGGAAGCATCATTCCACCTCCATTAGGATTAGCTTGCTTTGTGAACGTGATTGCTTCTGCAAAGACTTTGTCCAATGTGTCAATATTTGTTGCAGGAAGTCTTCTCAAAAAGATCACAGTAAGAGGATCCATAACATTGAAATAAAAATGGATGGCAGCTTCAACCAATATTGTGTATGGTGTTTCCAACTTGCGATAGGCCATATGAAAGCGATGATTGAAGCATGAAACTATTTCAGCTGGGTCCCTTTTTATTGATATGAATTGTTGATGTATCACTGCTAGATTGATGAATGTTTTGAATTGTTCCAAAAAAAAAATTTTGAAAGTGTCCCAATCTCCAATACATCCTGGTGGTAGGTTCACATACCAATTGAAGGCAATTTCCCCTAAAGAGTAGGGAAATAAATGAAGAACCACATCTTCATTAGCAATTTGCTTCTGATGCAAATTTCCTTAAAAACCTTGACATGATCTTCAGCGGTTCTTGTTTCTCTGTAAATAAACCTTGGACAAAATTTCTCGGGATTCTTAGGGAGGTCATGGAGAGAACCTCTCAAGCTATGGGGTGAATCAACTACATTTGTGAAAAAGGCCATCGGAGGATTTTGTGGACCTAAAGGTGGCTGGGATGGTGATGGGAGTGTTGGAATATGTGGAGGTCCACCTGGTGGTTGAATGGGTGGTGGAGTAGAAGAAGATAACAAAATTTTGAATGGAAGTGGTTGAATTCGGGGTATTCCTCCTGAACCTAAAGTTGAACAAATCAGTGAGCTAATACGGGAAATTCAGGAGAAGCAAGAAAAACACACTCTTCCTCTATCCATAGGATATGAAGGAGATTCATCAAGCCCTACATGAGAAAAGTTGCAATGGGTTCCCAAGAAACAGCCGTTCAAGGCTCAAGTAAAAGGAAAGTTAAGGATGAATAAGAATAAAGTTAGAAAACCCAAGGAAAATGCAGTTTGGATACTCTGCTTCAATGGTTCCAGATGAAAATCAGGAGCTGGTGTAGGTATTGAACTAATCAACCCAAAAGGTAGGTCTTTCTATGCTGCTTATCAATTGCAGTTTAGATGTACTAATAATGGTGCAGAATACGAAGCTTTGATTCGAGGACTTCTCTTTGCATTGGAAAAAGGAGTCACTACTCTTATAATTGAAGGGGATTCTCAACTGGTGATATGACAAGTAAAATTCATATACTCATGCAACAACAAAACATTAATCACTTACAGGAAAAGGGTATGGGATATAATGGATGACTTTGAAGCTCTGAACATCAAATCCATTCCAAGAAGAAAGAATGTGGTAGCAAACACCCTTGCTATTTCAGCTAGCGCTTTGCAACTAGTGGAAAGAACAAAGTTGAAAAGATTCTCAGTTGAGTTCCTGCCATTCCCAACAATATTACAAACTTTTAGGTCTTTCAGGATGATCAACATATACTCAAGTTTATTATGTGCAGTCAACATTTTCAAGGACAAGAGATTGATGATACACCTAAAGACAAGCTTGAAGATGATGAGCTTGAGGATGATGATGGAATCCTTAATTTGAAAACCAACAGCATTTTGAAAGGGATGGTTGAACTCAAACGCATCTTCAACTATGACAAATCAGCACTCAATAGAAGGGAAACTGAAGAGAAAGGAATGAAAGAATGTGACTCATACAATTTAGGTACTGATGAAGAACCAAAAATGGTGCAAATAGGAAAAGCATGCAATCAAAAAGAAAGGGATGACATGCTCAAATTTCTCACTAAGTATAAAGATGTTATTGCTTGGAGCTATGAAGAGTTAAAGACTTATGATCCTGAGATTATCACACATGACATCCCATTGAAACCAGATGCTAAACCTTTTCGGCAAAGACAATGATCGGTAAATCCAATAATCGAACCACTGATTATGGAAGAAGTTAAGAAACTACTAGATGCTAAGATCATATTTCCTATCTGTCATTCCACATTGGTGGAAAATTTGGTCCCTATATGGAAGAAGACCAGAGAGATTCGCCTTTGTGTTGACTTTCATAAATTGAATTTAGCATCTTAGAAGGATAACTACCCTCTACCCTCATTAGATGAGGTGTTGCAAATCATTAATGGTTCAAATATGATGTCATTCTTGGATGGTTACTCAGGATATAACCAGGTGATGGTCGATGAAGAAGATAGGCTAAAGACTACTTTCACAACCAAGTGGGGAACGTTTGCCTACAGAAGGATGCCTTTCGGGTTGATTAATGCGGGAGCTACATTTCAACAAGTAATGGATGAAGCTTTCAAAGGATTGATAAATAGGTGTATATCCATCTACATGGATGACTTGACTATCTTTTCAAAAGATCAAAGTACTCATATTGCTGATCTGAGGCAGGTATTCAATAGATGTCATAGGTACAGCATATCGCTCAATCCCAAGAAATGTTCGTTCGGTGTTACTAAAGGGAAGCTCCTGGGACGTGTCATTTCTAAAGTTGGAATTTCCATTGATCCAGATAGAGTTGAGTCTATTTTGAAGTTAGCGCCTCCTCAAAGTCAAAAGGAATTGAAATCTTTCTTTGGAAAGATAAACTTTGTACGCAAATTCATAAGTGGTTTCGTAGAGATAGTCTGCCCCCTCAATGATTTACTCAAAAAGGGGGCTAAAATAGAATGGGTACCAGAGATAAAGAAATCATTCCAAGATATTAAGGTTTCCATTTCCACAGCCCCAGTTTTGGTAAGTCTAGATTACGAGTTACCATTAAAGATCTATTCCCTTGCTTCCGAACATTCTTGCGTAGGGATCTTGATGCAAAAAAGAGAGAAGGAAGATGAGCGACCCATTTCTTTCATGAGTTGTCCTCTAAAGAACGCTGAGTTGAAATATTCAAATCTTGATAAATATTCCTTTGCGTTAATCAAGGCAGTAAAGAAGTTCCATCACTACATACTCAGAAGTAAGGTGTATGCAATTGTACCTGACCCAGCAGTAAAGATGCTTTTGATGCAGAATGAACTTGGTGAAAGAAGAGGAAAGTGGATGGCAATACTTCAAGAATTTGATCTACAGATTCAACCTATGCGATTAGTTAGAGGCCAAGGATTATCCAAAATGATTGCTGACAACTAGGAAGGAAATCAAAAGGAATTCAAATTTGATGATGAAACTAATGAAGATGATCAAAAGAAGATGGTTGTATCACAAGTTGATATCAATCAAGGTGTGGTGACAGATGTGTGGTACCAGGATATTGTCTATTATCTCCTACAAGATCAATGCCCCAAATGGATGAATAGTTCACAATGTAGGGGACTTAAGATGAAATGCAAGTCTTACAAGTTACTTGGTAACTAGTTGTATAAAAGGAACTATGAAGGGATTTATTTGAAATTCTTAGGACATGAAGAAGCTAAGGATGTCCTAGAACATTTTCACGACAAGTATGGTATGGGACATGGTTCAGTAGAAGCAATAGCTCACATGATTTTAAGATCGGGTTATCTTTGGCCGTCAATATTCAAAGATACTTTTGAACATGTGTTTTCCTGTCATATATGCCAAACTAGTGCTAACAAAGAGAGGCACCCAAAAATGCCACTATAACTGGTATATGAGGTGCACCCTTTCACAAAATGGGGACTAGATTTCATTGGTCCAGTAAAACCACCATCATCAACTAGACATGTATTCATCCTTACAGCTACGGTTTACTGCACACGATGGACGGAGGCAGAGACTTTCAGAAATTGCACTGCTAAGGTGGTGACAAACTTTTTGGAAGAACATATTGTTACTAGATTTGGAATGTCATTCGCTCTTGTATGTGACAATGGATCTACATTTGCATCTACATTCTTGACACAATGGACATTTGAAAACAAAGTCATCATCAAATTCTCCTCAAATTACTACCCACAAGGAAATGGGGTAGCGAAGTTTACAAACAAGAATTTAATCACTATGATAAAATGATTACTGAAGGAGAACCCTAGGGATTGGCATACACAATTAAAATATGCCTTGTGGATAGATTAGGTCAGAGTTAAAAAGGCCTTAGGTACTTCTCCCTATTTACTTGTTTACGGGAAAGAACTAGTATTCCCACTCAATCTCAAGATTCCTGTTTTAAAATTCATGAGTGGGTATGCTGATGACACTGACAGAGTACAAATCCAACTGATGAATCTTGTGAAAATGGATGAGAAATGAACAACTACATTAGAGCACATGGCTAAACATCAAGCCGTTGTTAAGAGATGGTTTGACAAGAGGGCCATGATAAAATCCTTTAGGATTTCGGACCTCGTCCTACTTTGGGATAAGGTGAAAGAAAAGCCAGGAAGCCATACCAAGTTTCAACGCTTGTGGACAAGCCCATATCAGATTGCAGAAATTCTTGGAGAAAACACATTTAGGCTAAGTTCCTTACAGGGGGAGTTTCTACCTTTGCCCGTAAATGGGCAGTTTCTAAAACATTATTTTGAAGCCTAAGACCAAAAAATACAAAAAACAAACAAAAAAAAATTAGTTAGGTTTCATTTCCACATGTAGATTAAATTTTCATTTCTGCAAGAGTGTTTATTTTTGTAAGTGTGTTTCTTTTTTCTAAGTTGTGTGTTTGCTTTCAGTCGTGTGTTTTCTTTCAAAGTTATGTCAATCCTAGGGGATAAGGTGTACTCAAGATTTTTTCTCAAGATTTTACTAACCACTCTTTGGTCTTGATTTTAGGACGAGGTATTTCTTCCTCAAAACATTTGGACGATTGGGTGTTTTATACCAACTAAGCAACACACATCTCTTGCGGAATTAGGGGACTTTCAGTTTGGAAATTAGAAGCCTAGATCAACAAGCTCTCAACACTTTGCAAATTTAAAGATTTGATTGTGTTAGGTGTTGTTCAATTTCAAGTCAAAGATGCCAAGAAATGATCCAAATTCTAACTAGTTCAAATAGGAGGAGTCTCCTCGAAAGGTTGCTAAGATCATTGTTCGACGTGAGAGTTTCCTAAAAAGTTCTAAAAGAGGAATGTAAGGGATGTTCATAAGAGTTTGAATCTAAGAAATGACACTGATGTTCTGACTACATAATCTATGCATAGTTAGGATACAAAATTCAAAAAAAAAATTAAAAAATTGCAAAAAATTTTTAAAAAAGTGTCTTGTAGTCAAAAGTATTGTTTCATCAAAAGTAACATTTTAAATGATATGGAGCAATTATGCAAAAGGCTAGAAATTAAAAGAATGTGACATCTGGCCAACAGCCCTCGAACTGATTCTCTTATCTGGTCAAGCAATTGATTGACAAAGAGCCTTCATGGAAATTTCGAATGAATGAGCTAGGAGGGGTGGAAGATTGTTTTGAGTTGATAGAGGACTTTGATTAATGGCATCCTGACACATCAAAGGGAATGAATACACAATGCACACACTGAGTTTGAAGGTTTTTGACTTTAGAAATTTGGATTACAAGGTCATCTGAGATATGCTCGAGGTGTCCAAAGTTCGGTTGGTGTTTGACACACAGGGGAAGGATGTTTACTGATGAAGAAATGCCTTGGTCATTTCTTCCTTTTTTCGGGGCTATTTGTTGTGGTCTCCACAACACACACCTCATTCCTTACTAGGAATGGGGACCCCCTACTTTTTTTTGACTCCCGGACTCATAGTTCGAGAGTAGGGAGAAGAAAACTCGGTTAAATAAGTTAGAATTTTTAAGTCAAAAGGTCAAAAAATCAAAAAGATAAAAGATTGAAATTTTTTTAAAAAATTAAATAATTGAAAAAAATTTAAAAAATTAAAATAAAATTTTTTTTAAAAAAATAAATAAAATTTAAAAAAAATAAAACAAAATTTTCAAAAAAACAACAAATTAAATAAGTTTTCTAAGAGGATGTTTTTCTTTTTCTCTTTTGTGATGTGCAGGTAATATAATCATATGGCATCCACATCCGGATCAATAGCAAAACCAGTTGTGTACAAGTTCGAAGGCGTAACCCCAAAGTCACGGTCGCACGATGAATACTCTGAGATCAAAGACACATGAACTTGGGAGAGTTCTTGAGAGTGTGTAACAACCCAATCAAATGATCATCTTTGAGATCTACTTTAATCCGTTCTGGGTTGGTAAATGCAGCATCACATCCTAGGACCATGCAGTCAGCTGAATTGATTATGACCCTATCTTGGCATTTTGTTCCCGATGAAATGGTGGTAAAGAGCGTCATTGGGGAAGTGGTCTTAGATCTACGACCTGATACTATTGAGAGAGTTTTTCACCTACCTAGAGTCGATCAGTTTATCAGGCTTTCATATGAAGGAGCTGAGAGGTGGCATAAGGATCATTACCAAGAGGCCATCGACATCATATATTCTTCATACTTCATTGAGAAGCCATCTCAGGGGAAGACAATTAGTAAAGTAGATATGACTCGAGGATACATGAAGGATGACATTGGATATTCAATCATTCTCCTGAGCAGAGTTATGGGATTGCCTGCAGTGAGTCATCTTGCTCCATTCATGGTTAACTTCATTGAGACCATCAGACATGCAAAGATGCCACTGGATTGGGCCACCACACTTAGTGAGAACTTGTGTGACCAGTTGTGGATAGTAAAGGACAAAAAGAAGTTCTATATGACTTCTTATGTGGTATATCTACTTGCAGCGAGAGCGACCGACTATCTCGGGTTGTAAAAGAAGGGTAGTATGTAGGATCCTAATGCATGGCCATATATAGTTTATCCTCAGCTAGTTAAGAAGAAGCTCTCACCGCAAAGCAAGGAGTACAGGATTGTGAATGATGCCTTCATCTTTGCCATCATTTGATTCATCGAAGGGGATTATGGGAAGAGATTGTCTAATGAGGCCAAGGCAAAGATCACAGCTCTTGGTGCATATTTCATTCAGTTCCGGACATTCACATAGATTTGGGTTGGTGGTGCATCCATCCATCCAAAGAAGCTCCCAAGATACCCAAGTGACAAGTTGGCTCTAATGGAAATTTCTCGACAGATTGAGTCAGCTTATGAGAGGATAAAGAAACAACGAAGGCCTTGTTGGGATTGGCCTTTTGTAATAGGAGCATACTAGGTAAAGAGAAAGCAGGATATCCTGACTTTCGAGTGGGAATGGGAGAATTATCCTCTCGAAGAATATAACTCTCCCCGACCATTCTTTGACAATGTTGGTAAAGTGGAAAATCTGGCAGGAAAAAAGTTCTACCATGAGGATGACATTGAAGATCATTGGATGAATGCCACAAATGACTATGATGTTTGTATCAGGGACTATTGTAGAATGACTTTGTATTTAGCAGAGAAGGCTCTCCATTTGACCATCCTGGATGAGATAAGGCTACAGGATTCGCAGAAGCTACTGGATCCCTTATTCAATACAAATAAAGTTGGCGAAAGGCCCATCCTAAATGCAAAAATTGATAGAGAGGAAGGAGATGATATTAATCATCGAGCGAGACATGTCATTAGAATGAAAAAGAGTTGGATCAAGAAACCCTTTCCACTTGATCCAATTCTGGATACAGTGATATTCCATGCACATGCTCACCCAGAAAAGGGTAAAGGGGAGGAAAGTCATAGTTCCTATCTTTGTGCTCCAGTCTCCTATCAGGCCAGAAACAATCTACCAGCTTGATCGTCCAGTGGGATACTAGCATCCTTCAGAGAAGAAGAAAGAAAAGAGGAAGAGAGCCTCTCCTCAGAGGATCCAGACAAAGCATGTTGAAGAACAGACCCCTTCGCAACAACACGAATCTACTCCCCAGGACCCTCGAGACCCTAGAATTTCTCATATCCAGGTTGATTTTCCATTGCCTCCTATTTTTTCAAGCCAACATGAAGGAGAGATTCCAAAGAAGTCCATTCATCTAATGCATGAAGAGCCCGCTTCTCCTATGGTTCCACAGAAGCAAAAGAGGGTCAAGGTTAGAATGAACAAGAGGCAAAGACTTCGTAAAAGATTGGTGCCTAATCCATTTGTTCCTGAAACCATTCCCAAGGAAGAATCAGATGAGGATGAAAAATAGTCAGATGAGGAGGAAGAGCAAGTGCCTCTACAAAGGAAAACTCGACTGGCCAAAGCCACAGAATTGGAAAGAAAGAAGAATGTCACAAATACCCCACCACCCACCCAAGTTGAAATGGTAGAACTCTATTCTTCGAAAGATGAAGTACAATGATGGGTGAATGAGAAAAGGGAGCTAGGTGATGATATTCTCTTCATTCCAGATTTTGATTTCATGCCAGTGGGTACAGAATTGGTTGGAGATAAGATTAGAGATACTCCTACAGGTGAATTTCAAGAGTAAGATTGGACGCAGATGCCACCTGAGACACAAGGTCCTCATCCAACTCCTCTATCTTCACCTAAGGTTATGATGATAGATAAGGTTTCATTGACACCTCCACCTCCGAGTTCAGAAGAACATGTTTAGAAGGAATTGTCATTCGAAGGAGAACCAGAACCAAGGGTTATTGATGAGCCATCAAAAGAGGCACAGTTAGTAGAATGTACACAACAACCTCCCCTGGAAGTTGAGGATCAAACTACGGGATCTAAAAAAATTGAGACTAAAGAAGAAGAACCCTCACAACAAGAGACTCCAAGCAAGAGTGACAAAGGGAAAGAGGTAGTTGAACACATCCCTTCATCATCCAGAGCCAAGGTTACAGAAAGAAATATCCTGAGATGGTTCCAAAAAGAAATAATAAGAAGTGCTAAGCATCAATTCCTTGCTTCAGAGGATGATATTTGTGACATTACTAAGATTTTGAACAAGCCTGACTCTCCATTACATGATGCAACACCATTTGCATTCATTACTACTACTCAGAACCAGGACTTATTTACACAGGTGGCTCACCCTCCAAAAGGTACAGATGAAGAAGTTGTCAGCCTTCAGGACTATGAAGTGAAGGATATCATGTTAGGAAAGCCTACACTGGATACTTCTTAATAGATGATGACTATGGGAGTCAAGGTGGTTCTTAACCATATAGAATAGGATGAGATTGAAATCAAAACACTTCGAAGGCAAGTTGAGATCTTGAAAGGATATTTACTTGAAGTTATTAGTACTCTTGATTCTGAATGCCTTGAGTAGACTTTGACTACCATTCTTAAAGAAGGAGAAGGTGTACAAATCAGTCCATTTTTGAGAGCTTGTCAGGATTGGCGAGACAACCTTGAGGATAGGGGTGTCACTATAATTACAGGAAGTCTGAAGTTATTACATGCTACACAAGAGAATTTTGATAAGATCATGGCAATTTTGTGGTAGGACTTCAGTATTCTGGATGAGGTACGAGTTTGGAGCAAGGATTTACAAACTCTACAGGCCATAAAAGGACAAAGATACTGCATTCTGATTGTTGTATATACCGAAGAAGAGTTAGACATGATAGATGATTGGATAGAAAATATTGCAGAAGGAAATAAAGTGATGGAAACATTGATTGATGAGAATGTATAGGCTCAAGGACCAAGCCCGAGAGAAAATTTTGGAAGTAGAAAAGTTGTACAATGATGCATGCTTGGATATTTTTGAAGATGAAGAATGAGAGAAGCTTTTACTAGTTGAGGTAGTTGTGGAGAATTTCAGAAAGACTTTAGAGGAAGCATGCAGTGATGAAGACATCAGACAAGCCTTCAGGACAGAAGAAGCATTGTTAGTGTTGGACACAAAACTTGAAGATTTTGCAGAAACTCGAATTGAGGTGGACAACTATAGATAGAAGGTCAAAGATAACTATGAGGCTTTGGATCTTCCTGATGCTACTAAGGTTATTGAGATTATAGAGAAATTCAAGGGCAAACATCCAAACATATTTGATAAAGATGAGCAAAACCTAGATGCCAGAATTTCAATTTTGACACTTAGTAAAATTTTGAGATTTTGACCCAATCGAGATCCACAACTCCACAAGTCTCCAGCTCTATAGGTCTGTAGCTTCGCAGGTTTGTAGGTCCGCAGCTTCCCAATTCAAAGGTGCACTGACAGTTGACTGCCAGTTCCAAAAATAGCACTTTCCATGCATTGGGAGCACATTTTGATGGAAAGTTAACTCCGACACACATCAAGTAAAGGGCTAGCTTCTATTTTTGGTGTCTCCATGCACTTCTACTTTGACTGACGGCTTCCTCCTATTTTCTCTCTCATGCTTTCATTATTTTTGACATGTAAAGGGCTCATGCATCCAATTAGTGAATAAAATATGGATAAAGTCCCTCTAAGCACCAGTTAGATTGTTAGTTTGTTTATATTTAGTTTGTTTAAATGTTTTAAAAGTATTTTATTGCATCAAGATCTCTCTCACTCTCAACACAAATTGAGGACACGATTTCTTATAAATAACCCATTGTAAAATGTAAAAAGAGCCGCCGTTATTATGCAATAAAGTTATGCTTTTGGTGCTAGCATATGGAGTGTAGTTATTCTTGCCTGAATGTGTCATTGTTTTGTGAATTTTATTCATGAGATTGTTATTGAGCCAAAGGTTTATTGCATTGTTTTTGGTTGTGCGATCTTTAGTTCTGGTGTTTGCTACAGATATATGAATTACATAGACATAACAAGCTTGAGAAGAGATCACCTGATTGTGTCTACATAGCCTTTTGTCTTGCATGAGTGCACTTTCCATGGCCTTTTGATATGATAAAGAGTGAAACATCATTCGATTTGTTAAAGATTCTCACTGATGATTGCATCAGTGGATTCTAGGAAGCGTTGCTCCTATTTTCATTGGTTTCCTACCGATTTCTTCGAAGGTTTAACTCGCAGCGTGTTGTGTTCTATAGCTTATGCCCATTTAGGAATTTCAATTTCAAGTCATTTGATTTCATGTTATTTGCTTTCAGTTCCATTATTTTCTTTGCTAACCCCCTGTTAGAATAGGACCTCATAGCAACTTCATTATTAGAGTTGCATTCATTGAAAAAATAGAAAATACAAAAATATTGTTCTTTTGGTGTGATATTTTGAGATAGCAAATAGATTTTACTTCAACTCCAAGATAAAAGGGTTTTAGAACAAGCAAAGGCCTCCTTGTGAACACTCACATTTATCTTCTACTGAGGAGATTTTGGTACGTCGCAAGACAAACACTGAACCTTGGAGCGGATCCTTAAAAAGATTTGCTTTTCTAGAGAGGAATTACACTATGGATTCCTGCTATTGACCTCATGCAAAACGAACGCCCAACATAAGTGGTGCTAGAGGGAGGGCCAAAACAAAGAACCTACTATTGGAAACAAGAAAGATTTGATAAAGTTTCAAAAATTTTGCACCCTTGCAATAATCTACACTTGACACAAGTTTAGAAATTTTTTTGAGTTTTTTAGAAATTTAGGTGTGCGGGTCTGCAACTCCACAAATCCGTAGGTCCACAGGTCCATGGCTCTACAGGTCCGCAATTCAGAGGTGCATCAAAAGTTGACTGCTAGTTCCAAAAATAGCACTTTCCATGCATTGGGAGCACATTTTGATGGCAAGTTAACTCTGACATACATCAACTGAAGGGTCAACTTCTATTTTTGGTGTCTCCATGTACTTCTACTTCAATTGATGGCTTCCTCCTACTTTATCTCTCATGCTTTCATTATTTTTGACATGTAAAGGGTTCATGCATCCAATTAATGAATAAAATATGGATGGAGTCTCTCTAAGCACTAGTTAGATTGTCAGTTTTTATATATTTAGTTTGTTTAAATGTTTTAAAAGCATTTTATTGCATCAAGATATCTCTCACTCTCAACACAAATTGAGGAGATGATTTCTTATAAATACCCCATTATAAAATGTAAAAAGGGTCGTCGTTATTATGCAATAAAGTTATTCTTTTGGTGCTAGCATTTGGAGTGTAGTTATTCTTGCCTGAATGTGTCATTGTTTTGTGAATTTTATTCATGAGATTGTGATTGAGCCAAAGGTTTATTGCGTTGTTTCTAGTTGTGTGATCTTTAGTTCTGGTATTTGCTACAGATATATGAATTCCGTTGACGTAATGATCTTGAGAAGAGATCACCCGATTGTGTCTACATAGCTCTTTGTCTCGCATGAGCGCACTTTCCATGGCCTTGTGATTTGATGAAGAGTGAAACATCATTCGATTTGTTAAAGATTCTCACCGACGATTGCATTAGTGGATTCTAGGAAGCGCTGCTCCTATTTTCATTGGTTTCCTATCGATTTCTTCAAAGGTTTAACTCGCAGCATGTTGTGTTCTGTAGCTTATGTCCATTTAGGAATTTTAATTTCAAGTTATTTGATTTCATGTTATTTTCTTTCAATTTTTTTATTTTCTTTTCTAACCCCTGTTAGAATAGGACCTCATAGTAGTTGCATTGATAGAATTGCATTCATTGAAAAAAATAGAAAATACAAAAATATTATTCTTTTGGTGTGATATTTTGAGACAACAAACAGATTTTACTTTGATTCCAAGACAAAAGAGTTTTTTAGAACCAGCAAAGGCCTCCTCATGAACATTCACATTTATCTTCTATTGAGCGGATTTTGGTACGTCACAAGATAAACACTGAACCTTGGAGTAGATCCTTAAAAAGATTTTCTTTTCAAGAGAGGAATTACGCTATGGATTTCTTCTGTTGACCTCGTGCAAAATGAATGCCCAACAAGGGAAAGCTTTTTTGAAATACTAACTGAATTCCTATTATGACTAACTATTTTGGTACTAATTGATAATATGTCTTTCCATAGGGCCAATATGCTCATCTTGTACATATTTTTTAATTGCAATAACAACTCCTACTAGCTTTTAGGATTTTTGTAAGGCCTAGTCATCTAGCAAGGATCAAAATACTATACATATCTACTAGTCTCCTAATAGGATCAATATCATTCTGTTGAAAATAGATTGATACAAGTATGAGCATGTGTTTCAATCATTATTTTTTCACTGATGTCAAACCTGCTACTTGTTGGTAAGACAATTGCTTAGATGATTTGAGTACTATCATTTGTTTGATTGATGATGAGATTTTGATTAAATGACATAACAAGAGAACCTAGAGGAAAGTTTGAGTTATGATACGTAAAAATAAGGTTTAAAGATCAGTTGAGATAATGTTAACATAGTGGATTAATTATTTACTTAAGGTTGCAAAGGATGGATACATTGATTAAGTTTAGAAGAACAAGTAAAATGAATTGAATCTATTAAGCTTAATAATCTGCATAGTAGGTGCTATGAAATGTTAGTGTAAGCCAAGTAAAAAATTAGTTGGAGCTGAAAAAAGTCAAATTTTAGTGTATGTTGTGTGATACAATGTAAGCTGAGTAAATTTTAGTTGATGCCAAGCACGAGTAAACTTTAGTTCATGCCGAGTAATTTGATAGTGGATATTGGGAGACACAGTACGTGTTGAACATCAAAAGCAAGTTAATGCCAAGTGACAATATTATGAGAAAGATCATGAATTTGATGAATTTGAGCCAACAATTTTTTTTCTTGGATTGTGTTAACCATGTGGAAGATAAGTTTGATGAGTTAGTGGCACAGAATTCATGGTAAAACATTTTGAGGTGAATTCAAAGAGGATTGAAGAAGAAGCTTCTAGAAGGGAATAAAATGAAAAGATGGGTAGATTAATTTAATCCTACCTAACCCAAAAATGGATGATAGAGGTTGAATGGGAAAAGATCTTAATTTTCTATTTATAGAGATGGTTGGTCAGAAGAAAAGGTTCTCATGTGCAAGAACCTAAGGAAGACAAGGAGTCCAGGGTATTGCATCATTTAGAGACCAACCAAAAGAGATTTCTATTGGCAAGCAAAGCAAGAAGGCTTAATGGTATGGATGCTTGAAGGGTGAAAAATCTATCAGATCTCAAGTGTGTGAAAGCCAAGCAAAATGGAGGACTAAAACAAAGATCTATAATCTGCAACTAAGTTGTAATTTTTTATCAGATGAAGCCTTACTATTGCATTCTAATCATTGTACTAGTCTAGCATAAATCCTTTAGATTATGGTTGACTTAATAGGCATTCATAAATCCTTTAAAAAGGTGACATTCCAAGTGAATGATCTAAAGTCCTCTAACAAGGCTCACTCCTAACAGGATGATAAAAATGCTCTAACCAGGTCACATTTAAAAGTGCCTATTGTAACCTTTAACAAGGTTGGCCATTCACAAGGCATCACTTCAAAAGAGTGAGAATGATTAGCATCTTACTGGTGGTTTTTCTAAAATTGTCTTTCCATGCAAAATCATTGTGTCAAATGTGTTATTGAATCTATTGTGTTTCATGCTTACATTTTTGCAAAGTTAATTTGATAGTAACCTACAAGTTTAAGCAATTGTATGATCTAATGGATGCATGCATGATGAATATGTTTTATGGATATGGGTTCACTAAGTTGTGAAAAGATTTATTTGTACATCTAGACCTTGGATAACTGATCCACCCCTCCTCTCAATTATTCTAAAGAGTTCCAACAATTGGTATCAAAACCATCTTCTTAAGAGGACTAGTTTGAAAGTACTAGAAGAAAAATATCAAGATGTCAAAAAGAGAGGTACCAAAGCTGAATAGAGATAAATTTCCTAGATGGAAATGTTTGATGAAGCTACACCTAGGAGGTCTTGGAGATCATGCACAATCTACCATCATCACTGAGCATGTTGATCCTGCTGGAGCCCTTACTACTGAAGATCTAAAAAAGAAGAAAGAACACAACCAAGCAATGTTGGAGATTGCTTCTGCCCTAAGTTATGTCAACTTTGATGACATAAAGGGTTGTGACAGTGCAAAGAAAATTTGGAATTATCTTCACACCATTTATGGAGGAGACACAAATGTTCTAAGAGCCAAATTTGAAAGTCTTAGAGGTAAGTTTGATGATATGAGAATGCAAGAAGGTGAGAATGTTGCTCAATATTGCTCTAGAATAAAAGATGTCATTAATTCTATAAGAGGATCTACTGGTAAGATAGATGATGAGACTATACTAAGAAAACTTTTGAGAATGCTACTACCCATCTATGCTATTAGAGTTTATGCAATACAAGAACTGAGATGTATACCAGGTTCTAATCTAACTCTTGAAGGTTTGGTAGGTAGGCTCACTTATTTTGAGCTATTTAATTTTGATAATTTCAAATTTGACAATATTGAATATGCTTTCAAAGCTAAACTATCATTGAAGGTACCTAATGAGATGAAGAAGAAAAGGTAAAATATGTTTCCAGTGACAATGATACAGATGAGGAGAATGTAGAACAACTTGAAGCGCTACTACCAAGGAGATTTCATAGGGGTAAAGTAATATTCAAAGGTAAGCTACCTATCATGTGTTTCAATTGCAATGACGTTGGTCATATTGTTGCTAGATGTCTAGAGAACAAGAACTATAAAGGTGGAGACAAGTACAAAAGTAGAAGAGATGAGGACAGGAAAGATTACAAAGAAAAAGGCAAGAAGTCTTACTACATTGCTGAAGAGGAAACCAAAGATGGATCAGATAATCATGATGATGAAGTGGTGTATGTTGTAATGAAGGAGAATTCTAATAAAGATAAGGCAACTGCACTAGTGTCTTGTGTAAACAAGAATGACAAATGAATCATTGACAGTGGGTGTTCACATCACATAACTAGAGATAAAAGTAAGTTCATTTCCTTGAATTCTTAGGATGGAAATAGTGTAAGGTTTGGTGATGATGCACCCTATCTAATAAAAGGAAAAGGTTCTATCAAACTCACACAAAACATTTTATGTGACAATGCTTATCATGTTAAAGGACTTAACTATAATTTGTTGAGTGTGTCACAACTAAATAGTTTAGGTTGTAAGGTTGAGTTTGAGAAAAAGATTGCTAAGATATATGATACATGTGGAAAACTAATGGGAATAAGTGATCAAACTAGACATAATTTATTCTATCTTGATATGGATGATGTTACTTGTCTAGTTGTAGAATTTGATAATGTGTGGTCATGGCACAAGAGGTTATGTCATGTCAATTTTGATAATTTGGTTAGTATCAATAACATGAGAAGAGTAAGAGGTTTGTCTAAGTTGAAGAAACCTGACAATATAATTCACAAATAATGGTAGTTAGGCAAGATGACAAAGTCAAGTTTTAAGAGTACGACTCATACCTCTAAAGGAATTTTGGAGATTGTTCATATTGACGTAAGTGGACCACTTTATGGGCAAAGCTACAAAAGTGATAAGTACATTATGCTATTTGTTGATGACTATTCTAGGATAATGACAATTATGTTTCTGAAATAGAAATCTGATGTTTTTCAAATGTTTAAGTAGTACTTTGCAAGAGTTGAGAAGGAAACAAGTAAAGGTCTAAAATGTTTAAGATCTGATAGAGGAGGAGAATTTACATTAAATGAGTTTAAGATGTAATCAAAAGATAGACATCTACCCCTAGAACTCCTCCACAAAATGGAATTGCTAAAAGCAGGAATATATCTATAATGGATTGTGCTAGGACACTCATTATGGAGAAGAATTTTTCTTTGGAATACTAGAGAGAAGCTAAAAGTACAACTGTCTATACCTTGAACCATGTGCAAGTCAAGAATGGTACACATTTAATGCCTTTTGAACTATCATATGTATACACACCCAATGTAAAATATTTTAAGGTATTTGGAAAAAAGTGTTATATTCTCAAAGATTTCAGGAATGGTAAGCTTGATGCAAAAAGTGAAGAAGGTATATTCCTTGGTTATTCCACAAGAAGTAAAGCTTATAAGTATTTAAATACTAACATTAACAAGGTTGTGGAAAGTGCAAATGTGAAATTTGATGAATATACAAAAGTACATGAGGCTGAGCCTATGAAGGAACCAATGGAATACGAATCATTGGTATACATTTATGAGGGTATGCCTGATGATGAAGAATTTGTCAAGTTTCTTTTCCTCTATCCTGTCAACTGAACCAATCATTGTCAGACCTTGTAGACCAAGTCATGAACCTCGGATCCAAGTATCAAACTTAAAATCACAAAATAAAACCTTGGCAACAAAGTTTCCTTCACCTTCACTTTGCTCTACATATCTTTGCATTCCTCTCTTTGTGCTACTCACAAACATTCACTTTCCTCCATACATGATAAAGGAAAATGTTCTTCCTTTATACTAAATCCATACAACAATTCCCTGAGTCAGCTATCAAACCTTCTCAATTAATTATTATAGGACCTCATTAAGAACACATTACACTTAGCAACAACATTAATCTTCCACCTTGTAACTTGAATAAATTTCCATACATATGACATTATGAAGAGCAAGCTTAGCTACATCATCTCTAGAAAGTCTTCTTCACATGTTTAATTTCATCTTTACTGAATAACAACTCTACTAAGAGATATAATAAGTTTCTAGACTTCACTAAATAGTCTTCACTGAAACTTGCATAACTTCTTCTCGACTTAATATCTTATGCTTCTGAGGTTAGTTGCATATACTAGAAACTTAGTAGTATCTCCCTTTAACCTAATTGCATAAAAATTCTCAACTATCTATCTATACCAACTTGATCTTCTCA
Organism: Cupressus sempervirens; assembly: GCA_028749045.1. Classification (NCBI taxonomy): domain Eukaryota; kingdom Viridiplantae; phylum Streptophyta; class Pinopsida; order Cupressales; family Cupressaceae; genus Cupressus; species Cupressus sempervirens. Next base: position 299,310,481 of record CM053786.1, on the reverse strand, counting down.
TTGTTCTTCTGTCAGATACCATAGAAAACTGCTATGTTGACATAAATGAAAAACATAGTCATGAATGTAACATATCATGATAATGATCTAATCATGTTTCTAAAATACTCCCCCATAGGAATATCATCATCATTCATGCTTCCAAAAATCTACCCCTTTGGCATTGATGGCAACATAGATGAAAAAACATCTATTTCCAAGAATACCAATTGTAAAAGATTGTTAAACTTTCTTTTCAAATCCTCTTCATAAATCATTCTTCCATGTTGTACTTCTCCCCCATTGACATCAATGTCAAAGGTTTCAGCAACCATCATTCTCTGTAACAACTATCTCTGACCTGCTCAAGTGTCCAAAGACACTGTTAAAAAATAACATCCAAAAAGAATCCTAGATGACTCTGCCCATCACAGGTACTCCCCCATATAGGAAGTATCAACATTTAGTCCAGACAAAAAATTGTGCTCTATTACACTAGACTGATGCACTCTTGCATCATCTACTCTGATGTAGGAAGGGGCATAACCCCTAGCATACCTCACAAATGCTCAAAATTCTCTTTTGGAAGAGGCTTGATGAAAATATTTGCAGTCTTCTCTTTGATGCTTACATACTCCAATCTAATTTCCTTTTGTATTTCCTTTTCTACAACTTTTTCTCTCAATGTGTGATACTTGATATAACTTCTATTATCTAATACTACCCTTCTTCACATGAATATCTTATTCTTGTACCTTTATTCAATTGGTTGTACTTGCTAGATCTATGATTGATAACTATTTCACCATACATATTAACATTAGAGAGAAAAATTTGAAATTGAACAATGAATTTTATGATGCATCAAATTTAAGTTTTACATCTAATAAGATGAAAATCCTTTAACTAAAATTAGCCCTTTTTCAATCTCAAAACATATGAATATCCAACTTAAACTCACTTGGTATTTTTTCATACAATATTAAGCCTATGGTGATCTATGGTTATCTGGAGCCATTTGTAAATTAATTCATTTATAATCCAAAACAAATTGAGAGGTCCCTAGTTAGCCAAACCATTTGTATATAAGGTTCATGGTCAACTAAAACCACTCACATGTGAAGATTTGAGACATGCAGCCTAATCCTAACATAAGCAAGATAATTAGGGTGTTTTTTAGTGGTGAATATTTGTAGTTTTGTGAATTTTAGAAAAAAATTCTAGTAATTTGGCTAATAATTTAAGATATAATGCAAACTAAACTGCCACATTTTTATTAAATTTAGTTCTAAAATATTTAAAATTGCTCAATAATTTATTTTATTAAAAAATTTAAACTCAAAGATTCATCACAATATTTGATACATGATTAGATTTGATTCACCTAAATATTATATATTATCGAAGAAATTAAAATTAATTCACCAATAATTATCATAGTTATTAGTTACTTTTGGGATATATTACCAATATTTAGTTTTCACTGTTGATTTAAAATATATTGTAATTATCCTCATAATTTCCATGAGATAAAACATGTTCAATTTTGATTTGTAATATTCCATGATGATTAGCAAACTTCCTATTATTGAGATTCACCAATATTTTCTACTCAAGAATTATGATTCCAAAATAATCACCAATGTAAATAATATTTAAAATTAAAAATTAAGACATTTGTCAATAAAAATAATCTAGTTTTTCAAAATAATGAAAGATTAACCAATAATTTATATCTTTTCCTAGAAGGGGGTTTCTTAAAGTTTACCCTAAAGACAACAGAGATTTGAAAAAGTGACTAATATGATGAATATGAAATGCAATGAGTATTGGAGTGGTGGGAACTAGGATGAATTGATATGTCTTTGTATCATGTCTAAAAATTCTCTTCATAAAGTATATAATAATTTCTCTCATTGGATAAAACTATAAATTTTCCTTATTTTAAAGATTTCCCTCATCGCATAAAACTATACAGATATTTCATATTTCTCCCTAAGATTTATATTGATAAATTACGAGTTGTGTTTGGTGAGTCTAACTATTGAAAACATCCATATATGAGTGTACATATGAGAATGGTATAACATGGTATGAGTTGTTCTTTGTAAATGTGACTATTAGGCCCCTTATTTGGTGGCTTTGATTATGTGTTTTCGGCAAGAAATATGAAAACCTTTCCATTATCTCTAGGTGTTGATGTGGGGTTTTGTTGATTATGTCACTTTGAGGGTTATAACATACAAGATAGACATTAATAATTTTCTAACAAAGAAAATGTTCTTTCCTCTCAATAGTTACAATGAACCAATGAGCTAACATACCTCACGAAGAGTACAACTCATAATGAAAGTCCTTTATAAATTCCTTTGTGGTTAACCTACATAAAAAATAAACAAGAGTTTTCATACAAATAATAAACATTGCAACATTTAGATCAAATTTATTAATTTTCTTTTCTACAATACTTTGGTGTGACATGAGTGTAATATGTTACAAACCTCAGGATGCCTCGATGAAGGTAAAAATTATGCTAGGTAGTGACACCATTCCTTCTCCACTAGGAAAGATCGTTGTAGAGACATAGATCATAAGGACACATAAAAAGAAAAAAAATATATTCACTCATGAATACCAAATCAATAAATGAATTGATGTATTGATATCTTAAATTAAAATGAAGATAGCCTTGTAGGCAAGAAACTAGAATTACCTAGTTCACATGAAGATATCCTTGTAGGCAAAGTCTTAATGAAAGCAATAGGTGTATACCAAGTGATGATTAACCAAGGTAAAATATTGATGAAAGGTGCTCCCCTTAATACCATAAACACATAACAAAAACAAAGAAACAACAACAAATGCGAGAACAAATTATGGACTTTTTATTTGTGCTGCAAACTGTAGAATTACAGAATTCACAAGTACAATATGCTAAGCCACATGGATGCCTTCATTATAGTAATCTGCAAGACTAAGCTGCGAACTATCACCTAGAGTTGTTCTAGACAATGTTCGGGCCTTTCTTAAATAGGCAATTTATGCCGCTCAGGAAGGTTTTAGACATTGAAACTTAATACCTAGGGCTAACAGACCCTAACAATACATATAGAGTCGGCCAAATACATCTTTGACAATTATTTTAGATATTTTACGTAGCCCAACTTCAGAAGGCCATAAATCTTGAATCATTTTTCTGATTGGCTATTATAACCACTTTTTAGAAACACCATCTTATGATCTATAGGCTCAATACTATGCTAGCAACTTTCCATTGAGTTTTCAGACCTCATCTGAGCACTCTAAGGCCTCCAACGGTGAGCCTAAAGATTTTTCAGCAAATTTTTCCACCGAAAATCCTCAATAACTTCTCTGATACTTATGTTTGAGCAATGCAATTTTTATAGTAGGCTTACAACTCTAAAATGAACCTTCCTATAGAAAATGAGAACATTTCGAGTTCATATGGCAAACTTACTAAAAATAGCAAGTTCCCATAAATAGTAACCACCATGTCTACTAGTCCTTATTAAAATAGAAAAGACTGAAAATAAAATATTTTTGGGTGATGCAAGATTGCTCTTACACCCAGGATGCTCTTGCATCAAATACCTATATTACACCAACATAAAAAAAAATCCCACAAGAAATTAGAATTTTCATATATGTCCACCACATGATATGTTACATATGTTTGATTTTATTTTGATATATAGAAAAAAGTGCACCAAAAAGATGAAATATTATCTTTATGAATTTAACATTACTTAGAATCATGAACCAAAAGCCTATATAAAATTAGATATCTCTTTAAAAGAGTCATTTTAATTGTTCAATCAATAACTAACTGTATGATAAAGGTTTAGATGCAAAATCGAGTAAGATTATATTTAGAATAGTGACAAATACAATTCGTCAACACTTCACCTCTAGAGGGAATGCCATTGAAGTGAATAGAAGGTGGGTTATCACTGGGATAAGAAATAAATAAAGAGGCTTGCATTTTTTGTTTCCTAAATTTGAAGGTAGTTATTTTGAGGATGCTTGATTCATTCCCTGGGTTCCTTGGATCTACATCTTTGAGTGTACAAGAGTGAAGAAATGGTCAAGTATGACCATACCTTTGAATGTTGTTCAAAAGGAAAAGAAAGTGAAGAATAAGAGTAATGTCAAATGGAATCCTCCAATTGGTGAATTTATGAAAAGAAACTCTAATGCCCATCCTCAAAGGGAAACCTAGGAAAATTGAAGGTTGGATGTTTAATTAGAGATGTCAAGGGAAATGCATTGGCTTTTACATGCCTAGTAAATTACCAAACAAAACCAACAACTTTATAGAGGCAAATGCTCTATTACAAGGTGTGAAAATGGAACTACAATTGAAGGTGAAGAAATTCCATGCAATTTATGATTTTACCATCAATCTCAAAGAGAATATGCATTTGGAAAGATTGTATTTTATCACAACTATGGAAATTTCTCCATAGATTTGATCAATTCAAGGTTAGTCATTATTTAATAGGCAAACAAAATGGAAGATTGGTTGGCTAATTATGCAATGATAATGAAAGAAGACAAAATCAAGTTTAATGCAAATTAGTTATTTCAAGCTATCCAAAGTAGCTTATTAAGAAAAAATTGGCTCATATATTTGTGAAGTATACATAACCAAAGGGGACTTAGACTATCTCTAGGGAAAGTAAAGAATATTAGGTTAATAATATAATAACTTAAGTAAAAAAAAGTACACTAGTTGGTATTAGATCATGATCAACCAGATGAAATTTAGGTAGAAGTGGTAACAATGATCACCATGATTTTGGATGCATTATAAATTAAGAAAAATTAATATTGCATGATGGGACACTCATGTGGGTTGTGGGTTTAGTATCCTCTTCCTGAAGGAAGCTTGAGAGAGAATATGACATTTCTTTTAGATAAATCATAATATAATTACAGTAAGGGCTACATATTTAGTAATTAAGATAGTGTATATGACTGTAAGATATTATATAAGGTGAATTCTCAAGTGGATCATGATGTAGTGCAAATTTATATGTACCCCAAAATGAGTTGATCGAGAAACTAGCAAACAAACACACAGCAAAAAATGAACAAGAGGAACAAGATTTAGATCAAAAGAGACAATATTTCATATATTAGATCAAGGATTTTACATCTAATGTGCCTAGTTGTATAAAGAAGAATATATCTTTCAAAGAACAGATCTCCAAACTCAAATATGAACTTATATCTTCAAGCTACTCCACACTAAGACTTCACACTCCAAAATTATCTACATCTCCATGCTTGAACAATTATCCCTCATCGAATAATAATGCCTAAGACTCTACCCAAGACATTAAATACTTGCACATCCACAAGTCAGCCTCTTACAAATTACCAACTAATAAACCCTTACATTAAATGCATAACCAAGCCACAAGTCAGCTCTTAATAAATATTAAATACCCATCATGAAATTAAATATGCACAAGGTCAACCCAAACTAGAACCAAACATAGAAAACTTGGCAAAAGAAAAAACAAAAAAGCTAACACTTGGCACCAATAGGCTCACTCGGTGCATGATCACTTGGCACATGAAGAATCACTCAACCAATACTAGATAACTCAGTACACACTAAAGAACTCAGCACACACAACAACTGACCAACTCGGTACTTGAAAGATCACTCAACTGATACTAGCTATATAAATGGGATAACATGCTAACCAGTATGTTAACACAACTTTGAAAAAATTCAACTCATCTAATACTGGCACTCAAAAATTGTTGTAACTTAGCAGCAACCAACAAAATCAGCAAGATAATGTGATGGCCAAGATGCTCTTGCATTAGACTACTAGGGTAAATAGAAAAGACCATAGATGATCTTGCATCAGATCAGTTGCATTAATACCTATATTTATTGTCTACGAGAGGATTATTCATACTCTGTAGTTGTCTTGGGTACAAATTATACTAATTATTTTGATTTGGTTTGTGTAAGCATCATTTCAATCAATGTTGATATGACCTAGAGTTCATATTAATAGTTATAGGATAAGTAGTGCATCAGTTCTCATTATAAGAGTTGGAGGTATGTTTTCTTGTGAGGCTCCCATGATTTAGGTTGAATGGGTGAAAATATGGGTCGTTAATTACTTGAAATTTAGATTATAGATTTGGTTTCACATTGTTCTAGATTAGTCATTCACATGGTAATAGTTTGTTGCATAAACACCTAGAAATAAACCAAATTTGTATTCACCATAGCTATGTTAGAGTAATAAGATATGTCCTTATTAATTAAATAATTTTGATTTAATTATTAAGTTACTTATTATCTCTAGTTTACTTAAGCTAAACTTTAGGCATATAATAATTAATTCTTTTATTAATTATTATCATGCAGCCTAAATTTTTTCGTGTTAGGGATTTGATCTCCTTTTATAAGGACTAATCTATTTGTAATTTATTCATTCATTATTGATATTAGCAATCTCTTTTTTGCTCATCAAAAATGTCTCATCTATGGATCTGGCAATTTCTACCTCTATAAATTTTTGCTTCTCTCTTTTGTAATAGGTGTTTGCATGTAGGTGATTCTTGGGAGTTGTGGGGTTGATCCTTCATCAACTCCAACATGGTATCAAACCCCTAGATCTTCATGCCCCTATTCAGTTTATGAGATATTTTTCTTGGCTTTTAGATCTATGCTTTTTTTTTAATTTTGGAGGGTTTTAGTTTTTAGAGTTATTTTTGTATTGGATCTGGGGGGGTCAATTTTTTGGTGCATTTTGAGCCCAAACAGACCTCACCATTGGATTCATAGCACCCAAAAACCCCTATTTCCATACAAAATTTGTCTAATTTGGACACAGTTGAAATTTGAGGCAAAAAATTGCTCCCGCATTTGGGCACTCTTCACGAGGTAATGATTTTTTTTTTATTAAAAAATTAAAACAAAAAGAAAAAAAAAAGGAAGAAAACCTTTTTTTTTAAAAAGAAAGGCATGTTTTTTCTGAAAAATAAAATAAAAGTTTCAAAAAGCACTTGCATACTTTCTTTTATTTTTATTTTTATTTTTTTCAAAATCATGTGATGCTTGCATCATTGAAGGACACATATGTCAGAAAGGTATTGACACATGTCAGTCCAAGTACTAACACATCAAGTCTGACAGTCGCAGGTGTGATGTCAGCAATTTTGGAGCTAAAATTTGACAACCTTCAAATCATCTCTTCTTTGATTTTTTTTGTCCTAAAAACTTGTCTGTGGTTTTTTGGTTGTATCTTTGTCATACAAAGGTATTTTTTTATGAATCTTATATCATCATAAAGCTCTTTCCAAGACCATCATGATGGTGTAGGTTATTTTGACTTTTGATATTGTTCGATTTCTTTTTTATTCAATCAAAGCCAAAAGTTCTATTTTGCACTTGGGGAGACATATCTTGAGCATCCAATCTCTGATTTGGGAATTCTTTATATCATTGGAAAGGTCTTTCTGACCCATTTTCAGTGATGCTATTTATTTTTCTATATTCTTCTCTAGAAACATTCTATTCAATCTTCTGCATTTTTGCATTATGGTAGATAACTTGGTTGTTTCAGGTGCAGGGATCGATTTCTTTGCTTCAGATGATTCGTCATGACTTGTACTAACTACTGTATTAGTCTTATGCCTCTTCTGGTATATTTAGACATCATTTGTATGAATTCCTACAAATGCATTGAGATAAAGTGTCATATTGCATCTGTATTTTCATTTCAGTTGTTTGTCATGTTTTGCCTTCTAATTCGAGCAATGTCATCTAAGGACACTCATGCAGATTATTGTCTTCTTGGGATTCACCATATCTTGTGCCTTATTGTACATGCACTACTCTGATAAAGTGCCATGGGGGGGTTGATGTTTTGCCTTTGTTTGCCATCTTCCTTTGTCTAGTGAGTGTCCCTTTTGTGACATTATACTCATGATGTGTCTGAGATTGATCACCTCAGTACACACATATGTACTCTTTTATGTATCTTGATCATGATTTTTTGACTTGTAGTTCTTTTGGCCCACTTTTCCAGTTGCCTATCACCTGACCCTTGTCTACATTGAGGGGGTTCTTTAGTTGTTTCTCATGCTTCCTTGGTTTGATTAATAAGCTCTTCAAGCTTTTGTATATCATGCCATCTATATCTTTGATTTCAGTTGTTTTCCTTTGTGTGCCTCCTAATTCAATGCAAATTATAGTCTTCGCTACCTGGTTAGGTTCTATTTCAGTGGAGGTTCATCAAATCAGCAGTTACTTTCGATAGAGCTTTGTAGCTTCTACATACTTTAGTGGTATTTTACATGATCATCTTTGTTCCTATCTTCTGGAACATTCCCTAGTTTGGAGGCTTCTTTAGTCCTTCACTAGTTCTTTTCAACATGTTTTCCATCTCTTTTTGGAGTAGGGTTTTTCCCATTTGGTTTTCTCTATTTCTCCTCTTTTTAGAGATTTGATTTTACTTGGGTACCTCATTAAGCCTTTGTTGCCCGGACCCAAAAAAATTTTCAACAATAGTTTCTAGGTTTTTAGCTACTCCCTAAGTTTATCTTTAAGGGGGGGGGGGGTGTTAGAGTAATAAGACATTTCCTTATTAAATCATTTTGATTTAATTATTAAGTTACTTATTATCTATAGTTTACTTAAGCTAAACTTTAGGCATATAATAATTAATTCTTTTATTAATTATTATCATGCAGCCTAGTCTTTTTCCTATTAGGGATTTGATCTCCTTTAAAAAAGGACTAGTCTATTTGTAGTTTATCCATTTATTTATTAATATTAGCAATCTCTTTTTTGCTCATCAAGAATTTCTTGTCTATGGATCTGGCAATTTCTGCCTCTATAGCTTTTTGCTTCTCTCTTCTATAATAGGTGTTTGCATGTAGGTGATTCTTGGGAGCTGTGGGGTTGATCCTTCATCAACTCCAACAAGCTATTATTAGTGAATTTGTAGTGAGGTAAATAATTTAGTACAATTTCTCTTTTACTATTATCTAGATTACTGATCATGGATTACAAACCATTTTTTCTATGTTTTTAAAATTTTTTTTAGCAATGGGGAATGCTGATGTCAGACTAGTTTGTCAATAGATAGTTTCAATACGATTTTAAGGGAGTTTCATATGATGAAAAGAAGATTATCATAATGGTGATGGGGGAGGAAGATGTGGAGGGTTCCTAGGAGTATTTACCACTCCCAAGTGGTGTCAATCCACATCTTAAATTTCTTTGACTTCGTACCAAATTATTAGAGTATAATGAGATTCATTGGCCAATTTATAAGGGATTATTTTCATTATATAAAGCTCTTGGATATTACAATAACTAAATACGAATTTCTATATTTGGATGCTTGAGTGGGCATTGGTTTTTGATGCATTCTTAGAGAAGAGAATGAAGTTATTTAGATTCTATGATGTGAAGGAACTTAGTCTTGAAAAATTGATAACAAGTATTTGTAACATGAGATAGGTTCTTTGAAAAAGGTTATTCCCCCAAAGATTATGGGGAATCTGTTTACCCCATTCAATGCCATTATTGTGTTGTTGTAATATAACTTGGGTTCTCACAAAGGTTGATAGTACATTCATTAGATTACAAGGGGTTGGTGGAATTTTATTTCACCTTCACCATCTGACAAAGGAAAAAAGAAAAATTCTAAGGAGGATGATTCATCAAGGATCTTAGACCATGATGTTAAATCATAAATCTAGAGAGCAATTTTATAGTGCATTTTTACTTAAGATGTCATTTTCCTATTTGTGTTTTTATATATGACACAAGTGATAGGTATAAGGCATCATGTATAGTTCTAGAGGTTTGAGATAATATGATTTTGGAATATGATTAGTACTCTTTAGATTCTACAAGAGTATGATGGTCTTCAATAGAGATATATACTATTAATGGTATATTGTGGCTATGGAGCCATTGTGAATCTTAGTGGCATGATGTATAAACATATGTAAATTCAGATAGACATTTACAAAATTACTAGTCTCAAACCTTTTATCAAGAAAAAATATAAATATTTTTATTGTTGACTATTGTACCCTATTTAATACTATCCTTGTATTCGTTGATAATCCTTTGAACAGGAACATCAATTAGTGAAAGTCTCTAACATTTTGATATCCATAAACTCTATTAAGTATGTTTAATCTTTTCTACCTAAGAAGAATTCATTTTTTGATTGAATTTAGTCAATTTTTCTAATACCTCAGTTTTAGTAGTAGATTGACATTAATGTTGTTACGATTCATCATAGTCTTCTCATAGTATTTAATTTTTTTTTTAAAACATCCATTTTTAAAAATTGGACCATTGTTCACACATGCTTTCAATCACATAGATAAATTAGAACATCGGTTATTTTAAATTGAAAGAATAGTCTAAATAAGGAATAAGGAAACAACAATAAAAGAATATAATGTGGAATTTCCAACTTCATGAGAAATGAAAGTTATAATTATTAAACAATTAATGGTTGTTATTGTCCTTATAAAACATTGAGGTTTCAAAGAGTCAACAGTTGAGAAAAATATATCGATGGGTTAGTCATAACAAATAGTATTACAATCATGAAAGTAGAAAAAAAAGAATAATGATGCACAAGTCAAAGTCATGATGGGTTCAAAGGATTATCTTCATATGACATTATAAAGATAGCACTATGGGTTTCTATATAATCTCAAAAAATATGCATTAAAGGGTGTTAATCAAGAAATAAATAATGAGAAAGAATCCATCTGCTATTAATACTTTTGGATAGAGTTATCCGATATGAACCTAGTTTGTGATTTGATATCAAGAGTTAGGCACATAGCAACATCATAAAAGTAATCAAGTAAACATTAGAATGCTGGTTGGGATTAAAGTGTAAAAAATTAAAAAGGCATCATTGTATATCAAAATAAATTATAGCATGGTGTCCTTCATTGAAGATAGTTAAAGTATATATATATATATATATATATATATCATCATTAAAAAGAGGTAGTGTTAGAGCTATCAACAAGTTAGTGCAAAAGAACTATTATTGTGTTTAGGTTAACCTTTCCCTACAACTAGTAGTGAGCTTGTTTCTTCATCATGGGAGATAGCTAAAAATCAAAAGACATGGACAAAAATATGTATATAATTAGAGGAGAAATTACAATTTTCAACTACATTTTTTGTACCACATAAAAGAAAATAGAATTTAAAGTAGCTACAAGTGGTAAGAATATCCAATGGCTGAAAATTTGTATCTAGAGAAAAATTCATAAAACTTTTACCATTTACTACCATTTACAACAACTATGTCTAATTGGTTTTTGGATCATTTGATGATGGTGTTTGGTTCTAGAGTTATCTTCAAATATATTGTATTAGCGATTGAAGTTGCTAAATTGTGAATCACTTGAGAAGTTGATATTATATATATGAATTTATTTTGACAATCTTATAGTTTTTTGTAATAAATAGAGTCTTAAGAAATGTTGATTTGACATATGAAACTCTAAGGCTTATTGTATTGGACTCATAAATTTTATCTTTAGCTCTACTTTATATTAGATTTTTTTGGACAAAATGAAGATGGTAGAGACAAGTGATAATATCTCAAATCACAAGGGTATAATAAGAGACAATGTATGTTAGTTATTAAAATTTGATTGATTACATTATAAATTATGCCCCCACCTAGTTTTTCCATGTATTCATTCATTCGTTTGGGATTTAGGAGTGAACATATTTTTTCTCTTGTGATGTACCCTTGTGACCTATGTCTTTGTGGTGATGTTTTTTAGTGTAGAAGGAAGAAAGGGAAAAGGAAAAGGAAGGGTCTTGTATACACAATGTAATACAAGTAGCTTAGATAAAACCACATTAGTGGCAAGCAAGAGAAGTAAGAGACTAGGTTAGTAGTGTTGGTGGTGGTGGTGGTGGTGGTGGTGGTGGTGGTGGTGGTGGTGGTGGTGGTGGTGGTGGTGGTGGTGGTAGTAGTAGTAGTATGATCATAAATAATAACTAGGTCTAAGCCTATTCATGCTCATTATATAATCATGCAATAGATAATCCAAATAATCCTTTATTGATCTTAGCTAAATCCCCATAAATTCATTTATGTGGAGAAGGAAGAAATGGAAAGGAAAAGGAAGTGTCTTACATACAACCACATTCGTGGACAAATGGAGTAGTAGGACATTGTATCATCTCAAATGATGGTATGCACATACTAAATGCTGAGTAACTTTGTTGAATACTCCAAAATCATCCATTTCATACCTTCATCTATACATGTCTTTCTACTCACATGCTCATTTCATTTCATAAATTCAATCTAAGATATTGATCACAAGGGCACACAAAAAATAAAAATATTACACTCCAGAATCAATGTAAAAAATCCCAAATCACAAGGCCATGACAAGAATTCAATGCAAAAAAATAATAAATACTCGAAATTGTTTGCAAACTTGCCTTCTCATGGTTTGTCTTCCTTCCTGCACGATAATACACGAATGAAATGTTTTTCATGGAATGAATGAAATATTTTATTTATTTATTTTTAACTTATCAGCCTAAAGTCATTACAATTTCAATGGACCCATCGCAATATCAATGATGTGAGGGATACTTTAAAAAAAATGCAAAATCCACAATGAAATGTCATTGCCATCACAAATTGGCCTCTAACATTGTAGCGATATGATTTTTACATGGCTTCTAATTGGAGCCTCCTAGACTCATTCTTCAGCTCTGATAATGCTAAGATTCTTGCATTAGCTAACACAAGATGGATCCCTCCTAGTTGGCTCAAACTTAATTTTGATGGAGCTGTAAGAAATGGTGTGGTTGGTAAAGATGTTATGGTATATGATCATAGAGTAGTCTTATTCTATCTTTTACTAGAAACTTTGTTCCTAATTCAGGTAACATGGCAGAGGTCTTATCCCTTTTCTAGGGACTAAAGTTGATCATCTTCATAGGAAGGAGCAAGGTTATTATGGAAGGAGATTCTAAGTTGATTGTTGAAGCTTCTAAAAGGAGGCTAATCGTTGGATAGTTGGTGGTTAGCATGCTTAATGATATTTGACCCCTCCTTGCTTAGCCTGATGAGTCAGTTTTTCAACACCTATAAATAAGGTAACATGGTTGCAGACAAGCTGGCCATAATGGGTTTTGAGGTGGAAGGTGTCAAGTGTTAGAGACATTTTCCCTCTCTCCCTATGGACATCCAAAATCTCATTGAAAGAGAAAGAGTTTTAATTACTTAATCTTGATGGTGGCAATGAATGTTAATTCTTTTTATTTGACCCCTTAGGTAGTCATAATTTGAGTGGGTTCTATGGATGATTTAAATTTTGCATGCTCGGATCCATGCCATGATATTTTGAAAGGAATCAATTTTACCTATTTTCCTCATCATGTGTTGGTTGCAAAGAGGATTTTGTGTAAGGTTGTCAGATACTCTCAACTCTATCATCTTAATTATGGTAATAATTATTCATTACCACTCATAAGCAATGATTATAAAAATTCTCTTCTTTGGGTTTTTTTGATAAGACAGTCCTCTCAAACATGGCTTCATATCAGGGTAATGTGAATTACTATGATTCCATTTTGAATAATTATCACAGTGAAAAGATTTATTTCTCTAACTCTTTAGAGATTGTTTTAACTTGTGTTTTTCATCTCTGCAAGCTTAGAAGTGAGAGCTATCACTATATAACAGTTTTTTGCTAGTGTCATGGTAGAGGGTTCACAAAATACTACATCTAACTAAGAGATGGGAGAGGATATGTTTAGAATTGAACCTAGAAAAATTGAAGACAAATGGTGAAAGGACCTCTACACTTGGAAGACAATTGAGGAAGGTGGGATTCTCCCTTTTATGGAGGCCATGGAGGGTAATGATAAGGCATGTTCCATGTAGCTAGTTAACAAATACAATGAGAGGAAGGCTACCATTAATGGGATAACCTTCAAAATCATTGAGGATGCCATTGGTGAAGTAACCGATCTTTCTACCAAGGGACCAAAGTAGAAAAAGGTCACTAATTTTTTGGACGAGACCAACCTAACAAATTTTTAAAGGCCAAGGAATCTCTCATTAGACTATGCAATGCCTTTGATAGGGATCAACTCCCCAAACCCTATAACACAATGTGTTTCTTGACCATCAAGTATGTTACTTTGGATAGTCATTTTGGGGCTAGATATTGTAACCATTTGCCTTTATTGAACCATGATCTGGTGTTTATACCATTTTTTCTTCTAGATAATCTTGAATCCTCTACCATGGAGGTGAGGGAAAGAAGGAGTTAGGGGGAAAAAACTGTTATCCTCTACCAAGGCTTGATCCTTCACCTTTACAATTGTCATCATGCCCTTTATCATCCTTGCAATATTCTCCTCCAACAAGCCCGTATTGTTAATTTCACCCCTTTTGCTAACCCTAGAGAGTGTCCAACAAACCCTACCCCCATGTGTCTCTTGCTATGCCTTCTACAAGTGGGAAGAAAATCAACAAAGCCCAAGCTCAAATTAGCTCCAAGAAGAAGCTTAAACTTGACTCTCCTATCAACCTTGGTGATTCAAATGTGGAGCTTGAAGGTGGGCCAAGACATTCTCATAGGATTGTTTCTAAACCTAGAAAAAAAAATTGTAGGCGTGACATACAATGCAGATGAGGAGGATTCAGGTTGTGAATAAAAAAAGAGAGAAAAAATAAGGAGAGTAAATCAAGACAAAAAAGGAAAGTTGTTTTGAGCAAGTATGTGGAAGAAGAGGAGGAGCTTTCAAAGTAGGAGAGGAGTAAAACCACCCTAAAGGATGATATTAGTACTAGTAGTATAGAGAGACAACTCATGTGTTAGCCAACTTCAAAATAGATACTATCAACCTTATTGTGAAGGATGGTGTGGAGGCCCTTAAAGATACCTCCCCCATCATAGCTACCATCCCCCCCGATCTTGCAACCAAGGATACTTCTACTTCCTTCCCTTATAATACCCCATGCCCTACCCCCTACAAAGGAAAAATTATTGTGGATGATTTTTGTAACTCCCCTTTTGTTTAAGATGTGTCAGCTAGTAAAAAAACCTTTAATTGCTAGGACTACAACCATTTGGTGGAGGACCTAAAGTTCCTTAAAGAGGTTATGGAAAATCCAAGTAGTATTGTTGCTAAATTAGATGAGAGTTTCAACACTCTTGCATATTTCCCCATCAAGATGATGGACTCTGTTGCTACTACTTTGCAACTTCTTCAGTAAGAGAATGAGGAAGGTGTAGGTGAAGGTGATGAGGGCAACTCCAAGATACTATATAGGTTTCTGGTTGTTGATTGATTATGGGTGTTGTTATCTAAATTGGTGTCATCCAAATAAAAGGGAAATGAGGCTTTGCAATCTGATCTTTTAAAGTTTATGTTTTGTTGTGTTTGGTCATACTGCCTTGTGTGACATTGAAAACTTTTTACTATATGATAATTGCAAACTCACTCGGTAGTAGTAATAGTAGTTTTTTGTTTATCTATAGTGGTAGGTTAAACTATGTGACTCTCTAGTTATATTTTACATTCACATATATAATTTGTCAAACTTGTTGCTCATGGTGGGTTGGGTTTTAAAAAAATTTTTAAAGGGGTATAGGCCAATGTGTTATGTTTTGTTTATGTTGTCTATCTGCTGAAAAAGGCTCTGCTTTTTATTGTATTGTTGGGTCAATACCGCTGTTTTGGGTGCTTTTAATAATAATAAAATGGTTATTAAGCTAGATGGGAAAAAGTTTCAGGAGTTGAGCTTCAAGGAAGATCAATGAGAATGTTTAGAGAAATTTCTCGTGGCTATACATGGTCCAGATCCACAATTAAGTGAACTCCCCTTGAGATAGCACTAAGCAACTTTATGGAAATTTTGAATGAGTTGAGAGAGGAGTCACATGACAAAGAAGACTAGTTGTTTGGAGTACCATTAACAACAATATCTCCTGCTACCATGCCACACCCTCACACTATTTATATTAAAGATCACCCCTGCATAAATTACATTTAGGATGATAAAATTCTAGAGTGGGTGGACGGACCTACGAGATGAGTAGCATGGGTTGATATGGTCCAGATCCACAACTAAGTGAACTCCCTTTGAGATAGCACTAAGAAACTTTATGGCAAATTTGAGTAAGTTTATAGAGGAGTGACATGACAAAAAAGACTAGTTGTTCGAGTACCAGTAACTACAGCAAGTCTACAGCACAAAGAATAAAATGCACAAAGAAAAAGGGAAATAGGAAACTACAGCAAGTCTTGCAAGTCTTACAACTACCCGCTATACAGCTACTCAAACCTCTCTCACATATAGATTGTAAAAGTCGTATGTAATATGAATTGTGTAAGATATCGTACAATATATAATTATAAATTTTCAACAATTTTAGGTGGGCGCACGTTGAAATGATGTTAACATAGAATCGCGTGTAAGACAGGTAAGACGGACTATTCTAACATTATTGATAGTACGTGGCCCCATCTTACCAACAGTCAAAGTCTTGTTTTTTGTTTGATTGAGAAGACTGGCAGTGGGCAGATGGGTGTCACGTTCTATCAAATGGTCCAACGGTCAGAAATGAGGGCCCCAAATAAAAGCGTATTTGCAATAAGCTGACTACCTGTACAAATTGGTATTAACTATCTATCCAGTAATCCACAGATTCCACACATCGGAACACAAGATGGATGTTTTTCAATGAGTATTTAATTGTTTAGTTTTTAGTTCAAAATAATAGTATGGTGATGAATAGCCTAGGATTTCCTAAAAGTTTACACAATTTTCTCACATAAATATGATTATGATTCATCAGCATAAATTCTCAAAAGTTGATGTAAGAATTTTCATATAATTGGACATGAATCATCAATTCCAAACTACAAAAGATGACTGCCAATTTTTTTACAAATTTACATTCAGAAATAATAAGTTATCAATATAGGTATTTTATCCAGTATTTGATACTTTTTAAGACTTATGTAATCAATATTTTTGGTTGAAGAATTGGGAAAAAGTTTGAATTATTGATTTCATCAACTCATAGATTGGGTTCAACATGTAAGGCTCTTAAAAATAAATCAATGAAATTCCTATCTTTCTCTCAAATAAGTAATTATTTTGATTTTTTTCTAATACACAAATTGAGTAAATTTAACAATGGAAATCATACTGATTGCATAAATTCACAGATTTTGAGTACAATGTACAATACAAAGAATTATAAACCTAGTTTTAAAGAAGATAGATAAAAATGCTAGTTGTGTTCATAATTATAACTCACAAATTATTCCTCGCATGTAAAATCAAAAAATTACTTTGAAGAAGCTTGGTATGACATAAAAAGTTCTTGAGAAAAAATTGAGCCCCCTATCAATTACGAGCTATCAACACATGATCAATCTAGATTGCCATGCCTTGCCTTTGACATTTACGGGTCCCTACCACTACTATAATTATCATTCTTATGGCAACATTGAATTGCTTTAGTTGGAGCTACTCCCGCCAGGGATAGCGTGGTGGGGGTGCAATGGAAATTGAAACACAAACCTCTTGACCACCATCGCTACCTCCACTAGTGCGACGAGTTGTATCATCTATCTTGAATTTGAGCCCCATAGTAATTTGAATTACTATCCTTTCACAAGCTAATATCCTCTAGTAAGTAGAAGGGACAAGCCAATAGAAAATGTATCTACAATCTACAGTTACCTCTCCTGATGGAAACACAACAAAGAGTGCATAATCTTCACATTGGACGAATGCTCCATTAGAATCTCTTAAAAATGTCTCTGCATTTCTACCTTTTGCTTTCACAAGAGTTTATGTATGGAACACTTGAAGTGATATACACCTCATTACATGCAAGCAAACCTCATTCAACAAGTGTTTATCTATTGCTTCCATTACATGTCCCGAGATTTGTTACAAGAGACATGTAGCTTTCTTGCAAAATGACAGTTGCCTTCCTAAAAAATTTAGGTAATATGTCTACCAAAAAAGAAAAGACCACTGGAAAAATTTGTTAGAAGCATGAATGCTGACAAAATTCCTATGGGGAAGTATTGTAGATATGTTATCATGATGATATGTTACATTCATGACTGTGTTTGTCAATGATGTCAACATATCTAATAGAAGAACAACAGAAAGATCAAGTTGGTATGGATAGACTGTGGAGTATATTTAGTAGCAAGGTTAAAGGGAGATACTACTAAGTGTCTAGTATATGTAGCTAATCTCGATAGTACAAGATATTAAGCCTAGAAGAAGTTATGCAAGTTTTGGTAAAGACTGTTCTAAGATAGAGTTTACAAAGGCATGTTTTGGTAAACTTGTTATATCTCTTAGCAGAGTTGAACTATTCTGAGAAGCCAAAGTTAAAGATGTGAAGAAGACATGTTGGTGACGACGTGAAAAATTTCACTCATCATAATGTTACATGTATAGAAAGATATTCAAGTTGCAAGGTGAAAGATTAATGTTATCACTAAGTGTAATGTGTTCTTAATGTGGTCCTATAATAATTAATTGAGGAGGTGTAACAACTGACTGAGGGAACTTTTTAATGGATTTGATATAATGGAAGGGTATTTTTCTTTATCATGTATGGCATAGAGAAGTGATTGTAAGCAGTATGAAGAGTAGAATGTGAAGTTGAGCAGAGCAGAGTGGAAGTGAAGGAAACTTCATTGCGGAGGTTTTATTGAGTGATTTGAAGTTGGATACTTGGATCCGAGGTTCATGACTTGGTCTACAAGGTCTGACAGTGATTTGTCCAATTGACAGGACAAACAAAAAAAGTTACAGTATAGTACACACAATTATTCTACAAGGAATAGTTGAGAGATCAGTTGTATAGTGAGTTCAGTGATCTTGCCCTAAAAGTTGTTTGGACAGTGGGTCCTTCTATCTCCTACAACTCCTAACATGGTTGGAATCTTCTAACAAGGATTCAAAGTCTCCTAACAGGGACTTGTATGTACTAAATGTTGTAATAGACTCCTAACAGGGTCCATTCTCTAACAAGGAATATTTATATTAGTACATCATCTTGTGGGCATTATTCCCACTATGGTTTTCCCTCTAATCAAGGGTTTCCATAGTAAACATATTTGGTGTAATTGTCTATGTACATCTTATTATGATTTTTATTTACTTAGATTGAATGGATAAGATTGTTTAAAATTGATAAATGTTTTAATTATTGGATAACTAATCCACCCCCTCCCCCTCTCTCAGTTATCTTGGTGGACTATTGTTTCTAACAATTGGTATCAGAGCATTAGGTCCTTGAAGATAAAGTTTAACAACTTTGGGAGATCCATGGAAAGCATGTTCAGGAAAGATAGTCCTACATTTGATAGAGGAAATTTTGACGCCCGAATGGTGGAAATTCTTGGTGAGTTATCATATTTGTGTAAAGAATAGAGCATTGAGTTTTCAGATCTAGAATCCTTCTATTGCATAGAAAAGAACAAAAGCACAAGCAAAGATAGATCCAAATCTGAAGAAGACATAAAGATAAAGAAAGGTATTGATCTACTTACAAAGAGACAACCAGAAGGTATGGAAATTTTTGTTTGTTGGACATATAAAGAATTTGGTCATTTTTCAACTAGATGTCCTAAGAGGATAAGAAAAGCTAGAAAGAGTTTTTACATTTTGATAGAGTTGAAGAATTTAGAGAAAGTATG
Source organism: Cupressus sempervirens (assembly GCA_028749045.1). Lineage (NCBI taxonomy): Eukaryota > Viridiplantae > Streptophyta > Pinopsida > Cupressales > Cupressaceae > Cupressus > Cupressus sempervirens. Next base: position 299,290,725 of record CM053786.1, on the reverse strand, counting down.
GAAAGATCCTTGAAAGATTGTGATAATAAGTCTAGATTGGTTAATGAAGAGCAAGTATGAGAAGAAATAGTTTTGGAGACTATTATGGAAAGTGCAAATGTGAGAGTTGATGAGAAATTTAGAATACAAGAAGGAATAACTGATAACAATTTAGATGATGATGTTGTTACTAGAACAAGGAATGATGAAGTATTCCTTGAGACTAACAATGATTTGCAAAATGAAGGAGAGCCAAGTTAGGAACAAAGCTTGAAACTTTCAGTAGAGCCAAGAGTTGAGATAACAACTCCTACTTCAGGTAAGAATATGACAAAGAATTATCCGCTCGAGTATATCGTCCAAAGCAAAGATAAAGGTGTGATGACAAGAAGTAGAGTCAATGAAGAACTATGTTTGATATCTCAAGTTTAACCTAAGAATGTAGATGATGATCATTGGAAGAAAGCTATGAAAGAGGAATTGGATCAAATTGTAAAGAATGAGACATGGGAATTGGTCCCCATACCAACAGAAAAGAATGTGATAGGAACTAAATGGGTATTTAGAAACAAGATGAATGAACAAGATGAAGTTGTAAGGAAAAAAGAAAGATTCATATGTAAAGGTTACTCACAACAAGAAGGAATAGACTATGATGAGACCTATGCTCCTATGGCAAGAATAAAAGCAATAAAGTTATTCTTAGTATATAGAGCATATAAGAAATTCAAAGTATATCAGATGGATGTCAAGTCAACATTTTTGAATGGAGAACTTGAAGAAGAGGTGTACATAGAAAAGCCTGAAGGTTGTCCTTTGATAGATGACAAGGACATAGTATGTAGACTGAAGAAAGCATTGTATGGCTTGAAGAAAAAACCCAAAACCTGGTATGCAAGGTTGGACAAGCATTTGAGAAAGCTTGAATATAACAAAGGTATCACAGATAGCAATCTCTATTGGAAAGAAATTGATGATGGATTAATGATTTTGATATTATTTTTTGATGATATCATATTTGTAGGAAATGATGATGAAAGTGACAAGTTTGCAAAAAAAATGAAGAAGGAATTTGAAATGAGTATGATAGGAGAAATGAAATATTTTCTAGGATTACAAATTGTGTAGGATAAACAAGGAATCTTCATTTCTCAAACTAAGTATTTGAAGGATTTATTGAAAAGGTTTGGTTTGGAAACATGTAAACCCATTGGAACACCTATAATTGGACATAAGTTATCTACAAAGGATGAGACACCTAATGTTGAATAGAAGAAGTACAGATCTATGAATGGAGGATTGCAATATCTGACTCACACAAGGTGAAATATAGCAAATGCATTAGGAATTGTTGCAAGATTCCAAGATGATCCTAGAGAAGCACATTATGCAGTAATCAAAAAGATATTAAGATATTTGAAAGGAACACTAGAGTTTGGATTATGGTATGATAAGTCTAATGATTTTACTTTATGTACTTATACTAATGTTGATTGGGTAGGTAGTATGGATGACAGAAAGAACACCAGTGGTGGAGCCTTCATTCTTGGAGGAAGATTGGTTTCTTGGCTAAGAAAGAAGTATGATTATACCTCACAAAGTACAACAGAAGCAGAATATGTTGTAGCAGCAAACAATTGCAATCAAATTGTTTGGATGAAGCAGATGTTGAAGGATATAAGGATAAAATTCAGAGAACCTAGTGTCATACATTGTGACAACAAAAGCATAGTAAATATGTTGAAGAATCCAGTGTTGCATTCAAAGACTAAGCACATTTCTATCAAGTGTCACATGTTGAGAGAGAAAGTTGTAGAAAAGCAAATCAGATTGGAGTATGTGAGCACTAAAGAGAAGATTGTAGATATATTCATTAAGCCTCTTCCCAAAGAGACTTTTGAGTATTTGTGAGGTATGCTAGGGGTTATGCCCCTTCCTACATCAGAGTAGATGATGCAAGAGTGCATTAGTCCAATGTAACAAAGCACTTTTGTTTCTCTAGACTGAATGTTGATGCTTCCTATATGGGGGAGTATCTGTGATGGACAGAGTCATCTAGGACTCTTGTTGGATGTTGTTTTGAATAGTGTCTTTGGACACTTGAGCTAGTAAGAATTATTTGTTGCAGAGTTTGATGGTTGTTGATTCCTTCGACATTGATGTCAATGGGGGAGAAGTTCAACATGAAAAACAAGAAAGAACAAGTACAACATGTTGGAGAGAAGTTTACTATCAAAATAGTTTGGGAGAAGTATAGAATGGAAAATCAAAAAACACATTGAGGTATATCAATGGGAGAGAATGATTGATGAAGAGGATTTGAAAAGAAAGGTTAACAATCTTTTGCAATTGGTATTTTTGGAACTAGATGTTTTTCATCTATGTTGCCATCAATGTCAAAGGGGGAGATTATTGGAAGCATGAATGTTGATGATATTCCTATGGCAGAGTATTGTTGATATGTTATCATGATTACATGTTACATTGATGACTATGTTTGTCGTTGATGTCAACATAGTAGTTTTCTATGGTATTTGATAGAAGAACAACGAAAAGATCAAGTTGGTATAGACAGATCGTGGAGTATATTCAGTAGCAATGTTAAAGGGAGATACTACTAAGTGTCTAGTATATCTAGCTAACCTCATAAGTACAAGATATTAAGCTTGGAAGAATTTATGCAAGTTTTGGTAAAGATTGTTCTAAGATTGAGTTTATAGAGTCATGTTCTAGTAAACTTTTTATATCTCTTAGCAGAGATTTTATTCTGAGAAGCCAAAGTTAAAGATGTAAAGAAGGCATGTTGGTGATGATGTGGCTAATTTTTCTTGTCATAATGTTACATGTATGGAAATATATTCAAGTTTCTAGCCAAAAGATTAATGTTTTGAGTAAGTAAAAATAGGTTTTAAAGGACCCAAAACCTATACAAAATAACAAAAGTCTAGAGATAAACAAGAGATGTAAACATCAGAGAGAATCAACACAGGACAACATGATATAGACCTCAAAAAAAAAAACCATGAGGTCACCCAAGACAAAGCTAGAAAAGACAGCAAAAGAACAATAACAGAGCAGCAACTGACCAGCTAAGAAGTCTTTATCAGTTCAACGGCCTGATTTGCCAGAATATGCATATTATCACCATTGGCCTTTACCTCGTCCTTCTTACTGACATTCTCATTCTTCTTAGAATGAGCTTAGGTGCATTTTCTTGGTCCATGAGTCTCTACCACTAGAGGGGAGTCTTTCTCTTTGTCCTTCTCATTTCGCTTCAAGAGGTTACCCACATTGTTTGTCATTTGTTTGAACAATTTTTCCAAATTGCCTAGATTAGTATCCATTTTCGACACCTTTCCTTGAATACTACTAATCTCTTTGTCCATCATCCTTTGTTTGGCCTCAAGCAGTGGTATCTTATGCATGAGGTTTTTAACTTCTTTTGCATTCCCAATAACCTTTGAAATTCTATCTATATGTTGGCCCAATGTACGCTCACCTCTGGTAGTTTTTCTACCCTGCTCCATTTCCTTGCCCAATAACTGCATTTTTTACTTAAGGAAGCCAATCTCCTTAATAAGATGAAAGATTAATGTTATTGCTAGGTGTAACATGTTCTTAATGTGGTCTTATAATAATTAATTAAGAAGGTGTAACAGATGACTCAGGGGATTGTTTTATGGGTTTGGTATAAAGGAAGGCCATTTTCCTTTATCATGTATGGCATAGAGAAGTTATTGTAAGTAGCACAAAGAGTGGAATGCAAAGTTGAGTAGAGCAAAGTGAAAGTGAAGGAAACTTCATTGCCGAGGTTTTATTGAGTGATCCAAAGTTGGATACTTAGATCCAAGGTTTGTGACTTGGTCTACAAGGTCTAATAGTAATTGGTCCAGTTAGCATGATAGAGGAAAGAAGTTACAATACAATACACACAATTATTCTGCAAGGAATAGTTGAGAGATCAATTGGACAGTGAGTCAGTGATCTTGCCCCCGAAGTTGTTTGGACAGTGGGTCCTTCTATCTTTTACAACTCCTAATACGGTTGGAATCTTCTAACAAGGATTCAAAGTCTCCTAATAGGGACTCATATGTACTGAGTGTTGTAATAGATTCCTAAAAGGGTCCATCCTCTAATAAGGAATATTTATATTAGAACATCATTTTGTGGGCACCATTCCCACCGAGGTTCTCCCTCTGATCAAGAGTTTCCCTAGTTATCATATCTAGTGTAATTGTCTATGTGCATCTTGTTATGGTTGTTTTTCACTTTGATTGAATGGATAATATTGTTTAATGTTGATAAATCTTTTAATTGTTGGATAATTGATTCAATTTCTAACAAAATTAGTAGCAACCAATAGAAAAATATTAATTTATATTAATGATGTCATCATATTTTGAAAACTACAGTATAAGATGAGATTATTTAAAGACTGCAGATTCCAACTTACAAACTAATTCCTCTATATGCAATCGATAACTTTGGTCTCCTACCTTGCGAAAGGGACTAACAAAAGCCTATAAGATAATTTTGTCAATAGAATGCTAAACAATACCTCGCTAGAGTGTCCACAACACGCCCAAACCATACCAACTCCTGAAATTGCCTGAGATTTATTTAAAAAACCAAAAAAATACCTATATAACTTTACCTAGGGTTATTAAAAAACAAAGGCATATGTTATCTTTCCAATCAAATGTATTCTAAAGTCAAAATTTACATTTTTTTTCTTTAGCAATTAATTTTTAGATGTTGTGATATTTTCTACTATTTATCATTGAAATCAACATAAATTCACTATGAATTTTTTTAAAAGTATTGTGTTTTCATAATTTTGAAAAAATAGTCAAAGGTACATTTTTGTGTGGAGAATAGCTACTCCAAAAATAAATGGAGTTGTAAATCTTCCTCAAACCAACAATGTAGTGTTTTAGAGTAACTGCCTCTTTGTAATAGAACATTTCAATTTTTGTGTCATTCGTAATTTGAAATAGTCTGATGGTGGAAAAATTGTTCTTTTCAAAAAACAAATATGAGTTCAAATCTTAGATAAATAAGGTATCTCTTCCAAAGAGTTTTTCTCCCTTTTAAGTCACAATAGATGGATATTGCAAATGTGTTTTTAAGATAAATTCTTTTTATTTAATGGATTAAATGATTTAATTATTTTTTCAAAAATATTTTAGTATTTTTTAGTCATTAATTAAAAATAAACATTTATTAATATTACTTTTTAAAAATATCTTAATAGTTAATATAAATCAAAATTGATATATCTTTCCTCAACTACTTGGAACCTTTCTAAGCAACCCACAAATCTCAACCACCTAGCTAAACACTCTAAGATTTTTATCACATAAGAAACTAGTTGGTAAAAGCTCTATTAACACTTCCTTAGATCGCAACCTATCTAGAATAAGTAGCAATCCTAGTACAAAATCATTTAGTGTAGAAGAAAACTCTTTTAAAGACATTCAAATTATCAAGGATGAAGATAGAAAAAAGAGGTGGAAGGAATGCCAGGAGCTAGGTGTATATGCACACTAGAATGGGCCGCATGCCAAACTCCCAAAATTTGTTAAGTAGTTAAAGGAGTTTTGCAGGGAGCAAATAAGTATATCTACTTATTCTAAATGTTTGTTGTATTTACATTGCCAAAATAAAGATATTCGGAATGAATTTATTGTAGCTTCATATTTTCTTTATAAGGGATATGCATTAAAATTTGTAACCTAGGAACCTAATTGCAATGAGAAAAGGTTAGGAAAATATGTAGCTCCTTCTTGGTATGAATGCAAAAATCTCCCTCGAGAACAAAACCAAATTCAGATCTTAAATAAAACAAGACAAGATTTGGGTAATCTCTTAGGAATTTAATTTAACCACAATTCAACTAATAATGTTAGTTTTTTTATAAACATAGAGTTAGGACAAAAGGGAGCTTTAAAAGTTAAAATGATCATAATAATGGATGCATTTACACTCTAACATTATCTAGATATGAAGGGGAAATTGAAGGTATCATAAGAATAAATTATAATAGAACTATTCAATAGATAAACAATGTTGGAATCATGAATGTCGATGATAATTCTATGGGGGAGTATTGTAGAAACATGATAAAATTATTATCATGATTATATGTTGCATTCATGACTGTGTTTGTCATTGATGTCAACATAGCAATTTTCTATGGTATTTGATAGAAGAACATCGGAAAGATCAAGTTGGTACAAATAGATTGTTGAGAATTTTCACTAACGAAGGATAAAGGGAGATACTACTAAGTGTCTAGTATATGCAGCTAACCTTGGAAGCCTAAGATATTAAGTCTGGAAGAAGTTATGCAAGTTTTGGTGAAGATTGTTCTAAGATAGAGTTTATAGAAGCATGTTTTGGTAAACTTGTTATATCTCTTAGCAGAATTGATATTCTGAGAAGTTGAGGTTAAAGATGTGTAGAAGACATTTTGGAGATGACATGGCTAGGCTCCCTCATCATGATGTCACATGTACAAAGATTTATTCAAGTTACAAGGAAAAAGATCAATTTTATCGCTAAGTATAATGTGTTCTTAACAAGGTCCTATAATAATAAATTGAGAAGGTGTAATAGCCGACTCAGGTGATCTTTTTATGGATTCGATATAAAGGAAGGACATTTTCCTTTATCATGTATGGAATGTATGAATGATTGCTAGAATCACAAAGAGCGGAACGAGAAGATAAGAAGAGCACAACAAACTTGGAGAAAGCTTCATTGTCAAGGTCTTATTATGAGATTCGAGTTTTGATATTTGGATCCAAGGTTTGTGACCTTGTCTACAAGGTCATATAGTGATTGGTTTGGTTAACATGATAGATGAAAGAGGTTAAAGCACAACACACACAATTATTTTGCAAGGAATAGTTCAGAGATTAGTTGGACAGTGAGTTCATTGATCTTACCCCAGAAGTTGTTTGGACAGTGCGTCCTTTTGCCTTCTACAACTCCTAACAGGGTTGGCACAACTCCTAATAGGGTTGGAATCTCCTAACAAGGATTCAAAGTCTCCTAACAGGGACTCATATGTACTAAGTATTGTAATAGACTCCTAATAGGTTCCATCCTCTAACAAGGAATATTTATATTAGTACATCATCTTGTGGGCATCATTCCCACTAGGGTTTTCCCTCTGATCAAGGGTTTCCCTAGTTAAAAAATATGGTGTAATTGTGTATGTGCATCTTGTTATGGCCGTTGTTTACTTTGATTTAATGGTTAAGATTAATTAAGGTTGATAATTGTTTTAATTGGATAACTGATTCACCTGCCCCCCCCCCCCCCCCTTCTCAGTTATCTTGGTGGACTATTGTTTCTAATAATTGGTATCAAAGCATCAAGTCCTTCAAGAGAAATTTTAGCAACTTTGGCAGATCCATGGAAAACATATTCAGAAAGGATAGTCTGAAGTTTCATGGAACAAATTATGACAGCTAGAAGGAAAAGATGAAAACAAATCTGATGTGTATGGGTCCAAGATATTAGATCTTGACAAAACCAAAAAAGACAATTATTGTTGAAAGTTCTTTGGAAACTTGTACTGAGGAAGAGAGAGAACTCTTCATGTGTGACATGAGAGCTAGAGAAGCACTATTGTCTGCACTTCCTAAAATTGAGTAGAACCAGGTAAAATCACTTAATACTTCTCATAAGATTTGGAAAGCTTTGGAAAATAGTTTTGAAGGTGATGAACATTCTAAGAAATTGAGGCTATAAGGATGGATTTGTGCATTTAAAGATGCTAAAATGAAGGAAGATGAATCTATAAGAACATCTTTAGGTAGGATATCAGAAATTATTGTAGGTATCAGATCTCAAGGAGGAACCAAGGAAGATGATGAGGTGATCTAGAAGATATTGAAGAGCTTAATGCCACCATTTAAGCAAGCAGTTCAAATGATATTGTTTTTGATCTCTTGTACCAAAGATTTCACAAAGGAAACATTACTTGGGAGACTTGAAGCAATTGAGAATGAGCTTAGACAGTTCAGAGAATTGACCAGAACAAAAAAAATTTTAGTACCCTAAACATTCGACCTAGTTTATCAAGGAGCACAAGTGCTAGAGGAGGTTTTGCTAGTATAGGCAAATCTAATGAGGACATAAATATAGAAGAAGGAGTAGCCCTTCTTGTAAGAAATGAAAAAAATGGTACGAAAATCTTTAACTGTTGGACTTGTAATGAGTTTGGTCATTATGTATCTAAATGTCCTAAAAAAGAGCAAAAGTATAAAGGAAAGTTCAATCCTAGAAGAGATAGAGATTGTTTGTATGCAAATAAAGAAGATGATTCTGATGAACAAGTAGTAAGTGCTAGTTATGATGAAATAGGATTTGTAGCTATTAAAGAAGAAAGTCCAGAGAAAATGGCTTTGGTATCACAGGTTGAAAATAAATTTGATTGGATAATCAACAGTGGTCGTTCACATCATATGACTAGTGATAAGAACAAGTTTGTTGACTTCAAAAGTCATGATGGATGCATTGTCAGAGTTGGAAACAATGCACCTTGCCATGTTAAAGGTATTGGATCTATAACTCTTGATGGTAAAACTAACACTAAGGATGTATGCTTATTTGATGGTTTGAAACACAATCTTTTGAGTGTTGGACAACTAGTGGATAAAGGTTATCAGTTAGAGTTCATAGACAAGACATGCATGATCAAAGACAACGAAGGAAAGGTAATTAGAATAGGAACCAGATCTAGAGGTAATGTATTTCAGTTGAATCCCACTGAAATGACATGTTTGGTTGAAAAGGTAGATAACAGTGGGTTATGGTATAATAGGTTTTGACAACATTGTGAAAACTAGTAGTATGTTTGCAGTTAGAGATTTTCCTAAGATTGTAAAGCCTACTAACACAAATTGTAAGGAGTGTGTATTGGAAAAGCGTACCAGAACTTATTTTCTCGGCAATAAGTTTACTACTACAAAAAAGTTGGAGATTGTACACATAGATCTTAGTAATCCTATGAATAATAAAGCATTTTATGGTGAAAGGTATTTCATGATTATTGTTGATGACTTTTCTAGAATGATGTGGGTTGCATTTCTTAAAGAAAAATCTGAGACATTTTATAAGTTCAAGATATTCAAGAATGGAGTTGAGAATGAATTGGATATGAAGATTAAATGTTTAAGATCAGATAGAGGAGGAGAATTTACTTCAAATGATTTTAACATCTTTTGTGAAGCTAATGGAATCAAAAGATAGTTTTCAACTCCGAGAATCCTTGAACAAAATAGCATTGCAGAGAGAAGAAATAGGTCAGTAATAGAAGCAACAAGAGTTATATTAGCTGAGAATAATGTATCTAAGATGTTTTGTGGAGAAGTGCAAGTCAAGAAAGACACAAAAAATATCCCCTTTTAACTATGGTTTGGTCACTCAACCTATAGTTAAGTATTTCAAAATTTTTGGTAGAAAATGTTACATCAAAAGAGATGATGATGTTGGTAAATTTGATGCTAGAAGTGATGAAGGAATGTTTCTTGATTATTCATTGAAAAGAAGAGCTTGTGGATGTTATAACCTAATAACTAAGACTATTGTTGAAAGTGCAAATGTAAGAGTTGGTGAGAAATTTAGGATACAAGAAGGAGTAGTTGATTACAATTCTAATGATGAGAATGCTATAACCAATGAATGATGAAGTATTCTTTCAGACTAAAAATGATTTGCAAAATGAAGGTGAGAAAAGGTAGGAACAAAGTTCATAACCTTTAATAGAGCTAAGAGTTGAGATAACAACTCCTAATTCTAGTAAAAATATGACAAAGAATCATCCACTAGAGTAGATCATTAGAAGCAAAGATAAAGGTGTGACGATAGGAAGTAGAATCAATGAAGAACTATGTCTAATATCTCAAGTTGAGCCAAAGAGTGCAAATGGAGCATTTAAAGATGACTATTGGAAGCAAGCTATGAAAGAAGCATTAAATCAGATAGTGAAGAATGAGACATGGGAGTTGGTCCCCAGACCAACACACAAGAATGTGATAGGAACAAAATGGGTATTTAGGAACAAGATGAATGAACAAGGTGAAGTTGTAAGGAAAAAAGAAAGATTAGTATGTAAAGGTTACTCATAGAAAGAAGGAATAGAATATGATGAAACCTATGCTCATGTGGAAAGAATAGAAGTAGTAAGGTTATTCTTAGCCTATGTAGCACATAAGAAATTAAAAGTGTATCAGATGGATATCAAGTTAGCATTTATGAATTGAGAACTTCAAGAAGAGCTATATATAGAATAGCTTGAAGGTTTTTCTTTAAGAGATGACAAGGACATGGTATAAAGATTGAAAAAAGAATTGTATGGCTTAAATCAAGCATCCAAAACTTGTTATACAAGGTTGGACAAGCATTTAACAAGGCTTGGATTTTGCAAAGGTATGGCAAATAGGAATCTATACTACAAAGAAATTGATGATGGATTGATGATTTTGGTAATATTTGTTGATGATATCATATTTGGAGGAAATGATGATGAAAGTGAAAAGTTTACAAAAGAAATGAAGAAGGAATTTGAAATGAGCACGATAGGAGAGATGAAATACTTCCCAGGATTACAAATTGTGCAGGATAAAGATGGAATCTTTATTTCTCAGACTAAGTATTTGAAAGATCTACTAAAAAGGTTTGGTTTGGAACATATAAACCACTTGGAACACCTATGGTAACTGGACACAAGTTATCTACAAAGGAAGAGACACCTAGTGTTGAGCAGAAGAAGTACAGACCTATGACTAGAGGGTTGCAATATCTGACTTACACAAGGCTGGATATAGAAAATGCAGTTGGAATTGTTGCAAGATTTCAACTTGATCCCAAAGAAGAAAATTATGTAGTAGTCAAAAGGATATTTAGATACCTAAAAGGAACACCAGAGTTTGGATTGTGGTATGAAAGATCTAATGATTTCACTTTATATGCTTATACTGATGTTGATTAGGTAGGCAGTATGGATGACAGAAATAGCACCAGTGGTGGAGCCTTCTTTCTTGGAGGAAGATTGGTTTCTTGGTTAAGTAAGAAGCATTACTATACCTCACAAAGTATAATAGAAGAAGAATATGTTGCAGTAGTAAACAATTGTAATCAAATTGTTTGGATAAAGCATATGCTAAAGGATATAATGATAGAATTCAGTGAACCAGCTGTCATACATTGTGATAACACAAGTACAATGAATATGTCTAAGAATCCAGTGTTGCATTCTAAGACAACACATTTCTATCAAATATCACATGTTGAGAGAGAAAGTTGTGGAAAAGGAAATTAGATTGGAGTATGCAAGCACCAAAGATTAGATTGCAAATATTTTCACAAAGCCTCTTCCCAAAGATACTTTTGAGTATTTGCAAGGTATGCTAGGGGTTATGCCCCTTCCTACATCAAAGTAGATGATGCAAGAGTGCATCAATCCAATGTTATAGAGCACTATTATTTATCTAGATTGAATGGTGATGCTTCCTATATGAGGGAGTATTTGTAACGGACAGAGTCATCTAGGACTCTTGTTGGATGTTATTTTCAACAGTGTCTTTGGACACTTGAGCAAGTCAGAGATAGTTGTTGTAGAGATTGATGGTTTCTGAAACCTTTGACATTGATGTCAATGGGGGAGAGATTACAACATGAAAATAGTTTGATATAGAGTACATTGAAGAGAGAGATTATAGTTTGATACCAAGTATATTGAGGCATATCAATGGGGAGAATGATTGATGAAGAGGATTTGGAAAGAAAGGATAACAGTCTTTTACAGTTGATATTTTTGGAACTAGATGTTTTTCATCTATGTTTCCATCAATTCCAAAGGGGGAGATTGTTGGAAGCATGAATGTTGATGATACTTCTATGGGTGAGTATTGTAGAAACATGATTAGATCATTATCATGATGATATGTTACATTCATGACAGTGTTTGTCGTTGAAGTCAACATAACAATTTTCTATAGTATCTAACAGAAGAACAACGGAAAGATCAAGTTGGTATAGATAGATCATTGATCATTTTTACCTAGAGAGGTTAAAGGGAGATACTACTAAGTGTCTAGTATATGTAGCTAACCTTAGAAGCATAAGATATTAAGTCTAGAAGAAGTTATGCAAGTTTTGATGAAGATTGTTTTGAGATAGAGTTTACATAAGCATGTTCTGGTAAACTTGTTATATCTCTTAGTAGAATTTATATTCTAAGAAGATGAAGTTAAAGATGTGTAGAAGATGTTCTGGAGATAATGAAGTTAAGATTTCTCATCATAATGTCACACGTACAGAGAGTTATTCAAGTTACAAGGTGAAAGATCAATGTTATCACTAACTATAACATGTTCCTTATTAGGTCCTATAATAATTAATTGAGAAGGTGTAATGGCCAACTCAAGGAATTATTTTATGGATTTGGTATAAAGGAAGGACATTTTCCTTTATCATGTATGGAATGTATGAATGATTGCACGAAGCATGAAGAGCGAAACACAAAGATAAGAAAAGCATAACGAAGTTGGAGAAAACTTCCTTCCTGAGGTTTTATTGTGAGATCCAAAGTTTGATATTTGGATCCAAGGTTTGTGACCTAGTCTACAAGGTCAGATAGTGATTGGTCCAGTTAACAAGACAAAGGAAAGAGCTTAAAGCATAGTATAGACAATTATTCTGCAAGGAATAGTTGAGAGATTAGTTGGATAGTGAGTTTAGTGATCTTGCTCTAGAAGTTGTTTGGATAGTGAGTCCTTCTGCCTTCCACAACTCCTAATAGGGTTGGAATCTTCTAACAGGGATTCAAAGTCTCCTCACAGGGACTCATATGTACTAAATGTTGTAATAGACTCCTAACAGGGTTGATTCTCTAAGAAGGAATATTTATATTAGTACATCGTCTTGTGGGCATCATTCCCATTGGGGTTTTCCCTAGTTAACAAATATGGTGTAATTGTGTATGTGCATCTTTTTATGGTTGTTTTTTTACTCTGATTAAATGGTTAAGATTAATTAAGGTTGATAATTGTTTTAATTGGATAACTAATTCACCACCCCCCCCCCCCCCCCCCCCCCCCCCCCCCCCTCTTAGTTACCTTGGTGGACTATTATTTCTAACAAACAAGATGTGTAATCTAAAAGAGACACTTGGATAAATTTTAATCCTAAGAGAGGAATCAACTCTTGTGAAAGGAAAAGGGTCAAAGATATGGGGAGAGTGAAAAATATAAACAAAAAAAACTAGGATATAAGACAAAATGAGACAGAAAAAGGAAAATTTAGAGCTATGGAATCAGAGGAGAAAATTAGATCAATAAAACAAATTTAGTGAAAGATAGAAAGAAGAATCGAGGGGAAACAAAGTATTTGGAAGAGAAAGGAAGAGGAATTATAGTGACTGAAGATATATATACAACAAAATTATTGGTTTTAATCAATGTGTTCTATGCCAACAAGATAATGGATTACTAATGGACATAAATTCTAGCTTGGAAAGCTATCATAAATTAACACATGATTTTTTATTGACTCAAAATGATATTTTTGATCAAATAGCCTTAGGAGAATTAACACACAGAGAACGTCTTATTCAGATTCAAATGCTTAAGCAAGGGAAAGTCCTAGAGAACAAAGATAAGGAAGATAGTCTTAAGGAGAACAAATCTTAGAGAAGGATAATAGATCAAAAACATCAAGAGAAAAAAATTAAATATAAGAGAAAGATCAAAAAAGTAGGAGAAATACGGGGAATTTAACTTAACTCAAATAGAAAATTTCTCAAAAAAATTTCAGGTGCCATTGGATTATAGTTTAGACATGAATATGGAATATGCAATTATTAAAGGACAAAAATTAACATAGGAAGATGGATTTATACAAGGAATAAGGATATGTAGTATAAGTATCAATGAAAAGTAGTATGAAGAAGGAGATCAAGCCAACTCATATATTACTCTAAATGATGGGGAGGGAAACAGGATGCCAGAACATATAGAACATAGTAATCAATTGCAAAAATATGAGAAAGGGAAAAACAAAGATAAGGATGAAAGTATTAAGGATATCAGATTAGAGGGAAACATAAAAGAGGAGATTTTCCAGGAAAATAGACATAATTTAGAAGTAAGATCAACTAAATGGGATAGATATGAGGATACTTTCTTAGTTTAAGTAGAAAATAACCTAGACTTAATTAAGGATTCTACGAATCATAGTGTGTTTATGAGTTTAGAATCTTTAACAAATAGAGAACAACAAGTATCAAAGAATGATGGAGTTATATTAGAAAGTGGGAGGAGTAGTTCAACTATTAATGTTAAGGTTAATGAAGAAGGAGCTCAAGCTAAGATAGATAAAAATAGAAAAGATAGGAGGGAAGATGGTATGAATAAACAAGGCTTAGACCTTTCAAAAAACTTCCCATCACTAATCGAATCAACAAATAGGAAAGAGAGGAAGAACTTAGAAACACAAAAAGAAAGTCAAGATCAGCTAAATAGTATTCCTCCAGCCTCTTCTAAACATTGGGGAAATATCACTATTAGGAAAAGAGCCAAAAAATAATATACAAATTTTGGCAAACATCGGCTAATGGAAAAGACCCCTTTGAAGGAAGTACTAATGAACCAAAACATAAGAAGGACAAGAAAAAGAAAAGAATGGGGACCTACTCATACCAGTGGAAGTAGAGTCCTTCATTAATAAGACCAGGTCAGCAAATTTGGCAAATCTAGAAAATAGTAAAGAAATAACAACATTAAATAGGAATCATTTGGGAGTTAGTTAAACTTGGGAAGAATTTGGGGTTTTAGATGACTTTGATCAGTATATCGAAAACGATCAGATTATGGACTTGGAAGATCACTATTCATAAAAGAAGGAAATAGACATAGATGAAATTGATATTGAAGAGTAGATAGTTTAGAAATTGGAAGAAGAAGAAGAAGAGATAGTGGAGGATGAAATTATATCTACCAGCAGTAAGAATGCCCAAAATCATATCAATAATTTAGGTATTTCAAACAATCAAGATGATTCAAAGAATCCAAAATGTGATGAACAAAGGATGAAGTGAGGTAGAAAATTATTGAAAGAATTAAGGAGTGTAATAGGACAAGTGAAAAAATAGAAAAAGAGTAGTGAGGTTTTGAATGTAGAAAAGGGGAAGTTCCTTTCCATAGGGAAATTGGGATAACAACTTGGAATGCTAAGGGTGTAAATGTCCCTAGAAAATTTTTTTTACTAAAGTGAAATCCAACCTTATTTGAATTAAAATTAATATTAATCCAAGAAACTAAATTAAACAATGAAGTAGCAACAAGGCTAGATAAGAGATTGGGAAATTGAAAGTCAGAATTAGTAGAATCAAATGGAGCCTCACGAGGAATTGGGATTATTTGGAACCCCAAGAAAATTTCCTTTAATAAAATTACTTCATAAAATAACTAGATAGGGGGTATAATCAAAAGCTTTTGACATAATCTCATACTTACTCTCGTCAATGTATATGAACCTATCCAAATAGAAAATAAGAAAAATATATGGAACGAAATTAGCACATTCATAGAAGCGAATCCCAAAGATAATTTCCTCATTGGAGGAGATTTCAATAAAAAATTTAATTTGGAAGAAAAAAAATGGTGGATCTTAGTTAATATCCCAAGCAATAATAGACTTCAAAGAGTGGTTGGACAGTAATAGCCTATTGGATATATCAACTAGTAATGCAGTATTTACATGGAATACAAGGTATACTTTAAGAAAGCCCCCCTTTAGAAAAGGTGTAAAAACTTGGCAAAAGGTGTAAAACACTTGACAAAAAAATTTAATTTTTGTGGCAAAAAAAATCAGTTTACAAAGAAAAAATAAAAATCTCCATTGTGAATCATTCATAGTCTCTTGAACAATGTATAAAATCTAGGTGAATTATGTTATTTTAAAACCACAAAAAATATATACATTGGCGAACAAAATATAATTATCATAGTAAAATATTATTTTTCATGGCAAATCATTTCATTGTATTAGATGGAAAATATACACATTAGCGAAAAATAATAATTTCAAAAGTAAACATAAATTTTGTGGGCGAATTATTTCATTATGCGACTGCTAGACATAAAATATATACATTACAATTATAAGGTTAAATTTTATAATAATATTACAATAAAATAAAATAAAATAAATTCTTGCAAAATAAGTAAAATAGAAAATGTATATCTATCTCCCATCTCTAAAAGGGCTAGAAACTAATATGGCTAGAAACAAGATTGATGCAATAATTTTTTTATTAAAATATTTAGATGTACATAATACAAAATGAACACACAAGTAAGATAACTTGTGAACTATTGAAAAGAAAGGTGTGATCTTATGATGTGGAATTGACCCCAATATTGCCAAAAGGGACATTTAGCAACATAGTGTCCTACTATTCCACTATTAAAACATTCAAAGGCTAACTTATTGTATACTTGCTCAATACATTGTTTAGTTAAGTGACACATTTTACTACTTCATTTTAATGAAATTCATATTTAGTTTTACCTTCATTGTTCATATTTTGACATCATTCATTCATTAGAGATTCAAAATTATGCTTCATATTATACAACTCATTCTCAAATATTACCAAGATGTTTTAATTAATCAAACGTGTATTTTACACCCATAACTTTTAGATATTATTTATCACCCAAAATATTTGTAATTATATTTCTCATCTTAGCATTGCTCTCATAAGGCATAAGTTAATCTTTTGTAAGAGGATTTGATACTTTGGAACATAACATTTATTTTAGCATCTAGATTCAAGAACACGATACAGTCTAAATTTTAAATATAAATTTAATATCAGCTCTTTTCATCAGGTTATTTGACATGTATCAATTTATATTTAAAGGCTAGTGAAAGCCTAAAAGATGCAGACTCCATGCTACACCTAAATTGCTGGTAATTTGTGAGCTTTTCAATTCAAAGTTTAAAGTAAATTTAAAGTACAAACAACAAGTCTACATTAAAATTTGGCAATAATGTCCATTATAGGCTTAAAATTCTATTAAAATTTATCAATAAGATTCATTATAAGCTGAAACATCTTAAATTCATTCGATTCAGCCTTCATTCAGTCAAATATCCCGATTCAGTCCAACTACTAGAGGCTTCCAGTCAAAAACAATTAAACAAGCGACGAATTGGAAAAAATACTTTGACACCATAAGCTAAATGGGTATTTCAAGCATAGCTTCCTAAGCATTTTTTAATTCTACAATCTGGTTACCTTTTGACCATTTATGCCCTTTTGTAACATATCTTAAATGTAGGTAGGGTTTTCTTGGACCAGCACCCTCAATGATTGAATCTTTGAAACAACCAGTATATTTGAAACTATTGCCAACATCCTATAAAATTATTTTAATATATTGGAGTAGCCAATATATTTGATACTATTTCCAACATCCTAATATATTTTTTATATCCTCTAATTGAAATCCTCTTCTTTGGATGCATCCTCTATGATCTTCACTATCCAAGTCCCACACTCACCTCTAGATTCCCCAAGCTACTGCCATTATCTCCAGTGAAAAATGACTAAATATTGGTAAAATTGTATATGCTTCAAAGATTTAGTCAACTATTGTTGCTCCAATAAATTGCTAAAATTATTTCTAAGTGAGGAGGCATTAAATGAATCTTTTACAATTCATTATCATTCAAGGATCTTATCATTTCTCTCATAAGGCATTTTCACGGATATGCTAATGGTCCAACTGCTAAAGTTGGATAGCATTGAGGCTGAGGGGGAAGCTAAAGTTCATAGAAGAATAGAGGTAAGCAATGACAGATTCTTTTAGGGATGCACAAGCTAAATAAGTATTTTTAACCTATAGAGTACCAGTGCTTCACCTCTATTTTTTAATAGTCCCTAACATACCTTGCTCCATACCACAGAGTTGACCCCAAATCAACATGTTATCTATTGTTACATGCAATATTGATGTTGTTAGTATTTTCTATTGTGTGGTTCTTCATTGCTAAATTGGCTAGCTATGTGAGGACCTTTGCTAAAGCTTTGGCATTAGGATATTGTGTGTTGTTGCATGGACATTTTCATGAAAACATTTCTTGTTGTTTGTGAAGTTCTCTATATTTATATTTGGCATTTTTTGAATTTTCTAAATTTTGTGTGTCACCAAGTCTATGTCAAAATTGGGTATACTAAGTTTGATCAAGTTGCAAGTTTTCAAACACCGAAGACTGAATTAATTGTGCCACAAATATCAAAGATCCCTTTTTGAGCAATTTTTGCATGGATGGAAATTAACAATTTGTGGTAACTTTTCTTAAAGCTCTTGGGTTCAATGTTTTACCTTTTTGATGAAATTGCATGAAGAACTTATGGAAGTTCATCTTTCTTATGATTGAAGGAACAATTTTGGATCCTTAAGACCAAATTTGTCTTGTCCATAGAAATGGAAATATGGGCTATTCAAAATATAATCTTCTATTTGTGTTTTAATGCACATCACATTCTTCGACAACTGACAATACCTATACTTGATGCACAATTTAGTCCAGGTTTGTTGGTAACTTGATATTAATGAAGTTATGAGTTCTGCCAAAATCAATTAGCTTTTCCACCCTTTGTTTCTTTATAACCTCCATGACCTAATGATCCATAAATAGGTTGGATGTTCATGCTTTGTATCACAAACATAAACAGTTACTATTCCAATCAACTCTTGATTGTCATACAGTATTCTTGTTGTTTGAAGTAAAATATGCTAGAGAAGACTCCATACTCCTTAAAGCTCCAATTTATGATTTGTTTAAGTGTGCATTTTTTTAAAGGAAGATGATCTAGTGAATTAAAGAGAAAACATATGATGAAAAGTACTAGTAACCCATAAAATGACTTTGACAAACCCAGTGTGGGCGAAAAATCTCGAAGAGACAGTTTTTCCTCTTATAACTATCTCCCTGCTAGTAATTATGGTTGTACGACCTACAAGAGGCCATCATGGACATCTTGTAGAATTTTCCTGATGTTGAGAGATTTATACAACATTGCCACTACTCTTAGCACCCACATTTACATTTTAAGACATCAAAGACAAGTTGACTACAACATATTAGCACAATTACAATCACATTCTTGTGAAAGAAATCCCAAAAACATGTTTATGAAAGTACATATAGACTAATGAGTCATAAGTTACAATAATTCTTGATAGGAGGTCCAGACACTATAGATTCTAAAAGATTGAAACAAAAAGCCTGTATGCAATTGCAACAACTCTTTGCAAATAACAGTTGAATAGAACAAATCCATGAAATATGATTATACAAGTGAATGAATGATAGAATCTTGAGTAGGAATGTGAGTCTTATTGAGGGGATGATCCTACGAAACCTTACAATGAAAACACAATTTGTAGATGTGATAGTAGATACTCAATGCTCAACCACTACCTTCAATTTATAGCATAGTTTGGGTATGTTGACCCACTGATACCTATTAGGTTAATTGCTATATATTTAAACATAGAAAAATGACCAAGTCTAGGTTTTGGCCACTCCATAACCCATTCCATCTAATGGACTAAGGATGTAATGGTTAAGGTTGGAGCAATTAACTCACTCTTGATTTTCTCTATTAGCACTAATTATGTAGCAGATTATGATTTCTAGATGTCTAATATACAAGGGTTGTGGGTAAGATTTAAAATAATTTGAAGGATCTCAACTTCTAAGACTTCTTCATTGGCTGTAGTTCTATGTAGAGCAATTAAGGATGGTTATTGTTTGGAAACAATTATATGCCAATTCTAATTATAAGGTGGTAGGTTGAGTTTGTAATATCCTTAAATAGGGATAATAGAAAAACAACAATATTTCTAAAACTAGGGCATAATTTTGTTATAATTATATTTGCATTTTTTTTTTTACAATAAACCTAGATTTATAATTAGATTATGAAACTGATGACCTACATATTCTAGTCTTGGTAATCTTGATTGCTAGACATGGCAGTAATTCTAAGAAATATAAATGATTCAATGTAGTGCCTATATGTTGTTGTATATTTCTAAATGAGCACTGAAAAAATCATTTACAAATTGGTACATGCAATGAAAGGTCACAATTTTAAATCACTTTTCTTGTAGATTTTTATCAGCTCTTGCATATTAAAAGGGAGCATTGTCATTTCAATTTTATCACTGTTAAGTTGAGAACAACACATTAAATAACTAAAGTGTGTGTGGCAACCATTTTTTACTTTATCAACCTATCTTAAAGATATCACTTGTTATTTGAAATTTGTTGACATAATAATACAATTGTTTGTGCATTTCTAAACCCTAGAATTGGCATTGGGAAGTAAGCAACAAGCTACAACAGTGAGGAGAAACTTGGAGCACCATCTCAAGTCATTCAAAGGATTGTTGGAAGACATTATATCTAGTTTGAATGTTGTTTCAGTATGACTAATAAAATCAGAATGCACAAAATCTACAACTTTGAATCCAACCCACATCTATAAGCTAAGAAATTTGCATTAGTTAATTTAAAGCATGAGGCATGGTAATATCACTCAAAGCCTAAAGGTAATGATCTACAAAAATAAAAGAAATTTTGATAGCAGCTTGCTTGGTTTGAAGTTATTTTATTTACAGGAAATACAATTATAAATAAACCTTTCTATTTCAATAAACATATTATAGATGTGCATTTGCAGTTAAGACCACGTTTAATAATGTCATGTTCCTCAGCAATAACAGAAGCTGCTAATGCCCTACATTCATCAGCAGTAGCAATGATGACAAGCATCAATAAATTTGCACTTGTAGTTCCTCTTAAAAGGCTATGTACCTCATGATCTGCTTCAAATGATGATGATAACAATTTATCAAAGAGACTAATTGAGCTGACAACAAAAAATTTATGTCCCAACAAAAATAAAATTATGTCAACGATAGAGTAACAAAAATCTTGAACTCTATCTTTGTAAATTGTAATTGTAATATGACCGAATATGGAAGAAGTAGAGTATAGCTATATATACCTTAGAACTGAATGCTAAATCACTTCATTGACTCAGTCTCAAATGTGATGCTTCTATATCCCATATGGACTCCAAATCCTGAAACTGACTAGCACTAATAGGTTCCTCTTCATTCTGAGTCAGGTATTCAAAATCCAAAAAATCTTCATCTTCATTCTAACTCTGAGACCTAAATTCATCATTTATTTTGGAATTAGTAGTAGCACAACCATCTTTTGAAGTGTTGTAAAGGCCTCAACTTTCACGCATGGAATTCCAAATGGCCAATGACCTATCATAAGGAAAATCTCTAATATTGTATTGAGTTACAAACAACCTCAAGCAAGTTTCCAGATTTTTATCTAGTTTGTTTCTGACTTTTGATTTCAAAAACCCCAATGCACTGAAAAATATCTCATCTTCCACCAACCCTAATATCATTGTTTGACATAAATCAACAAGTTTGAAATATTCTGATATTGAAGTACACAATACTTCATTCTGACTTATCCTTTTCCAGAGCCTTGTTACTGGACAAGGATCGAATGTATTCTCAAAGTTTTCCATTTGGTGTTTCATACACAATGCAAAATGTTTACATTTTTTTTAAAGATTATTTGAATTTAAGATTCCTTGTATTGGTTGTCCATTGCAATCTGTATGCTTTGAAAATTGTGTTATCAATTCGTCAAGTGTATTATGAAACAAATTTGCATCACTTGGATTATCTCCGAAGTGTTTCCGAAATTGAGGAAACACACAACTCGTGACTTTAAGAATTTCTTCTCAAGGGAATCTTTCATGAATCTCACTTGAAAGTTGGTAAGAAATAGACTTCGCATTTTCACTAATAGATTTAACAATATTGTCAAAATCATCCTTTCTAACTGGTAGTACTCTACATCTCTTGCTTGTCTTAGATTGGTGCATAGGTATTTGAAATCCTCTCACAAACACACATAGCTCATTTTTTGCATTGAATCATAAAAAATTCTTGGCATGATTCGAATATGTAATTATCTCCCACCTTGAAAGAATTGGGCTATGTCCTGTGAGATTTGAATACAAAGAATCTAGAGCCATGCATGTAATTTTATGTAAATCACTATACTCATGAATATACATAGTTGTGTCTTGGGCTTTCTTAACAAGTTTGTTCATTAAATCCAGCATGGGGAGAAGATTGGCTAAAGCTAATAGGCTCTCTATATCACTTAACTTATTTAACAAATGAGGAGCTTTGTCTACTGTAAGGCATTGCTCATATATAACTCCAATCAAGGATTGATATTCTGCTAGAACTCATTCTGTTGGTCCATGCAAAGATATCCATCTAGTCTCAAAATCCTTGAGAATCTTATTTCCTACTGTTACTCTCTCAAAAAAAATCTTAAATTCTGCAAAATGTTTAGGACTTCTGCAAAAGTAGGAGAGGAGCTCACAGATTAGATCTTCAACTTTTGACACTGTAAGAAAACTACTTACAATATTATTTGCTAAATTTATTTGGTGGGCCATGTAGTGTATGCCAAGCATGTAAGGTGAAATACTAGTTTGTAATCTTGCACAAATACCAGTCCTTTGCCCTTGCATTACTGCAGCTCCATCAACTTTGACACACACTAACTTCTTGGTAATTATCAAGTCATCCATACCAACAATTTCATTTAAAGCTTTCTTAACTTCTAAATATAATATACTTACAGTAAGGGCTACATATTTAGTAATTAAGATAGTGTATATGACTATAAGATATTATATAAGGTTAATTCTCAAGTGGATCATGATGTAGTGCAAATTTGGATGTACCCCAAAATGAGGTGATCCAAAAACTAGCAAACAAACACACAACAAAAAATGAACAAGAGGAACAAGATTCAAATCCAAAGAGACAATATTTCATATATTAAATCAAGGATTTTATATCCAACATGCTTGGTTGTACAAAGAAGAATACATCTTTCAAAGAATGGATCTCCAGACTCAAATATGAACTTATATCTTCAAGCTACTCCACACTAAGACTTCACACTCCAAAATTATCTACATCTCCATGCTTGAACAATTATCCCTCATCGAATAATAATGCCTAAGACTCTAGCCAAGACCTTAAATACTTGCACAACCACAAGTCAGCCTCTTACAAATTACCAACTAATAAACCCTTATATTAAATGCATAACCAAGCCACAAGTCAGCTCTCAATAAATATTAAATACCCATCATGAAATTAAAGATGCACAAGGTCAACCCAAACTAGAACAAGACACAAAAAAACTTAGCAAAATAAGGAACAAAAAAGATAACACTCGGCACCAACATGTTCACTCGATGCATGATCACTTGGCACATGAAGGATCACTCAACCAATACTAGATAACTTAGCACACACTAAAGAACTCAGCACATACTGCAGAGCTCGACACACACTACAACTGACCAACTCGATACTTGAAAGATCACTAAGTCGATACTAGCTATATAAATGGGATAACATGCTAACTAGTATGTTAACACGAATTTGGAAAAAATTAACTCATCTGATATTGAAAATTTACTGGCACTCAACAATTGTTTTAACTCAGCAGCAACCAACAAAATTAGTAAGATAATGTGATGGCCAAGATGCTCCTGCATTAGACTACCAAGGTAAATAGAAAAGACCTTAGATGATCCTACATCAGATCAATTGCAATAATACCTATATTTATAGTCTAGGGGAGGATTATTCATACTCTGTAGTTGTCTTGGGTATAAAGTATACTAATTATTTTGATTTGGTTTGTGTAAGCATCATTTCAATCAATGTTGATATGACATAGAGTTCATATTAATAGTTATAGGATAAGTAGTGCATCACTTCTCATTATAAGAGTTGGAGGTATGGTTCCTTGTGAGGGTCCCATGATTTAGGTTGAATGGGTGAAAATATGGGTCATTAATTACTTGAAATTTAGATTATAGATTTGGTTTCACATTGTTCTAGATTAGTCATTCACATGGTAATAGTTTGTTGCATAAACACCTAGAAATAAACCAAATTTGTATTCACCATAGCTATGTTAGAGTAATAAGATATGTCCTTATTAATTAAATAATTTTGATTTAATTATTAAGTTACTTATTATCTCTAGTTTACTTAAGCTAAACTTTAGGCATATAATAATTAATTCTTTTTATTAATTATTATCATGTAACCTAACTTTTTTCTTGTTAGGGATTTGATCTCCTTTTATAAAGACTGATCCATTTGTAATTTATTCATTCATTATTGATATTAGCAATCTCTTTTTTTCTCATCAAAAATGTCTCATCTATAGATCTGGCAATTTCTACCTCTATAGCCTTTTGCTTCTCTCTTCTGTAATAGGTGTTTGCAGGTAGGTGATTCTTGGGAGCTATGGGGTTGATCCTTCATCAACTCCAACATGGTATCAAAGCTCCAAATCTTCATGCCCCTATTCAATTTATGAGAGATTTTTCTTGGCTTTCAGATCTGTGCTTTTTTATTTCGGAGGGTTTCAGTTTTTATAGTTATTTTTGTACTGGATCTGGAGGGTCATTTCTTTGGTGCATTTTGAGCCCAAATAGACCTCACTGTTGGATTCGTAGCACCCAAAAAGCCCTATTTCCATATAAAATTTGTCTAATTTGGACACAGTTGAAATTTGAGGCAGAAAATTGCTCCCATATTTGGGCACGCTTCACAAAGTGATGATTTATTTTTTATTTAAAAAATAAAAAAGAGAGGAAGAAAGCCTTTTTTTAAAAAGAAAGGCATGTTTTTCCCCCAAAAAAGAAAAAAAGTTTCAAAAAGTACTTGCATGCTTTCTTTTATTTTTTAAATCATGTGATACTTGCATCATTGAAGGACACATATGTCAAAAAGGTACCAACACATGTCAGTCCAAGTACTGACACATGAAGTCTGACAATCGCAGGTGTGATGTTAGCAATTTTGGAGCTAAAATTTGAAAGCCTTCAAAACGTCTCTTCTTTGATTTGTTTTGTCCTAAAAAGTTGTCTATGGTTTTTTGGCTGTATCTTTGTCATACAAACTTATTTTTTGATGAATCTTATGTCATCAAAAATCTCTTTCTGGTACCATCATGATGGTGTAGGTTATTTTTACTTTTGATGCAATTTGGTTTCTTGTTTATTTAGTCAAAGGTAGAAGTTCTATTTTGCACTCGGGGAGACATATCTTGAGCATCCAATCTCTGATTTGGGAATTCTTTATATCATTGGAAAGGTCTTTCTGACCCATTTTCAGTCATGCTATTTGTTTTTCTAGATTCTTCTTAGGGAACATTCTATTCACTCTTCTGTATTTTTGCATTATGGTGGATAACTTGGTTGTTTCAGGTTCAGGGATCGATTTCTTTGCTTCAGACGATTCGTCATGACTTGTACTGTCTACTGTATTAGTCTTATGCCTCTTGTGGTCTATTAAGACATCATTTTTATGAATTCCTACAAATGCATTGAGATAAAGTAACATATTGTATATGTATTTTCATTTAAGTCGTTTGCCTTGTTTTGCCTTCTAATTCGAGCAATGTCATCTAAGGACACTCATGCAGATTATTGTCTTCTTCGGATTCACCATATCTTGTGCCTTATTGTACATGCACTACTCTGATAAAGTGCCATGGGGGGGTTGATGTTTTGCCTTTGTTTTCCATCTTCCTTTGTCTAGTGAGTGTCCCTTCTATGACATTAGCCTCATGATGTGTTTGAGATTGATCACCTCAGTACACACATATATACTCTTTTGTGTATCTTGATCATGATTCCTTGACTTGTAGTTCTTTTGGCCTACCTTTCTAGTTTCCTATCACCTCACCCTTGTCTGCATTAAGGGGGTTCTTCTATTGTTTCTCATGCTTCCTTGGTTCAATTGATTAGCTCTTTAAGCTTTTGTATTTGATGCCATCTATATCTTCGATTTTAGTTGTTTTCCTTTGCGTGCCTCATGATTCGATGCAAATTATAGTCTTCTCTACCTAGTTAGGTTCTATTTCAGTGGTGGTTCATCAGATCAATAGTTACTTTCGACAACTTTGTAGCTTCTACATGCTTCAGTGGTGTTTTACATGATCATCTTTGTTCCTATCTTCTGGAACATTCCCTAGTTTGGAGGCTTCTTCAATCCTTTACTAGTTATTTTCAACATTTTTTCTATCTCTTTTTGGAGTAGGGTTTTTCCCATGTGGTTTTCTCTATTTCTCCTCTTTTTAGAGATTTGATTGTACTTGGGTACCTCATCAAACCTTTGTCGCTCAGACCCAAATTTTCTTTCAGCAATAGTTTCTAGGTTTTTAGCTACTCCCTAAGTTTATCTTAAGGGGGGGGTGTTAGAGTAATAAAATATTTCCTCATTAATTAAATCATTTTGATTTAATTATTAAGTTACTTATTATCTCTAGTTTACTTAAGCTAAACTTTAGGCATATAATAATTAATTCTTTTATTAATTATTATCATGCAACCTAGTTTTTTTCCTGTTAGGGATTTGATCTCCTTTAAAAAATGACTGATCTATTTGTAATTTATTTATTTATTATTGATTTTAGCAATCTCTTTTTGGCTCATCAAGAATGTCTCGTCTATGGATCTGGAAATTTTTGCCTCTATAGCATTTTGCTTCTCTCTTCTGTAACAGGTGTTTGCATGTAGGTAATTCTTGGGAGCTATGGGGTTGATCCTTCATCAACTCCAACAAGCTATTATTAGTGAATTTATAGTGAGGTAAAGAATTTAGTAAGATTTCTCTTTTACTATTATCTAGAGTACTGATCATGGATTACAAACCATTTTTTCTATGTTTTTTAATTTCTATTTAGCAATGGGGAATGCTCATGTCAAACTAGTTTGTCAATAGATAGTTTCAATAGGATTTTAAGGTAGTTTCATACGATGAAAAGAAGATTATGATAATGGTGATAGGGGAGGAAGATAT
Source organism: Cupressus sempervirens (assembly GCA_028749045.1). Taxonomy (NCBI): domain Eukaryota; kingdom Viridiplantae; phylum Streptophyta; class Pinopsida; order Cupressales; family Cupressaceae; genus Cupressus; species Cupressus sempervirens. Next base: position 299,263,699 of record CM053786.1, on the reverse strand, counting down.
GAAGGGTTCCTAGGAGTATTTACCACTCCCAAGTGGTGTCAATATTGCTCTTAAATTTCTTTGACTTCATACCAAATTATTAGAGTATAATGAGATTCATTGGCCAATTTATAAGGGATTATTTTCATTATATAAAGCTCTTGGATATTATAATAACTAAATAAGAATTTCTATATTTGGATGCTTGAGTGGGGGTTCATTTCCAATGCATACTTAGAGAAGAGAATGAAGTTATTTAGATTCTATGATGTGAAGGAACTTGGTCTTGAAAAATTGATAACAAGTGTTTTTAACATGAGATAGGTTCTTTGAAATAGGTTATTCCCTCAAAGATTATGGGGAATCTATTTAACCCATTCAATGATATTGTTGTGTTGTTGTAATATAACTTGGGTTCTCACAAAGGTTGATAGTACATTTATTAGATTACAAGGAGTTGGGGGAATTTTATTTCACCTTCACCATCTAACAAAGGAAAAATGAATATAAATTCTAAGGAGGATGATTCATCAAGGATCTTAGACCATGATGTTAAATCATAAATCTAGAGAGCAATTTTGTAGTGCATTTTTACTTAAGATGTCATTTTTCTATTTGTGTTTTTTTATATGACACAAGTGATAGGTATAAGGCATCATGTATAGTTCTAGAGGTTTGAGATAATATGATTTCAGAATATGATTAGTACTCTTCAGATTCTACAAGAGTATGATGGTCTTCAATAGAGATATATACTATTAATGGTATATTGTGGTTATGGAGCCATTGTGAATCTTAGTGGCATGATGTATAAACATATGTAAATTTAGATAGACATTTATAAAATTACTGGTCTCAAAGCTTTTATCAAGAAAAAATATTAATATTTTTATTATTGACTATTGTACCCTATTTAATATTATCCTAGTATTCGTTGATAATCCTTTGAACAAGAACATCAATTAGTGGAAGTCTCTAACATTTGGATATCCATACACTCTATTAAGTATTTATAATCTTTTCTACCTAACAAGAATTCATTTTGTGATTGAATTTATTCAATTTTTCTAATACCTCAATTTTAGTAGTAGATTGACATTAATGTTTTTAGGATTCATCATAGTCTTCTCATAATATTTCACAATTAAAAAAAAATCCATTTTTTAAAATTGGACCATTGTCCACACATGCTTTCAACCACATAGATAAATTAGAACAACAGTTATTTTAAATTGAAAGAATAGTGTGAACAAGGAATAAGGAAACAACAATAAAGGAATATAATGTGGAATTTCCAACTTCATGAGAAATGAAAGTTATAATTATTAAACAATTAATGGTTGTTATTGTCCTTATAAAACATTGAAGTTTCAAAGAGTCAAAACTTGAGAAAAATATATCGATGGGTTAGTCATAAGAAATAGTATTACAATCATGAAAGTACAAAAAAAAGGATAATGATACACAAGTCAAATTCATGATGGGTTCAAAGGATTATCTTCATATGACATTATAAAGATAGCAATATGGGTTTCTATATAATCTCAAAAAATATACATTAAAGGGTGTTAATCAAGAAATAAATAATGAGAAAGAATCCATGTGCTATTAATACTTTTGGATAGAGTTATCCAATGTGAACCTAGATTGTGATTTGGTATCAAGAATTAGGCACATAGCAACATCATAAAAGTAATCAAGTAGACATTAGAATGCTGGTTGGGATTAAAGTGTAAAAAATTAAAATGGCATCATTGTATATCAAAATAAATTGTAGCATGTTTTCCTTCATTTAAGATAGTTAAAGTATATATATCATCATTAAAAAGAGGTAGTGTTAGAGCTATCAACAAGTTAGTGCAAAAGAACTAGTATTGTGTTTAGGTTAGCCTTTCCCTACAACTACTAGTGAGCTTGTTTCTTCATCATGGGAGACAGCTAAAAATCAAAAGATGTGGACAAAAATATGCATATAATTAGAGGAGAAATTATAATTTTCACCTACATTTTTTGTACCACATAAAGGGCATATGCACAGAGTTGTGGTGCCAAAAAGGTGACAAGTTCTTTTTTTTTTTTTTCCTATTTTCAATAGCACATGCGCACTATTAGAAAAACCAAAAAAGTATATATGATGGGCTACACACCTGGAGCCCATCATTTTCATTAGCATTTTCTACTATTCCTACAGAGAGCAGCGCGTACATGAGTTAAAAATCCAACATTTTCACCATCCTTTTCCAAAATGCCTCCTCGCTGACAAAATCCAAGACCACAAGCGCACCCATGACGACGTTGTAAGTGATATAAACTTAACCTTGAATTTTTTGATATGTTTTTTATATTGTTTTGTAGGTTTTTTATATTTTTTTGTAGGGTTTTTACAAATTTCATTTAGATTTGTTTATTTATTTGGATTTCAATTGATTTTTTATCAGGAAATGTCCATAATCAACCAGCAAATTCACAAGAACCTCAAAACCAAAACCCTCCTCAAGAAGAACAACAAATTCTACAACTCGAACCAATTGAAAGACCTCCACCAGGCACACAAGAAAATATAATAAATGAAATAGAGAGAGGCAAAACTGAATTAGGAAGACTCATTGCTCGATTGAAAGAATCCAGACAAACCAATCCAATGAGGGCTCAATTGGCATCATCCCTTGAATCCAATAACACCTAGATAGCCTCAATTAGTGGTTAGTTAGATATTTGGCGAGTTAAGAGGGATGAACAAAAAAGATTTTATGCAAATAAATTGTCATATGAAGATGTTAAAAAAAAGAAATACCAAAAGGTAGTATATGTGCATTATTTAGAAAAATCAGTGAGCAAAATACTGTTAGAGAGGGTACTAAATGATTCCCCATCCATTGGTGCATACATGATGCTATTAGAAATAATTTTTGGGATAGATGGTGGATGGTTTTTGATGCCCCTCTTTGCAACAATCATGAGGTCCCCAAGTAGTTTTTGAAGAAATTATATTGTGAGTTTTTCCTTGGGGAGATCCCCAATTATTTTGATATATTAGACTCCTAAGGTAGAGGTGGGGGGTTATCATTTGAGAGGTCAGGAGTATGTCGTGACCCTAATGTAGTTAGGGCACCTATGGTCAAGCCACAGTGTGAGCATGTGACTATTCCTTCAGTTGTGAAGGAACATGTAGAGGCCAGTGCTCTAGGGACCATTAATGCTTTGACACAGACCCTCATCCATTCCACGAGCCCATTAGTTGAGGGGGAGCCTTTTGTGCGTCGTGGTCACATGTGCACTTCATGCGGATCCCTATGCACATTTGGCACTCATGCTGGAGATGGTGCAGATAATGGACTTGTCAACGATCAGTTCCTGAATGACACATTTGACATTGACACACAGGTAAATTACAATTATAATTTACTAATTTGATCACATTTCATATGTATAGTGAATGATTAATTAATTAGCATCTATTGACATTGTTCCAAATTTAGAGTCAGAGTGTTGCTGGGCCTAGCAGCGATCCTCCGAGCCCAGTTTTTGTCCCTTCCATGAGTCCAGAGGTATGTTTTGATTTAATCATTTTAATTAATACATATATTTATTATGTAATCATATTAAGGATTGAGAAAAAAAATTATGCATGTGCATCAGTTCTCCATAAGACCCTCAACCTTTACTACGGACTCAGAGCATAGACATCATTCGAGCTTCACACAGGTATAGTTGTTTCATGTTAATTTAATTCATTTGATTATATTTATTTCATTTTTCATGTTAGATGTAACATGTATTGTATGACATGCAGCTCATGATATCGGACACACCTCCTCATTTGCAATAGTTTGTTGATAGTGGAGTGGTCGTAGCTGTGGCTAGCTCACAACCATTGATGGAGGTATGAAAGAATTTTCTTTGTTTTAGTTTTTGTTTATAATAGTTAGTCTCAAAATTTCTAATGTTACTTATAAGTGATTATATTTATTGAATTGGTGTAGGGTCTTGTCACGCCTGATCATCCACGAGCATTTGAGATGGACTTATAGAGTGACTATTTGATGGCGGTAAGAAAATAATTGATTTTGTGTGTACATATATTTGATTTCAACGTATAATAAATATTGATTCATATCTACTTTCTTTGTATTAGTTGGAGTTGGAGAAGAGCCTCAACAAGAGGTCAAGTGAGCGTGTTAGGAGGACCCCATCATCTCCACCATCTCCCTCCACATGACGGAAAAGGATGTCGAGACACTTGTTTCCTTCCCCTCGTGGGAAGGAAGAAATATAGTTGATCTAGACATGTATATATAGGCATCAGTGGACATATTCAATACACATTTGATGTATATGACATTCTATATTTGATGTATGACATTATTTGACTTATGACATTATTGGTTAATATATGATATGTTTGATCATATACGACATTATTGGTTATCATAATATATTATGTATTTGTTAATGTACATGACATTATTGGTTATCATTTTATATTATATGTTTGTTCATGTATGACATTAAATTATATATGTTCATGTATGACATTAAATTAGATATGTGCATGTATGACATTAAATTAGATATGTTTATGTATGACATTAAATTCAATACCTAATCTATTCAAAACTTTGATAGAATATATTGATTAACAAAAAACTTTATCATTGTTTAAGCATAAGTTAATCATTTGCAATATGTCATCGTCATATGATTTATGATCTTGTTCATGTTTAAAGTTTTCCTTCTCTATCATTTGTTTATCAAGTTTAATTCAATACCTAATTAGTTTGAATTTTTGATACAATATTGATTGACAATAAACTTTATCAATCAAGATCGATTAGGACCTCTTGGCAATAAAATTTATTAGGAAATATTCGTGTACCTCCTAGCAATTGGTCACCTAAATGAGAACCTTGAGATTTATTAGGAACTCCATGAAAGAAATTAGTAGTTTTAAATTACTCTATATAACAAAATTAGATCAAAAGTTCTCTAAACATTTATGTTAAAAATAAGATAAAAATTTGATCACAAGTGGTCACAAAGTTTGTGTAGAAGAAAAAATCATTGTTACAAAAAGAATATAGACAATAAGAAAAAACACAATTAGCTTGTTGAGCTTCAATACATAACCACCATTCTTTATCATCAATTTAAAAATGTCAGAGATAGTAGAGAAAAGATGGATTATTTGCAAAAAAAAGTCATTTTAAAAATCATAAATGTAACATAATCACTGATAGTTTTATGTGTTTTCATACATTAATGATTGTAACATAATCACAAGTTGATTGGAATGTGTTGTTATTATTCTATAGTAACTAGATTAAGGTAAAAATAAAAGTTTAATAAATAGTTGTGATGTATAAGAAAGAGAGATATCTCACATGAGAGGGGAACGAATCTAAGATGACACATAAGATACTTGTAAGAGGGAGCTATACTTGTTAACGAATTTACAATGCATGTTATGAAAAATCATAGAGCATCTTTAAAAGGAAATAAAAGAGTATGACAAGTGGAAGGAACATATTGTTTTGTAGACTCGTATTCAAATTTGGGTGTTGATTTTCTAATGAAGGATTCAAGCACTGCAATTTGGTAATTTTGGCTCATGTTATCCTTATATCTCACTCTATCTCTTATTCCCCCCCTCTTTATATTTCTATTTTTTCCATATCTATGTAGCCATCTATCCTCTTCATCTCCCCCTCACTAATGCAGGGATGTTGAGCAAGAAGTGAGGTTTAAGCACGCTCTTCTTCCCAATCTACCAAACTAAACTTGTGGCCTTCCTAATATCTTACTCCTTTAGGATATCATTTTTGTGGCATATCCAAAGTGATAGGTTCATTTGTGAACTCCTCCAAGGTGAGCACTTCTCCAATCAAGATCTTGCACCTTTTTGTTTTAGGGATATTAGCCCTATTCCAAGCCAATAATTGTAACTCTTCACCAATGGCTTCACTAACCCCAAGTTTCTATTGGGACACCTTCCTTATGTTGAACTGATTGAGAATCAACTCTTGGTTTAACCCTCCAATTGTCATACAGTACAAAATGTTGACTATCATAGAATTCCTTATAGGTCTCCTACTCTAATTTTCTAGACTTAAATTCCTCTTAGGTTGAAATCTAACTATTCTATGGGTAGATTTAGACACCCTTTTGAAATTTATTTAAGACTCCAAAGCCTAGATTCCCAATTCCATTACTGTAGCACCTAACCCATGTAAAGTACATAGACCTAATAAGGTCACACTAAGTTTGGTTTTCAAAGTAATTACTAGATAATTGGTGCATGAATTGGTGCATGGCCTCAAACCTCCTCTACTCACCAATATTTATCGTCTTCAAATTATGATGAAACACAATAATGTTTCCACTTTTTTCTATTATATATTCCCCCTTATGAAAATACTCATAGAACTAATAAACCCTTCATCTCCTCCTTGCAACACTTCTCTACTTCATGTCTTTGCTTGACTCATATCTTAACTATAACACTTCTCTCCCTAAGTAGCATTCGCCAATAGTTCATTTCTCCCCCTTTGACTCATATCTTCTATTTTTACATCACTACCTTTGATATAAGTCCATTCAATATTTTATCTTCATTAACAATTTATCAATGTTTTCAACTAAATTTCCAATGTTTTAAACTAAATTTCCCCTTTTTCTTAACATCTTTAAAGTTAGTCAATATTGATTATCCATTGTCACATAGGAATATATTTATATTTTGTAGAAAATATTTTATATCTACTCATACTCTTATCATCCCTAGTCATGACAAACAACACAGAACAATGAGTTGCCTCTAGCAATTTGATGTTTTTAGTGGAGGATAGAGAGTTACAGAGTTGCTGAAAATTTGGATGTGTAATGAATATAAAAAAAATGAGTAAACAAGAAGCCCTTAGACACATGACCTACAATGTGGTATTTTCATGCATTCATTGGGTTTCAATATTATGGCTTTTGTGAGAGCAATGTTATCATTACAAAGAGATTCACACCTTGAAGGTGAGTGCAATGTACCCTTCTCAAACATAATCAATTTGAGAATGATTAGGATTTTTTGATTTTTTTGTAGACTAATTTGGCAGACAAGGGAGAACTCCAAATTGGAGAGGACAAGGTTGATTGAGAAATGATTTGTTCATCGACAATGTCAACCTTGAATTTGCATAAGGTTACTATTTAAATTAAGTTTACATTTCAGCACAAATTATTCCTAGACCTTTCTCGAAACTTTGGATGGGGCTAAATAAGAATGCTAATAAAAATTTTTCGAAAGATAATGCCTAGATTTAATGTAATAAAATTTCTTGTTTTTGAAGTTGGCATACAAAGTTACAAGTCAATTTTGAAGGTCTTAAAGACTCCTAAACAACTCAAAAGTGTTTGTAATTAGTGTAGTGGAGAATGTTCGGGAATGCTTAAGAATGTTTGAGCATTGAAGGGGACAGGACAAGGTTAGGGATAGGATTTATCCAGCCACCCAGAGCTAACGGAGTAGACAGTTCGATCCCATGACGAAAGGTGAGAGAGATTTGGCAGTTGGCAACTTTGTACTGGCCAATACTACAAGTTTTAGCATCACCCGAGATGGCATTGTAAAATAAAAATGGAGTGTGATCTCTAAAAAGTGAGAGAAGTTATTGTAGGTCTCTACAACACGGTCCTATAGGAACTAGAGTCGCATCCATACCTCACACGAGCTTCGAGATATGCCCTATCAAAGATCACAGCCCTATGGCATTTAGTGACCCTTAGGGACATTTCAGTTCGGCATGCCCGAGAACATTCGAGTGTTGAAGGGGATAGGATGAGGTTGAGGATGGGGTTTACCCGACCACCCAGAGCTAATGGAGCAGACAGTTTGATTTCACGATGAAAGGTGAGAGAGATTTGGCAGTTGGCAACTTTGTATTGGCCAATACTGCAAGTTTCAACATCACCCGAGATGGTGTCGTAAAATGAAAAAAGAGTGTGATCTCCAAAAAGTGAGAGAGGTTATTGTAGGTCTCCGCAAAACAGTCCTATAGGAACTAGAATCACATCCATATCTCACACAAGCTCCGAGATATGCCTCGTCAAAGATTGCAGCCCTATGGCATTTAGTGACCCTTAGGGACATTCCGACTCGGCATGCCTGAGAATGTTTGAGCACTAAAGGGGATAGGAAAAGGTTGGGGATAGAGTTTACCTAGCCACCCAGAGCTAATGGAATAGACAGTTCGATCCCACAATGAAAGGTGAGAGAGATTTGGCAGTTGGAAACTTTGTACTGGCCAATATTGCAAGTTTTAGCATCACCCGAGATGGCGTCATAAAATGAAAAAAAAGTGTGATCCCCAAAAAGTGAGAGAGGTTATTGTAGGTCTCTACAACACCATATTGTATGAACTAGAATTGCATCCATACCTCACACGAGCTCTGAGATATGCCCTGTCAAAGATCGCAGCCCTATGGCATTTAGTGACCCTTAGGGACATTTTGGTTCGGTGTGCCCAAGAATGTTCAAGCAATGAAGGGGATAGGACCAGGTTAGGGATAGGCTTTACTCGGCCACCTAGAGCTAATGGAGTAGACAGTTCAATCCCACGACAAAAGGTGAGAGAGATTTGGCAGTTGGCAACTTTGTACTGGCCAATACTATAAGTTTCAGCATCACCCAAGATGGCATCGTAAAATGAAAATAGAGTGTGATCTCTAAAATGTGAGAGAGGTTATTTTAGGTCTATGCAACACGATCCTATAGGAACTAGAATCACATCCATACCTCACACGAGCTTCGAGATATGCCCCGTCAAAGATCGTAGCCTTATGGCATTTAGTGACCCTTAGGGACATTCTGGTTCGGCATGCTCGAGAATATTTGAGCATTGAAGGGGATAGGAAGAGGTTAGGTATAAGGTTTACCTGACCACTCGGAGCTAATGGAGCAAACAATTCGATCCCATGACAAAAGGTGAGAGAGATTTGGCAGTTGGCAACTTTGTACTGGCCAATACTGCAAGTTTCAGCATCACCCAAGATGGCATCGTAAAATGAAAACAGAGTGTAATCTCCAAAAAGTGAGAGAGGTTATTGTAGGTCTCTGCAACACCATCCTATAGGAACTAGAATTGCATCCATACCTCACACGAGCTCTGAGATATGCCCCGTCAAAGATTGCAGCCCTATGGCATTTAGTGACCCTTAGGGACATTCCGGTTCGGCGTGCCTGAGAAATTTTGAGTGCTGAAGGGGATAGGATGAGGTTAGGGATAGAGTTTACTTGGCCACCTAGAGCTAACGGAGTAGACAGTTCGATCCCATGATGAAAGGTGAGAGAGATTTGGCAGTTGGCAACTTCGTACTAGCCAATACTGCAAGTTTTAGCATCACTCGAGATGGCATCATAAAATGAAAAATAGAGTGTGATCTCCAAAAAGTGAGAGAGGTTATTGTAGGTCTCCGCAACACCATCCTGCAGGAACTAGAATTACATCCATACCTCATACGAGCTCTGAGATATGCCCCATCAAAGATCGTAGCCCTATGGCATTTAGTGACCCTTAGGGACATTCCGATTCGGTGTGCCTGAGAACATTCAAGCGCTAAAGGGGATAGGACAAGGTTGGGGATTGGGTTTACTTGGCCACCCAGAGCTAACAGAGTGGACAGTTTGATCCCACAACCCTTTTTCCAGTAAGTTGCAAATTTGAGCAACTTTTACAACTTTCAACAATGTAACTTTGCACAAAAAGTGCAATTTTTACATTTTTCACTTGATTCCAATTCTATAACTTAGAAAATTTTTGACAACAGTAAAACCTCAAAGGAATATAGGAATATAGACAATTTCATGGTTATTTCCTAAAAGTTGTTAAATTGTTGCAAAAGTTGCTAATGCAACTTTGCAATTTTTGCACTTTTTGGAATTTCAACTAACCACCAACCTAAATGAATCCTAATCATTCCAAATGATTATTAAAACCACTAAACCAACCTACAAAAGTGCAAAAAAGTGCAAAAAATTGCAAAATGTAAAAAGTTGCTAAGACCAATTTTTGCAAATAATAGTTGTCAAATTGAGCATGAGGTTGTATGGTGTTCCAACCATCCAAATGGAAGTTATAACTACTTGAAGGCATGTAATTAAGATCTTCACACGTGGAAAAGGTCATTATACAGATGGTGGACAACATTGGTCAATAAAAAACTCAGATTTTATGCCTCTTTTACTATTTTTTTCAACTATGTACGGCCTATACGGATTGGTGGTGGTACAAGTCTTATATTTTTGGATAGAGGGTTGAGTCAGGATTCTATTTCAATTGGTTTGAGGTTTTTGCCTTGCATACATAAAAAATTATATCAGTTTTAGTGTAGGTAGGTCAAATTTACTCCAAATTTGAGAGTTTCAGCAAGATGGAATCCTAACTTGCAAACCCACCATGGGATTTCAATGTTGCTTTGTGGAATACAAGTTAGGAGAGGGTTCTTATAGATGGAAGAGATTCAAGGCTATAGGAGCATGGCATCTATATTTACTAGCAAGCCCTAGACTGAACATAATCTTATGTCTAGTCTAGATTTGAAGGAAAAAGAAGGATCAGGCTCCTAAATTGATTAATTTGACCCAAGTGAAGGGTGTAGAAGGAAAATTTTGATATATAGCAGAGATACAAGGGGTTGAACCAATTTTTTGAACCCATTTGTTTATTTTTTCCTTATAACCCAACCTAAACTGGCCATTTAGGACTGTGACACAAAGTGGGCATAACTTGATGCTAGAGCCGAGTTTTTGGTTAATCTTTTGGAATCTCTTAGGGGATGTTTAAGAGTGTTTAAAAATGCAAAAATAGCAGGGGGTCCTTTTTATGGTTTGGGAGTTTGACCGTTAAAACTAGAAATTGTCCTAGTAGGAAGTGTTGGTAACAGTTTTGAAATTTGATTGTTGAGTGTTGAGAAACCTCAAGTTTGAGATTTTTCTTGTTGGTTTGAGTCTATAATAACCATTTAAATCTAAAAATTTGAGTTTTGAAACCATTTAAGAAGTATTTTCCTTTTTAGGCTTATTGGTGCCAGGGAGTTCCTAAGTGTTGATCCAAGTTGTTTGAGTATCCTAAGTTTGAGGGTTGGGCTTGTGAAGTGGAGTCCACTTGCAAGGTAGAGTCTCCCTGTATTAGAATTCCATTGGATCCTTAGTCCTTGGTGTCTTCAATGAATGTATCTTCATAGAATGACCTTGGTGCTCCTACACCATTAAGCGATGATGATGAACATGAGTAAAATTATGAGATTTGTGCCTACATGTTTCAATGAAAAAGTTGTATCTATTTTGAAATTAAGAACAATAAAACAATTCATAATGTTGTATGATGTCTTGATGGATTTCTAACCATGAAATGAAGATCTAACTTGATATTGGTGGCCACCAAATCAAATAAAGTTGTGAAAACAAGGGTTATTTGGAGGGGACAGTCAATTAGGAAGAGATTTTCCTTAAGGAGGGTAGTGTTTGTGAGTTGATTCATGTTTATGGTGATAAAACATAGATTTCTAAATTTTGAACTAGTCCAAGAAGGCTTGGCACGTGTGAGATTGGTGATGCCCTAGGAACAAGGGTTTTGAGAAGGTGAATTGGGGCTTTTGGGGTTAGGAAACCCATAGACTGAAATTGAGAGTGGATTTTTCTAATTGAATTCATTTTAGGAGCCTATGCAAATTTTTAAGTCCATACATTGAGTATTTCTATATGTTGCTTTGTAAATGCACTATTGCTTCATTGATGAAAACAGGGGCAGTGTGTAGAATCTCAAATATTTTCTAAAGGAGTTGCGTCTAAGTCTTACATATGTTTTAGAAAAGGATAAAGGGTATCTAGAAAGGTCATTTATTCAAGGATTCATTTGAAAAAACCAAAATTTATCCATCATTTTGTCTTGCTGCTATCATAGACTTGTGAAAATGCATTAACAACATTTGGGTGAATTATGCATTTTGGCTTGCAGGGTATGAAAACTGAAAGGTGTTGACGGAAACATGCTAGATAGGCTAGATAAAACCTATTAAAGCCTAAAAACATCCTAGAGTTGACTATTTGTGGGATTTGCCCATCAGGACCTAGAAGGGTCACTTGGCACATTGTTACAAATTTGCTCATTTTGAGTTGACCTAAAAATTCCATCTTGAAATCTTCCACCTCTTCCACCTTACGTTTCCTCATCTTTTTTAAAATTATACTTAGTCTTTAGGGTACTAATAATCTTATGTTATGTTTTGAAACTTAACTTATTTAATCTTATCTTGTATTGAAGCTCTATAAAAGTATTCAAATACCTTTCAAGCCTTTTAACTTCATCATCTCTATAACCCTAGATCTGATATCTAATAAATAAATTTCCTTAGTATAGTTTGTCATACTAAGATATTTCTTTGAGAGACAAGGATGATGAAACTACTAGATTTAGAAATTTAGTTACAATGAGCCTGTAACATGCAGTTTTACATCTTAGGCATACAACTCTAACTTCAAATTCAAATCTCTTATCCTCAAAATTTTGAGATCTAGTCTTGTTACTAATTTCATAATACTTTCTTGATTAACGATAACTATGTAAATTTATATAATTATGTGACCAACACATCAACATAATAAATATTAAATTTCCAAATGCTAAGAAAATGTATAACAAATATAGGCCAGGAACCAAATAATATGGATCTATTTCCATGAGATGTGAAATTATTGGAAAGCCAAGATTCAAGTCCACATAAGGTCAAGAACATCAAGATATGTTCCATTATATATGCTTCATCGATCAAAAACTTCCTTCATGAGATTGGGAAACACATAATGGGCATGAACCATGAAGAATAGTTGTGATATGATAAGAATTACCAATAACTTGAGTACAAAGAGTAGAGAAAGGTACAAAGCTATTGAAAGGTTCAACATACTATCCAGAACATGACCCTATCTATCTAATAGTAGGAATGAATTCCTTTGAATTCTTAAGCATGTTATACAAATAGAAAGATAACAACCAAGTCTAGAAAACCATAGTAGTGTTGTCAACACTAACAAAGCATAAAATCATTTAGAACTATTGATATCCTCCCAATGTTTGGTGATGCCTTTAAGCTATCTTTTCTATCTTTCTTCATCCTCTTCTTCCTAAATATCATTGTTCTCTTCTTCCTTCCTACTTGTTTTCAAGTACTTATTTAGTTTTCTCAGATTATTAGACCATCTTGTACCATACATATAGAAGTGACAAAAGAATAAAATTATTCCATTGAGATAGTATTAGGAATGACCTATTTTTATGCAAGATTTCTATTGTGTAGGGTCTCAATATAACCCATGACATTTCCTTCAATAGTAGAACTCTGCATTTGGCTTTCTTGAATAGGGTTTTCCTTCCTAGTTCCTACATGGGTAGGGAATTACACTCTAAATTCCTCATTTCTTGCACATTCCTTTGATTTACTAAAGTATGAGTAGACTTTTCATCCTTTGAATCCTCAATTTATTCCTCTTTCTCATAATATTTTTCCTTAGAACTAATGGTTTCTTTAGGATCCACAAAGGTATACTCTTTCTTTGCTTTACAAGTTGCTTCCTCTTCTTTAACTTTCTTCATAGTGTCTTTCTTACTTCTAAACCTCAACAACCTCCTTTCTCCTAAGATAGATTAATTTTTATTTTTATTTTCCATGTATCATTTTTCTATCCTCCTCTTATTGGGTTTCCTTTTCAAAATCTCCCTGGTCAATGCCAATATATTTTCTTCTTTTGGGGTTTCAATTTTCTAGTTTTGTCAAGGTTACTTTTAGTAGTCGAAGCTTTTCTTTTCACATTTTTTTATCAAGAGAAAATTCTTCAAGGGAAACATGAGGTGAGATTTTATCTTTAGAATATTAGAAATAGGGCTTAGCTTCTTTTTTCTCTTTGGAACTACTTTCAGGGTTTTTCCTTGAGAACTTCACTACTCTTCAATTTTGTCACAAATTCTAGGAGGGATTCCTAGCTATGGGTAGTTCAAACATCTATTAGTGGTTTGTGAAGTTGATCATGAGGCCAAAAAAATAGAATAATCTTTGCATTTGAGTCATCTCTTAAGACTTTTTTGGGTCATGGGAGTTCCAATAGTCAAGGGATTGTGAGTTGCTTTGTAAATGGCCTTAAACTAGGCCTAGTTGGCAGACTGAAATAGACAGTTTTGAGTGATATTTTACAAAAAAAGTGTAGTTGGTTTTGGAGTATATTTTAGAGTGAGGAAAAGGGTATTTTAATAACCCACTATTTTAGGAAGTTCTATGGGAAAGTTTGGAGAAAACAACAAATTAGTGACTGGCAAGGGCTAGTTGGAACAAGCCTAGAAGAGATAAAATTGAGAAAGTGTAAGAGATGAGTTGCTGAGAGAGTGCAAGGAGTTGGAACATGCTAGATGGGATTTTTTAAGATTATCGAAGGTGTTGGGGTCATGGTATGAAGCCAAGGACAAGTTTTAGTATGTTGGAGGCACTAGGGTACACTAGGTGCATGGTGAACAATGTGAGTCTTTAGAAGACAAACTGAAGCTTTGGGTTATAACCTCTTAGACATGGTTGTAGAAATATGTTACCAAGTCAAAGACCTCCTCTTGAACCCTATTAGATTCTAATTCCTTGGGTAGATTCCAAGAATACAAGAGAATCCCAGAGTTGAGTTGTGGTTCCTAGGGGACTATAGGAGGGCTTTGCATCAAACACACACACTTGTTGTATAGTCACAGATATTGTGATCATTCATGAACTTGAACAACACCATATTAGAAATAGTGTTGTGAAAAAGGACTACAAAATAGAGGGAAATGGCCATCAAATATGCATGATTTAAATAGCTACATTATCCTTAGAGAGAACTATATCTGTCACTGCCCCATTATCATCAGATCGAGACCTATTTTCCTTCTTACTTTTTGATTATTGTGATCCTCTGCAATTGCAGGCATAAGATGATTAACATACAATGGTACTTGGACAAAGAACACTAATAAATATTGAGGATGTGAATTGATAATACCATTTCACAAATGATTTTGGCATCTCACCCTTTATCACTTATGCGTCAACTTTATTAGCCCTCTTCTTTGGTGACCTACAAATGAAGAATTAGCATGGTAAAAAAATCTAAGATAAGAATTAGCCCCCCCCCCCCCCCCCCCCCCTCTCTCTCTCTCTCTCTCTCTCTCTCTCTCCCTATTCAATCTAATGAGCCAACTGGTTCTGCTCGACATTTTGATGTCTTAAGTATTGCCTCATGGTCTGACTCGTGAACTTTCCAAAGAATCTTATTATGTGGTTTTCCACCATATTTTATCAAGTGGACATTTGATGCAACAACAAGGTTTGAATAATGAAGAATCTTCCTCTTTGTTTGTCAATCCTCTAATAACCACAAGTTAGGGTTCTTCATAGAATATTGTCTAAGCCATGTGCCTATTACAACCACTGCACCGACATGGTACTCTAAACCTTCACCATCTATAATCGAGTGATCCAATTTTCTTTTGGCTTCAACACAACGACACAAATAATAATCTGTCCCTTCTTCATTGTCTTTAGGTGCAATAACAACAAAAACATGGCTTTTAGTGACAAATGTACAAAATGGGGTCATTAATTCACAAAATACTTGGGTAAAAGTTATAAAGTTACATATTGAAATTACAAAGATATAGAAATATATATTACCAGGTTGCACTAGATCTAAGAAGGAGTCAAATTCAATAGATGAATCCATCTCTACCATTTCCAGTGCTTGTGGGGGATGATAGGTGTCAATTGGGTCCAAAACCTATATATCCCATTTGTCCATCCATTTGGTTGACTCATAGTCATCCCAATTTTCCTTTGCACATGATGGACAATAGCCTGCCATTTTTCGTGTGTGAATACTCCATGAACCTGCATTAGAGCTTCTAAAAGAGTGTAACTCACTAGATCCTGTTAGTGTGCAACAATCTTGATACGGTGCAATGTTAGTATTATCTATCAACCAAAAAAATCTATGAACCGTAGACTCACCTTCCTTACCTAGACCCATTGTAGTGTTACACCATTGGATGATGGATTTTGCATCTATCAATATTGCTCCATCTTTGTACTTTAGTTCTTCATGATCCAAGGCTCTTTTAATGCATGCACCTACACCATCGTGCTCTCCCTTACCATAACCAGCCTCTGTGAAATTTCACATATATTTAATTCTACACAACCTGTGCATCCTGCACAACCAATAGAACATCTGTGCATTCTTAAATTGAGATGCGCAATTGTCTGACCAAATAATGTGCTGACAATATGTTATTCCCCTGTTAGCCAAATCTCCATAAAATAGTTGAAAACAACCATGTACGAACTCTGTAGAATGTGATCGATCATCGCTGATGTAAAAATGGTACTCCCTCAAAATCTTTCTGTCATCCTCTCTACTTGTAGGTGAATGCATGAATGTTATGTGAACAAATATGGAAACCTGTTGAGAAGTATAATACTTTGCTTGCAACTCATTTTGTGGTTGTAGTGTGTAGTTCTCTGTGAAATCTACAACCAAAACAATGGTATCTAGCGGAAACATATCCTTGCACAACTTGAATTACAAATCCAGCCATCGAGCTCTATGGGTATGCCTTGCATACTCATAAATAATCTTTTCACAAAAAATCTTCATGAACTCATACACAAGAATCTTTTCAATGACTAAATCACATCTTTTACCATGTTTCCCATCTTTTAGGGCATATGTCACTGTCTTAAATTTTCCGTAATCTACTATTTCATTTCCAATTGCATGTGTACTATCCATATGTTGACAAGTTGATAAAAGTTGCAAAGAACCACAAAATAAGCACGTACCATCCAAGCATGACATCTTGTAAAATTGTTGGCCATCCCCTATTTCACATAAAATGTTGGATATGAATTCCCTTGAAGATCTTGGTGGCTCATTCATGTCACAATCGTACAAAACAAACTAAGAATGCAAAACTATGCATATATGCCTAAAAACATCAAAATGGTTAGAAAATTCAATATGTATCCTACAACAACAAGTTGTGCCTGTGTGATTTATCTTCACATAAAAAGGTTTACCCATCTCAAAAAATCTTTGACTTATTTGAATTTGAGGATACATACCAATAAATTTTGCAAAAAATTGTGTCTGAGTTGAGTCCAAAAAATGTTTCGAATGTGGGTCGCGATTTTGGCTAGCAATCCTCCTTCTTACAACATCTCTTTGATTAGGGGAAACACGTGTGTTATTTTTCCAAAAATCTTCGATCAATGATTTCAAGGCTTCACTAATATCTTTATCCTTTCGCAGTAGTCTACCGCTAAATGTCCATAACTCATTTTTTGTTGGATCTTCCAATCTCTCACACCTTAGCATGGCTCTCCTTAGAGTACCTCTACCAATTTTTAATGTTTTTCTTGTCTTTCTCATGAGTCGAGCTTTCTTCATTTGGCTACTTACTATTGTTGATGTAAGTACTTGTCTTGTGATATTACTATCTTTGGTGCATGATTTAGAACCCACTTTTTCATAAGCACTCATTAGATTCTTTACAATATTTTTTTCATTTGAATTGTCCATCGTTCTTAGCCCAAGAATCTTCATGATAGGCCTAAATTTTAAATTCCTCATCATTTCAACAAATAATTGGCATTGACCTGTAATATTTAATTCTTCAAAAAATAGTCTCCACATACGATTAACTTTTCTTTGACAAGTATGCTTGCTAATCTTGTCAGGCATTGATTTCAAAATGTTAGTATCAATATCAATCAAATATTTTGGTCTTCTAAAATGAATTCTAGAAGGTGTTATAATCTCTTCCATTCCCTCAATATTTTGAACATCAGCATAAGGTCGAGTGTATTACATACCTTTGAACCAAAGATGATGTGCCTTGACAATAAGATGCAAAAGATAGAATTTCACCTACTTCATGTGTTGATGTTGTGTCTTCAACATGACATGATGGAGTGTGTATATTGTCAGATCTACAAATCAGTGTCTCTTCAACATGAGAGGATGATATGACTTCAACATTGGAAGATGGTGTAGTGGACAATATGACTCCAACATTGGAAGATGGTGTAGTGGATGATATGACTCCAACATTGGAAGATGGTGTAGCGGACGATATGACTCCAACATTGGAAGATGGTGTAGCTTCACAATTCAATTGTCTTCTTGAGCGTAATAGTCTCATTTGTTCTCTTTGTCTTTCCAATTCTTCCTCTTTGTTTCTTTGTACCGGTGGTTCTTCATCCTCTTCGAAAGTCAATTCTTCATTATTGCTTTGCAATTTTTCTTTGCTCAAGTAGTAATTTCATTTTATCTCTTTTAATTGCCAAATCTCTCTCTCTCTCTCTCTATCTTCATTTGTTTGAGTTTTTGGTTTCTTCCTTGGCATGATGATGATTTCAACATGTCAAATTATTCAAACATCTGAATTACTTAAAATGTGTAAATTACAAATTATTCAAATACATATAAAATAGTTGAAAATAACCATTTCGAAATAGCATTTCATTCAAACATACAAATTTCAATGAATTCACTATATATTAAACAACATGTCAAATTATAATCAAATTTGTATCTATATATCAACAAACAATATTTAAAATAGATTGCACTAACCTTTTCTATACAAAGAATATTCAAAAAGTCTTCAAATCACGTATCCAATGATTGAATTTGGTGTTTGTTGTGTTGAAACCCGTGATTTTTGTTGGAATAATAGAGTGCATAATAGACTAAAAGTAGAGAATGGATGAAATGGGCTCCAAAGTTTCTTTTTGCCAATTTTTAGGTGATTTCTCATAGTGCGTATGCACTACAAAGCACGTATGCACTATAGTGCATATGCACTATGTCGAAACGCATCACTCTCCATCTTCCCTACTCTCTATCCTCCCTACTCTCTCTCCCATCCCCTACCCTCTCTCTCTTCCTACTCTCTCTCCCCTCTCCCATCCCTTACACTCTCTCTCTCCCCTCTCCCATCCTTTACTCTCTCTCTCGCTCTCCCTCTCCCACCGCCTACTCTCTCTACCTCTCTCACCCTCTCTCCTCTCCCATCCCCTACTCTTTAGATATCTCACACATACTCTTATCCCCCCACTCTCTTCTCTTTGATCCCCTACTCTCTACATTTGTCACACACTCCCATTCCCCCATCTCTTTCTCTCTCGCTCTCCTACGACCTACTATCTCTCTCTCTCCCATCCCTCTCTCTCTCTCTCTCTCTCTCTCTCTCTCTCTCTCTCTCTCTCCCATCCTCTACTCTCTCTCTCACTCTCCCATCCCCTAATCTCATTCTCTCTCTCTCCCATCCTGTATGAGCTCTCTCTGCCACCACCTACTCACTCTCACACTCTCTCTCCCATCCCCTACTCTGTCTCTCTTACACACACACTCCCATCCCCCCCTCTCTCCCTCTCCCACCACCTACTTTCTCTCCCCCATCCCCTACTCTCTCTCTCCTCTCACATCCCCTACTCTCACACTCTCATACTCTCTCCCATCCCCTACTTTGTCTCTCTTACACACATTCCCATTCCCCCTCTCTCTCTCCCTCTCCCACCACCTACTTTCTCTCCCCCATCATCGTACTCTCTCTCTGCCACCCCCTACTCTCTCTCACACTCTCACACTCTCTCCCATCCCCTACTCTCTCTCTTTCACAAACACACACTCTTATCCCCCCACTCTCTTCTCTCCCATCCCCCTTATCTCTCTCCCTCTCCCTCTCCCACTCCCTCTCCTACTGCCTACTATCTCTCTCTCTCTCTCCCATCTTGTACAAGCTCTCTCTACCACCACCTACTCACTCTCACACTCTCTCCCATCCCCTACTCTGTCTCTCTTACACACACACTCCCATCCCCCCCTCTCTCTCTCCCTCTCCCACTCCCTCTCCCACCACCTACTTTCTCTCCCCCATCCCCTACTCTCTCTCTCCTCTCCCATCCCCTACTCTCTCACACTCTCACACTCTCTCCCATCCCCTACTCTGTCTCTCTTACACACACACTCCCATCCCCCCTCTCTTTCTCCCTCTCCCACCACCTACTTTCTCTCCCCCATCGTCGTACTCTCTCTGCCACCCCCTACTCTCTCTCACACTCTCACACTCTCTCCCATCCCCTAATCTCTCTCACACTCTCTCTTCGATCCCCTACTCTCTCTCTTTCATAGACACACACACTCTTATCCCCCCACTCTTCTTCTCTCCCATCTCCTACTCTCTACATCTGTCACACACACTCCCATCCCCCCTATCTCTCTCCCTCTCCCTCTCCCACTCCCTCTCCTACCACCTACTATATCTCTCTCTCAAGTTCTCTCTCT
Organism: Cupressus sempervirens; assembly: GCA_028749045.1. NCBI lineage: Eukaryota > Viridiplantae > Streptophyta > Pinopsida > Cupressales > Cupressaceae > Cupressus > Cupressus sempervirens. Next base: position 299,243,316 of record CM053786.1, on the reverse strand, counting down.
TCCTCTCTACTCTCTCTCTCCCATCCCTTACTCTCACTCTCTCTCTCCCATCCCCTACTCTCTCTCACACTCTCCCATCCCCTAATCTCTCTCTCTCTCTCTCTCTCTCTCTCTCTCTCTCTCTCTCTCTCTCTCTCTCCCATCTCATACGAGCTCTCTCTACCACCACCTACTCTCTCTCACACTCTCACACTCTCTCCCATCCCCTACTCTATCTCTCTCACACACACACTCCCATCCCCCCCCCCTCTCTCTCCTCTCCCATCCCCTAATCTCTAGATTTATCACACACACTCCCATCCCCCCTCTCTCTCCCTCTCCCACTCCCTCTTGCACTACCTACTATCTCTCTCTCTCAAGTTCTCTCTCTCCCTCTCTACTTTCTTTCTCCCATCTCCTACTCTCTCTCTCGCCCCCATCCCATACGAGCTCTCCCTACTACCTCCTACTCTCTCTTAAACTCTCACACTCTCTCTCATACCCTACTTTATCTCTCTTATAAATAAATACACATTCTCATTCCCTCCCTCTCTCTCTCTCTCTCGCAGTCCCTCTCCCACTGCCTACTCTCTCCCATCCCCTACTCTATCTCTCTTACACACTTCCATTCCACCTCTCTCTCCCTCCCACTCTCTCTCCCACTGCATACTATCTCTCTCTCTCTCTCTCACTCTCACTCTCTCCCTCTCTCTCCCATCCCTCTACCATTGCCTACTCTCTCTATCTCTCTCTCCCCTCTCTCATTCCCTACTCTCTCTCTTTCACACACACACCCCCATCCCCCCCCCTCTCCTCTCCCATCCCCTACTTTTTATGTCACTCACTCTCCCTCTCCCACTCCCTTTCCCACTGCCTACTCTCTCTCTCTCTCTCTCTCGCTCTCTCTCTCTCTCTCTACTCTCTCTGTCTCTGCTACCCCCTACTCTCTCTTACATTTTCACACTCTCTCATATCCCCTACTCTCTCTCTCTCTTTCTCTCTTACATGCATTTCTATCCCCACTCCCTCTCCCATTGCCTACTCTCTCTTCCATCCCCTACTATGTCTTCCCCCTCTCCCATTCCATACTCTCTCTCTTTCACACACATGCACTCCTATCCTCCTCTCTCTCGCTCTTCCTCTTCCACTCTATCTCCTACTGCCTACTCTCTCTATCTCCTTGTCTCTCTCTCACACACACACAGCCATTCCCCTGCCCCCCCCCCCCCCCCCCACCCAGCTCTCTTTTGGTTTTGGTTTGCAATATAGGCCTCAGTAGTGCATGCGCCCTATAGCGCGCACACACTACTGAGAATTCAATGCTTCCAATAGCGCATGTACACTATTGAAAGCTTTGCATTAAACCCAAGCCTAAGGCTTGGTTTTTTGTGGGAGATCCAACCCAAAGGTTTGGAGTTTATAAATAGGTCTGAGATGTGTTTTCCAGCAAACATACCCAAAATGATTGATTTTTCTTGTGTGCTCCCCTTAAAGATTCCTTGTGGTTGGGTATCAATAAGATCAGGTTACATAGCATTATAGGTCTCTGTGTTAGCTATCTAACCATATAATTTATTTTTAATTTGAACTATTTCAAGCCTTTCATCTATAATTTCTTTTGAATGTATGTTCATTTTTTGTCAAAAACCACCATGTACTAATTGGGCTATAGATTTTAGCTCGTTCATCAAATTTTGCAACAACTTAGTTTTTTAGAAACTAGACTCCATTCTACACACTTTGAAAAAAAAAATTTGATTTTAGATTAGTTTTCAATTATTTCTAGGGGGAGCACACAGATATTTCACATTTTTGGGATGTGTCTAGTTAAAAAATTCATTAAAAAAAAAATACACATTATAAAATTACCTGAAAAATTTGGGATAAACTACATAGTGTTAAGTAACTTTTGACTAGAGCGATCAAAGAATTTCAAAAAAAAAAGTTAAAATTTTAGGGGGGCCACACTTTGTACTATGTTATGTTTTTTTGGAATAAACAGTACCACTTTTTGTGGCCCCCTTTTTTGAGGACCTAAAACTAAACCATTTTGAAAAAAAAATTAGTAGTTTAGAAACTAGATTCAAAGGACTACGACTTTTGTTTTTGTCATATCTTAAAATTTTGAGTGTAACTATGTTCAAATTCTTGTTGAAGTTCAAAATTTGCAGATTTCAGGAAAAAGGTGTCCACTTATACCCCCCTTTTGGCACCACAACTTGGTGCACTAACCCTAAAAGAAAATAAAATTTAAAGTAGCTACATGTGGTAAGAATATCCAATGGCTGAAAATTTGTATCTAGAGAAAAATTCATAAAACTTTTATCATTTACTACCATATACAACAACTATGTCTAATTGGTTTGTGGATCATTTGATGACAGTGTTTGGTTCTAGAATTATCTTCAAATATATTGTATTAGTGATTGACGTTGCTAAATTGTGAATCACCTGAGAAGTTGATATTATATATATATATATATGAATTTATTTTGACAACCTTAGAGTTTTTTGTAATAAATAGAGTCTTAAGAAATGTTGATTTGACATATGAATCTCTAAGGATTATTGTATTGGACTAATAAATTGTATTTGTAGCTCTACTTTATATTGGATTTTTTTGGACAAAATGAAGATGGTAGAGGCAAGTGATAATATCTCAAATCACAAGGGTATAATAAGAGACAATGTATGTTAGTTATTAAACTTTGATTGATTACATTATAAATTATGGCCCCACCTAGTTTTTCCATGTATTTATTCATTCATTTGGGATTGAGGAGTGAATATATTTTTTCTCTCGTGATGTACCCTTGTGATCTATGTCTCGGTGGTGATGTTTTTTAGTGGAGAAGGAAGAAAGGGAAAAGGAAAAGGAAGGGTCTTGTATACACAATGTAATATACGTAGCTTAGATAAAACCACATTAGTGGCTAGCAAGAGAAGCAAGAGACTAGGTCAGTAGTAGTAGTAGTAGTAGTATGATCATAAATAATAACTAGCTCTAAGCCTACTCATGCTCATTATATAATCATGCAATAGATAATCCAAATAATCCTTTATTGATCTTAGCTAAATCCCCATAAATTCATTTTTGTGGAGAAGGAAGAAATGGAAAGGAAAAGGAAGTGTCTTTCACACAACCACATTAGTGGCCAAATGTAGTAGGACATTGCATCATCTCAAATGATGGTATGCGCATACTAAATGCTAAGTGACTTTATTGAATACTCCAAAATCATCCATTTCATACCTTCATCTATACATGTCTTTCTACTCGCATGCTCATTTCATTTCATATGATCATCTAAAAATTGTGGGGCTTTTTTGGATGGGATTTGTGGGGTTTATTTTTATAGAGGTAAGTGGTATTTGATGAGAAATTGCGAGTTTTAATCACTACAAAAACATAGATCATAAAGGCACAATAGGACACAAAACATAAATTCAATCTAAGATATTGATCACAAGGGCACACAAAAAAATAATATATTACACTCCATAATCAATGTAAAAAATACCAAATCACAAGGCCATGACAAGAATTCAATGCAAAAAAATGAAAAAATACTCGGCCTTGTTTGCAAACTTGCCTTCTCATGGTTTGTCTTCCTTCCTGCACTATAATACATGAATGAAATGTTTTGTGTGGAATGAATGAAATATTTTATGTATTTATTTTTAACTAATGAGCCTAATGCCATCGCAATTTCAACGGACCCATCGCAATATCAATGATGTCAGAGATACTTTAAAAAAAATGTAAAAGCCACAATTTAATGTCATTGCCATCACAAATTGGCCTCTAATATTGTAGTGATAGGATTTTTAGGTGGCTTCTAATTGGAGCCTCCTAGACTCGTTCTTCACCTCTGAGAATGCTAAGATTCTTGTCATAGCTAACACAATATGGATCCCTCCTCCTAGTTGGCTCAAACTTAATGTTGATGGAGCTATAAGAAATGGTGTAGTTGGTAAAGATGTTATGGTATATGACCATAGAGTAATCTTAAGTATTCTATCTTTTACTAGAAACTTTGTTCCTAATTCAGGTAACATGGCAGAGGTCATATCCCTTTTCTAGGGACTAAAGTTGATCATCTTCAAAGGAAGGAGCAAGGTTATTGTGGAAGGAGATTCTAAGTTGATTGTTGAAGCTTCTAAAAGAAGACTAATCGTTGGATAGTTGGTGGTTAGCATGCTTAATGATATTTGACCCCTCCTTGCTTAGCCCGATGAGTCAGTTTTTCAACACACCTATAAATAAGGTAACATGGTTGCAGACAAGCTGGCCATAATGGGTTTTGAGGTGGAAGGTGTCAAGTGTTAGAGACATTTCCCCTCTCTCCCTATGGACATCCAAAATCTCATTGAAAGAGAAAAAGTTTTAATTACTTAATCTTGATGGTGGCGATGAATGTTAATTCTTTTTATTTGACCCCTTAGGTAGTCATAATTTGAGTGGGTTCTATGGGTGATTTAAATTTTGCATGCACGGATCCATGCCATGATATTTTGAAAGGAATCAATTTTACCTATTTTCCTCATCATGTGTTGGTTGCAAAGAGGATTTTGTGTAAGGTTTTCAGATACTCTCACCTCTATCATCTTAATTATGGTAATAATTATTGATTACCACTCATAAGCAATGATTATAAAAATTCTCTTCTTTGGGTTTTTTTTATAAGACAGTCCTCTCAAACATGGCTTCATATCACGGTAATGTGAATTACTATGATTCCAATTTGAATAATTATCATAGTGAAAAGATTTATTTCTCTAACTCTTTAAAGATTGTTTTAATTTGTGTTTTTCATCCCTGCAAGCTTAGAAGTGAGAGCTATCACTATATAACAGTTTTTTGCTAGTGTCATGGTAGAGGGTTCACAAAATGCTACATCTAACTAAGAGATGGGAGAGGATATGTTTAGAATTGAACCTAGAAAAATTTTAGACAAATGGTGAAAGGACCTCTACACTTGGATGACAACTAAGGAAGGTGGGATTCTCCCTTTTATGGAGGCCATGGAGGGCCATGATAAGGCAGGTTCCATGCAACTAGTTAACAAATACAATGAGAGGAAGGCTACCATTGATGGAATAACCTTCAAAATCATTGAGGATGCCACTACTGAAGTAACCAGTCTTTCTACCAAGGGACCAAAGTAGAAAAAGGTCACTAATTTTTTGGACGAGACCAACCTAACACATTTTTAAAGGCCAAGGAATCTCTCATTAGACTATGCAATGCCTTCGATAGGGATCAACTCCCCAAACCCTATAACACAATATGTTTCTTGACCATCAAGTATGTTACTTTGGATAGTCATTTTGGGGTTAGATATTGTAACCATTTGCCTTTATTGAATCATGATCTGGTGTTTATACCATTTTTTCTTCTAGATAATCTTGAATCCTTTGCCATGGAGGTGAGGGAAAGAAGGAGTCAAGGTAAAAAAAACTGTTATCCTCTACCAAGGCTTGATCCTTCACCTTTACAATTGTCATCATGCCCTTTATCATCCCTACAATATACTCCTCCAACAAGCCTGTATTGTTAATTTCACCCATTTTGCTAACCCTAGAGAGTGTCCAACAAACCCTACCCCCATCTGTCTCTTGTTATGCCTTCTACAAGTGGGAAGAAAATCAAGAAAGCCCAAGCTCAAATTAGCTCCAAGAAGAAGCTTAAACTTGACTCTCCTATCAACCTTGGTGATTCAGATGTGGAGCTTGGAGGTGGGCCAAGACATTCTCATAGGATTGTTTCTAAACCTAGAAAAAAAAATTGTACGCATGACGTACAATGCAGATGAGGAGGATTTAGGTTGTGAATAAAAAAAGAGAGAAAAAATAAGGAGAGTAAATCAAGACAAAAAAGGAAAGTTGTTTCAAGTAAGTATGTGGAAGAAGAGGAGGAGCTTTCAAAGTAGGAGAGGAGTAAAACCACCCTAAAGGATGATGTTAGTACTAGTAGTATAGAGAGATGACTCATGTGTTAGCCAACTTCAAAATGGATACTATCAACCTTATTGTGAAGGATTGTGTGGAGGCCCTTAAACATACCTCCCCCATGATAGCTACCATCCTCCCTGGTCTTGCAACCAAGGATACTTCTACTTCTTCCCCTTATAATACCCCATGCCCTACCCCCTACAAAGGAAAAATTATTGTGGATGATTTTTCTAACCCCCCTTTTGTTTAGGATGTGTCAATTGGTTAAAAAACCTTTAATTGCTAAGACTACAACCATTTGGTGGAGGACGTAAAGTTCCTTAAAAAGGTTATGGAAAATCCAAATAGTATTGTTGCTAAATTAGATAAGAGTTTCAACACTCTTGCATATTTCCCCATCAAGATGATGGACTCTATTGCTACTACTTTGCAACTTCTTTAGTAGGAGAATGAGGAAGGTGTAGGTGAAGGTTATGAGGGCAGCTCCAAGATACTATATAGGTTTCTGGTTGATGATTGATTATGGGTGTTGTTATCTAAATTGGTGTCATCCAAATACAAGGGAAATGAGGCTTTGTCATCTGATCTTTTAAAGTTTATGTTTTGTTATGTTTGGTCATATTGCCTTGTGTGACATTGAAAACTTTTTACTATATGATAATTGCAAACTCGTTCGGTAGTAGTAATAGTAGTTTTTTGTTTATCTATAGTGGTAGGTTAAACTATGTGACTCTCTTGTTATATTTTACTTTCACATATATAATTTGTCAAACTTGTTGCTCATGGTGAGTTGGGTTTTTTTAAATATTAAAAAGGGGTATAGGCCAATGTGTTATGTTCTGTTTATGTTGTTTTTCTGCTGAAAAAGGCTCTACTTTTTATTGTATTGTTGGGTCAATCCTCCTATTTTGGGTGCTTTTAATAATAATAAAATGGTTATTAAGCTAGATGGGAAAAAGTTTCAGGAGTTGAGCTTCAAGGAAGATCAATGAGAATGTTTAGAGAAATTTCTCGTGGCTATACATGGTCCAGATCTATGATTAAGTGAACTCCCCTTGAGATAGCACTAAGCAACTTTATGGAAATTTTGAATGAGTTGAGAGAGGAGTCACATGACAAAGAAGACTAGTTGTTTGGAGTACCATTAACAACAATATCTCCTGCTACCATGCCACACCCTCACACTATTTATATTAAAGATCACCTCTGCATAAATTACATTTAGGATGATAAAATTCTAGAGTGGGTGGACGGACCTACGAGATGAGTAGCATGGGTAGACATGGTCCAGATCCACAACTAAGTGAACTCCCTTTGAGATAGCACTAAGAAACTTTATGGCAAATTTGAATAAGTTTATAGAGGAGTGACATGACAAAAAAGACTAGTTGTTCGAGTACCAGTAACTACAGCAAGTCTACAGGACAAAGAATAAAATGCACAGTATGTAATATGAATTGTGTAAGATATCGTACAATATATAATTATAAATTGTCAACAATTTTAGGTGGGCGCACGTTGGAATGATGTTAACATAGAATCGCGTGTATGCAACGCCTATTGATAGACAGGTAAGACGGACTATTCTAACATTATTGATAGTACGTGGCCCCATCTTACCAACAGTCAAAGTCTTGTTTTTTGTTTGATTGAGAAGACTGGCAGTGGGCAGATGGGTGTCACGTTCTATCAAATGGTCCAACGGTCAGAAATGAGGGCCCCAAATAAAAGCGTATTTGCAATAAGCTGACTACCTGTACAAATTGGTATTAACTATCTATCCAGTGATCCACAGATTCCACGCATCGGAACACAAGATGGATGTTTTTCAATGAGTATTTAATTGTTTAGTTTTTAGTTCAAAATAATAGTATGGTGATGAATAGCCTAGGATTTCCTAAAAGTTTACACAATTTTCTCACATAAATATGATTATGATTCATCAGCATAAATTCTCAAAAGTTGATGTAAGAATTTTCATATAATTGGACATGAATCATCAATTCCAAACTACAAAAGATGACTGCCAATTTTTTTACAAATTTACATTCAGAAATAATAAGTTATCAATATAGGTATTTTATCAAGTTATCAATATAGGTATTTTATCAAGTATTTGATACTTTTTAAGACGTAATCAATATTTTTGGTTGAAGAATTGGGAAAAAGTTTGAATTATTGATTTCGTCAACTCATAGATTGGGTTCAACATGTAAGGCTCTTAAAAATAAATCAATGAAATTCCTATCTTTCTCTCAAATAAGTAATTATTTTGATTTTCTTCTAATACACAAATTGAGTAAATTTAACAATGGAAATCATACTGATTGCATAAATTCACAGATTTTGAGTATAATGTACAATACAAAGAATTATAAACCTAGTTTTAAAGAAGATAGACAAAAATGCTAGTTGTGTTCATAATTATAACTCACAAATTATTCCTCACAAGTTAAATCAAAAAATTACTTTGAAGAAGCTCGGTATGACATAAAAAGTTCTTGAAAAAAAATTGAGCTCCCTACCAGTTACGAGCTACCAACACATGATCAATCTAGATTGTCATGCCTTGCCTCTGGCATTTACTAGTCCTTGCCACTACTATAATTATCATTGTCATTCTACGGCAACATTGAATTGCTTTGGTTGGAGCTACTCCTGCTAGGGATAGCATGCTGGGGGCGCAATGGAAATTGAAACAGAAACCTCTTGACCACCATCGCTACCTCCACTAGTGTGATGAGTTGTATCCTCTATCTTGAATTTGAGTCCCATATTAATTCGAATTACTATCCTTTCACAAGTTGATTTCCTCTAGTAAGTAGAAGGGACAAGCCAATAGAAAACATATCTACAATCTACAGTTACCTTTCTCGATGAAAACACAACAAAGAGTGCATAATCTTCACATTGGATGAATGCTACATTGGAAACTCTTAAAAATGTCTCTGCATTTCTACCTTTTGCTTTCATAGGAGTTTATGTATGGAACACTTGAAATGATATACACCTCATTACATGCAAGCAAACCTCATTCAACAAGTGTTTATCTATTGCTTTCATTACATGTCCTGAGATTTGTTACAAGAGACACGTATCTTTCTTGCAAAATGATAGTTGCCTTTTAAAAAAAATTAGGTAATATGTCTACCCAAAAAAGAAAAGACCGCTGAAAATTTTTGTTGGAAGCATGAATGCTGATGATATTCCTATGGGGGAGTATTGTAGATATGTTATCATGATGATATGTTACATTCATGATTGTGTTTGTCATTGATGTCAACATAGCAATTTTCTATGGTATCTGACAAAAGAACAACAAAAAGATCAAGTTGGTATGGATAGATTGTGGAGTATATGTAGTAGCGAGGTTAAAGGGAGATACTAATAAGTGTCTAGTATATGTAGCTAATCTCAGAAGTACAAGATATTAAGTATGGAAGAAGTTATGCAAGTTTTGGTAAAGACTATTCTGAGATAGAGTTTACAAAGGCATGTTTTGGTAAACTTGTTATCTCTCTTAGTAGAGTTGAACTATTCTAAGAAGCCAAAGTTAAAGATGTGAAGAAGACATGTTGGTGATGACGTGGCTAATTTCACTCATCATAATGTTACTTGAGCATAAAGATATTCAAGTTGTAAGGCAAAAGATTAATGTTATCACTAAGTGTAATGTGTTCTTAATGTGGTCCTATAATAATTAATTGAGAAGGTGTAACAACAGACTCGGGCAATTTTTTTATGGATTTGATATAAAGGAAGGGCATTTTCCTTTATCATGTATGGCATAGAGAAGTGATTGTAAGTAGTATGAAGAGCAGAATGCGAAGTTGAGCAGAGTAGAGTGGAAGTGAAGGAAACTTCATTGCCAAGGTTTTATTGAGTGATCTGAAGTTGGATACTTGGATCCAAGATTCGTGACCCAGTCTACAAAGTTTGACAATGATTTGTCTAGTTGATAAGACAAAGGAAAGAAGTTACAGTATATTACACACAATTATTCTACAAGGAATAATTGAGAGATTAGTTGGACAGTGAGTTCAATGATCTTGCCCCAGAAGTTGTTTGGACAGTGGGTCCTTCTATCTCCTATAACTCCTAATAGGGTTGGAATCTTCTAACAAGGATTCAAAGTCTCCTAATAGGGACTTCTATGTACTAAATATTGTAATAGACTCCTAATAGGGTCCATTCTCTAACAAGGAATATTTATATTAGTACATCATCTTGTGGGCATCATTCCCACTAGTGTTTTCCCTCTTATGAAGGGTTTCCCTAGTAAACATATCTGGTGTAATTGTCTATGTGCATCTTGTTATGGTTGATATTTACTTAGATTGAATGGATAAGATTGTTTAAAGTGTATAAATGTTTTAATTATTGGATAACTGATCCACCCCCTCTCCCTCTCTCAATTATCTTGGTGGACTATTGTTTCTAACAATTGGTATCAAAGCATCAAGTCCTTGAAGATAAATTTTAACAAATTTGGGAGATCCATGGAAAGCATGTTCAGGAAAGATAGTCCTACAACTGAGAAAGGAAATTTTGACACCTGAATAGTGGAAATTCTTGGTGAGTTATCAAATTTTTGTAAAGAATAGAGCATTGAGTTTTCAGATCTAGAATCCTTCTATTGCATACAAAAGAACAGAAGCACAAGCAAAGGTAGATCCAAATTTGAAAAAGACATAAAGATAAAGGAAGGCATTGATCTACTTACAAAGAGAGAACTAGAAGGTATGGAAATTTTTGTTTGTTGGACATATAAAGAATTTGGTCATTTTTCAACTAGATGTGGGTATGTGTAGGATCATGTTCAACCAAACTATGCTCTTAAGTGGCAATAAAAAATTAGAAAATTAGGGTTATGTCAACTTGAGGTGCAATTTTCTACTTCTTGTTAACTTTATATCAAAAAGTTGAGAGAAAAGAATCTCTAGAAAATTGAATCTAGTTTCTAAACTACTAGGACTTATCTCAAAAAAATATAAATTGATTGGTCAAAATTTTGGATTTTAATGCAATATTACAAAAATTTCAGAACAAAAATAAGAAGTAGACGTATGTCTGACCACCTTAATAAAAAAAAATGATAATATTTTTTAATAATATTCTACATATAAGTAGTAGACTCATGTCTAGATGTGACACATATTTTTGGGTATTTTTATTCTAAATAAATAATAAATAATAAATTTTTAACTTTAGTATTTTTGGAATTAAAAAACTCTTGTGTCTGACGACCTTAACTAATTCATAACTCTGCAAAATTTAATTTTTTATTTATTTTTTCTTATGGTAGAAGAAACATAGAATGTGATGCATCTTTTGGATTCAAAAAATGTTGTGCCATTTAAAAGTTATAGTTGTTTTTCATGTAGTGTGTTAGTCAACACTTTATACGTAACTCCATTAGAAAATAAGTAATAATTACTTACTAAACTCATAATTTGACAAACCTTACATTTATGGAAAGATAAGAACATTCTTAAGAAAACCTTTTCATTTCATCAAATTTTGGTGAAAAAAAAATTGTCAGCTACATGTTTGAAGTAAAAATCACATAAAAATAGGCCAAAAGCACATTTTTAGGATGTTTTTAAAGTTGACCATATAGGTTTGGTATCAAAAGATATAGTAGACCTTATAAATATATTAATTATTTTCATTTAGTATTAGGGTGGGTGGGAAAATAGTTGGAATAGATTTTGAAATGGTTTGAGATATTTCAAAACTACAGATTTTTCAGATCGCCACTTTTTGGCACACCATGATCCTACACATACCCATGTCCTAAGAGGATAAAAAAAGCTAGAAAGAGTTTTTACTTTCTAATAAAGTTGAAGAATTTAGAGAATGTATGGAAAGATCCTTGAAAGACTGTGATAATAAGTCTAGATTGGTTAATGAAGATAAAGTATTAGAAGAAACAATTTTGGAGACTATTATGGAAAGTGCAAATGTGAGAGTTGATGAGAAATTTAGAATACAAGAAGGAATAACTGATTACAATTCAAATGATGATGTTGTTACTAAACCAAGGAATGATGAAGTATTCCTTGAGACTAACAATGATCTGCAGAATGAAGGAGAGCCAAGATAGGAACAAAGCTTGAAACCTTTAGTAGAGCCAAGAGTTGAGATAACAACTCCTACTTTGGGTAAGAATATGACAAAGAATCATCCACTCGAGCAGATCATCCGAAACAAAGATAAAGGTGTGATGACAAGAAGCAGAGTCAATGAAGAACTATGTTTGATATCTTACTTTGAACCTAAGAATTTAGATGAAGCATGTAAAGATGATCATTGGAAGCAAGCTATGAAACATGAATTGGATCAAATTACAAAGAATGAGACATGGGAATTGGTCCCCAGACTAGCAGACAAAAATGTGATAGGAACTAAATGGGTATTCAGAAACAAGATGAATGAGCAAGATGAAGTTGTAAGGAAAAAAGAAAGATTGGTATGTAAAGGTTACTCACAATAAGAAGGAATAGACTATGATGAGACCTATGCTCCTATGGCAAGAATAGAAGCAATAAGGTTATTCTTAGCATTTAGAGCATATAAGAAATTCAAAGTATATCAAATGGATGTCAAGTCAACATTTCTGAATGGAGAACTTGAAGAAGAGGTGTACATAGAGAAGCTTGAAGGTTGTCCTTTGATAGATGACAAGGATAGAGTATGCAGACTGAAGAAAGCATTGTATGGCTTGAAGAAAACACCCAGAACCTAGTACGCAAGGTTGGACAAGCATTTGACAAAGCTTGAATATAACAAAGGTATCACAGATAACAATCTCTATTGGAAAGAAATTGATGATGGATTAATGATTTTGGTAATATTTGTTGATGATACCATATTTGGAGGAAATGATGATGAAAGTGACAAGTTTGCAGAAAAAATGAAGAAGGAATTTGAAATGAGTATGATTGGAGAAATAAAATTTTTTCTAGGATTACAAATTGTGTAGGATAAACAAGGAATCTTTATTTCTCAAACTCAATATTTGAAGGGCTTACTGAAAAGGTTTGGTTTGGAAACATATAAACCCATTGGAACACCTATGGTAACTAGACACAAGATATCTACAAAGGATGAGACACCTAATGTTGAATAGAAGAAGTACAGATCTATGAATGGAGGATTGTAATATCTGACTCACACAAGGCTAGATATAGCAAATGTAGTTGGAATTGTTGCAAGATTCCAAGATGATCCTAGAGAAGCACATTATGCAATATTCAAAAAGATATTTAGATATCTGAAAGGAACACCAGAGTTTGGATTATGGTATGATAAGTCTAATGATTTTACTTTATGTGCTTATACTAATGCTGATTGGGTAGGCAATATGGATGACAGAAATAACACCAGTGGTGGAGCCTTCTTTCTTGGAGGAAGATTGGTTTTTTGGCTAAGTAAGAAGCACGATTGTACCTCACAAAGTACAATAGAAAAAAAATATGTTGTAGCAGCAAATAATTGCAGTCAAGTTGTTTGGATGAAGCAGATGTTGAAGGATATAAAGATAAAATTTAGAGAACCTGGTGTCATACATTGTGACAACACAAGCATAGTAAATATGTCTAAGAATCTAGTGTTACATTCAAAGACTAAGCACATTTCTATCAAGTGTCACATGTTGAGAGAGAAAGTTGTAGAAAAGTAAATTAGATTAGAGTATGTGAGTAGTAAAGAGCAGATTGTAGATATATTCACTAAGCCTCTTCCCAAAGAGACTTTTGAGTATTTGTGAGGTATGCTAGGGGTTATGCCCCTTCCTACATCAGAGTAGATGATGCAAGAGTGCATCAATCCAATATAACAAAGCACTTTTGTTTGTCTAGACTGAATGTTGATGCTTCCTGTATGGGGAAGTATCTGTGATGGATAGAGTCATCTAGGACTCTTGTTGGATGTTGTTTTGAATAGTTTCTTTGGACACTTGAGCTAGTAAGAATCAATTGTTGTAGAGTTTGATGGTTGTTGATTCCTTTGACATTGATGTCAATGGGGGAGAAGTTCAGCATGAAAAACAAGAAAGAACAAGTACAAAATATTCAGAAGAAGTTTAGCATGAAAATAGTTTGGGAGAAGTATAATGTGGAAAATCAAAAAGCACATTGAGGTATATCAATGGGAGAGAATGATTGATGAAGAGGATTTGAAAAGAAAGGTTAATAGTCTTTTGCAATTGGTATTTTTGGAACTAGATGTTTTTCATCTATGTTTCCATCAATGCCAAAGGGGGAGATTATTGGAAGCATGAATGTTGATGATATTCCTATGGTGAAGTATTGTAGATATGTTATCATGATGATATGTTACATTCATGACTGTGTTTGTAGTTGATGTCAACATAGTAGTTTTCTGTGGCATCTGACAGAAGAACAACATAAAGATCAAGTTGGTATAGATAGATCGTGGACTATATTCAGTAGCGAGGTTAAAGGGAGATGCTACTATGTGTCTAGTATATCTAGCTAACTTCATAAGTACAAGATATTAAGTCTAGTAGAAGTTATGCAAGTTTTGGTAAAGATTATTTTGAGATAGAGTTTATAGAGGCATGTTCTGGTAAACTTGTTATATCTCTTAGTAGAGATGTTATCCTGAGAAGCCAAAGTTAAAGATTTAAAGAAGACATGTTGCTGATGATGTGGCTAATTTTTCTCGTCATAATGTTATGTGTATGGAAATATATTCAAGTTGCAAGGAAAAAGACAAATGTTATCGCTAAGTGTAACATGTTCTTAATGTAATCCTATAATAATTAATTAAGGTGTAACAACTGACACGGGGGATTGTTTTATGGATTCAATATAAAGGAAGGACATTTTCCTTTATCAGGTATGGCATAGAGAAGTGATTGTAAGCAGCACAAAGAGTGTAATGCAAAGTTGAGCAGAGTAGAGCGAAAGTGAAGGAAACTTCATTGCCGAGGTTTTATTGAGTGATCCAAAGTTAGATACTTGGATCCAAGGTTTCTGTCTTGGTCTGAAAGGTCTAACAATAATTGGTTTAGTTGATAGGATAGAGGAAAGAAGTTACAATACAATACACACAATTATTCTACAAGGAATAGTTGAGAGATCAGTTGGACAATGAGTTTAGTGACCTTGCCCCAGAAGTTGTTTAGACAGTGGGTCCTTCTGTCTTCTACAATTCCTAACAGGGTTGGAATCTTCTAACAAGGATTCAAAGTCTCCTAACAGGGACTCATATGTACTAAGTGTTGTAATAGACTCCTAATAGGGTCCATCCTCTAAAAGGGAATATTTATATTAGTACATCATTTTGTGGACATCATTCCCACCAAGGTTCTCCCTCTAATCAAGAGTTTCCCTAGTTAACATATATGGTGTAATTGTTTATGTGCATCTTGTTATGGTTGTTGTTTACTTTGATTGAATGGATAAGATTGTTTAAGGTTGATAAATCTTTTAATTGTTGGATAATGATTCAACCCCCCCACTCTCAGTTATCTTGGTAGACTATTGTTTCTAACAAAATTAGCAGCAACCAATAGAAAAATATTAATTTATATTAATGATGTCATCATATTTTGAAATCTACAGTATAAGATGAGATTATTTGAAGAGTGCAGATTCCAACTTACAAACTAATTCCTCTACATGCAATCAATAACTTTAGTCTCTTGCCTTATGGAAGGGACTAACAAAAG
This sequence comes from Cupressus sempervirens, assembly GCA_028749045.1. NCBI lineage: Eukaryota > Viridiplantae > Streptophyta > Pinopsida > Cupressales > Cupressaceae > Cupressus > Cupressus sempervirens. The sequence continues at coordinate 299,227,682 of CM053786.1, read as the reverse complement.
CCTATAAGATAATTCTGTCAATAGAATGCTAAACCATACCTCGTTAGAGTGTCCACAACACGTCCAAACCATACCAACTCTTGAAGTTGCCCAAGATTTATCCATGTTAAAAAACAAAAAAAATTGCCTATGTAACTTTACCTAGAGTTATTAAAAAACAAAGGTGTACACTATCTTTCCAATCATATGTATTCTAAAGTCAAAATTTACATTTTTTTCTTCAGCAATTAATTTTTAGATTTTGTGATATTTTCTGCTATTTATCATCGAAATCAACATAAATTCACTTTGAATTTTTTTAAAACTATCGTGTTTTCATAATTTTGAAAAATAGTCAAAGGTACATTTTTGTGTGGAGAATAGTTGCTCCAAAAATAAACAAAGTTGTAAATCTTCCCCAAACCAACAATGTAGTGTTTTAGAGTAACTGCCTCTTTGTAATAAAACATTTCAATTTTTGTGTCATCCATAAGTTGAAATAGTCTGATGGTGGAAAATTTTTTCTTTTCAAAAAGCAAACATGAGTTCAAATCTTAGATAAATAAGGTATCTCTTCCAAAGAGTTTTTCTCCCTTTTAAGTCACAATAGATGGATATTGCAAATGTGTTTTTAAGATAAATTCTTTTTATTTAATGGATTAAATGATTTAATTATTTTTTCAAAAATATTTTAGTATTTTTAGTCACTAATTAAAAATAAGCATTTATTAATATTACTTTTTAAAAATATCTTAATAGTTAATATAAATCAAAAATTGATATATCTTTCCTCGACTACCTGGAACCTTTCTAAGCAACCCATGAATCTCAACCACCTAGCTAAAAACTTTGAGATCTTTATCACATAAGAAACTAGTCGGTAAAAGCTCTATTAACACTTCCTTAGATCACAACCTATCTAGAATAAGTAGCGACCCTAGTACATAATCATTTAGTGTAGATTAAAACTCTTTTAAAGACATTCAAATTATTAGGGATGAAGATAAAAAAAAAAGAGGTGGAAAGAATGCCATGAGCTAGGTGTATATGCACACTAGAATGGGCCACATGCCAAACTCCCAAAATTTGTTAAATAGTTAAAGGAGTTTTACAAGGAGCAAGTAATTATATCTACTTATTATGAATGTTTGTTGTATTTACATTGCCAAATAAATATATTAAGAATGAATTTATTTTAGCTTCATATTTTCTTTATAAGGGATATGCATTAAAATTTGTAGCTTGGGAACCTAATTGCAATGAGCAAAGCTTAGGAAAATCTGTAGGTCTTTCCTGGTATGAATGCAAAAATCTCCCTTAAGAACTAAACCAAATTCAAATCTTAAATAAAACAAGACAAGATTTGGGTAATCTCTTAGGAATTTAATTAAACCACAATTTAACTAATAATGTTAGTTTTCTTATAAACATAGAGTTAGGACAAAGAGAGCTTTAAACTAAAAAGATCATCACGAATAGATCCATTTACACTCTAACATTATCTAGATATGAAGGGGAAATTGATGGTATCATAAGAATAAATTATAATAGAACTATTCAATAGATAAACAATGTTGGAAGCATGAATGCTGATGATACTTCTATGGGGGAGTATTGTAGAAACATGATTAGATTATTATCATAATGATATGTTGCATTCATGACTATGTTTATCATTGATGTTAACAGAGCAATTTTTTACAGTATCTGATAGAAGAACATCAGAAAGATCAAGTTGGTACAGATAGATCGTTGAGAATTTTTACTAAGCAAGGATAAAGGGAGATACTACTGAGTGTTTAGTATATGTAGCCAACTTCGGAAGCCTGAGATATTAAGCCTGGAAGAAGTCATGCAAGTTTTGGTGAAGACTATTTTGAGATAGAGTTTATAGAAGCATGTTCTAGTAAACTTGTTATATCTCTTACCAAAATTGATATTCTAAGAAGTTGAAGTTAAAGATGTGTAGAACAAATTCTGGAGATGACATGGCTAGGCTCGCTCGTCATAATGTCATATGTATGGAGAGTTATTCAAGTCACAAGGAAAAAGATCAATGTTATCACTAAGTGTAACGTGTTCTTAATGAGGTCCTATAATAATAAATTGAGAAGGTGTAATAGCCAACTCAGGGAATCTTTTTATGGATTCATTATAAAGGAAGGAAATTTTCCTTTATCATGTATGGAATGTATGAATGATTGCTAGAAGCATAAAGAGAAAAATGAAAAGATAAAAAGAGCAGAGCAAAGTTGGAGAAAAATTCATTGTCGAGGTTTTATTGGGAGATCTGAGGTTTGATATTTGGATCCAAGGTTAGTGACCTTGTCTACAAGGTCATACAGTGATTGGTCTAGTTAACATGATAGATGAAAGAGGTTAAAGCACAACACACACAATTATTGTACAAGGAATAGTTGAGAGATTAGTTGGACAGTGAGTTCAGTGATCTTGCCCCAAAAGTTGTTAGGACAGTGGGTCCTTCTGCCTTCTACAACTCCTAATAGGGCTGGTAGAACTCCTAATAGGCTTGGAATCTCCTAATAGGGATTCAAAGTCTCCTAACAGGGACTCATATGTACTAAATATTGTAATAGACTCCTAATAGGTTCCATCCTCTAACAAAGAATATTTATATTAGTGCATAATCTTGTGGGCATCATTCCCACTAGGGTTTTCCCTCTGATCAAGGGTTTGCCTAGTTAACAAATATGGCGTAATTGTGTATGTGCATCTTGTTATGGTTGTTGTTTACTTTGATTTAATGGTTAAGATTAATTAAGGTTGATAATTGTTTTAATTGGATAACTAATTCACTCCCCCCTCCCTCTTAGTTATCTTGGTGGACTATTGTTTCTAATAATTGGTATCAGAGCATCAAGTCCTTGAAGATAAAGTTTAGCAACTTTGGGAGATCCATGGTGAACATATTTAGAAAGGATAGTCTAAAGTTTGATGAAACAAATTATGATAGCTGGAAGGAAAAGATGAAAACAAATCTGATGTGTATGGGTCCAAGATATTAGATCTTGACAAAACCAAAAAAGACAATTATTGTTGAAAGTTCTTTGGAAAATTGTATCGAGGAAGAGAGAGAACTTTTCATGTGCGACATGAGAGCTAGAGAAGCACTATTGTCTACACTTCCTAAAATTGAGTACAACCAGGTAAAATCACTTAATACTTCTCATAAGATTTGGAAAGCTTTGGGAAATAGTTTTGAAGGTGATGGACATTCTAAGAAATTGAGGCTACAAAGATGGATTTATACATTTCAAGATGCTAAAATGATGGAAGATGAATCTATAAGAACATATTTAGGTAGGATATCAGAAATTATTGTAGGTATCAGATATGAAGGAGGAAGCAAGGAATATGATGAGGTGATCTAGAAGATATTGAAAAGCTTAACGCCACCATTTAAGAAAGTAGTTCAAATGATATGGTTGTTGATCTCTTGTACCAAAGATTTCACAAAGGAAACATTACTTGGGAGACTTGAAGCAATTGAGAATGAGCTTAGATAGTTCAGAGAATTAACCAAAACAAAAAAAAAAAAAAACTTTTAGTGTCGTAAACATTTGACCTAGTTTATCAAGAAGCACAAGTGCTAGAGGAGATTTTGCTAGTATAGGCAAATCTAATGAGGACATAAAGATAGAAGAAGGAGTAGCTCTTTTGGTATGAAGGGAAAAAAAATGGTAAGAAAATCTTTAAATGTTAGACTTGTAATGAGTTTGGTCATTATGCATCTAAATGTCCTAAAAAAGAGAAAAAGTATAAAGGAAAGTTCAAACCTAGAAGAGATAGAGATTGTTTGTATGCAAATGAAGAAGATGATTCTGATGAACATGCAATAAGTGCTAGTTATGATGAAATAGGATTTGTAGCTATTAAAGAAGAAAGTCCAAAGAAAATGGCTTTGGTATCATAGGTTAAAAAGAAATTTGATTAGATAATCGATAGTGGTTGTTCACATGATATGACTAGTGATATGAACAAGTTTGTTGACTTCAAAATGTAAGGAAACTTGGCAATAAATAATATAACCGTTTCCACATAACCCATCATAAATCTAAAATAAACATGGAATTAAAATCCACATGCAAGAGAATAGACAACATACTCACAAAATTGTGACACAAGATATACCCTGGGAAACCCTCATTGAGGGAAAAACCTAACCTCCAAAAGCATCCATCACCATGTATTATTCAGCAAAAATACCATTGCCATACAACCATGGAAGCCTTCATGGCCATAGCCACAACCGAGCAAACTATGTGAACAAGCATGAATCCAGACATCCCATGCCATGCTTTCAACCTTCACAAATGCTCCCTTGGCTAACCTGTCAAGCCTTGTCCCGCTCGACTCTTGCCTTTTGTCTTCTCCTTGTCACTCTCTCTCACTCTACAACAACTACCCTTGTGGCTGCTTATATAGTAGCAAGTCCCACAAAACCACTAAGTGGTATTACATAAACCATGTGCTAAAACCATGTGCTACCTAACCCGCTGACCCCACATTTAATACTGGGCATATAATTCTTTTCCCCAATATTAAATAATTACATAAAATATTTTTACAATGTTACAATACAACTCATCAAGAATATCCCATGGGAATCTTTACATGTTGCATGTCCATCTAGATACAACATTACATAATAAAATAAAATAATAAAATAACAATATTATGCAATGTGTGCAACACCCATTATCTCAACAATCTCCCACTTGTTGTATACATTGCATAAGGTCAATCCGTAGCCACACAAATGAACAAGGGAACAATCCCTCCCAGCACATCCACCATCATGGATCAAAATACACCAAGTGCTCCATCCTGGTATCCGCAACAAAATCAAAGTATCCAGCATCTCGAACATGAATGATCTCACCTCCTATTATGCCACTGCCACTGGACATACATAGAAGCCATCCAAAGAGAAAGCCACCCAACTTGTCACATTAGAAGATCATAAAATCCTGTACCAACTAAAATTCCAAGCACAAAAACCTGATCCAAAGGTAATCACATGTATCCGTAGTTGTCAAAATATCCATAGCTGAAATAGCACCCACAGCAAAGTGCCAAACCCATCCAACTATCCATACCTCGAAGGTATAACAAGTGAATCTCATATCACCGACATATCCAATCTATAACCTGCAATCACAAGCCTCAAGAGCAATACTTACCACATATATACCAAGAAGCTCCCACTGCAAAAGATAATGTCAAATCTATAACCAATCCACTCACAACATCTCAAAGAAGTGAATCCATGTAGCATCAAGGACATCCACAATACATAAACTAATATCCTGCAAGAACAACTCTCATAACGAGTCTCCAATAGTCTCCCAAATTCTCCACAACAAACAGAGGAAAGAGATAAAGGAATAACCATGTCATCTCTCACATGACATACATGAGCACAAACCAGTGATCATAATCTCTAACCAATCTTAAATCCAATGTAGGCAAAATTGAACATCCAGGAGGATAACCAAGACCAAAGAAATCATGCAAATCATAACCTGTCTCATGTGCTTCTACACACACCTCTAGATGTAAAATGTGCAAGTATGATATCCTCCATAAAACCCCAACAAGAAGCCTCAACAACACCCAAACCATGCCATATAGCTAATCATGGATGTAAGCCTCTCACAAGAAGATCAAACTCAATAAAACCTATTCCTAAACCAAGGAATAACCATTCCTAATCCAAGGAATATGCCCAATATAAAACCATCTCCCAAACTCAACCAGCATAACAACATATGCACATGGAGATAACCAATGCTAAACAATCTCTCAAATGAACCCTCCAGAACTAACTCATGTACCATAGCTCAAGATCCATATCCATGAAAGACAAGCATAAATATAATGCAACTGAGAGAAAATAATGGGCTATACCTCTCAAGTAGCAAACTGCCGAGTAGACCAAGAGTGGGGAATGAGAATGCTCATCAAGATACCCAAGTCTCCAACTAAGACTCATCTAAGAACAATCTCCTCTCAAGTCCATATCAGGTGACTGCCCCTTGGACTTCCTGCTGAAACCATCAACCATCCCAACAAATGCTTCTCTAATCCAAGAGAAATCAGCGTCACCACTGTCTCTAAGTATCCATGAGCACCTGTAACCAATCAATTCATGCCAACTTCAAATGCAACATAGCAATATCATGAAGTATCCAACTTATGATCAGTGTACTCAATACCAAAAAACTAAACCAAGATTAATGTCAAAGTTCCAACCATGGCCTCAGGAACATAAACATGACAACATGATCTTACCATCTCAACTAAAGAGATAACATGCTCCACATGAACATACCATAACATGTCACAACTCTAAACACGTATCAAGAGTATACCATGACATAATAATGAAACCATCCTTACATTAAGGATAACATGCCAAATAAAAGTATAAACCACACCTTTGCCAAGAACCTTGTGAGTCCTCAAGATGCAACCATCTCCACACACCATGAAGAAAACCATCTTCACATACCAGGAAGAACCATCTCCACATACCATGAAGATAACCAAGAACTCCATGAGTCCTCAAGATCTAACCATCTTCAAACACCATGAAGATAACAAGTGCACCATGCAAATGTCAAAGATGCTTCTGCAGCAACAGGATCTAAGACAAACCTCCAACATCTGCAAACACTCAATAAATATATCAATGCCAACAACTCCCACTCAACTGTGGTACCAAGTCACCTATGGCATCATAAAATCTATCCTCTCCAAACCAAGAAGATATAAACCAAACTAGGAACTAATCCTGCACTGTCACCCCATCACTGTCACAAGCTCCCACTAAACTGTGTATCCAAGCTATCCATGACATATGATGAAAACATATCCTCTAACCATGAGAATCAACCAAGGTATCAAACCATCAAAGAACTCAAAGTGCACATCATGAGCTCCTCAAAAGAAACCAAATAACCATGATCCTCAACCAAGAAGATGTACCACCATAACTGAATCAGAAATCCAAGCTAATGAACATCAAGGATGTACCTGTATAACCAATCATGTCATGCCAAAAATCCATGACACCATGATCACATCCATGAACCGAGCATTTGGCTCTCAAAGTATGTCCAATCTGTCAGCATAGTCAACCACAATCCTCTGCCATGATTGTCCCTGGTAACAACATCTCATCCCTTCTACATGAAGAATAAAATCAGCAAATCATGTGACTCAGGGCATAGACAACCCAAATCCAAGCCACCAATCTGAATATGCATCAATAATGAAAGATCAATGGGCAAAGACAACCCATAACCAAGCTATAAATGCAACCTGTAAGTATAGACCGCTTACAAAACTACACAACTTGTAGACCCAACAAGTCATCATGCATATCCAAACCAAACACTGATAACCATATCATCATGAGACCAATCTGAAATATGAACTGAGTATACAATGACATCAAATCTTAAATCTCCAATGCCATAAACTCACAATGTTAACATAGTCAAAATATATACCATAAACTATTCAGATTAATATATCAACAAATAAATTATGCCAAACTTGCACCAAATCTAAACCAATGTGTAGAGCTCTCCAAGAGCTTTCTGTTGACTACTCGAAGTCCAAAATCCGACTCCGTATGCCCAAGTTATGCCCCAATTCGTGCTCAAAATAAACAACATCTGACTTTAGGGCTCTTAAAACCTAACAAAATTTCAAAATTATAAAACCAAACCTATACCAAGTTGTAGTGCTTTGAATTAGTTTTCCAACGCCTATAAGAACTCTGAAATCCGATATTCTAAGAGAAAGTTATGACCATTTTACTAAGACAGTCTTTTTACCATTTTCAGTACGATTTTACATTTTTTATTTTTTCAGTGACGAAAATTCCGACGGGATTAAATTTGACGGCCATCATGGGCTGAAACCAAAAAAACTCTTTCATTTCCTCTGAACATGGCCAAACTAGGGCATATTATATATCAAAATTTATGGAAATGTTGACCCGAATCCAATGGTGAGGTTTGGTTTTACCCAGGAGGTCATTTCTGCATGCTACCCCCCAAAACCCTCATTTAAATGAAACATCCGAAAAAATCTTTTTGTCCAACAATTTCAATGCCCAAAATATTTTAACATCCCATCATAACAGCAAATCCAAAACCCTTAGATCTGCAATAAATCATTCATATATCTTGCCCTTTCTTTTTATCCTCTCATGCATTCCCATGGATTCAATCTAGGGTTACAATAATAAAACCATAGCTCTGATACCACTTGTAAGAAAACTTGGCAATAAATAATATAACCGTTTCCACATAACCCATCATAAATCTAAAATAAACACGGAATTAAAATCCACATGCAAGAGAATAGACAACATACTCACAAAATTGTGACACAAGATATACCCTGGGAAACCCTCATTGAGGGAAAAACCCAGCCTCCAAAAGCATCCATCACCATGTATTATTCAACAAAAATACCATTGCCATACAACCATGGAAGCCTTCATGGCCATAGCCACAACCGAGCAAACTATGTGAACAAGCATGAATCCACACATCCCATGCCATGCTTTCAACCTTCACAAATGCTCCCTTGGCTAACCTGTCAAGCCTTGTCCCGCTCGACTCTTGCCTTTTGTCTTCTCCTTGTCACTCTCTCTCACTCTACAACAACTACCCTTGTGGCTGCTTATATAGTAGCAAGTCCCACAAAACCACTACGTGGTATTACATAAACCATGTGTTAAAACCATGTGCTACCTAACCCGCTGACCCCACATTTAATACTGGGCATTTAATTCTTTTCCCCAATATTAAATAATTACATAAAATATTTTTACAATGTTACAATACAACTCATCAAGAATATCCCATGGGAATCTTTACATGTTGCATGTCCATCTAGATACAACATTACATAATAAAATAAAATAATAAAATAACAATATTATGCAATGTGTGCAACACCCATTATCTCAACACAAAAGTCATGATGGAGACATTGTCAAAGTTGGAAACAATGCACCTTGCCATGTTAAAGGTATTGGATCTATAACTCTTGATGGTAAGACTAACACTAAGGATGTATATTTTGTTGATGGTTTGAAACACAATCTTTTGAGTGTTGGATGACTAGTGGATAAAGGTTATCAATTACAGTTCATAGAGAAGACATGCATGATCAAAGACAAAGAAGGAAAGGTAATTGGAATAGGAACTAGATCTAGAGGTAATGTATTTCAGTTGAATCCCACTAAAATAACATGTTTGGTTGAAAAGGTAGATGACAGTTGGTTATGACATAAGAGATTTTTTCTTATAAACTTTGACAACATTATGAAAACTAGTAGTATGTTTTCAGTTAGAGATTTGCCTAAGATTGTAAAGCCTACTAACACAATTTGCAAGGAGTGTGTATTGGAAAAGCATACCAGAATTTCTTTTCCCAACAAGAAATTTACTATTACAACAAAGTTAGAGATTGTACACATAGATCTTAGTGGTCCTATGAAGAATAACAGATTTTATGGTGAAAGGTATTTCATGATTATTTTTTATGACTTTTCTAGAATGATGTGCATTGCATTTCTTAAGGAAAAATCTGAGATATTTGATAAGTTCAAGATATTCAAGAATAGAGTTGAGAATGAATTGGATATGAAGATTAAATTTTTAAAATCAGATAGAGGAGAAGAATTTACTTCAAATGATTTTAATATCTTTTGTGAAGTTAATGGAATCAAAAGATAGTTTTTAGCTCTAAGAATCCCTGAACAAAATATCATTGCAGAGAGAGGAAATAGGTTAGTAACAGAAGCAACAAGAGCTATGTTAGCTAAGAATAATGTATCCAAGATGTTTTGGAGAGAATCTATGAATACAACAATCTACACTATGAACTGGGTACAAGTCAAGAGAGACACAAACAAGATCCCTTTTGAACTATGGTTTGGTCACTCACCTATAGTTAAGTATTTCATAATTTTTGGTAGCAAATGTTACATCAAAAGAGATGATGATGTTGGTAAATTTGATGCTAGAAGTGATAAAGGAATGTTCCTTGGTTATTCATTGAAAAGCAGAGCTTATAGATGTTATAATCTAATAACTAAGACTATTGTTGAATGTTCAAATGTAAGAGTTGATGATAAATTTAGGATACAAGAAAGAGTAGTTGATTACCATTCTAATGATGAGAATGTTATAACCAATGAATGATGAAGTATTCTTTGACACTAATAATGATTTGCAGAATGATGGTGACAAAAGGTAGGAACAAAGTTCATAACCTTTAACAAAGCTAAGAGCTGAGATAACAACTCCTACTTCTAGTAAAAATATGAGAAATAATCATCCACCAGAGCAAATCATCAGAAGCAAAGATAAAGGTGTGATGAAAAGAAGAAAAATCACTAAAGAATTATGTATAATATCTCAAGTTGAGCCAAAGAATGCAGATGGAGCATTTAAATATGACTATTGGAAGCAAGCTATGAAAGAAGAATTAAATCAGATAGTGAAGAATGAAACATGGGAATTGGTCCCCAAACCAACAGACAAGAATGTGATAGGAACAAAATGGGTATTCAGGAACAAGATGAATGAACAAGGTGAAGTTGTAAGGAAAAAAGAAAGATTAGTATGTAAAGGTTACTCATAGCAAGAAGGAATAGACTATGATGAAACCTATGCTCATGTGGCAAGAATAGAAGTAGTAAGGTTATTCTTACCCTATGTAGCACATAAGAAATTCAAAGTGTATCAGATGGATATCAACTCAACATTTATGAATTGAGAACTTCAAGAAGAGGTATACATAGAATAGCTTGAAGGTTTTCCTTTAACATATGACAAGGACATGGTATGAAGATTGAAGAAAGCATTGTATGGCTTAAAGCAAGCATCCAAAACTTGTTATACAAGGTTGGACAAGCATTTAACAAATCTTGGATTTAGAAAAGGTATGGTAGACAGTAATCTATACTGGAAAGAAATAGATGATGGATTGAAGATTTTGGTAATATTTGTTGATGATATCATATTTGGAGGAAATGATGATGAAAGTGACAAGTTTACAAAAGAAATGAAGAAGGAATTTGAAATGAGCATGATAGGAGAGATGAAATACTTCCCAAGATTATAGATTGTGCAGGATAAAGAAGGAATCTTTATTTCTTAGACTAAGTATTTGAAATATCTACTAAAAAAGTTTGGTTTGGAAACATATAAACCACTTGGAACACCTATGGTAACTGGACACAAGTTATCTACAAAGGATGATACACCTACTGTTGAGCAAAATAAGTACATACCTATGACTGGAGGGTTGCAATATCTGACTTACGCAAGGCCAGATACATAAAATGCAGTTGGAATCGTTGTGAGATTTCAAGTTGATCCCAGAGAAGCACATTATGCAACAATGAAAAGGATATTTAGATACCTAAAAGGAACACTAGAGTTCAGATTATGGTATGAAAGATCTAATGATCTCAGTTTATATGCTTATACTGATGTTGATTGGGTAAGGAATATGGATGATAGGAAGAGCACCAATGGTGGAGCCTTCTTTCTTGGAGGAAGATTGGTTTCTTGGTTAAGCAAGAAGTAGGACTGTACCTCACAAAGTACAATAGAAGAAGAATATGTTGCAGCAGCAAATAATTGTAATCAAATTTTTTGGATGAAGCATATGCTGAAGGATATAAGGATAGAATTCAGTGAACTTGCTATCATACATTGTGATAACACAAGTACAGTGAATATGTCTAAGAATCCAGTGTTGCATTCTAAGACAACACATTTCTACCAAATGTCACATGTTGAGAGAGAAAGTTGCGGAAAAGGAAATTAGATTGGAGTATGTAAGCACCAAAGAGTAGATTGAAGATATTTTCACAAAGCCTCTTCCCAAAGATACTTTTGAGTATTTGCGAGGTATGCTAGCAGTTATGCCCCTTCCTACATCAGAGTAGATGATGCAAGAGTGCATCAGTCTAGAATTACAAAGCTCTATTGTTTATCTAAATTGAATGTTAATGCTTCCTATATGGGGGAGTATTTATGACGGACAGAGTCATCTAGGACTCTTTTTGGATGTTATTTTTAATAGTGTCTTTGGACACTTGAGCAAGTTAGAGATAGTTGTTGTAGAGATTGATGGTTGCTAAGACCTTTAACATTGATGTCAATGGGGGAGAGATTACAACATGGAAAATAGTTTGATATAGAATACATTGAAGAGAGAGATTAAAATTTGATATTGAGTATATTGAGGCATATCAATGGGAAGAATGATTGATGAAGAGGATTTGAAAAGAAAAGATAACAATCTTTTATAGTTGGTATTTTTGGAACTAGATGCTTTTCATCTATGTTTGCATCAATGCTAAAGGGGGATATTGTTGGAAGCATGAATTTTTGATGATACTTCAATGGGGGATTATTGTAGAAACATGATTAGATCATTATCATGATGATATGTTACATTCACAATAGTGTTTGTTATTGAAGTCAACATAGCAGTTTTCTATGGTATCTAATAGAAGAACAATGAAAAGATCAAGTTGGTACAGATAGATCATCGAGCATTTTCACTAAGAGAGGTTAAAGAGAGATACTACTAAGTTTCTAGTATATGTAGCTAACCTTAGAAGGATAAAATATTAAGTCTAGAAGAAGTTATGCAAGTTTTGGTGAAGATTATTTTGAGATAGAGTTTACATAAGCATGTTCTGGTAAACTTGTTATATCTCTTAGCAGAATTGATACTCTGAGAAGATGAAGTTAAAGATGTGTAGAAGATATTCTGGAGATGATGTGGCTAAGCTTTCTCATCATATGTCACACATACAGAGAGTTATTCAAGTTACAAGGTGAAAGATCAATGTTATCGCTGAGTGTAACATGTTCTTAATGATGTCCTATAATAATTAATTGAGAAGGTGTAATAGCTGACCCAGGGAATTATTTTATGAATTTGGTATAAAGGAAGGACATTTTCTTTTATCATGTATGGAATGTATGAATTATTGCAAGATGCATAAAGAGAAAAACGTGAAGATAAGAAAAGCAGAGAAAAGTTGGAGAAAACTTCATTGCCGAGGTTTTATTGTGAGATCCGAGGTTTGATGTTTGGATCAAAGGTTTGTGACCTAGTCTACAAGGTCAGACAGTGATTGGTTTGGTTAACAGGATAGAGGAAAGAGGTTAAAGCATAGTATAGAAAATTATTCTGCAAGGAATAGTTGAGAGATTAGTTGGACAGTGACTTCAGTGATCTTGCTCTAGAAGTTGTTTGGATAGTGGGTCCTTATGCCTTCCACAACTTCTAACAAGGTTGGAATCTCCTAACATGGATTCAAAGTCTCCTAATAGGGACTCATATGTACTAAATGTTGTAATAGACTCCTAACAGGGTGATTCTCTAAAAAGGAATATTTATATTAGTACATCATCTTGTGGGCATCATTCCCACCGAGGTTTTCCCTCTAATCAAGGGTTTCCCTAGTTAAAAAATTAGGTATAATTGTGTATGTGCATCTTGTTATGGTTGTTGTTTACTCTAATTTAATGGTTAAGATTAATTAAGGTTGATAATTTTTTTAATTGGATAATTGATTCACCCCCCACACAACTGCTCCCCACGCCCCCCCCAGTTATCTTGGTGGACTATTATTTCTAATAAACAAGACTTCTAATCTAAAAGAGACACTTGGCTAATTTTTTATCCTAAGAGAGGAATCAACTCTTGTGAAATGAAAAGGGTCAAATATATGGGGAGAGTAAAAAATATAAACAAATAAAACTAGGATATAAGAAAAAATGAGATAGAAAAAGGAAAATTTAGAGTTATGGAATCAGAGGAGAAAATTAGATCAATAAAAGAAAATTTAGTAAAAGATAGAAAGAAATATCAAGGGGAAACAAAGTATTTGGAAGAGAGAGGAAGAGGAATTATAGTGACTGAAGATATATACAACACAATTATTGGTTTTAGTCAATGTGTTCTATGCCAACAAGAGAATGGATTACTAATGGACATAAATTCTAGCTTGGAAAGCTATCAGAAATTAACACATGATTTTTTATTGACTCAAAATGATATTTATGATCAAATAGCCTTAGGAGAATTAACACACAGAGAATGTATCATTTAGATTCAAATTCTTGAGCAAGGGAAAGTCCTAGAGAAAAAAGATAAGGAAGATAGTCTTAAGGATAACAAATCTTAGAGAAGGATAATAGATAAAAATCATCAAGAGAACAAAATAAATTTAAGAGAAAGATCAAACAAGCAGGAGAAATACAGGGAATTTAACTTAACTCAAGCAGAAAATTTATCAAACATTTTTAAGGCACCATTGGATTATAGTTTAGAAATGAATATGGAATATGCAACTATTAAAGGACAAAAATTAACACTGGAAGATGGAGTTATACAAGGAATAAGGATAAGTAGTATAAGTATCAATGAAAAGTAGTATGAAGAAGTAGAGCAAGCCAACTCATATATTACTTTAAATGATGGGGAGGGAAATAGGATGCCAGAACATATAGAACATAGTAATCAATTACAAAAAATGAGAAAGGGAAAAACAAAGATAAGGATGAAAGTATTAAGGATAGCAGATTAGAGGGAAATATAAAAGAGGAGATCTTCCAGGAAAATAGACATAATTTAGAAGTAAGATCAGCTAAATGGGATAGATATGAGGATACTTTCTTAGTTTAAGCAAAAAATAACCTAGACTTAATTAAGGATTCTACGAATCATAGTTTGTTTATGAGTTTAGAATCTTTAACAAATAGAGAACAACAAGTATCAAATAATGAGGGAGTTATATTAGAAAGTGGGAGGAATAGTTCAACTATTAATGTTATGGTTAATGAAGAAGGAGCTCAAGCTAAGATAGATAAAAATAGAAAAGATAGGAGGGAAGATGGTATGAATAAACATGGCTTAGACCTTTCATAAAACTTCCCATCACTAATGGAATCAAAAAATAGGATAGAGAGGAAGAACTCAGAAACACAAAAAGAAAGTCAAGATCAGCTAAATAGTATTCCTCCAGCCTCTTCTAAACATTGGAGAAATATCACTATAAGGAAAAGAGCCAAAAAAGAATATACAAATTTTGTAAACACCGGCTAATGGGAAAGACCCCTTTGAAGGAAGTACTAATGAACCAAAACATAAGGAAGACAAGAAAAATAATGGGGACCTACTCATACCAATGGAAGTAGAGTCCTTCATTAATAATACCAAGTCAACAAATTTAGAAGATCTAGAAAATAGTAAAGAAATAACAACATTAAATGAGAACCATTTGGGAGTTAGTCAAACTTGGGAAGAATTTGGGGTTTTAGATGACTTAGATCAGTATGTAGAAAAAGATAAGATTATGGACTTGGAAGATCACTATTCAGAAGAGAAGGAAATAGACATAGATGAAATTTTTATTGAAGAGTAGATAGTTCAAAAATTGGAAGAAGAAGAAGAAGAGATAGTGGAGGATGAAATGATATCTACCAGGAGTAAGAATGCCTAAAATCATATCAATAATTTAAGTATTTCAAAAAATCAAGATGGCTCAAAGAATCCAAAATGTGATGAACAAAAGATGAAGCAAGGTAGAAAATTATTGAAAGAACTAAGGAGTGTAATAGGGCAAGCGAAAAAATAGAAAAAGAGTAGCGAGGTTTTGAATATAGGAAAGGGGAAGTTCCTTTCCATAGGAAAATCAGGATAACAACTTGGAATGCTAAGGGTCTAAATGTCCCTAGAAAAAATGCTTACTAAAGTGAAATCTAATCTTATTTGAATTAAAATTAATATTAATCCAAGAAACTAAATTAAACAAAGAAGTAGGAACAAGGCTAGATAAGAAATTGGGAAATTGAAAGTCAGAATTAGTAGAATCAAATAGAGCCTTAGGAGGAAATGGGATTATTTGGAACCCCAAGAAAATTTCCTTTAATAAAATTACTTCAAAAAATAACTAGATGGGGGGTATAATCAAAAGCTTTTGACATAATCTCATACTTAGTCTCATCAATGTATATGAACCTATCTAAATAGAAAATAAGAAAAACATATGGAAGGAAATTAGCACATTCATGGAAGTGAATCCCAAAGATAATTTCCTCATTGGAGGAGATTTCAATACAAAATTTAATTTGGAAGAAAAAAATGGTGGATCTTAGTTAATGTCCCGAACAATAATAGACTTCCAAGAGTGGTTCGACAATAATAGCCTATTGGATATATATCAACTAGTAATGTAGTATTTACATGGAATATAGGGTATACTTTAAGAAAGCCCCCCTTAGAAAAGCTGTAAAAACTTGGCAAAAGTTGTAAAACACTTGACAAAAAAAATTAATTTTCGTGGCAAAAAAAATCAGTTTACAAAGAAAAAATAAAAATCTCCATTGCGAATCATTCATAGTCTCTCGAACAATGTGTAAAATCTAGATGAATTATGTTATTTTAAAACCACAAAAAAATATACATTGGTGAATTTTTTTTTTATCATAGTAAAATATTAATTTTTTGGGCAAATCATTTCATTGTATTAGACAAAAAATATATACATCAGCGAATAATAATAATTTCAAAAGTAAACATAATTTTGTGGGCAAATTATTTCATCATGCTATTGCTAGATATAAAATATATACATTACAATTATAAGGTTAAATTTTATAATAATATTACAATAAAATAAAATAAAATAAATTCTTGCAAAATAAGTAAAATAGAAAATGTATATCTATCTCCCATCTCCAAAAGGGCTAGAAACTAATATGGCTAGAAACAAGATTGATGCAATAATTTTTTTATTAAAATATTGAGATGTACGTAACACAAAATGAATACACAAGTAAGATAACTTGTGAACTATTGAAAAGAAACGTGTGATGTTATGATGTGGAATTGACCCCAATATTCCCAAAAGGGACATTTAGCAACATAGTTTTCTACTATTCCACTATTAAAACATTCAAAGGCTAACTTACTGTATACTTGCTCAATATATTGTTTAGTTAAGTGACACATTTTACTACTTCATTTTAATGAAATTCATATTTAGTTTTACCTTCATTGTTCTCATATTTTGACATCATTCATTCATTAGAGATTCAAAATTATGCTTCATATTATACAACTCATTCTCAAATATTACCAAGATGTTTTAATTAATCAAACATGTGTTTTCAACCCATAACTTTTATATATTATTTATCACCCAAAATATTCATAATTATATTTCTCATCTTAACATTGCTCTCATAAGGCATAAGTTAATCTTTAGTAAGAGGATTTGATACTTTGGAACATAGCATTTATTTTAGCATCTAGATTCAAGAATGCCATACAGTCTAAATTTTAAATGTAAATTCAATACTAGCTACTTTCATTAGGTTATTTGACATGTATCAGTTTAAATTGGAAGGCTAGTGAAAGCCTAAAAGATGCAGACTCCATGCTACACCTAAATTTTTGGTAATTTGTGAGCTCTTCAATTCAAAGTTTGAAGTAAATTTAAAGTACACATAGAAAGTCTACATTAAAATTTAGCAATAACGTCCATTATAGGCTTAAAATTCTGTTAAAAGTTATCAATAACATTCATTATAAGCTAAAACATCTGAAATTCATTCGATTTAGCCTTCATTCAGTCAAATATCTCAATTTAGTCCAACTACTAGAGGCTTCCTGACAAAAACAATTAAACAAGCGATAAATCAAAAAAAATACTTTGACACCATAAGTTAAATGGGTATTTCAACCATAGCTTCCTAAGCATTTTTTAATTCCACAATCTGGTTACCGTTTGACCGTTTATGCCCTTCTGTAAAATATCTTAAATGTAGGTAGGGTTTTCTTGGACCAACACCCTCAACGAATGAATCTTTGAAACAACCAATATAGTTGAAACTATTGCCAACATCCTATAAAATTATTTTAATATGTTGGAGCAACCAATATATTTGAAACTATTTCTAGCATCCTAATATTTGTTCACATCCTCTAATTGAAATCCTCTTCTTTGGATGCATCCTCTATAATCTTCACTATCCCAAGTCCTAGGCTCACCTCTAGATTCCCCAAGCTACTACCATTATCTCTAGTGAAAAATTGACTAAATATTAGTAAAATTGTATATGCTTGAAAGATTTAGTCAACTATTGCTGCTCCAATAAATTGGTAAAATTATTTCTAAGCGAGGAGGCATTAAATGAATCTTTTACAATTCATTATCATTCAAGGATCTTAGCATTTCTCTCATAAGGAATTTTCATGGAGATGCTAATGGTCCAGCTGCTAAAGTTGGATGGCATTGAGGTAGAGGGGGAAGCTAAAGTTCATAGAAGAATAGAGGTAAGTAGTGGCAGATTCTTGTAGGGACACACAAGCTAAATAAGTATTTTTAACTTATAGAGTAACAGTGCTTCACCTCTATTTTTTAATAATCCCTAACATACCCTGCTCCATACCACAGAGTTGACCCTGAATCAACATGTTATCTATTATTACATGCAATATTGATGTTGTTAATATCTTCTATTGTGTGGTTCTTCATTACTGAATTGGCTAGCTATGTGAGGACCTTTGCTGAAGCTTTGGTGTTAGAATATTGTGTGTTGGTGCATGGACATTTTCGTGAAATTTTTTTTTGTTGCGTGTGGAGTTCTCTATATTTATATTTGGCATTTTAAAAATTTTCTGAATTTTGTGTGTCACCAAGTCTATGTCAAAATTGGGTTTGCTAAGTTTGATCAAGTTGCGAGTTTTCAAACATCAACAACTAAAATAATTGTGCCACAAATATCAAAGATCCTTTTTTGAGCAATTTTTGCATGGATGGAAATTAACAATTTGTGATGATTTTTCTTAAAGCTCTTGGGTTCAATGTTTTGCCTTTTCGATGATATTGCATGAAGAACTTATGGAAGTTCATCTTTCTTATGATTGAAGGAACAATTTTGGATCCTTAAGACCAAATATGTCTTGTCCATATAAATGGAAATATGGGCTATTTAACATATAATCTTCCATTTGTGTTTTAATGCACATCACATTCTTTGACAACCGACAGTACTTATACTTGATACACAATTCAGTTCAGGTTTGTTGCTAACTTGATCTTAATGAAGTTATGAGTTCTACCAAAATCAATTAGCTTTTCCACCCTTTATTTCTTTATAACCTCCATGACCTAATGATCCATAAATAGGTTGGATGTTCCATGCTTTGTATTGCAAACATAGACAATTACTATTCCAATCAACTCTTGACTGTCATACAATATACTTGTTGTTTGAAGTAAAATATGTTGGAGAAGACTCCTTACTCCTAAAAGCTCCAATTTATGATTTGTTTAAGTGTGCATTTTTTTAAAGGAAGATGATCTAGTGAATTAAAGAGAAAACATATGATGAAAAGTACTAGTAACCCATGAAACGACTTTGAGAAACCCAGTGTGGGCGAAAAATCTTGAAGAGCTAGTTTATCCTCTTATAACTATCTCCCTGCTAGTATTTATTGGTGTACGACCTATAAGAGGCCATCATGGACATCTTGTAGATTTTTCTTTATGTCAAGACATTTATAAAACATTGCCACTACCCTTGGCACCTCATTTACATTTTAAGACATCAAAGACAAGTTGACTACAACAAATTAGCACAATTACAATCACATTCTAGTGAAAGAAATCCCAAAAAAATGTTTATAAGAGTACATATAGACTAATGAGTCACAAGTTACAATAGTGCTTGATAGGAGATCCAGACACTATAGATTCTAAAAGATTGAAACAAAAAGCTTGTATGCAATTGCAACAACATTTTGCAAATAATAGTTGAATAGAATAGATCCATGATATATGATTATACAAGTGAATGAATGACAAAATCTTGAGTAGAAATGTGAGCCTTATTGAGGAGATGATCCTACCCAACCTTACAATGAAAACACAATTTGTAGATGTGGTAGTAGATATTGAATGCTCAACCACTACCTCCAATTTATAACATAGTTTGGGTATGTTGACCCAGTGATACCTGTTAGGTTAACTGCTATATATTCAAACATAGAAAAATGACCAAGTTTAGGTTTTGGCCACTCGATAACCCATTCCATCTAATGGACTAAGGATGTAAAGGTTAAGGTTGGAGCAATTGACTCACTCTTGATTTTCTCTATTAGCAATGATTATGAAGTAAATTATGATTTCTAGATTTTGATATACAAAAGTTGTGGGTAAGATTTAAAATATTTTGAAGAATCTCAACTTCTAAGACTTCTTCATTGGGTGTAGTTCTATGCAGAGCAATTAAGAATGGTTATTATTTGGAAACAATTATATTCCAATTCTAATTATAAGGTGGTAGGTTGAGTTTGTAATATCCTTAAATAGGGATAATAGAAAAACAACAATATCTCTAGAACTAGGGTATAACTTTGGTATAACTTTTTTATAATTATATTTGCATATAATTTTTTTTTGCATTAAACTTAGATTTATAATTAGATTATAAAACCGATGACCTACATAATCAAATTTTTTTGTATCATTCTTCGACTGACCATCTAACCCACCGCAAGGTTAAGGCATTATGTCATAAGTCTGTCCAGTTAGGATTATTACTGCCACATTATTATGATTGGCAAGGAAAGATTAAATGCATGTAATATTTGGTAAGGAAAGATAGGAATCCTTATGAGTATTTCATATGCCTTTTATGAATGCATAGCAACCGCATTGCTTTAATTTAATCTATTATGCTTTAATATAATAAAGCCCTTATTTTCGACCTTTAATCCTTGAGTTGTAAAAATTCTAATTAGTATAATCATCATAATCTCTTCAAACAAGACCACTCCCAAATGTTATCTTAGCAACTTGGTGAATTTGGTCGGGCCGTAAAGCAGGTCCAACCAAAATAAAATTTTGTTTTCAAACAATTGAACTTTTAAATTGGCCCATTCAAATTCAACCACTGGAAACAATTTTAAAACTCATTCTACATCTTTTTGCAAACTATCAACTTCGTGCCAAGAGGTCCTTTGACTGGCCTTAAAAACTAACAAAAACACTTGAGCGGACTCTAAAATTAGACATATTGATCATTTGTTTTGCATTCTTGCATCCTGCCAAATTTCATGTCATGATGATCATTCAGTCAAAAGATATTGGCTGTTGAAGTTGCTGATTTAAAACTACCCGCAAGAAAACATGTCAGAAAATCATAAATCATATTCAGAGTTGGCTTCGAAAACTGGGCAAACTACCTCTTAGGGGAATGAAAATTTGGGAATTGGTTCATTGTCATGAGGACAATATAAATCTACGATTAGGGCTTATGAATAATAATGGCGAGAATTTGGCAAGCGGTCAAAATGGGCTACTCAAAATTGCAAGACTAGAAACATTGGCAAAAAAGTAGTTTTAGCAAATGGAATGGACCTGGGAAAGTGTGCAGACGAATTCATCAAGACTTGCAAACTAACATAATTTAAGAATTTTCAGAGTAAAACACAATAGTACCATCCACTAGATCTCACCTAGAGTTATAACATCACGAACAAGGGTACTGACCGATTTGCACGTTATGACAACAATAGAACTTTACAAATTGCAAATGGAACTATGTTCGAAAATTGATCATATGGATTCATCATAAGCTCAAAATTGAAACATAGCAAGTCTTTGACCTCTAAAATGTAATACAAAAGGAATATTCTTATTTTCGTCAACTGGGTCAAAGTTATAACAAGTCAAATAGGGCCTCCCAAAATTCTAAACAATTAACATCAGCATGACAACAATAAACAACCAACTTTGAGGGATTCAAAACTTGGTCAAAACATATCGAAAAGACTCAAAATCTGAAACATAGGTTCTCTAGTATGGATACTAAACACTTTGAAAGCGGCAAGTCATGAAACATTATTGGGTGTGACATATTCAAATGCAAACTAGGCCTCCTATTGCTATTTGACACTTACGCAAAAATGCAGATTTGGACATTGCTCAAAACGAAACTTCACAGAATGACTCAAAATGGAAATTTATCTTCATGGGATGAGTGGATATATTGAATGCAAGGTGTTAGAAATATTAAACACCTCTTAGGCCTCAAATGAATAGTCATGTACATATGCATCAAAAAGTGCTTATAGGGCTTGATTTTTAGAGTGGTACTCAAAATCATGGCTTCAATTTTGAGTCCCAACAAGATACAATGGTGAACTTTTCTTGCTATGAAAAAAATAAAGTGGATGGTATATACAAGCACATGATCCCTATACCAAAGGATAAGTGCTTCAAAGTAGTATAGTTGGGAGTAAGCTTTGCAACAGGTTACATTGCAGGTGTCTCTAGTGCTCTTATTTCCCAGCTAGCAGATAACTTGGTTTCAATCCTAAGTTGTAGCAATGATTTATGTGTGATGTATGTAAGATTAATCTCTTACAAAGACTAATATCAAATTAAAACATAGTATTTTATTTTATTAAATATATTGATTTTCTATATTCTATTATAGTTCTTCTTGTTGTTCTCAGTTTTAATTATGTGTAATGTGTATAAATATGTCATTTTTGTAGGAAATTAAGAGCATTGGTGTGGTTGGCTTATTCACCAAAGGATTACCACTTCGTATCTTGATGGTGGGTACCATGACTAGAGTACAATAGGGTACATATGATGCTTTCGAGGTCTATGCAAAAATGTGAGTTTTTTAGTCTCCTACAACTTGAATGATTTTGGTTTCCTTTCCATTCTCCTAGTTAAAATAAGGCTTCTTTTTCATAGGCCCACTTCTAGAGCAATGACAAGAGCTATTCACATCCAAGGCTTATCCAAGTAATAATTCTCCAGTTTATATTGAAGAATATCACAAGGCAATGTGAATGAGGGTCCCAAACATTATAATGTGGGGGGTGGATGCAACAGGTGATTGGATCATTTCAAAAAATTGGGAAATCACATGTGAACCTTAAAATAAATGGGAAATCAAAATAATAATATCTATTGATCGAAAAAAAATAAAATGATTATAGTGTTACACCAGTCACAGTAGGACATCAATTATATCCTTAAATATGCAACCATTCTATTTCAAACAAATTTTAACATTTAGGAGGTGAAATTTTGAATAGCTAGAAGTAGAAATATCATCCAATTTGCACTCTTACACTTGATAGCAATGATTTTGGAATAGATTTTATGAAATGAAAGGTGGAAGCTATCTCTGAGTCTCTCTCTATGATGTGTCGTACTTGAAAATCTAGAACTGATGCCAATTAGAGATACACTTAGACTAAATAAATTTGAAAGAGTGCCAGTGGTATTTAATCAATGTTTCATTGCTTGGGCAAATAGTAATTGCCAATTGGAATTTATACAAATTAATTCCAAATGCCATAAGGTGAAACAAGG
Source organism: Cupressus sempervirens (assembly GCA_028749045.1). Classification (NCBI taxonomy): domain Eukaryota; kingdom Viridiplantae; phylum Streptophyta; class Pinopsida; order Cupressales; family Cupressaceae; genus Cupressus; species Cupressus sempervirens. Next base: position 299,204,212 of record CM053786.1, on the reverse strand, counting down.
CAACTCGTCCTTGGCAAAATGCACAACTGTTGTCGAATTCCCCCATACACATGCAAATGTGACAAATTGAAACTTGGTGAACATGGCATTGGTTACCATTACCTAGTTAGCTACATGAAAGGCGAATATCGCTTGAAAAAGTCAAATGCAAATTTTGCTTGCTGATTAGATGGAGTAATGACCTAGTAAACTCGATAAAGCTAGGCGATTGGGCCACCATGGAATGGCTCACAAATCACCAAAAACAACACCACGAACTCCTTTAAATTCACCAAAATATGAAAATCTGCCACTAAATTATACCCTAATGGTATAATGGAAGGTTAAGCTTTTGTAATATAGTAGAAAGATAAGATGGGTTTATATATAAAGGATATCTAAGTACTATGGAAGAGCCTTTCAATCTATCATTTTGCCTTATGTTGGTTCAAATCATTACCCAGTTAGAATATAATTTCCAAAATTAGTTAAACCATCTAAAAACCCATTCAAATGTGAAAATTTTTGGTTCTTAGAAAACAACTTTATTGATAATATCAAGCATTGGTGGCAAGAGTCTTCTTTCAAAGGATCTAAAATGTATTTCTTTGTGTCCAAACTAAAAGTTCTAAAAGAAAACATTCTAAAATGGAATAAGACACATTTTAATAATATTTTTAAAGAAGAATTAGATAACGAAGATGAACTAAAGAAAAACAATCACAAAATAATAAAATATGGAATCGATAATGGAAAATAATATAAAGAGAAAGAACTATTAGGAAAACAAGAATATATATTTCCAAAAGAGGAAATATTTTGGAAACAAAAATCTAGAGAGACATGGTTAGCAGAAGGGGGTCATACCATAAAGTTTTTCCATAACAACACAATTAATAATAGAATAATTAAAATTAGGAATGATGAAGATGACAGAAGAAGAACCTTCCAAAATAGTAGATATAATGGTGGAATACTATAAAACATCTTGAACAATTTTGAAATTTCTAACTAGTAGTAACAAAAGAAAATGTTAAATGCAATCCATCAATTTATCACATATGAAGATAATAAAATGTTGAATAAACCATTTTCCTTAGAAGAAGTGAAACAAGCCTTATTTTGTCTTAACCCTGACAAATCTTCAGGACCAGATGGATTTCATGCCTTCTTTTTTCAAAAGTGCTGGGATATTATAAGCAACAAGAAATGTGGGATTGTTGTTAACTGAAATCAACCATACCTTTTTAACTCTAATCACCCAAAAAATGAATCACAACGACCTATTGCATTATGTACACCATTTATAAAATCCTATCAAAAGCATTAGTGATCAGATTGAAATGTGTTCTCCCAAATCTCATATTCAAAGAACATGCCAATTTTTTCCCTGATAGATCTATTTTAGATGGGACCATCATTATTCAAGAAACCATTCAATCAGCCATAAGAAATAAAGACACTTGTATTCTAATGAAATTAGATATCCAAAAAGCTTATGATATGGTGGACTGGAGATTCCTGTGTAAGACTAAGCATTTAGATTTAAGTATCAATGGATAAATCTTATTTTTAATTGTATAGCCACTCTTAAAATATCACTTCTTATCAACAAAACACTGGAAGGCTTCTTTAGCATTTCTTAAGGAATTAGACAAGGAGATCCCATTACACCTTTCCTATTTATTATTATGGATGAAGCATTTGGGAGACTAATTAAAAACTCTCCAAAAGAAGGAAAAATCAAAGGAATAACTATAACAAAGAACATTTCAAACATTACCCATCAACAATTTGTAGATGACACAATTCTACTTGGGGAAATTTCAATTGAAGAATCATGAAACTTTAAGATAATTATACATGAATATATGGAAGCATCAAGGCCAAAGGTGAATGTAGAAAAAAATGATTTTTATTTCTTAACACTAAACCAAAAATGGAAAACAAGATTTATAATATCATGGGCTATAGGAAAGATTGATTAACTTGAAAATACTTAGGAATCCATCTATAAAAACCTGCAAGAAATACCAAAATATGGGATCCTATACCCTTGGTTTTTTAGATCTCCTTTCTGCCTTATTCTCTTCTTCAAACTCTTCCTTATTGGCTGATCAAAACACACACTTCATATCAACACTTTCCTTCTTCTGATTCATGCTTTTCTTCAACATTGATCTACTTGATGTACCCTTTTGTTCTTATTCGGTTATTAACAACACCCTCATTCTTTTTCATCTCTTATATAGGCAACTCTTTTTCACTTAATCACATTCATTAGGTTTTCCTTAAATTGCTCCTATCTATTTGATCACATCTCAACTCTCATACATTTAATCTATCACTAGATAAAACATTGGATGCATCATGTCAACTGTAATTCACCATGGAACTTGAAATTTTCTTGGATCATGAACCTTTCCTTAAATCTTCTCAACTTGATCTTACCTCATCAATTTCATCTATTGATTTTGCTAACAAACTTCTTTCCTTCCTTATAATCTTCTAGACTAATCCACATTCTCGCTTGATGTCATCACTCAATTGATTTTACCAACATTGTTCATATTCTCCATCCTATGCTCATTCTTTAATCGACTAGCCTCACCTGCTTGGTTAACACTATGCACTTGGTTACTAGTAATTCCTTGGCAACACTAGCACATCTTATGTTCACTTATACATGCTCAGTGTACTTTCATTGAATGATACCTTTCCTTACCGACCAACATTTCTAGCATGGTAGCACATGACAATTCCTTACCTTTTTGTTTCATAACTTCATTCATTTATTATCGACCAATGTAACTAATGTGTGCATCATTCTTACAATTCATCAAGTCATATAAAATAATCAAATTGATATTACCTTGATTTATCAATTGCCCATTTAAACTCATTTACTTAACATTTCTTCTACATTTCATTTTCTATCTTTACCAACCATTTCTTCACTTAACATCAAATACTTCAAATTATTTGGCAACTTACATAAATCAATAAGTCAATAAGCTTGACATCAATGACACCATAACAATTTATCCAATTCCCTTACATACCTTTCATTGCTCATATATCTGACCTTATAACATTATTAGCATTTGTCTCAATTGCGCTAACAAGGGGGATTGGGCTTTTAGTGGAAGTAGTCGGTGGGGGGTTGGAGAGGATACATATGAGAAATTGGGCAAGATATTGATAAGGTTGCGATGAGGGAAAATATTAAATGAGGTGATCTTTTTTAAAACTTTAGAAATACATTTTATGCTTGCTAATCTAAGTGATCCACTATCATAATTCAAGTATAAGGCCTATGAGATTGATGGAATCTATGGGTGGCTAGGTTAAGTCTATTTCTACATAGGTTTGATAGTGTAGTTTTAAATTAAAGCTCATTTTTTGTGTCAGGTTAGATAACTATTCCCAATTGAGCTACTATATCTTATAGAAACACACGAATTTAAAAATTTAGGAGGGCTAGTTCTACCCACATTAGTTACTTTGACTTGGATTTTCCTTCTAGGTGAAAATTAATGTCCCAATCTTCAGGCAAGTGGTCAGTGGGAAACCCAAAAATATGGAAGTAATATATATTATGCACTTATCTTAAGCATCTACCTTCCTTACTCAATCTGTGTGCAAGCTAAGCTGAATTGAATTTAAAATGACTAATAGAAAAACATAAAATTAAAAAAATAGCACAATATTCTAAATGTTTGGTGGGAAAAAATTAAAATTGTAACTAATATACACTATTTTTTTATAGTTGAATAAAATAGAAAGAAAAACCATACATTAATGACAGCGAAAACATCTCCACCAAAAAATACATCATAACAAGAGCTCTGCAGAGCTATAGTCTCGCCTTGTGTAAGAAGGGAGAAGTATGATGCATTATAGTAAATGTTGTGTAATATGTATAGATGGGTTGTGTAGGATATGTTTAGTCCCATGAGATTGAAGATAATAGTCTACCAAACATTTGAGGAGTATGACAAAGAAAAAGACTACTTGCTAGGTTCAAACAAAAGTGTTCCCAATTAATAACCCTTCTTTTTGGAACACAATGATGTCATCCATGACATCTACCCAAAGTCAACACATGGAAGAGGGCCTCTTAAAGGATGTTACAAAACAAAAGAAGACTACGAGCAAAAAAACAACGAGGCCAATCAAAAATAAAAAATAGACAGAAGTTATTTTCATTTTCAAGTCTATGCATAATTATCAAGATGCAAATTAATTGTGAAAAGTAAGGTGAAAACTATAGTCTCCACCTATAAATAAACAAGACTAATAAAACAAATTACATAACATTTTCATCATTAAGTATTTCCACCCAAACTTGGAATCCAATTTATAAGTTAGGGAGAAGGTAGGTTTTCTATCAGCAATCATAATTCAATTTCCTTTATGTGAAAAGAAAGACAAATTGAACTCGGTGGCCCACTTTGTGTGAAAACCAATGTTGAAATAATAACTATTAGGTACTACCTTCTCACTAACTCATAAATTGGATTCCAAGTTTTAAAGGCTTAAAATTGAAATGAAAGAACTTTCTCCGCAGTTTCCTCGCATGTTCTTATGCGTTCGAGGAGACCCAGTACGCAACTGTATGGTACGCAGATGTCTGGCAGAAACAAGAAACTTCTGAGCATTGCACATGCCTTTGTCAATTTGATATCATTTAGGGGGTCAGTGGATTCGGGCAACATATATGCACCCCTTGGTGCATAGAGGTGTGCATATATGTTACCCAGTAGACAGCGCCCTCAATTTTCCTCGGCTCCAACAATTCTTTAAGTGATTGCTCTCCTCATCATTCTTTCTGCTTCTGGACTGCTGTTTTATGCCCTTCTCGTCACCAGCTGTGGTTTCCTTAGAATCTCGCAGGTAGGCTCATAACTCCTTTCTTGGTAGTTTCTCCTTGATTAGAGTATCTTCTCTTAGAAGTTATTGTTTTCATGGACAAATGGTTCTTCAATTGGGAAGGTCTTTTTTTCATTTTAGAATGCTTGGATTGTTTAAAATCAATTCGAAGGCTCCATACCCACCAGTATGCTCCGCTGCATTATTTACAATATGTCGTATTCTGATATGATATTTTGAGCGGTAGCATACCTTGCCATCTTGGCCTTCTTTCACTTTTCAATACTGTTGAGCGAGGAAGACATTCACAAATAGACATAGCGCCATCTTTCTTTTAATATGCAGAGTGTGTGAGAGAGAGAGGGGGTTATTGGGAGGGTTAGGGGTTAGTGTGGGAGAGGGAGGAGTTAGGAGCTAATCAGATATAGAGGTTATTATTTAGTGATAGAATGAGAAGGAAAAGAGAGAGAGGAGTGGGTTAGGATTTAGTGTGAGAGGGGGGTTACAGGTTAGTTATAGATAGTAAGGTGAAAGGTTAAGGGTTATCATGAGTTAGAGAGATGTTTTTAGAGAGAGAAGGGGATAGGAAGAGACAAATGAGATAGGATGGAGAGAGAGAAGAGGAGGGAGGGAGAGACAGAGATTAGGGGATATGGTGGAGGGAGGGAGAGAGACATTAGGGGATATGATGGAGAGAGAGAGAGAAGCGGGGGGATAAGATAAAGAGAGAGTGAGAAATAGGGAGGGAGGGAGATTAAAATACAGTGATGTTTTAACTCCAAACACATATAGTTATTGGTAAATGAAAGGTGATATTACAAGTTATGATAATCATTGCAATCCTCATCATGTTTTCTATATTTTGGCTAATTTTACATAAGAGCCATACAAATTAAAATAGTCACAACCTCAATATTGAGACAAAAATAATTTCATATGAAGAACTCATGGATGCAATAAGTGAATTTAGCCAAACTACTCTATCAATTTTTTTAAATATCTAGAGCTTCATTCTCAAAATTAATTCCAATGTTCCACCAAAACACTGAAATACCACACAACATAAACAAAATCCTCAACTGAAAATTAGAATTGATTTCAAAGTTGTAATACTTTCTCTAACAACTCTCTCAAAATATAAGACATAATTTAATATTTCCCTTCTAAATGAAAACCTTTACTTGATTCTCACACTCGTAACCTTGAATCTCATTTTTTTTATTACTTAATATTTGACATTCTAATGGTGATCATCATTCAAAAGGAGTCTAAGCATAAACAAATATAGTCTTTATGCTTAGAGAGGAAATAAACATACCTCCTCTTTCAAAAAGGATGTACCTTAAAGACTTATTTTGATTAATTTTATGTTATATATCTTTGTAGAGAAAATCTCCTAAAAATAATGCATATAATAAACTCATCATCATAAATCTTAACTTTATAAAAAACAAATATATTATAATCTTTGTTTTACGTTCTTCTTTAAAGTTGGGAAAGGTACAAAAAATAGAGTATTAGTGATCCAAAAGAACATAATTTAGTTTACTATATAATTCTTAAATTTCATTATCTCTCTTTTTATATCTATTTTTCCTTTAGTAAAAGGCCGAGGACAAATTCTATGCACGATTAGCTAATCTAAAATTACAATTATAAAATATGCAAAAGAGACAAGAGTATAAAACTAAAATCAATCCAAATATTGTCTAGCTTTAGACATGGAACCAATCCATTCCATTTATACTTTTATTTCAATGGACTTAGATTTGAAGTTACCAAAAAAATAGATTTAAGGTTTGCTAAAATTTTATACAACCAACATATTGTTTAAACCATCTAAATACCAACATTAAGTTCTTCCATAATGAAGATTGAAAAAGGGGAATTGAAACTATGAGCAGAGCCTTTTGGATGGCCTTGCCTCTATGCTCGCTCTAGTTGAAGGTTGAGCTCATGTCATAAGTTGAACTTCAATTATTATTTTATACCTTTTTTTTATGTTGTCTAAAGTTTTATTATCTTGCCCCTCATTTTTAAGTTGACCCCCCAAAATGTTTCTCTTACCTAGCTTTTAGATTATTTATTTGCACTCTAATAGATCTTCACCCTTTATCATACTCTTACATTAAGTTTTTCTGCCACTAATTATTTTTGTTTTAGGTACCCCATTTATGTTTATTCCATTTTTGTGATTCTTCATGCATCAGTTTATCATATAACATATTAAACATTTGAATAAAATAGTTTTTTTTTGGTTGAGTGATATATGAGTGGTAACATCAATATCAACACAATATACTCATTAAGGACAAATTAGTAATAATTAGTAAATGTTAAAATATGTTTTTGATTATAAAAAAGAAGCAAGAGAGTGTTGACCCATAGTATAAACAATATACACTAAATATTCTTAAATGACATATTAACAACACCTAGTATCAAACATCCAATAGACATTAACTAAGGTCTGCCTCTATAAAAAAAAAAAAAAAGGTTCGAATGTGACAAACTAACCAACCATGGTCCACATTGCTAAGGATCAACATGGGACAAGCCCCCATACTAGCTACATTCTTAAACAAAAAATAAGAACAAAGGACCCAAGTGAGCCCTTTAAAACTAACAACATCCACTCGTTCACAAGAGGAGAAAAAATAAATTGGGGGACAAAATCATCCTCAGAAGGCCTAGAACCCAATCTCAGGCAATAGGTAGTCTATTTTTCCTTCACCCATAGAGCCATAGGTCTACAACCAACAAGAAAACACGTTCAATTAAGATTTCCCAAACACCCCCCCGCCCCAACAAACTCCCTTCCCACCTCAATAAAGAAGGGGATCTCCTCAATAAGAATAGGGGGAGGAAAGATCTTGAAATCAATACTAGGGGAGAGAGGGACTCCCAAACATCAACACTATCACAAATGACAACCTAGATACCTTCCCTTTTAATAAAACTAAATCCACCAACAAAAACACAAGAATGAACTTCACCTCTGTAAAAGTCAATCTCACAATCAAGATCTTGGAGGTAACAAACAACAAACTCTATGTCCAGTTTGGAGGAACACCCCTAACCCACAAAAGAAGAATAGGAAGAATAGACCTCCCAACATAGCTTCCTTCCACCTTAAGAATAAGAAATCCCACCTCAATAGGGAGAATGAGTAGGAAGAGAAATCCCAAGAAAACCTTCTTTTGAAACCTCACCACCTTCCAAGCATCAACCAAATGAGGAGCAATGTTCAACCCATTGTTAGCAACAACCTATCACCACCTCAATAAGAGTTGTGCACATAATAGGAAACAACAAGAACCAGTCGTCAAACCAAAATGCCAGCTAAATGTGCCTTTGAAATCGAAGGTGAGAGTTCTTCACTATAGAAATAACAACCACTTGGCTACCAAAAAATGAGTCCACTTAAGAAACTGGGCAATATGTACAGCACAGGACTGCCAGATTTGGATAACCCAACAACAAAGCATCCCTAGACACCTTAAGGAGAAGCATAACATGAATGTTCCAAACTCACAAGTAGAGAGGTCACAACCATTACTTAGACCCATAATACCAGAGGAGCTGCTAGGAGTAACCTTGTGAAGCAAAATCTTGGCTTTTGAAAGAACAATAAAGATAATAAGAAAAAGAGCTGCCTTAGTAAGGCTATCAAGGGAAAGACCCTTAGCCAAGATGGGTTTCCACATATCAATATCATCAATAATGGAAAAGCCATAAACAAAAACTCTCCCCCAAGGACCGAGGGCTTGGAGCCAAACTAGAAAAATCCCCATTCGTAATCAGAATCCCAAGAATAGAACCCATGTCTTTATCATCACAAGAAACCCTTCTTTGCCCTTGAGATCCACCATCAATGTCAACTAGGGGGTGCCTAATCCAAAACCGAGCTAGACACATACCTTGTAGCCAATAGATGTTGTTGTAGGATGTCCACAAATCCACACCCCATGGCTGAAAGAAGTTGAAGGAGAACCTCTAGCACTTCCATTTAAATCAAGCACCCATCTACACAACAACAAGATGCATCGGCATGAACCTGTGAGAGGGAGAGGGAAAGCATTGAAGAAGAATGATCGAACAACGTCTTTTAGGGTCTTCACTCTCTAAGTCCCTCTACCATCGTTTGGTTTATTTGTGCAAGAAACCCTAGTGCCTTCACTCATTTCGCAAATCTAAATGAAATATAGTTGAAATATGTTATATTTTGAAAAAAAATTATTATCAAATTTAACATGATCTTTCTATTTGTATAGTTTTATAAAAAGTGATTTTTACTACTTACTAATAGAAAAATCGTAATACTTTTAATTTTTAACCATTTAAAAAAAAATTAAAACATTTATTTTCTCTTTTATAAATCTAAATTATAGATTGCACAATTTATACAAGGAGAAAAATTAACGTAAATTTGATGTAAATCCAATAATTTAAAAATATAGTGTTGTAGTCTTATCCAATAATTATTTAAAATTGGCACTTATGTTTCACTTACATAAATTGTCTCATGAAATTTCAAAAATATGATAATGTAGATTTAGTTCTATTATAGTGAAAAATATATTTTTTCAAAATTAAAATATTAAATTTATTAAACTAGTATGTGGTTAAAATTAAAATTATCAAGTAGTAAAATTAAAATTATATAAGTAAATGCATTAAAAAAAATCTCTCTATTTTATCTTAAAAAAAAAAAAATCATTCTAAAGTTCAAATTTTAAATTTTATTTATTTTTTAATAAAAAGAGCAAAAAATCTCTGTATTTTATCTCTTAAAAAAAATTCATTATAAAGTTCAAATTTTAAATTTTAAATTTTTTTTTAATAAAATGACTGTTTATTTTAAATTTCATGGGTTGAAAATATTGTGTTATAGGACTTTTTTTTGGAGGCTTCTTCCATATTCTATTTTGTTGGCATATGATATTATTGAAATTGTTAAAAAAAATTGTTAAATGTATTTTACTAATAATTATTATTAATGAGACTTAATTTTTTTGATGAACAATCCCTTTCTATTAATAAATTAATATACTAGTTACAAATTTTCAAAATATATCTACATGAATAATTTTCTATATGTGTCTAATGTAATAATATTCTTGTAATAATGAATTGGACTCTTATGACCATTGTTCTCATTAAAATTCAATTAATGTCATCTTATTTTATTTTTAGTAAACTATATTATTTTATGAATCTAATATTTAATTTTTCAATATGTTGATTTTAATTTTATTTTAGTAAATTATATTACTTTATAAATCTAATATATTATTTTGACTGATATATAATTATAATTAATTATTAATTCGATAAATATAATTATAAGCTACTATATGACACTTGTTCTCATTATGTTAATTTTTTTTTCCAGCTTGCCACTTAATTTAACATAGAATTGGAATATTTTCAATAGTGGAACTTTGTAATATTCTGGGTAAAGATCCTAATCAATAAAAAGAAAGAGTAAATGGGGAAAAATAATACTATACTCCTATATTCTTCGTTTTTGGTGTGTTTGGGGAATTATTTTCTACGGATGTTATTTTAAACACTTTAGTTCCCGCACATTTTCTTTCGGTGCGTGGCCATATTACCTTTGTTACATGAGTGGCCGGCAAGAAAAGACGAGTCGACGGAGTCATGAAGATTAAAGTACTAGATATTTTAATAATAATAATGATAATTATTATTATCTCGACCACTTTTCTTTCGCGTGCGAGACCCCTTTTACATTCCTGTATATGACGAACTGTAGAAACGCACGTGACCCGGGCCCATGGCTTTTAACAGATATGAAGCACTTCGCACCACAGAAAATTTGTGGACAGCGCGCTGAAGAAATATCAATCGAGGTGCTGCCGGGCAGTATCAGTTGAACATAAATTTTATGGGCGCTCTTCTGCAATTAAAGTGATCAACGTCTGGTCTCGTTGAATTGCCCGGGTATGTTTTTTGTGGGTACCATCTCCGTTTTATATTTTCCTATATTACTTGTTCTCATGTATAAGAGCTTTCCTATCTGAAAATGAATTCCAAACCAACAATATTATTCTAGAAACAAACTAACTATAGGAAAGTATAATTCTATAACACATACGCTCCTAGAAGAAAGCCATGACATGATCAAAAAATATATATATATGTGAGAGATATCAAAAGATAGTGTTGGAAAGTGTTCCTTGGCTAACATGTGCATCGACTAGAATCAATATCCTCTTTGTCAAATAGCATTATAAGACACTTGAATGGGTTTGACTATAGTTCTTAATAAAGAGTCAAATAGTATGAAATCCATACCTGATTTATTATGTGTTATTAATGATTAGGGTATGATTGAAGGTGCATAGAGAACTATGCAAAAGGAGCAATTTTAAACAAGATCTAAAAATACTTGAAATAGAGATTCGAAACAAAAATATGGATTTCAGAAGGAACTACATAGGAGAATCTATGACTATAATATGTGACTAACTATGTAGCACCAAGATGCTGGGCAATAGAGTTCAAAAGCATATTTTTATATAGATGTTAGTACTCAAAATTAGAGTAGGAGCTTCTTCAGGTGTTTTTTTGATAATTTGGAACAAAACCACTAAGCCACAATATTTGGGTGATATAGTTCTATTGTTTTGGGATATGCAAAATCTAAAATTGTTTGTCAATATCTTCTTTGTTCACATGTAACTTCCTATCATTTCAATCTCTGTATTTAAACATGTACACACCAGAAAATGGGAAAACGTTTGTCTCACATACAAGTGCTTGCCTATGTCAAACCCTATGATGGTGTTCCCACCTCCATATTAGAAATGACAACGATGATAGTGTGTGTGTGTGTGTGTGTGTGTGTGTGTGTAATTCTAGGAGAAAGAGACAAAAGAAAAACTATAAATTGGAACAATCATCCTGGGAACAATACCCTTGTCTAATGAAGTCTTCAAAAACATTAACTTGCAACATAATAATAATAGTAATGAATCACACTTACCATCTATTGGTATTCCCATATCCACAGTAGTAATGATGATGATGAGTGCGTGATCTTAGGAGAACAAAGACAAACGAAACATAAATTAAAATTATTATCCTAGGCAAAATAACCTTGCTTTATTCTCATGAAGTCTCACAAAATATTAACTTACATCATAATAATAATAAGAGTAAATTAATCACACTCTAAATAATTTATGATCTTAAATTTTAAATTCTTGATAACTATTTTTGAATTAAATTGCTTGATTATTGGAATCAATTGGTGGAGTAGATAGGATAGACATTCAAAAAAGAATGGAAACATTTTTATGTGTCTCACACCTTTTTGTAAAAACTATTCAAGAGAGACTAATAATAAGATTACAACTATTAAGCACTTGAAGAAGATATCTAAATATTAATATTTGGAGCAACATAAGGAGGAGAGTAGTGTGTGGGTACTAGTGTCCAACCCTTTTTGGCTACGCAATAGGCTAGACACTAGTTACTATGACCTATAATAAAAATCCTAACCCATGATGGGAATGTTCAAACAAGTTCAAGCACAACCTCAAAAATATGTGTTAAACTAATCATAAAATTGTGAAGGGTTTACAATTTAGGATGCCATAAGTCTTGTGTCTTTAAGTACTATTTCTTGTAAACTATGAAATTTTATGTTTTATTATAAATGGTTATTTTATTGTGAGATTATGTAAGTACGAAACAAAAGTAGAAATATTTTATGGACAATTTGATGCACATTGAACACATTTAAACAAGAATATAATATACTATGTAGTTTCAATTTAACTACAATAATTTCCTATAATAGATAGTGTAATCAATTATACCATCATTTGACTTCTTGAAAAAAAAAAATTTATTGTGTTAAAAGACCCCCTTAAGTTTTACAATCAACAAATGCAAACAACTTTTTTTTTTAGTAAAAGGCAACTACCCATATTATATTAATTATTTTTTAAAAAATTTTACATCAATTTTTTTAGTCATCATTCAAGTGTAGACACTTGGGGAAAACGATCACAAAGAGAACCCCCAATCTAGCCAGGGACAATAACTCATGTCTACTTAATACAATTTCCCCTAGATGTCAAGAGGACGTTGAGAAGGCATTCCTTCTCTTCCAAAAAAGATCTATACATTTATACAAATTTCCTTCTTGATCAACATATACAACATTTTTTTTGATGAATAGACCTTTTCCATTAATTAAAAGCTTTAACATTTTAGTCTTGAATGCTCTTCATTTAGCGAGTTTGCTAGCTTCACATATTTTTGAATCCTTGTTGCTTGATTGACAATTCTAAGCTTGAAGATTATGTACCTACAAATATTTATTTTGATTAAGATCCAATGTTAATTTAAAGGCATTGAAATAACAAATGCTTTAATAATTGAAAGGAGCCATATAAATGAATATAGTTTGGTAATATTCTTGATTTTTTTAAAGACTCTTTCTTCTGTAGTTGAGAAAATTTATATTGTTCCTTAACATAGAGTTTATTGCAAAGAGATTTTGGAAATCTAATATTCTTCTTTATTAAAAAATATTACTATATTAAATTTGAGTAAAACTCTATCTACCTTGTTTAGAATATTAAGTGAAGTTTAATGTTTTCCTAAATAAAGTATCTATGATTAATTATTGAATTTTATGTGTACTATTTTGTTATGCTTTATCTTGTGGGGATTAAATTTGAAGTATCAAACAATTAACATCAAACATAATAAAGCATATTCTAGAATCAACCCAACAATTTATTACATTTAATGTTCTATATTCATCTTATTTCCAAGAAGAGGCTTCCTTATAGTCTTGTCTTTTAATATTTCTAAGTTTATGATAATTGATTAAGTTTGGATGATATTTGAGAGCTAATATTAGGGATGATGAGTACTAATTTAAAATTTATTAATATCTAATTTATAGATTTTTAGATAGTGATAGTCTTCTTCTTATTCCAAAGATTTCATTTCTAAGATTTTTTGTACTAACCATCTTTTGTCCTTTATCACTGTTTCATTGTCTCCATCTTTTGATTCACAATCAAAATCATCAAACAACTCTTCTTCATCTGACATTACATTATCCAAAGTCATTTTTGAGATTAGGTCAAAGTTGTGATAAGAGTTTAGCCTATAATTTTTAATTGAATCATATGTTTTAATGTGGTTATTAGGGATTTTAGTGCTATTATTAACTATGGTCTTGGATTAAGATTAAATAAAATTCGAAGATTTATCTTGATTCTTTAATGGATTAGACATAATTGAGTTATCATTAATCATTTTAGGAATTGGTCTAAGAGGTGTGTCGGGGCATAGTTCTATTGTCTTTTTAATGTTCTTATCTATAATTTTGTAATTTTTTATGTTTCCTTTATGTTCCTTGACATACATAGATCTACTATTGTAAGATTTTGGAGATGATTGTCCATTTAGCACCACCTCTATTCTACACTTAGTACCTTCCTCCATTGATTTGATTGCTTCTTTAGGAATCTGGGAGATCTTATTTCCTTCTTCTTTTGTAATGTCCCCTTCCTCAATATCATTGTTCCTAGTTTCATAGTTGTTGGAAGATACTAATGTGCAATTATAAGATGGGGAAGGGATTGGAGAAAGAAAATATAAATTAATCTTGGGTTTCTCGAAAGAGACATCTTTTTCTATTTTGAGAGAAACACGAGACTTTGATATCTTGTTCAAAGTAAAACTGATATGTTAGCTTTTGAAAGATAATTCTAGATTTGATTTCTTCCTCATAAAATTTAAATCTTAAATTATAAATTGAATGATTCTAGATATTATTTTTCCCAGTTTAAGATTATCAGACAGGGGATGAAGTTTTGACTAAGATTTTGATATTTTGAGAATTGGAAAAATCTTCCCATTAATAAATTTCCAATTTGTGTAATAGTGGTTCTTTGAAGCATTTCTACGAGAAAATTAGGAATTTTTATCCATCAATAAACTAATAAAAATAATAATTTTGAAATATCAAACTTAGGGCACTTTTCAATTATTTTTATGGAAAATCCTACATAGAACATATAAGGGGCAAAAAGTAATTTTATTTTTAAACTATGATATTTGCAATTAATATAAATAAGTTTACCTAAATAGTTAATGGTACTTACCTCTCTTGGCAATATGGATAAGTACGGTAAGTTGGAATTATATTAGAGTTGTAATTTATGGCAACATATACCTTATGTAAAGAAGACACTATGTACAGATGGAGATTCCACAGTTAGACATGGAAAATTGTCTAAGTATCAGATAGTTATCTAGCATAACAAAGATAGTTTGATGATAGATGCATAATTGCCACATGTGCAGTTGGGTAGAGATAGTACAATATGTTAAGATGACATATGTCAAAGAGAAAGTCTATATAGATTGTACGAGATGAATTATGGATTAAAAACTAGTAAAGGAAGTGTATAGAGCAAAACATAACATATCAGTAATTGGGTAATTACGGGTTAAGGAATTATTTTGGCTACAAAATAATTACTTAACTAATTAGGGATGACATCCTAGATGTTAAACCTAAGAGGGAAAGAGTTAGTTTTGTATTTTTCCAAGTGTGTGAAAGCTTGAAGGTCAACCAGGTAGTTTTGATAAAATGTAAAAGTATAAAGGAAAGATTGTGATGTACGAAGTAGTGTGTGAACATGTGTACTTGTAAGCATTGATAGAGACATGCAAAATTATGTGAAGTCTATAATTATGATATGAGAGCTATAGGGGATGTGAATTCTAATGTATGATCAGATGTATGTGAAGTACACCAAGCAACACAAAAAAGGTTTTTGTATATATCTCTTTGTATAAAGGAACTATATTGTATATTGCATATTTGGGAAGTGGGCTCATCTTGCATAAATTTTTTAATTGTATATAACAACTTCTAATAGGGTTGAGGCTTTTAATAGAGCTTAGTCCTCTAATAAGGGCTGAGACACTATATGTCTAGTAATAGACTCCTAATAGGGTCAACATCATTAACATGATACATTTGTTTAGTGGATCATTTTGTGGGTACCATCCCCACCAATGCTTTCCCTTGTCTAGGGTTTCCCTAGTTAAAAGATATGGTGTTATGAGTTCTCTTATTGCATGGTTATATTTACTATTCAACACTATTAGTTTACTTTCTTATGTAAGTTGTAAGGTAATTAACAATTTATCCAATTTTGGGCTAAAGTTTGTAAAATACTAATTCACCCCCCCTCTCAATATTCCCTATTTATAAAAATTGGTATCAAAGCATAGTTACTATGAAGAGGCTTAATAGTTTGAGTAAGATCCTTGTGGATATGGAACAGTTGTAGAAGAATCTTGAAGAAGTTCTTGAATAGATTGATCTCCTTACAGAAGAAATAGATAACCTAAAAGAGAGATATGAAGATGCAAAAGACTACATTGGAAAATTGAAGGATAAGATTGATCATCTCAAATCTAGAAAGGAACCTAAAGAGTAAACAAAAGATAATGATGAGGTATCAACATTAAAGAAAGAAAATGAGATTTTGAAATATGAGCTGAAAATCATTGGATTAAAGATGAGTTTGAAGAAACATGATATCAAGGTTGAACCTAATCTGAAATTGGAAAATACACATCTAAGATCCCATCTTACAAAAGTGACATCCAAACTTGAATCTATCAAATCAGAGCATGTAGAACTTGAGAAGTACAATATACTATTGTGAAATGAGAGTTCAACTAGACCAAGAAACAACTAGAAAATTTATATTCCCATACTGAGAAAATTGATGAGAAACTATATTTTTAGAGACCTTCCTATGATAAGATTTTTCTTGGATATTTTATTGGAGAAAATTCAACAAAGAAATCTAAAGAAAGAAACGAACTAGATCCAATTATTGAAACCCTTGAACCTAAGAAGAATGATCAAAATGAGATTGAATCTAGTCAATCTAAAGATGCACCAAAATAAGTTGAGCAAGTAAGTCAACCTGAGAAAAGTGATGAACCTAAGAAAATAGAGCAAGTTGAATCACCTAAAGAGGTAATATATGAATTCAAAGGTAGATACTTTCTACGTAATGAAGTTTGTCATATGAAGAGAAATTGTACATGTAAGTCATTCAAACCTATTACTAATTTCTATTGTAATAATTGTCATGGTTTTAGTCATAAAGAAGTTGATTGTAGGAAACCTAAGTTTGATAGGAATAATAGCAATAGTAGAACGTTTAGAGATACTAACACTATAGGTAATGAAATAATAAGATCCTTTAGCAAATATAATGAAGGAGAAAGGCCCGATGAAACAAGTAACAACATTGTGTGTTACAAGTGTAACAACTTCGGACACATTGCTAGAAATTGTAGAGCACCAGTTAATTAGTCTAGACCTAATTAGAGAAGAAGTACACCACTATGTTAGTTATGCAACAACTTTGGTCATATAGCAAGATTTTGCAAGATGGACATAAGGAATATCAACAAGAATCCAAATTTTAGAGGGAACAATAACAAAAACACCAAAAGGAGTGATGGTAGAAACAATAGTAAAAAAGATGCACTTAAAGAACATGTAGAAGAATTTAAAGAGGTATTTTTCAAAGCAAAGGATCCATCTAGTTCACAAATAATATTGGAAGAATGATACTTTGACACATCTGGTGAAATTTTGAGGTCAACTATTGTATGTGATTCATCCTATTTAAATTAAGCACCTTTTTATTGAAGCTTAAACATTAGGAATAGGGAATAAAGGTTAGAGATTGAGTTAAGAGTTGTGAAGTTAGTATGAGGTAGAACAAGTCAAGAGGAAGCTCTAGTTAAGAGCATGTGTCATTTGGAGGTCGTACATATGAGTGCAAAAGAAAAGAAGTTTACTTCTTATCAGTAATAACATTTTGTGAGTTGTGTACTTGCACAGTTAATGTGGAGATTGTTTTGGTAAGATGTAAGCCACGTGAGAAAGACTATGTGTACATCATTTGACTGTGCAAAGATTTAAGGATCAATTAAGATCGAATTGATAGGGAAATTGAAGGAGAATTGAAGAGTTTCAAGCACGAAGATCAGAAATCCCTAAGTTACATGTCGAAGTGAGGTATTTTACTCTTAAGAAAGGATTTCATATATGAATTATGTTGAGTACTCAAGTTTTGGAATGGATGAGTCTTTGATACAGAATGTAGAAGATGAAATAAGACCCAAGATGAATATAAATAATGTGAGACTCTAGTTCATGACCCTAGCACCACGTTGTCAAAAATGCCGGAGAATGTTATTCACTTGGAAGATGCGAGTGGTTACTTGAAGAGTAGATTTGAAATTGTAGGAGAAGAACACATCTCTAAGGAATCAAACAAAATTTACAACCAAGATATGAGTTCTCAATAAGGATATAAATACTTAAAGGATAATGACCTAGTTAAATTTATGTTTTTATATTAATTTGATAACGAAGAATGGACTAAGGTGATTTTGAGCAGAATCCATGATGAAAAGTTTTGGTTGGGAGATAATGTGATTGAAATATCACCTAACCTTATTCATGAGGTTAGTGGACTATGCAATGAAGGTAGTATACTAGTTAGTGAAAAAAATGTAAACAAGTTAGTGCTTGATAATACTAAATTTGTGTATAATGGTAGATGAATTGTTATTAGTAAGATTAAGAAAGATGCAAATGTTAGATTCCTAAGAAAAATTATTGTAGCAAGCATGTTCTATAGCTCTAGAGAAGATGATATGGTAGCTAAATTTATTCAAGTAGCTTACAAGATCCATATTGACAAAGAAAAAGTAAATTTGTGTCAAATCCTAAGAGCGCAGTTGATAGAAAACTTGGAAAGAATCAAGAAAGTCAAGAATAATTAGTTTAGATTTCAGTCCTTGATCACACATAAGTTCTTCTATTTGATCAAGAGATTTTCATTTATGCAAGATTCAAACATAATGAGTAGTGACAAGAGTACTGTGGAAAAGATTTCTAAGGTATACAATAGACATCTTATTGAGAAAGCCAATGCCAATGCTGATTTAATTGTGAAGACTTTTCAAAATGAGAAGAGGGGAAGATTCATAATCTCACCAACCATAATAGATAAGTTCAAAGATGACATTTTCTTTATGATAGACATTGATTTTACCTATACTAAAGCAGTAGAGCCTATATAGCTATATGTTGAACCTTTGGTTTATGAGGTTACAATAGAGGAAGTCAAAGGATATGTCAAGGTATTCTTTAAATCTGATAAGGATGAAGAGTTTTATAGATTAGGAACCTATGAAGAGTTGATTCAATCAGCTAGCCAAACATAGTTGGTAAAGATAGCCAAGAAGAAAGTGGAATCAATCATGAGAAAGAGTATGCAAAAATATAAAATGATAGTAGAGGAAGCAAGTGCAGTAAGGTAGACTATCACTGGAATGAGACAATTAGTCAACAAGGGATGATGTACATTCCACCCTTGGCATCTATTGGAGCATCAGGGGGAGTGACAATGATCGCACCAACTACTACAACACCAATTTCTTTGTATGCAACAATATCAAAACAACAAGTGCCTATCATACCTACAATTCCATTGACAAATGAATCAAAAGAAGAAAAAGAAGTAGAAATAGTTGAGGCAAAGAGAATGTCAGTCAGAATGGTCGAGGTGAAGCAAGAGTCACTTGATTCTCCTAGGAAGTAAAGGATGAAGGCAATGGCAATAGGACCAGGCAAGAGACATAAATAAATTATGTCAAATATTATAATGAAGAAGATGTGAGGTCAAGTAGAGCTTGAGAAGAAGTTAGAGAAGCAACTGAAAGTTGCACGCTCGGGAAGAAAGGCATGGAAGCCTAAAGTTGAAAAGGTAAATAACACAATCATCAATGAAGGTAATTCTGTTTAGTTTAATAAGTACTATCATTTCTATAAAGGCATTGATAGATTGGAGTTAGAAAATGTTGTTATTAGACATATAATACTATCTAGTAAGAAATTTGAGGATGTTAAAGATAAGATCCCAAAAGATCTCTATGATAGACTAACAAACAAAAGGAAAAGAGTAGTTGATGAGGAAAAGAACATTAGACATAATCAAATAAGAAAACTATGCCAAGTAGATAGTGATGAACATATAGCTCACTTAATAAAGAATCTTGAACCCTATCTAAGGAACAAGACAAGGTCCCTATTGATAATGGGAGGCAATTATCAAGAATTCAATGAGGAGATAGAAAAGGGTATTGTGCAAATGATGGCTGATCTGAACAAGGAAGCTGTAGTAGCACCTCAAATCAAAACTGGAACAAATACAATGCAGATTGGTGGCACAAAGGTCACATTTGATATAGCTAAAATGCTTTTAAGGATTACGGTAAAAACATTGTTAGCAATATCTCTAGCTATACTAGTTCAGAAGAAGAAACAAATGAAGAAGAGGAGAAGAGAGAAGAAGAAGAGAAAAGAAAGAAAGAAGAAGAAGAAAAAATGAAGAAGGAAGAGGAGAAAAGAAAAGTAGAGGAAGAAAAGAAGAGGAAAGAAAGTGAAAAAAAGAAGAAGAAAGAGGATGAGAAGAAAAAGAAAGAGGATGAGGAAAAGAAGAAGAAAAAGGATGAGGAGAAAAAGAAGAAAGAGGATGAGAAGAAGAAGAAAGAAGAAGAGAAAAAGAAGGAGGAAGAGGAGAAAAAGAGGAAAGAGGATGAGAAGAAGAAGAGGGAAGAAGAAGATAAAAGGGAGGAGGAAGAGAAAAAGAGGAAAGAAGATGAAGAGAAGAGAAGAAGAGAAGAAGAAGAGAATAAAAGAAAAGAGGAGGAAGAAAAGAGAGAGGAACAAGAAAAGAAGGTACGTGCACCACGCACACCTCTTACCCTTACAACATTAACAAGATCAAATGATGATGATCAAACAGAACTGATATCACCTTTGAGCAAGATAATCAATAAGAGTAGACAAGTAAAGAGTTTGTAGAAAACTCTTATGAATGTAACTGAAAAGTTAAAGAGCACACTTGCGGTAAGATTGTGAGATCTAGATCCAAAGGACAGAGAAAAAGTAGTAATTCAAGAATTTGATGATGAATTCACTAAGTTGTTAGATATTGCAGCAGTCCAAGCATGAGTCAAGCTTAACGCTCAAATGTTTGATCCCATGTGTCAAAACATTAAGAATGACTTAGGATCTCTTGATGCATGCATTAAGAAGCTAAGGAGATGTGAGAAAGAATGGAAGGCACTATGTGCCAAATGTACCATGTCATTCAATTTTAGAAAGGACAATGATGATGAGTTGTAGATGAACATGATGAAGTCAAAGCACTATCAAATAAGCTTCAACAGTCAGGCATCAAAATTGAAGATATTGAAGGGAAGATAAGCAAGACTTATGATGAAATAAATCTCATAGAATTGACCAAGGAAAGAATAGACAAGAGAACACCTATAATTGAAGATAAGTACACTTGAGTAGCAAGTGGAGGAATATTTGAAAGCAAAGACATCCTTTGATAAAAAAATTTATTCATATTTGAATGCAGTAGAAATAACATCCTATGGGTTGTGCACTTTCATTAGTATATTAGAGGGAGTTAAGGATACATGGGATAATAATTTGAAGAGTTCAAAGACAAGGTTTGAAGACTAAATTTCATGTCTATTCACCTAAATGTAGAGGTAAAGATCCATAATTTTGACTTCTATATAGATTTTGACACCTTTGTTATTGATGTCAGAGGGGGAGAAGTATAGGAAAATTGTATAAAGTATAATGTAAAGGGGAGTAATAGTAATATATTATGGGGGAGTAGTACTCTTGTGAAGTATTTTAATAGCAGATATAAGAAGAGATGGTTGTAAATGTAATGATCCACAAATTTTGAAGTTTTGTACGTTTTTACATAGGTCAATTTTGTAAAAGTTGTTTATCAATATTTTTGGGACTTAACCAATTTTCCCATATGTTGCCATCAATGCCAAAGGGGGAGATTGTTAGAAATATGGCTAAGTAGGGTAAGTTGGAATTGTATTAGATTTGTCATTTATGGAAACATATACCTTATGTGAAGAAGGTGCTATGTATAGATGATGATTCCACAATTAGACATGGAAAATTGTCTAAGTATTAGATAGTTATCTAGCATAACGAATATAGTTTTGATGTGTATAGATGATAGAGGCATAATTGGCACATGTACAGTTGGGTATAGATACTACAGTATGTTAGGATGAGGTATGTCAGAGCGCAAGTCTGTACAGACAGTATAGAATGAGTTATGGATTAAACACCAATAAAGGAAATGTACATAGCATATTAGTAATTGGGTAGTTACAGGTTAAAGAATTATTTTCATTATGAAATAATTACTTAAATAATTAGGGATGACATCCTCAATGTTAAGCCTAAGAGGGAAATAGTTATTTTTGTATTTTTCCAAGTGTGTGAAAGCTTGAAGGCCCACTAGGCAATTTTGATAAAATGTAAAGGTATAAAGGAAAGGTTGTGATATGTGGAGTAGTGTGTGAACATCTATACTTGTAAGCATTGAAAGAAACATGAAAACATATGTGAAGGCTATATGTGATGCGAATTTTGATGTATGATCAAAGGTATGTAAAGTACAAGAAGTAGCAAGAAAGAGGTTTTTGTGTCTATCTCTTTGTATAAAGGAACTATATTATATATTGCATGTTTGGGTAATGGGCTCATCTTGCATAAATTTTGTAATTGTATATACCAATTCCTAACAGGGTCAACATTTTTAACAATATACTTTTGTTTAGTGGATCATTTAGTGGGTATCACCCCCATTAGGGTTTTCTCTTGGCCAAGGTTTTCCTAGTTAACAAAATATGGTGTTACAAGTTCTCTTATTGCATGGTTATGTTTACTCTCAATACCAAATCTTCCATGAGAGACCTAGTATTATTCCATAACATCAAATAATAATCTAATTAGGTAAAAGTACAAAGTTACGTCACCTTACAAGATGACTTATCAGAATGACTTAATTTGAGGATTTCTATCTAAAAATCATTTTTGTTCAAGCATATGATATAAATAAATTCATTCTAGAAAAGTTATATATGGTCTCACACTTTTCGAATTGAAAATGTCTATTAAATGTATTTTTTATACTATTTTATATCCAATTACTAAAGAAATATAATTATTTTAGAAAACTAACGTTTCAATAACTCTGACTATTTTTTATGATATATTTTTTAATAAAATATAAACATCATTTTATAGAGCTCAAAGTCAAGAATATTCTCATATGGAGTTTATAGTGTTTTAATTAGATATTGTATATTGTAATTAAAAAAATTCTACAAGCACATTTTTTTTAATGATTAGTCCCTTCTATTAATAATTTAATATACTAGTTACAAACTCACAAAAAAGGGGTTGGGGGATACAAGATCACCCCGCGAGAGTTCACATAGTTGAAGCTGGATACAAAAACTATTCATCAAAAATAAAATTTAAGCAACTCCCTTCGGCCACAAGAGCAGTACCAATCGAGGGAGGTGGTTCATCACAATCATTAAAACCCTAAGCATCCCTGGGATTGGCAAGTGGATTAAGAACAATCCAACTATCAACAACATCATCAAAAACTTGTTCTTTATCTTTATCTTCTTCCCGTGATGGAGAGATAGCCAAATTCAGGCAAAAAGGTCATTTGGAGCCAACAACACTAGGAGGAGCAACGGGAGGGGGAGCCACAGGAACTAGGGACCAGCCACAACCACAACAAGGTGGAGAATCCAAGTGGTGCCCCCAACCATCATCACCACCACTAGGAGAGTAGTGACAAGGAGCCTGTGAGTGTGGCATGTGTGAGCAGTGGCGAGTAGAAGAACTGTGACCCAGATGATGACCTTGGGGTGGAGTATGGTTAGTAGAGTCAAGAGGCACTCTAGCTACCATGTAAGGTGTGTTACCCCAATGATTGAGTAGCTCTTGAAGGTGGGCCACCTCCAGAACCACCTTGTTAGCTTTGACCTATATCTAGAACATCACATTATTACAAATACATGCTTTAGTGTACATAGAAACATTGATATCAACAAAGTTGTGAGTGAAAAGAAAAACATTCCTATCCTTCCATAAAGTAAACAAAATCCCCATCTTGAAAGTATGCCAGATCTAGGAAAATTTCCTAGGGATCCTGGGAGAATCACCCAGCATAATCATGTGCAGAGAAAAGGGTTCTGGCCTAAAAGGCTTGAAAAAATCATGTATCCAATTCCAATAATTTTGAGCACACCAACATAACCAAAAAAATGCAAAAAAGGCTCAGTCTATGGAAATTCTATTTGGTGATGCTAATGCTTGTATTACCATTAATAGTTCTCAATCTAAAGCCTTCAGGCTTTTATAATCTACCAGTAGGGTCTCCCTCTGGCCCTAGCTTTGTATACTCTTGTTATTGAAGGGTTTGGTTACTTACTTGCCCACTCTTTCATTGTTGGTTTGGTTCATGGGATTTCCCTGCCTGAGTCTTCTTCTCAGCTTGTCAATGACTACTTTGCTACTGACTCTTTTATCACTCTTCTGAAGGACAAGCACATATTTTAACACTCCAAAAGATGTCAATTTTGAGAAAGAAAATAATATTAAATCATATGATTTTTAGAAAAAAAATTATATGAAGTTCTAGAGGAGAGAGCCATGTTCTAACATGTATAATTTTTATTCTAGTTAGGATAGATGTGTTTTGAAAAATGTGGTGGGAGATGAAAACTATCAATTTTAGGTGAGTTGAAATTTGAATCATCATAAAAGAGAAAATATAGGTCTAAAGACAATTTTTATTTTTGAATGTTCTAGATATATATGTTATCTATAACATAGTCTGAGATCAAAGGGAAATAAGTTTATTTCCATATAGTTTTGTGGTGGGAACTAAACCCCTAATTTTTAGCATTTTTCAGCAACTACAAAATTGTCTATAAAAATTATGAAAATATATCAATTGTTATTCCAAATAATTGTTAAAAATTCTAATCCTAAACTTGATCTATTTCTACATATTTCATTAGTTTACTTCATTTTAAAATTCTAAATAATAATACTATTTTCATATTATTGAAGGTGAATAGTTATACTTTTTTTAGTCTTTTCCTTTACAAAAGGCTAACACAAGTTTGTGCTTTTACCTGATTACATTTATCTTGTAAAATGTTAAACTTTTATTCACAAAAATTTAATTGCTCCAAATAATCTCTAAATGTTAATTTGATAGAGAAAAATATAATTTCTAGTACAAAATAAAATACCATATGTGATAAGATTTAATTTTTATTTATTAAATGGGGTTCACCACTTAGAGTGTTGCTTAAGTCATGGTGTTTTTGTTATCTCACCGAGGTTCAAATCCACATTAGGCCATTGTGATCATAGACTTGTACCTTCACCAATCAAATGTGCTTGTGAATTTGGGGTTCAACTTTGTAGTAAGGGAATTAGCTCACCATTTGTAGCCTCATTAGTTCATAGTTCCAGGTAAAAACCATTTCATGAGGAGCCAAAGGGTGTCATATACTAGTTTAAAAGGTTGTATTAATTGCTTTATTAAAAAAAAAATGTTCTCATAGAAAAGGAATGCATTTTGACAAGAAGAAATTTATAGCTGAAATGGATATTTCCATGAAAGGGAAAAGTTCAAAGGACAATCTAGATGGAAACCTACCTTTTACATTTGTAAGGGTGACCATTTTTCTAACAATTTCCAAAGTATACAAAAATCTAAATAAAAAGGAAAGGAACACATGAGAAAATATTCTCGATTGGAACATCTAGATGAATTTGTATATATAGATTTTTTTCCCCAATATTTTGAGGACATTATTCTTTCTAAATTAGATGATAGTGAGCTTGAGTGTGAATGTAATTAGGAGCATTTTGAAGATTTAGTGGAACAATAGAATGACTCTAAGCATTGTGATTTATAGATTTAATTCTTTTGTAAATTGATGCAAGGATCCAATAGCCAACAATCTCTTCAAATAATAATAAGAGAAATTTGTGATTTAGAAAAACTACATAAAGAAATTAATATGGGACATAAGACCTTGAAAATAAATAAACTCGGGCTAATCAACCTTGAAGAATAGAAAAGAGAACCACTTACACAACATCAACAATATCCTAACCATAGATAGAAATACCACCATGGAAAAGTGTACATGGAAGATGTTGACCAAATCTCTAATCTAGTAAATTATTCACTACTAGCATTTTCTACTAGATAACAAACAAAAGAAGAAGCATCTACGTTAGGATCATGGCTCAAAGAATTTAGATATCACATGGAATGGAGTTTCTTAGAAAGGTTCTTAGACAAGAAAAAAAAGAATTAGATGAATTAGAAATTGAAGAACATAAAACTTTAGACGAGGAGCTAGATAAGGGAAATAAGTTAGACAAATTCACTTCTGAGATGACTCTTGTAATTCCTTTCTAGTGAACTAAAGAGATTTAACCTAAAATATTGCAACTAAGTTTCCTAAATAATTTTTTTTTGTAAGAGTTTACAAATAGTAATGCGTAACAATGTGAAAGAAAGTAAATATAAGATAACTCATGCACATAGTACAACTAAGAATATAGAATACAAATCTCAAGAGTTCCATAATGTATAACTATGTATTTATTAAACACACCATGTAAGTTTATTAAACATAACTCACATAAAATGCATGAATGACTAAGAACATCATCACATGTGAGAATCGTAAATCCAACTGATATAATATCCATTTATACATAAAGAATCTACATCCACTATACAAGTCACAAGGTATGAGATACACATAAAAGTACAAATTAAATATACAACATCTCATAAATTCATTATAACCAATAATTAAATCAAAACTTAGGAATAAGATGAGAAGATAGAATAATTCTCAAGGATGAATCAAGATAATGCAAATTTTCGTACAAGGAACATCTAGCACCATAAATGAAAGTTAGAGCATATCTCAATGACAAAGGTCACACTACCTCTAGATCTTATGGAACCCAAAGAAGGCCTACTCCATCTTTGATAAGGAGATAAAATAATTCCATATAGATTGAAACCATAGAACCAATCACAAATATCAGAAGATGGAATCTTAAAACCTATCTAATCTCAAGGTCAATAGTCAACTACAAAGGTAATAGACACTAATATAGAGGCACCAACACATGTAGGAATCTTAAAATATATATATATATATATATATATATATATATATATATATATATATATATATATATATATATATATATATATATATATATATATATATATATATATATATATATATATATATATATATATATATATATATATATATATATATATATATATATATATATATATATATATATATATATATATATAGGGAAGTTTCATCACATATGTCTAACCTTTGATTTTCATCTTGGTAGCCTCTCTAGACCCTGGCACTCAAGTGACCATATACAACATCAGTAAACCTCTCGTACAGGAAAGACTAATAACTATGCAAGATCCCAATCAAGTATTTTCTCCCATTCCCATCCTAGTCAAGACCTCAATCAAATAGAACTAATACATTTCTTAAAGATATACCAATATGGTATTCTTTCTTCCTTCCTCTCTATTTTTTTAAAACTCCATGAGATAATATTTTCTCTTCTCGTTATGGTTTTCTAGTAAAGTTTTGTTTCCTAATATTTTCATGTAAATATAGAAAGCTAAAACAACAAATAACATGCTCCAATGGAAATCAACCAATTCAGACATGAGGTAGACTATCTTTTAAAATGAAATATCAACATGAAGTTTCAAACCTTATATATAATCATAACTGAACTAAAATAACACACAAGGGCAAAATTAAAACTTCTAAATCCTATCTTTTAACAAATAAATTATCTTTGGTACAAAAAATAATTCTTTAACTTGATAGGCATCTTCAAAATAATAACCCAAAAACTCTCTTATAAAAAAATCAATTAGATTTTGTAAAATAACAGATTCAATCATACAAAAAATAAAAATTCTAATTTAATAATTAATTCTATTCAAAAAATCATTTAACTCAACTTTATTTAAAAAGATTAAGGTCTAATTTTATATTAACGTATTTCTTAAGTTGTATTATTTAATTTAAAATATACAACTCAATTAATAACCACTTAACTCAAGTCACCACGATTACACTCAACATAAAATAATAATAAGTAGAATCATTGTAATTAGTAATTTACTTTGACGCAAATTACTAAAATTTGAACTTCAATCATAATGTAATTTTACTAAATTAAATGTGTAACTTTAATTACATGTTAATATTTCATTGACAATTAATAATTTTAACACACTATAATGTAAAATTATAATTAATAAATTTAGCATAGTATAATATGTAACTTGACTTTTGAAATTGATTCATATTATTTATTCAACTTTAATTTGGGTATTTGATAATAATAATTAATCAAATTATTTAATTACACATTTTAATTAAGTTTTTAAAAATTAAATAAATGTATTTAATTAGTTATCCCTCTTAAATATATATAGATATTAACATTCCAATAATCAAAAGATTTAATTATTACAATGTCATAATTAATCTTAATAAATTCATTTTACCAAGTAAACATACAATTAAAATCATGTGATTGAACCACATAGGAATAATTCAAAAGACTATCATTCTCAAGGTTAGGTTCATGAATTCACATCAACTTGACAAATTTAGTTAGGTGCTTAGTTAGACACTTGTCCATATTTCACAATATTATTGGCTTAGGATAGGATCATATTTATTTAGTCTCCCCCTCTTGCCATTGCTATATTGCGATAGGGAACACCCATCTTAATAATTCAGGGATGTCAATGCCTAGTACCTACAAACTTGCATAAAAGATGAGCATTTAAAAATATATATATATATATATATATATATCTATATAATAGACAATGGTAGGGAGTGGTACATTGTAAATATAGTAATTGCATAACTCATATAGTAAATAATATATGATTTCAAATTGATGCAACATCCATTTCACTATAAATAAGAATAGTATTAATTACCTTTTCTAATCTAAAAATCAATCTTAACCATTTTCATTTAATTACAACATTCACAAAATATAATATACAACACTTGAATAGAACTTAGTCCAAACATACCCTAGTCTAATATTATATCACTAGAGCCATAAATAATGTTCTGAAATAAAAGAGAGTCATATGTAGATAAGTTTTATTTCAAATTCTAACTATTTAGACATTGTTGGTAAACAAATTGTTCTTTCCTTTTACTCTTTTGGATGCCCAATGTTTGTGAACAACAATTGTCTACAACAGTTGGAAATTTGTTACTAAGTGACTAACTTCCCTCTAAATTCTTAGGTACAACTCCCTTTTGTGTTTGTAATTTGCAATGAATTATGTTTTATTTCTAACTCTAAAATGGGGTATGTTCTTAACCCAAGAATAGGAAAGGTGAAACAAGTTAGGCCTAAATAGAAACTAACTTAGGCAAGGGTTTGAATTTTAGGATTAGTCAAGTTTATGGATTGACACATCTTATGAACCTGCAAAGCTTAGCAATTCAACATTGTATGCTACTACAACTAGACTGACATCAACAAGATCTTAGTTCTAAGAATGGAAAAGACTTAACTTGAAACAAAACATGGAAAGGGGTTTCTCTTGGACTTCCAATAACAATACTATTATCTTCAGTTTATAGTTTTGAAATAGGGGAACAAAACTCTATTCATTCCTTGATTCAATTCTGACGAAAAGAGAAAACATAAAACTAATATAGAAATGAATGGAATAGAAAATGATTGACACAAAATACCCTTTAATTATCTCTGCAACATCAAGTATTTCACACCAAAAATTAGCTGACCTTTTATTAATCTTTCAAATTAGTACATATAGGATTCCGAGATGACCATTACAAAATGGGACTCAAATCAGTTCATCTCCTCAAAATTGACAAATGGCAAGGAGCCAATTCGTTAGTTACAATCATTACATCAAAATGTGAAAGGGTAGGATATGAATCACTTCATCTTCTTTCCTTTTTCTAATTTTTCCTTATAGGCCTTGGCAAAAACAATGATTGGACTCAACTACTCATGCCTATGAACATGTATATAAGTGTATCTTAAGAACCACTTGGAATGCTCTCTAGCTAAATCTTTGATGGCATTCAACCACTCCTTTATTTCCTCCATAGCCATGTGTACACACCTGCCAAGTTTTTGGAGCTTGAACACTCTATTGTGGTGATCGAAAGATATCTTCATCAAGCCATCTAGATAACTAGAGAAGTTCTTTTGCATGACAGCCATTCTGATGATCCCTTTTCCTTGTCCACTAGCTTGGGAATTTGTATGCAGACCTTGTAATAGTTCATAGTCTCTATCTTGATCCTTTTTCACTTTAGCTTCCATTTCCTTCAGTCCTTCTTCTACTGCCAGGATCATTTTAGATTTGAATTTCATGCTCTGTAGCCATTTAAATAAAGGCTCATCTCCCATAGGAAGTATCTTTACTTCCACAACTTCCTTAGCCTTCATATGGATAATCATCTTTAGTAAAGAGATGCAATCTTCACTCTTGACTTTCTCTGCTTTCCAAGTGGCTCGATTGGCTGAGATATTATCCTTCTCTATTTTGAGCCTCAGTACTACATTGATTATTTGTTCTATAATTGCATGTTCTTCTGACTTGAATTTTTTGCTCTACTCTCTACCAATTTGTCAAAGTTTTTGTCTTCTTGTAGTTGGGAGATAAGAGCTTGAACATCAGTAGTAGTAGGATAATTGGTGATTGACATCCCTAAGATGCTCACTAATAGGTTGAATAATTGCTTGATGAAGCAATTAAGCTTATCAATCTTTGCCTTTGTTCTAACTTTTGCTAGCTTAAGGATTTTGAGTTGTCCCTCTATCACATAATTTGTTGACTTCCACAGACCCACTTTAGTATCATGTCTTACTTCTCCAAGATCCACTGAATGATGGGAAAAATTATCCATGGACATGTCTTCAACTCTCCCTTCTTTAGTGGGCTTGGTAATCTCCATAGTTAGATGCCCCATGTCAGGATCTTGTCCAAGGATTTATAGGGTCTTCTGCTTCTTGACTTTACTCAATGTTGATCTAGAGCGGATAGCTAGAGATAATGTTTGTTTATTGGGAACTCCCTCTTCTTTTCTCTTTCTTTTTCTATCCAATGTAGCCATGGTTATGTGCCAATCACCTTGGATGTAGTCCCAAGTGTGTCTATATTGAACATCTTTCTCTTGACCGAAGTCAATGTCTTTGTATCTAAAGAGAAAGGATTCTTTAGGACTTGTGAAATGAGATTTGAAGCTTTGGGACCCTTCTCTATTTTTGTGGTCTTCTTTGTGGCTTTGTCGGACTCAATAGACTCACTTTCACTACTTCCACCATCTCCAAGGTCCACCACTTGTACTTAGGGACTGCTTGGTAGGAGTAATGCGCATTCATAGATGGGATCAGACTACTATGGGGTGAGAGAGCCACTGTGACTACACTATCTTTCAATTTCTCTGCCTTCTTTTTCTTAGCTTCTACTATAGCTCCGATTACTGGTAGAGAATCATCGTAACAAGTTTTGGCAAGAGGAATGCTCTTATTAGGAGGTTGATCACCTCCACCTAATGGTTGTGCTGGCCCTTGAGTGATAGACAAGGTCACACCTAATGCACCACTCTAAGAAGAGGAAACCATTGCAACTTTTGTGGAAGCCTAAGAAGATGTGTGTTTTCTTTGACTTCTCTGACTTGTAGTCCATTCAAACCATTTTCCAATCCTCTTGATGATTTGAGCCATCATTACCTCCATCTCTTCTTCGGTGTCTTTGTAAGGCTCTGAGCTTATTGGAGTACCTCTGATCTTGGTCAGGTAAGTTTTTCTATACATATTCTGGCCATCATCCTCCACCCCTTCTACATCGATGTTGACTTTGTACATCTTCACCTAATCAAATGTTAATCTGGTGAAGGCTCGATCATGCTCTCAAATTCATCTTTGTAGTCAGCCAGTAATCCTCAATGGTGGTGATATGCTTAATTACACTTCCTATTTGTAGAACACCTCTGGAATACCCATTCGGGTCAAACATAGGCCTCAAGACTTCATATAAGTCCATCTTGTACTTCATCTCAAATACTTTCAACATGTTCTTGGCATCAGAGTGAGTATCATAGCTGAAAGCCCCTGCCTTCATGGGGAATTCATATCCCTTCTTCTTCAAGCTCCTACTCAATATGTTTACTTGAATGGCTTGCCACACAATCTTGATCAACATGAGCATGTTACTAGGATACCTTGGTAGCTTTAAGGGGAATCCATTGAAAGCTGTAAGACACAAATAAGAAATAGATGAGAATTGAATGAAATAACTTCCAAATGAGCTAATGGAGGCCATGGATTCAAGATTGAATCTCCTTCCTGGACATCTCTGTAGCTCCCTACAAATTGTCATGGTGAATGCATCATTTACTTTCACACATTCTACATAACTATTCTGTAACTGTAAGCATGGATAAAACTCATAAGATTTCACATCATTAGGAAAATTCTCTACTCTTGAGAGTCATAGCCATAATTTCAATGAGGCCAACATATAGATGAGGAAAGAAGACATATAGAATGTATTATAAAATTTGGCTACATGGAGAGCATTGGATAGAATTTTTCTTACCTCATGAGCCCAATCAATATATTGAGTGTCAAAGAAAATGACTAGGACTAAAAAGAAATAACACTCAACGAAATTCAAAGCTTCTACCTCACCTTTCAACCTATGTAGGAGAACTAGAATATCAATAATGTCTGGTTTGAGGTTGGTTCTAAACAATGTTTTAGGAACTTTACTCTTAGCACTCTATAGTTTTTGGAACCATTTCTGCATGGTTTCTTTCCTCCAGATCATCTTCTTTGCAGGGAACTCAGAAACGACTCCCCCAAAGGTCAATTTTGAGAATTCTTCCCGTTTTGGTATGCAGAGGCAATTGACCACAGTTTGACTATCAATTGAAATCAACACTGTGTCACCAGGCAACATAATCGACCTTGTCTCCAGGTTGTAATGATCTATACACTCATAGGTTAGCTCTAGGGCCTAAACCATAACCCAAAAACTAGGGGCTTTGACCACTAGCATCCTCAGAGTTTCTCAGTGATGGGGTGAATCCACTCATACTTTACTCTCTTTTGAAAATCCTCCATGTCTTAGAAGTGGAGAGAAGTGTCTGTGAAATTTTGCAATTGGGATGTGATCCTAGTCAATTCGTCAAAACTTGCAAACCTGGTTTCCATGACTTTGAGAATAAGATTTGAATTTAGAAAGTGAAAGGAATGGCTAACACAACAACTACTAGCTTTTCAAAAAGCTAGGCACATTAACAAAATAGCAGTTCAAAGAAAGAGTGGTAGTTTGTTCAACTATTTATGTTTCTATATATGTGAGCCTCAATTCATTCGTTGATCTTTAGAATTCATGCCACACAAATGAATTTAAGGAGATGCCCATTGAATAGTAAATGCAAGTGTTTAATGGACATCTAGAGGTCTTTTCACTATTTTGTTGGGCTCAACAGTAACTTTCTAGATGTCCATAACTTACTTTCCCATTTCCCTTTAAGTTTCAGGAAGTTACCATTAGGGTACTGTTGTCACAAAAGTTTGCACCCTTGTCCAAATTTTTTACCTAAGGACAACCTTATGAAACATGGAAACAACCTCCAAGTTGTGGGACTTGAACTGTGAGGTTGAGTCTCCGGAGAAGGCTAGATTCCTTTACTATCAAGGTGCACCTAACTACTCTTAGAGAGGAAAAGGGAGAAGGAATGCATAGAAACAAATCTACCTACTCTAACCTAAGGGGGTGATGCACCAAAATAGAGTGTTTGAACCAATCTCTACCCATACATGCACTATTGAACCATCATGACACCAAAAGATATACACACTTAGAGTTGCTTCAATCTAGCAATCACATGCAGATCAGAAAACCCAAACAAATGACATAAGGAAAGATAAGAATTCACTTATATACCATTTATAGGCCAAAAGAGATACATTCATGCAAGATTATAGATATCCTCAATACATTAGTGAGAGGCAAGTAATTCTTGCACTTTACATCAATGGCTGGAAGAGATAAGGCAGAATGTCATACAGTTTAGAGGCAAAGGGAATTTACACCGAAGTTACAGAGCAATATCAGAGAAAACATAAAAGAATTTACCTTAACAAAATCTACAAAAAAATGCCTTTATAGCTTAGGCATAACTAGGATGTTCTTTAACTGAAGTTACTCCAAAACCACTTCCATTAAGTCTTACAAAGAATAATCATGCAGATCTAGGGAAAATCTAACCTTGGCACAGACTCAAATATAATGAAATTCAAAATTTTGCCAAAACAAGGCCTTAATAAGATAGAAAACAATGCCTTTAAACCATTCTAACCAAGTAGATGGATAAATTAGGGGGGGTGGAGTGTTCTCTTTCATTCATTGGGTGCAACATTCAATCTAGAGTGGTTGGAATCGATCATGAAGATTGGATTGTGCAAGAAAACCTGATTCCCTTTGTTTCTAGCTTATAAGTCAACATGGTCAACAAGTCAAACAAGTCAAAAAAGTTTTGTAACCAAAATGATCCACGTGGGCCAATGATTTAATTTCATTTTGCCACCCTGCAAAAGTCTCCACACGATTGACCATATCTTTTCAACTAACCGAGCCACCTTTTAAAACCCTGACCGTGGCAGTCTCACAACTACCAGCCTTAACTATCAATGCCTTCCCATACTATTTCCTTAGCTAGGCCCATAGGGACACATGTCCTTTAGGCACTTTCCTACAATGTTTAAATACCTTGCGTCTTCATATAGTGGGAAAGCGCTGATCATTGATCTTCGTAAGGTCAACGATTGTGAAAGATCCTTATTATACTATGTTTGCCCTCTAAATATTTTGGGCCCATGGACCACTCAGTAGCCACCTTAGCAACCTTGCCTCCATATGGAATCACCCTGTGGCTTATAAAATAAACCTAACCCCACAAATACACAAAAAACAAAGGGGCTTTCCCGCATTTCTTAACATCCTTACATCTTCATAAAGCAAGGAAGTGCTATCCATTGATCTTGGGAGATCAGATGGTCAATGAGAATCTGTAGCTACTGACGATCTATGTCAGCACTTGACCAATAAGGTCCTTTCCATATGCCAACTTGATTGACAACCCTTTCCCTTTCTGCGGTCCACAAAAGAACATTTTCCCCACCGATCCACGTGTCACGACGACACTTTCCTGCATTGTCAAGAAGTCTGACAAAACACTGAATGTGGGAAAGCACCTGCCAATCAAATTGGCAGCTCACCCAGTAGCTTCCCCCTCCACGGACCACAAGAAGAAATGGACCCACCTACCACGCGGCAGTGAGGTACTTGCCTGCATTGTCAAGAAGTCTAACAAAACATAGAATGCGGGAAAGCACCCGCCAATCATATTGCCAACTCACCTAGTAGCTTCCCCCTCTACGGCTCACAAGAGAACACAAACCCACCTACTACGTGGTAGTAAGGCACTTGCCCACATTATGTAAAGGTAGTGCACTTTGATGAAGCGAGAAAGCACTTGCCATAGATCTATGCAAGATCTATAGTGCGAAAAATTGTGAGGACCGAAAAGCAAACTAAGGAGATATGGAAATACAATAAAGTCTTAATTTTTTTATCTTTCATATTTCCATGGTATTTAAATAATATTAAAGATGGGAAGTAACCATTGGGTGGGCTTAAGCATTCAAATTCAATTTTTTGGCGAGAGGCAAAAATGGCTAACATTTCTGGCAACTCAGAGGGGACGCAAGCCAGCTATGCATATGACCAGTGACCTTATGCATCCATTGGACCATAGAGTTGTAAAAAATGTGGATCACTGTATTATGAAACCCTAACCCTACCTCTGTGAGAGTGAAACCCTAGAAAACCTGCCCTCTGCAACTAGAACCAAAGACCAAAATTTTTGCATCCTTCAAACTTGGAAGAACTAGCTATCTCATAGAGAGAAACTTGTGCTCATGCACTTCTTGGAAAGTAGGAAACCAAAAAAAAGAAAACTACTCTACTTATATACATGAAACCTTAATCTTTATTAGAAGCATGGTTTGAGATAGATCCCATTGACTGGGATAGGTAAAGTTTCACCATCAAGCCTACTTAATTGAAAAGCATTGGCCTACTTACAACTAATAACCACATAGGGACCACTCCATAAGGTATAAAATTTTGAGTGCCTCCCTAGTTTTGCCCTGTCTACATCCCATTTCAATACCAAATCACCCTCTCTAAAAATTTTGACCCTAGCCTTCCTATTAAAACTCCTTTTCACCTATTGCTAATGCGTTTCTAAGGTTTGCATGGCCTATTTTCTTTCCTCTTTCAACTCCATCAGCTCTGCCATTCTCACTGTCATGAATCATCTTAGTTTAGCTCCAGCTAATGAGCTAGTTCTAGGGATGGGAACTCTAATGAAATTGGAAGCCTTTCTTTTCTGCCTTATACCAACATAAATGGTGAATTTCCTATTGACCTCTTAGGTGTTATCCTATCAACCCACATGGCTATCTTCAACTTCTAATGCCAACACCTTTGGTTATCTTCTATTGTCCTTTTTATAATCCTAATTAGGTTTTTATTGGATGACTTAGCTAAACCATTGCCTTGAGGATAGTAGTTTGAGGATGTGCTCAAGTAGATATTATGGTCAAATACCCATGCACAAATTTGAGCTCCTACAAAAGATTTTTCATTATCTAAAATGATGGTTGAAAGGACACCAAACCTAGTCACAATTCCATCAAGGAATTCAACAACTGAAGATTCTATGGTGTCCTTCAATGCAACTGCCTCTGTCCATTTGGTGAAATAATCTATAGTAGCTAGATTCCATTTGTGACTAGAACTAGAAGAAGGATTGATAGGGCCTATGAAATCCAATCCCATTAGAAAAAGGTTGGTCCACCTAAATGGGGCGAAGGGGAAGAGATGCAAGCTTTTTCTTACTAGAGAAGAAGGCACATTTTTCACACTTCCTCACATAATTATGACAATCATGAAATAGGGATGACCAATAGTAACCAAC
This sequence comes from Cupressus sempervirens, assembly GCA_028749045.1. NCBI lineage: Eukaryota > Viridiplantae > Streptophyta > Pinopsida > Cupressales > Cupressaceae > Cupressus > Cupressus sempervirens. The sequence goes on along the minus strand of CM053786.1, from coordinate 299,167,159 downwards.
CCTTATGATTTTCATTGCAGTTGTCCTTGTTGAGAAGTGGCCGCCATTAGGACCATCATGAAGCTCTTTGATCATTCTTTTAGCTTGGTCTCTATCAATGCATCTTAATAGGGCTCCATTAAAATCTTTCCTAAAAAGGATACCATCAACTATAACATAAGGAATTGACTGTAATCTATAATGTCTCCTTTTAGTTCTATCTAATCCTTGAGGATATTCATTTCCTAATAAGAAATTCTTCATATCATCTATCCAATTCCTTAGGTTATCATTTCTTGTCTCTTGATGTTCTGTTACTATCATAGCAACTTTCTCATCCGATTCCTGAGATGATAACACCTGTTCACACAATCCCTTCCCTCTTACCAACTTGGTAACCTAGATGTCAACATCATATTCCATTACTTTAGTAATCCAACCAGCTCTCTTCTCACTAATATCTTTGCTCCAAAGGAAATCTTTCACACTAGCATGGGGTACTAACAAATGAATCTTATTATGAGATAGAAGGTGTCTGAATTTCTTTAAAGCTTAGATGATTGCAAGGGATTGCTTCTCTACATATCTTTATTTGTCTTCATATTCTTTAAGCCCTTCACTAAAGAAGGCTATGGGCTGCTCTTAACATTTATCATTTGTTTGAGTCAAAACAGTCAAAATACTTGATTCACCACCTAGTGCATAAAGGATGAAATCCTTTTCAAAATTTGGATTAATGAGAGTAGGAGTTGAGGCTATGGTTGCCTTGATCTCCTCAAAACTCTCCTTCCCTTCCTTGGTCTATGCAAAGGCCATATTTTTCTTGAGCATAGCTGTAAGGGGTCTTACCATGGTAGCAAGATTAGGGATAAATCTTCTCACAAAATTTATTGCACCCAAAAAAATTTGTAGCCCTTTCTTATGTTTAGGAAGAGAGAGAGCAAGTATTTCTTTTGTTCTCTCTGGATCAATGGTTAAACCATCCTTAGATACAATGTGTCCTAATAATTTCCCTTGATTGGTAGCAAAGACACACTTACTTGGGTTAAGGGATACCCCAAAATCTCTACACCTTATGAAAACCTGCTTGAGATTATCAAAATGATCTTCTACATTCTTTGAATACACTATGATTCATCAAGGTAAACTAATAAAAAATTTTCAATCATGTTTTTGAAGACCATCTCCATTGCCTTCTAAAATGTAGCACCTGCATTGGTTAGTCCAAATGGCATCTTACAATAAGCATAGGCACCCCATTTGGTGGTGAATGCAATCTTGTACCTATCAAACTCTTTGACTAGCACTTGATTGTAACTAGAGAATTCATCAAGAAATGAAAACCTCTTTGAACCACTGACCTTCGACAAAATCTACTCCATGGAAGGAAAAGGATGGTGATCTTTAAGGGAAGCTTGGTTAAGGTCCCTAAAGTCCACACACAATCTAATTTCTCCATTCTTCTTCCTAACAGGGACAAGGTTTGCTACCCATGACGAGTGCTTGATGGGGAAAATTATATTGGACTCAATCAAATTGGATAGATCTTTTCTCATTAAGGGTTCAATTTTAGGATTCACTGGCCTCTGGTTTTGTCTTACTGGTTTGACATTGTTAACTAAATCTATGGTATGTTGAAACAACCTTGGGTCAAAACCCTTTAAATCATCATACATCCAGGCAAATACATCATTAAATTCTTGACATAGATGAATGAAAATTTCTTGCTCAATTTCAGAACATACCTTCCCCATGTTTAAGGATTTTCCATCAGCAACCATGACTGGGGTGTGATCATCTTTGTTAGTAGCTAGATTCATGACTCTGCCTCTTGCTTGGTCATCAGGATTGAAAAAACTCTCTAAGGTAATGAGACCCTTAGGCAATTTTTTGGATTTGAGGTTAATGATCTAATCACCATACTGATCCTACAATCTCGACTGGTTTCTATCTGAAAAACTCTGCTTCATTCTGCAAGAAGCTTACAATTTTTTGATCAGATTCAAACACTTGCCAATGGAATTTTTTGTTAGGGATGGCAGGCCTTACTACCACTTTTATTTGTTACTTCTTCTTCTCCTCAAGATTCCCTGGCACATCATAAGATGCACCTATTGCTACAAGTCTATCAACATATCTATTTTCTTTTTTAGGGATGCTCTGAATATTAAATGCATTGAAACCTTCAAGAAAATCCCATACCCTATGTCTATAAGACTTGAGCAAACTGTTCTTGGTGATATTCTGATTTCTCACTTGATTAACCACCAAATCACTATCTCCATATACACTTAAGGCTTGAATTCCTCTTTTCTAAGCAAGTAGGAGGCCCTGAATCAAGGATTCATACTCGGTCACATTATTAGTGCAACTAAATTGGAGCCTAAAAGAGAAGTAATACCTTATTTGTGTAGGAGAAATCAACATCACACCTTCCCCTAATCCATTCTTATTTCTTGATCCATAAAAGTACATGCTCCATACCCCACTCACATCCTCTTTAGTCTTCACAAGATTGGGAACTAGAGCATCTTTCTCTGATATAATATATGTACCGAGGCTCATCTCAAGGGTTTTTGATATAGGATCAAATTGATATGCATTAGCCCATTCATCTAAGAGAAAATTAGGTATCTCTATTAGAGAAGTGGCAGGCTCATTCACTATGTCATTCTCATCCATTTCTAGGATAGTGTAATTCATATTTATGAGATTAGGGGTGTAGAGTTCAATGTGATGGAGGGTTAAAGGCTCTACTCTGAGTGAAGCTTTGGTCCCATATCTTTTTCTAAAAAACATATATGACCAATTAGAAGATATGTAACCAACTATTTGGGCAGTGAAATCTCTTGATAGACACATGGCAAAATGTGGCTTGACTTCAGCAACGAATATATCTTGGGTTACAGTACAACCAAGGCATGCATGTAGGGCCATTTCCACATTCCTAAGGATCACTATAGTCTTGATAGTACTGCCATCCAACTGTAATACATCCCTAACAATGGGCTCATATTTCATTTCTAAAGCATTAGCAACATACCTAGGAATTACTGAACTACTAGCCTCTGAATCAATCATGCAATTATGGACTAGTTTATCCCCTATAATTAGAGAAACATAAAATGGAGGGGGTCTAACCCTTTTACTTATTTCCACCTCTCTTGATGGTTGTATTAGACTTGTGGCACTTTCCACATTGGGTGGTTGATCCTTTGGTTCAATACTCTCCAATTCGTGCTGCAACAACCTCTTCTGCATAGGTATAGTAGCAACAACATCCCACATGGAAATATTCACATTTGTCTTCTTTATTTGTTCTACCACACTAAATGTCATATTAGGTACTTTGGTAGAAGCCTTGGGAGCTGCATTTGTAGGAGGTTGAGATGGAACAACCTGAGGATCACTTATATCCTTTTTGCTATTATTTTTCCTTTGCTACTGAAAGTTATTTGATTGATAATTTACTGCTTGTACATGAGGTATTGCATTTGAAGTTAAGGCCTGATTGGGAGGAGGAGGGGTAGCATCTTCAATAGCTCTTCTTTTTCTCCTAGTGTTATGAGCAATGGAATCTTGGTTTACATTAAAATGTTCCACCACCAGATGATTCATAAAAGAATAATCCCCTGATTGCTGCAAATGAGGAACATTAGTAGACTGAGGGTCATTACATTGCTGTCTAGCATATGGATCTTGTGTAGTTATTGCTAGGAATTCTTCTTCCTTCTGAACCATATGAATAATTACAAGAAGGAAAAAAGTCTTGGTCTTGGGCCAAGTTGTTTTGAGGGACTATGGCCCTACTTTGATTTACATTTAAGGTTGAAGCATGACTATTTTGTCTACTTTGACCAAAAAAGTTATTTCCATAATTATGATTTGGAGGCCTACCATTGTTTGGAGTTTGATATTGCAATTGACGAGCCTTATTACCTTGAGCTTGTTGCCTTTCCAAAGTCACCACCTTATTGCTCACCTTCTGAATCATAGAGAGACCGTCCTCCAATTTCTTATCTTGAACTTGCAACTTTTTCCCAATATCTTGCATTAATGCTTTCAACTCTCCTAGCTCACTAGATGACATGGAAGCCTAAGGGACTAGAGCAATTGATTGTGACGTGGAAGTTGTGGGAATAGGGGAGGCCTTGTATCCATATGTTTTATGGCTTTATTGCTATGTCATAAACATTAGGTAAAGTGTCTCCTCCCATTGTTTGGATTATGGTGGCAATGTCACTGTTAAAAGCTCTAAGGTAATGCAAGAAGGCATTACTAGGGGTAGGCTTTATTGAAGTAGGTATTCTATCCCATGTCTTTTGAATTCTATAGTTGAAATCAGTCATACATTCATGGGGAGCTCTTTTTATAGTAGTCAACTATTCTAAAAGTGACAAATGGTCACTTATGTCCTCAAAGTGTTTACATAGTCCTGCTCCTAATCCATCCCAATCTGTTATAGAACCATGAGCCAAACCTCTATACCATTGTAGTGCTTTTCCTTTCAAGGATGAGGCTAGAAGCCTAACTTCAACATCATCTTCTGTAATACCATGGATATTGGAGACATTTGCAACTTCTTGAATGTGTTCTAAGGGAGAGATAGAGGTTTCACTAGTAAATTCTTGTATACTTTTGAGTGAAGCTATTGGTATGTCATGTCTTTGGGCCAATAAAAGAGGAATTCCACCATTAAAGGTGCCAAAAGCATGAGCTCTAGTTGTGCCATATAGACAAGTGATCTATTGATATGTGCTGATGGAAATCTAGGCTGAGATCTAATAGCAGGAGGAGTAGAGATGGATCTTGTAGGTGTATTTGTTACTGTCACACTCCTATCATGTGATAAAGATACTCTACTCTTTCTTTTTCTAGGATTTGAAAATGAAAGCTCTTGGTACTGAAATTTACCTCTAGAAGATGCCCTTGTTTCAGCCTTGGGCATGAATCACTACAACTTTGGTCTGGAACTAGATGTATTTGAAACTCAGAGTTGGCAAGTACTTGAAGAATGAGCCTCTTGAAGGCTTGAACACCGAAGCCAGTACTATATCCTCAATATTGATCTTGAAATCTTCCTTTTGATGCTAGTAGACTTGATATTTTCTGAATATTAGTCCCACCGAGCATGCCAAAAACTGTTGTCACAAAAGTTTGCACCCTTGTCCAAAGTTTTTTCATGAGGACAACCTTGTGAAACATGGAAACAACCTCCAAGCTGTGGGACTTGAACTATGAGATTGAGTCTTCAAAGAAGGCCGACTTCCTTTACTATCAGGGTGCACCTAACTACTCTTGAAGAGGAAAAGGGAGAAGGAATGCATAGAAGAAAATATACCTACTTTAACCTAAGGGGGTGATGCACAAAAATAGAGTGTTCAAACCAATCTCTGCCCATACATGCACTGTTGAACCATCATGACACCAAAAGATATACACATTTAGACTTGCTTCAATCTAGCAATCACATGTAGATCAGAAAACCCAAATAAATTACACAAGGAAAGATAAGAATTCATTTATATACCATTTATAGGCCAAAAGAGATACATTCATGCAAGATTGTAGATATCCACAATACATCAATGAGAGGAAAGTAACTCTTGCACTTTACATCAATGGCTAGAAGAGATAAGGTAGAATGTCATATAGTTTAGAGGCAAAGGGAATTTACATTGAAGTTACAGAGCAATATCAGAGAAAACAGAGAAGAGTTGACCTTAACAAAATCTACAAAAATTGCCTTTATAGCTTAGGCATAACTGGGATGTTCTATAATTGAAGTTACTCCACAACCACTGCCATTAAGTCTTACAGAGAATAATGATGTAGATCTAGGGAAAATCTAACCTTGGCACAAACTCAAATATAATGAAATCTAAAATTTTGCCGAAACAGGGCCTCGAGAAGACAAAAAATGGTGCCATTAAACCATTCTGACCAAGTAGATGGATAAACTGGGGGGTGGAGTGTTCTCCTTCATTCACTAGGTGCAACATTCATTCGAGAGTGGTTGGAATTGATCATGAAGATCAGATTGTGCAAGAAAACCTAATTCTCTTCATTTCCAGCTTATGAGTCAACAAATTTAGCAAGTCAAACAAGTTCTATAACCAAAATGAGCCACATGGGCCAATGATTTAATTTCATTTTGCCACCCAAAAAAGTCTCCATGTGGTTGACCATATCTTTTCAAATAACTCAGCCACCTTTTAAAACCTTGATCTTTTCAAATAACTCAACCACCTTTTAAAACCTTTACCATGGTGGTCTCATAACTGCCAGCCTTAATTGCCAATGCCTTCCTGTACTATTTCCTTAGCCAGGCCCTTGGGGACACATGTCATTTAAGAACTTTCTTGCAATGTTTAAATAGGTCGCATCTTCATATAGTGGGAAGACACTGATCATTGATCTTCGTAAGATCAACGATTGTGAAAGTTCCTTATTATACTATTTTTTCCCTCTAAAATTACTAGGCCCATGAACCACTCAGTAGCCACATCAACAACCTAGCCTCCATCTGGCATCACTCTATGGCTTATAAAATAAACTTGACCCCACAAAGACATGCGGTAGCAAGGCGCTTGCCTGTATTTCTTAACATCCTTGCATCTTCATAAAGCGAGGAAGCGTTATCCATTAATCTTGGGAGATTAGACGGTCGATGAGAATCCACAGTTGTTGATGATCTATGTCAACACTTGACCAATGAGGTGCCTTCTATATGCCAACTTGACTGACAACCATTTCTATTTTTGTGCCCCACAAAAGAACATTTTCCTCATCGATCCACATGTTGTGACGATGCTTGCCCACATTGTCTAGAAGTCTAACAAAATAGAGAATGCAAGAAAGTGCCTGCCAGTCAAACTGCCAGCTCACCTAGTAGCTTCCCGCTCCATGGCCCACAAGAAGAAACAAACCCACCTACCACACAACAACGAGGCACTTGCTCGCATTGTCAAGAAGTCTGACAAAACACAGAATGCGAGAAAGCACCTGCTAATCATATTGCCAGCTCACCCAGTAGCTTCCCCCTTTGCGGCCCATAAGAGAACACATACCCACCTGCCACATAGCAATGAGGCACTTTCCCACATTATGTAAAGGTAGTATACTTTGATGAAGTGGGAAAGCGCTCGTCGTAGATCTATGCAAGATCTACAGTGCAAAAAAATGAAGGGACTGAAAAGAAAACTAAGGAGATATAGAAATACAATAAAGTCTTAATTTATTTATCTTTCATGTTTCCATGGCATTTAAATATATTAAAGATGGGAAGTAACCATTGGGTGGGCTCAAGCATTCAAATTCAATTTTTTGGCAGGAGGAAAAAATGGCTAACAGGTACTCCATGGGAGAATGTCCATCAAGTTAGATCCTGATTACTATTTCTTTTCTATAATGGTTAGGTTTTCTTTATCATCATTCTGAGACATTCTAAACATGACTTGTGAATCCAACCTTATCATTAACTTGATTTTCTTTGGAATTTAGGAAACTGTCCTCATGGGTTGAAAACTTGCTGAGGAGAAGATAGTTTCCACTTCTCCATTAATGTTTCCTTTCTTAGTCAGACTTTTGGACAAATTCCCCTCTTGAAGTTGGAAATGTCTAGATGAGATGCAAAGACCTCTTTGAGGACCACTTAATGTTCCTTTTCATTCCAAACTGCCTTTTCAAAAAACCAACTTCATGGGTTGAAAACCATCGAGGAGAAGTCATTTTTGAGTTTTTTCGTTGAGGATGATTATGAGGGTCACAACGAATCTAAACCATTTTTCGAAGTCATAATTGCAGATGAAACATTGATTCACTACAGGATGCCTTTTTTTTTTTGCAAGTTTTTGATGTGCATGTATCATTTAGTGCTCTTTGTAGGAAATTATCCTCATGAGTGAGAAACCCGCCGAGGAGAAGATGATTTCCAAATATCCACTAGCATCATTTTTTCAAATAGCGATAAGCCGTAAATGGATATAACTTGTAGTTGATCTTCAAACGAGCAACATGAATCTCCATCGAACTAGGCACTAACCTACCCGTAAGATCACTCGAAAAAATGAAAAACCACCCAGCTAGGAATGAGGAGAGGGTGAAAGGTAAACTCCAATAGAGACTTGCCTAACCAAAGGACTTAGACCTAAACTTGAACTAAACCAAGAATTTTCTCTTTTATTTTAAACACAAGTACTCACTTTTACTAATCTATGGGAGAATGAAAAGTGGGGCAACAGACATCTGGTGGATCTATAATACTCTCAAAGTTCTTAGTGTAGAAACTTGGGTTAGATACCAAATTAACACCCCACTAGTGAACCCAAGAAAGATTAACCTAAAATGATACAACTAAGTGTAACAATAAGATAATAAATATACCCAATACAACTCTTGAATCATAGATTACAAATCTCAATAGTTCCATAACATAGAATCATGTATTTATTAAAATCCACTAAGTAAATTTATCAAACACAACTCACATAATTTAGATGAATGACCAAGAAAATCATCACATATGATAATTCCAAAACTAAATGATACAATATCCAAATGCATTGAGACTCTAAATCCATTGCATAAGTTGTAGTGTATGAGATACAAATTAAATTACAATGTATGTATACAAAATCTTGTAAAGGTGTTAGATCCAAAAAGAAAACCAACACTCAAGAATAAGATGAATATATAGAAAAAGTCTCTAAAGATGAATCAAGTTAATGCAACTACTACAAGGATCATCCACTACCAAAATAGGAAGTCAAAACACATCTCAATGGTAAAGATCACACTACCTCCTGACCTTGTGGAGCCTAAAGAAGGCCCACTCCCTCCATGGTGAGGAGATAACAATAGATTGCAAACATACATTAAACTTTTAACCAATCACAAATATCAAAGGATAGAATCCTACAAATATATCTAATCTTTAAGTCAATTCAACTACAAAGGTAGTACACACTATAGAGGTAAATGCACATATATAGGTAAGCTAAGATGTATATAGGAAAGTGTCATAACATAGGTCTAACCCTTGAGCTTTATCTTGGCAGTCTCTTTGGGCTTTGACACTTAAGTGACCATATGCTGCACTAGCAGATCTCTCATGCGAATGAAGCTACTAACCATACAAGGCCTCAATCAAGCATCTTATCCCAATCCAATGCTAGTCAAGACCTCAATCAAGTACTCAGGCATGAACATGGAACATATCTTATCAATTCATTATAAAATCTCTCATTAAAAATATCATGTCACCACTTTATTAATTTTTATAAAATAAGTGATCCTAACAGCCACTTGTGGTCCCTGACACTCATTACAAGCTACCCTCATCTATACACCTAGATAACCTACTATAACCACAAAAATCATAAAGAGTCTCATAAATCAAATCACATAATAATCAATTGTGGTTAGATTTAAAATATAATTAGATCACACACAGTAGTCCTCAAACCATATTTCTCATAAGTACACATGAGTCCTCAAACCACATTATAACATATCCAAAAATTGTTCTTCAAACTGCAATATATCAAATCAAAGACTAGTCATCAAACTACCATTAAACACTCTCAAAGAGTACAAAGTACATGAGCTTAGAATATTGGTTGGGAAAGAGTAATCATAACTAAAACATCATCATGAAGTACTTAATATTACCAAAACACATAAAAAATATACTCCCTAAGCTTTTTTCTACAACTCCTATAACCAATATAAAACCCACAAGACCCCACAAACATAAATACAATAAACACACATATCCACTCACATAAATAGTTCCTCATGAATAAAAATTCACTTATTTAGAAAGGGTTTAGTTTAAATATAAGATAAATCATTTAATATTTCATAACAGTTCAATTTTTTATTAATGTAAAGTCTCACGAAATTCTCTTTGTATAATAAAGTTCAATAATAAACAATTTTATTTTTCTAATTAATAATTACATTGTTTAAATCTCTTTTGTTTTGTTTACAGGTCTACCTATATTCTATTTAAATAAATATTAAACTAAAATAAATATTTATTCAAATTCAAAAAATAATATGAAACTCAATGTTTATATTAATAAATTATCAAAATTATGATATTTATTAATTAAATAAAACTTAATTTTTAAAAACTTATTAAATAACCTTATAAAATAGGCAAGAGCTTACAACAAAATGATAAATTATGAGCCTCTTATCTAATAGGTCCTAGGTTAAAATCTACTCGAAATTAATAAATAATAACAATAAATCATAACACGGAATACTAATTAATATTGGCTAGGACATCTTATATATATGGATGGATGGATGGATGGAGAGAGAGAGAGAGAGAGAGAGAGAGAGAGAGAGAGAGAGAGAGAGAGAGAGAGAGAGAGAGAGAGAGAGAGAGAGAGAGAGAGAGAGAGATTTGATTTAATTGAGTTTAAATTTATTTTATTTAAAATTAAACTTTATTTATATTCTCATGAATTTAAAAATGAATAAATATTTATTTTATATCATAAACATAAATGAATGATAGTTTTTAATAAATTTGAAAATAAATAAATGATATACAATGCAATGGTAAATTATGAGCCTCTTTTCTGGAGGTCTTCGTTTCAAGTATACTTGAACCAAATAAATAATATTAATTAACTACAAGACATAATAATAGTTAATCTTGTCTTCAGCCTCTTATCGATTAATTTTAAAAAATAAAATAAAAATAAATATTGTTTGGTAGGTAATGTGCCAAAGCCTAGACTATTTATTATTATTTATAATTATTTTTTATGCTTGAGTAGACTTGAACCCAAGACCTTCTAGATAAGATACTTACAATGTACTATCGTGTTGTAGGCTCTTGCATAAATAATAGTTTTTTTAAAATAAAAATAAAGGGAATATTATGTTTCTTAAATATACCAATATGCATCTTAGTCCAAGATAATTCAACATGTTGATGGATATTCTAAAGAAAAGGGCAGGAGAGAACATAGTGGATTACTAGGACCCTTAGAGGAATTGGATAAAGTTAATGGATTTTATGGAGGGGAATCAAACTTTAGCCACTAGGGTGGATGATTTGCAACTAATCTTGAATGGACAAAATATATATAGAATTTCTGTGTATATGGTAGAGGATGACTTTTACTAGTCGAATAACATTTTGGAGGCTGTCATGGTCAAATCATCTTATATAGATCATAAGGAATAATGAGACATTTTTATCTAGATAAAGTTTTGGAACCCTCAACTTAAATTTTAATTTTTTTTTTTTTTGGGTGGATAGCCCTTCATCGGAAAATCCTTTCTTTAGAGAGCCAAAGTAAAAGGGAGTTTTAGTTGGCCAATAGATGTGTTTTATGTAAAAAAGAGCCAGATGGCATTAATCACATGTTACTTCATTTTTAATTCACAATGTAAAGGTGTCATATAAAGTCATGATCAAGTTTAACACTACCTAGGTCTACAAGGGGGATTTAAAACAATTTATCATTAATTAGGACTATCCATCTCACTAGTAGAGGATTTTAGAGTTGTGTAAGTCAATTCTCACCCCCCCACATCTACTATCTAGAGTTGGTGGAAAGAGAGAAATAATAGGAACTATGGATTTTATAATCATTTTCCTACTAAAGTTACAATAGGAAAATGTGATATGTTGCAAACAAAAAAATGCTGACGATCCCCAACTATTAGAGAAGAAGGAACTATGGATTGTATAATGAAATTTTCTTCCTAAAGTTACAATAGGAAAACACAATATGTTGCAAACAAAAAATCCCTGACAATCTCCCATGTATGAGAGACTACCAAATTACTCAAGATTAGGGGTTATGTGACTACAACATCTACCCAGTTGAGTTGTTAGGAACCTGTGTGTTCCTTCTGTTTATTTTGTTAGAGTAGTGTTGTTGGACGCATATGCTTTGTAAGTCGTCCCGTGAGTATATTTTATTATCCCACATGCATAGGTAGTATTACTTTTCTAGATCGTACCCAGTATATAAGAATAGGTTGAGGCCCTTGATGGGCACGGATGAATTTATTGTATTGAGCTTGCTCAAAGGAGGTTACCCCCTCGAAGTGGCCTGCGATCAGTAGATTCATTCTGAGTTCTGCTATCACTTTGTATTATGTTATTTCAAGCATTCTCACGATATTTCTATAAGGAGGTTCTTCACATCTGGTATCAGAGCACTCTCTTGGGCTCGCTGGGTGGAAATTACATCAAATTTTTTTTCTGTCGTGGCCTTCAGGTTCCTCTCACTTCTAATATCTCTTGTTATTGCAATAACTCTTTTCAGTTGTTCTGTCTGTGAGTGAATTTTTCTAAGTCGACAGTTCACAAAAAAAAAAAAAAAAAAAAAAAAAAAGAGTAAAAATTTTTCTGTTTTTTAGTCGTAGCTTCCTTGTTTGCTTTCTGTTTCTGCTCATACTTCCGCAGAATGTCTGCAATATCATTTTGCATACTTCCTTCCTTGACGACCCAACCCCAAATTTTACATATCAAAGCCCTAAATCCCTCATTTATCTAATTTTAGGGTTTGCCCTATCTTTTTCACCTCTCATCCAATCGCCACCAAACTGAGCCACAAGATTCAATTCCTCATTTTGCTCCCTTATCCCTCTTGGACTATTCGCCTCATTTCGCCTCCCTACCCTTGAAACCCTCATTTTTCTTTTTCCCTTGTCCCCAGATAGTCTCCCACCACCCGTCGAACACCCATTTCCTATATGAGTTTTACCCAAATCCAAGTTTGCCGTAACTAAAAAAGTTTTTGTTTCTCATCTTCTACCCATTTCAAAAAAAAAAAAAAAAAAAAAAAAAAAAAACCTTGTTTTATGGTTGTTACGCGTACAGGAGCAAAAATCATGGAAGAGGAAATTGCATCCCTCAAAACCAAACTTCAAGATCTGGATGACAAAATTCTGGGTCTTAACTTTCAGCAGTCAGCCATGAGCCGAAACCATTCAGGAGATACTGGGTCCTCTTCTGGCAATTTCCGTGGACCAAAGCTTGATTTTCCACGCTTCGATGGTTCTGATCCGACTGGATGGATCTATAGGGCAGAGCAGTATTTCAGCTTGCATAATACTTTGGATAACCACAAAGTCTCCCTTGCATCTTTTCATTTGGAACATGAAGCTCTTCAATGGTTCCGTTGGTACATCAAGGCTAATGTAGGCCCAACGTGGAGAGAATTGTGCACCCTCATTTTGGAACGCTTTGGCCCTAGTTCCTTTGATGATTTCACAGGAGCACTCACTAAACTGCGTCAAACAGGCACTGTAAGAGAATACCAGACAGAGTTTGAAAAATTAGCTAATTACACAGAGCGCTTGTCTGATGAATTCTTCCGTAGTTGTTTTGTCAGTGGTCTGAAGGATGCACTTCGCTCAGAAGTCAAAATGTTTCGACCTACTACAATGATGGAAGCCCTTGGGTTGGCTAAGTTAGCGGAAGACAAGATTAGTGCTCTACAACGCTCCAGATCTAATTTTGTTCCATTCAGAAATACAGGTTCTCACAATCCTCCAGTCATACCAGCTCCCAGAACTACTCCGATCAAGCACTTGTCTGAAACAGAGATGCGAGTTAGGCGAGACAAAGGGCTTTGTTATAATTGTGATGAGAAATGGTCTCGGGGCCATAGATGTGTTCAGCAAAAGCTCTATCTCTTGGATGTGGATTCTCCACCGGAACTGGAAGAATATGTAGATGCTCAGGAAACAGTGGATGATGAGGTTGAGCCTCACCAGCCTGAACCTCCTTCACCAGAAGCTCCACCAGAGATATCTGTCCATGCTTTGGCAGGAGTCACTACTCCACAAACCATGCGGGTCCAGGGTTTCTTCAAGAAGATCCCTCTTACTATACTCATTGATTCTGGTAGCACTCATAACTTCATTGATCCACGAATAGCCAAACAGGCTGATTGCTTTATCCATCCCTGCTCTAGCTTTGAAGTCATGATTGCCAATGGGGGCACTTTACCTTGTAAAGGGAAATGTCGCAATGTGCGTCTCTCTATTGGAGATTATAACATGCGCTCTGACATGTTTGCCTTACCCTTAGGTGGCTGTGATGTGGTTTTGGGTGCCCAATGGTTACGCACTCTTGGCCCCATTCTCTGGGATTTTGCTGAACTTTGGATGCAGTTTTCAGCCGAGGGGCACCAACACACTTTGAAAGGCTTACAACCAGGGTCTCTCAGCATCATCAGTTCACACCGTATGGAAAAACTTCTTAAGAAGAATTCACATGGTGTCATCGCTCAGCTCCATTCCATTCAGATGCAGCCATCAGCAGTCTCTAGCACTCCTGCCGATCTCCAACACATTTTGGACAAGTATTTTGGTATATTTGCTGAACCTGTGGGATTACCTCCTTCTCGTCCAGAGGACCACCGTATTCAGCTCCTTCCTGGCAGTGTTCCGCCCAACATCAGGCCCTACCGCTACCCATTTCATCAGAAGACCGAAATCGAGATACTTGTCCGTGACTTACTGAAGCAAGGTATTATTCGCCCTAGTACCAGTTCCTTTTCTTCTCCAGTTCTGCTTGTTCGCAAAAAAGATGGGTCATGGCAACTCTGCATTGATTTCCGAGCACTTAATCATCTCACTATAAAGGACAAGTTTCCCATTCCAGTTGTTGATGAACTTCTTGATGAACTTCATGGGGCTCATTTTTTCTCCAAGTTAGATCTTCGTTCTGGGTATCATCAAATTCGGGTTAATGAGGAGGATATACCTAAAACTGCCTTCCGCACACATGATGGTCACTATGAATTTTTAGTCATGCCCTTTGGCCTCACGAATGCTCCTTCAACATTTCAGGCAGTGATGAATAACATATTTCGACCATACCTCCGGAAATTCATTCTGGTCTTCTTTGATGATATCCTCATATATAGCAAAACTTGGGCTGAGCATCTCCATCATCTGGAGCTTGTCTTGCAACTTCTCTCTGATCATCAACTCTGTGCAAAACTATCTAAATGTGTGTTTGGCCAGGAGGAAGTGGAGTATCTCGGGCATATTGTTGCACACCATGGAGTGCGGGTGGATCCTACAAAAATAGATGCCATGAAAACTTGGCCGCATCCTAAAACTCTCAAGAGCCTTCGGGGTTTTTTGGGGTTGACTGGCTACTACCGCAAGTTTGTCAAAGATTACGGGAAAATTGCAGCACCATTGACAGCTCTGTTAAAAAAGGATGCCTTCTCCTGGACCCCTGTTGCTGAGACTGCATTTGAACAACTGAAACAGGCTATGTGCAGTACACCTGTTCTCGCGATGCCAGATTTTTCCAAACCCTTCACTATTGAGAGTGATGCTTGCGGCAATGGATTGGGTGCTGTTCTCCTGCAAGATGACCATCCTATTGCGTTCACTAGCAAAGCCCTCTCTGGTAAGAATCTAGCCCTCTCTACTTATGAAAACGAAATGATGGCTATTTTGCATGCTGTACAGAAGTGGCGGCCATACCTCTTAGGGAGTCATTTTTGCATCAGAACCGATCACCAAAGTCTGAAATACTTCCTGGAACAACGGGTATCCTCTCCTACACAACAGAAATGGGTCAGCAAACTCATGGGGTATGATTATGAGATCACCTACAAGAAGGGTAAGGAGAATATTGTGGCAGATGCTCTTTCTCGCACATTTGATAATCAAGCTTCCCTTTCCGCTATTTCTATGCCCATTCCCAATTGGTTAGCGTCTGTTCAGCAGGGCTATGACAGTGACTCTTCTTTATCTCAAATCATTCACCAGCTAGCCAATAATCCTTCTGCTATACCACATTACTCTTGGGATGGTGCTTCTCTTCGATACAAGGGTCGGCTAGTGCTTCCTCAGAACCCAGCTCTACATCAGGCTATTTTTTATGAACTCCATGCTTCTCCTTCAGCAGGGCACTCCGGCTTCCTCAAAACTTATGAGCGAGCAAGGAGAAACTTCTTTTGGAAAGGGATGAAACAGACGATTCAACAGATGGTGGCTGAATGTGATACTTGCCAACGCCACAAGGGTGAAACGACCCTCCTTCCTGGCTTGCTCGAACCATTGCCCATCCCTACACGGATTTGGACTGATATTTCTATGGATTTCATTGAAGGGCTTCCTAAATCCGGTGGCAAGACAGTGATCTTGGTTGTGGTTGATCGTCTCTCGAAATATAGTCATTTTTGTGCCCTCAGCCACCCCTATACTGCCTCCTCTGTTGCACAAATCTTCATGGACCAGATATTTCGTCTTCATGGACTCCCTTCTTCCATTGTCTCTAATCGTGATGCAACTTTACCAGTCATTTTTGGACTGAACTGTTTCAGAACACTGGCACCAAACTGAAGATGAGTTCAGGCTATCACCCACAAACTGATGGTCAAACTGAAATTGTCAATAAATGCTTGGAAACTTATCTTCGTTGCTTCACTTCCGAACAGCAACATCAGTGGGCCAAGTGGCTCCCTTTAGCTGAATGGTGGTACAATACCTCTTACCACACTGCCTCTAAAATGACTCCATATGAAGCAGTCTATGGTCAGGCACCTCCAGTGCTCCTTCCCTACACTCCCAACAGCTCACCAGTCCAGGCAGTTGACATAGTTCTTCGCAGCAGGGATCAGATTCTTCGTACCTTACAGGATAATCTTCACATGGCCCGTAATCGGATGAAACAGCAAGCAGATCAACACCGTTCTGAGCGCTCATTTCAAGTTGGGGATATGGTTTTTCTTCGTCTACAGCCATACAAACAATCCTCCCTAAAGCTGAAAGGGCGTCATAAGCTGGCCCCAAAATTTTATGGGCCTTATAAGGTTCTGCAGAAGATTGGTTCAGTTGCTTATAAACTGGAACTTCCTCCTTCTTCCCGCATTCATCCAGTCTTTCATGTTTCTTGTCTAAAGAAAGTTCTAGGTACCACTGTCAGAGCACAAACTACTCTCCCTGAAATGGATACGGAAGGATCCATTATCCTGGAGCCGGTGGCAATCATTGACCAGCGCACTCGCCAGCTTCGCTCTCGCTCCATCTCTGAGGTCTTGATTCAGTGGCATGGCATGCAACCAGAGGATGCTACCTGGGAACCCCTTCTTCAGATTCAACAACAATTTCCACACCTTAAGCTTTGAGGACAAAGCTTTTTTCTAAGGGAGAGGGGATGTTAGGAACCTGTGTGTTCCTTCTGTTTATTTTGTTAGAGTAGTGTTGTTGGACGCATATGCTTTGTAAGTCGTCCCGTGAGTATATTTTATTATCCCACATGCATAGGTAGTATTACTTTTCTAGATCATACCCAGTATATAAGAATAGGTTGAGGCCCTTGATGGGCACGGACGAATTTATTGTATTGAGCTTGCTCAAAGGAGGTTACCCCCTCGAAGTGGCCTACGATCAGTAGATTCATTCTGAGTTCTGCTATCACTTTGTATTCTGTTATTTCGAGCATTCTCACGATATTGCTATAAGGAGGTTCTTCACATGAGTGGATTCACTTTTTAATGATTTTATAATTAATTTTAAATTGTGTTATCATGCTTTTCCATTCTTTTATTTAATTAAAAAATTCTAATATAAGTAATCCAATCGGCTAGTTAGCCACTGGCTTATGTGGCACCTTCCATAAGTTTGATTATACCAAAAGGAATCTAAGAAGGAAAAATTGATGGAAAGGACTTGAATTTCAATGGGTTAAATTCAATTTGATGGTATGGTTAGGTGACAGTAGGATGCAAGAGGAGGATTTATTAGGCTTCACAAGGACATTGTGTTACTAGCTTTTGCGGGTAATCAAAGATGACAGCCAAAAATAAGGCAAAAGCAATAGAACTTTTTTGGGACATAAATTTTTCTACCTCCATTGGTAGTAATGTGATATGTGTATAAGGAGACCCTAAGTTGATTGTCGATATTATGAAGAGAAAGATAATGGGAGCTTAGAATATTTTCACAATAATTAATTATTCTAAATAAATCTTGAGAGGTTTTTGGATTGCCATGTACAACACATCTACACGAAAGGAAATACAATGACAAACGAAATGAAAGAAATAAGACTTGGTTGTGAGGGTATATGGTGTTGGAGAAATATATCTAATCTTATTTGAAATATAATAGCTCTCATAGCTAACGAAAAAAGACAAGTGGTTAATAATGAGGGAACAACCACAAACTATAGGGAGAAGGAGATTGAGGCCGAAAATATACAGGCAAGAATAGAAAAAAGTTTGAAAGTAAATGTTGATGTGTAATTTTATTTGGTTGATGAGATCCAAGTGGACAACATTTATAATTTCTCTTTTAAGAATGGTTACCTCAAAGATAATAACGAGATTGAATGGTTTGATACTACCATATTTAAAATTGGGTTTTCTATGATCTCGGGATATATCTCTGAATCATATAAAACCTTACCTTTGCACCGTACAAAGGAATAATTTAATGAACACTTCGAAGTGAAATGAGGATAATTATGACAGAGTTGGATGGATATCTTATGGCGGAGAAAAAGGTTTACTTTTCATTAATCCAATTTCTTTTCTAAAGCTAAATTAGGTTCTAAAGAAAGATGGAAATATTGTAAGGTGCAGATTTATCTTTTGAGAATCTACAATATTGATAGAAAGATGACACTTTGGAGAAATTATAGAAGATAGAAGATGGATGGAGGTCCCGCGAGAGTCGATCCTGACAAGATTGATGTATTTATCCATAATAACTCTCAGCTATGGGTGGTGCTTGATGGAGGAGGGATGGTTCCAGACATGGGAGATCCCATGTCTCCCATGTCTGGGTTTGACCCTAGAGTCTTTTTCAATAGCCAAAAGGAATAGAAAGTGACAATTGGTGGTACCACCTTTGAAATCAATGAAGATATGATAACCAAATCTATTGGGTTATCTACTAAAGGGAGGAAATTGAAAAATATGAGTAAGGTTATGAATGAAGATAGCTCGAGAATATTCTTTCATGAAGATTGAGAACTAATGAAGCTATGGGGAGAGGAGGGTTTTAATAAGGAAGAGCTTCCAAACTGTTGGGACTAAGTTTGTTCCTTTATTATGAGGTATTTATGCTTAAGGGTAGATATGAGGTGTAATATTTTAATCATTGTCCATTCTTGAACCACTTCTATAATCACAACATGGTTTTAATTCAATTTTATTTATTGCATTCTTTGGAAGCTACGGTTAAGGATGTTATAGATTGTGCAAAGACTAGGAAGAAAGAGGTTATCTTACACTAGGGTTTAATGTTTAGGATCTATCACTTCCATTTATCCCTATGCCCTCCTCGCATCATTAACATATAAACTATTCTTGGTTCACCTTATCTTCCTAGTCTGGGGAAAGGACTGCCTAAAGGGACTCAAAAGCATTTCCCTCACGGATTCCCTTATCTCTAGTTAACAAAAGAGGGTCAATATTGAATTAGGAGAATACTTTTAAATGACCAAAAAGATGAAGAGTGAACCCAAGTGTAAATCAAAAGTTCATTTCATGGACTTTGAGGTTGAGGAGGAAACTCCCCACATTTTATCTAGAATTTCTATCATACCTAGAGGAAAAAATAAAAAGTAGTAAGGGAAACCTATATTGAGGAAAATGAAACCACAAAAATAGAGAGTAATGGTGGGTTTGAAATGGGAACTGATGATAGAAATAATGACACCCATGTCTCTACTAGTACTAAAGTAGATGAGATAGCTAGAAACCTGGACATTCCAGAGGTTGAAATAAAGGAAACCCCTTCTCCCCTAAAGTCCCTTCTCCTCCTCCCCTCCCTCCTAATGCTTCTTCTCTTTTCCTCCCCATTCCCCTTAAGGTAAAAGTATTGCATGTTTAGAGGTTAAGAAAGTGGTCAATGACGAGAAGGTTGGTTATTGTGAATGTTGCATGGATAATGCTAAGGACCTAAGGGAGCTAAGGCATGGGGTGCAAGGGATGGAGAAGAGATTTTGTAGTCTATCCCATTTTTTGACAAAAGTTTTGTGTTCTTTGAATATGACACTCTAGCTCCTATAATAGGAGAAGGATGATCTCGTGGCTAGGGAGTTGAAGCTATGAATGATTTTTTCATATTCCTTGTAAAGAATTGGATAGCCATGGTATTTTTCCATGTAGGGAGCATGAAAAATGATGGCACGGGTTCCTTTTTTTTGGTTATGTGTTGCTAGGTGGTCTTACTCATTAAGGTGGGATGGTATGTATTTATATGATTTATTTTAGTAGTTATAAAATTTTTATACTTTATGTTGGATGTACCATATGTGGAAATGTGAGCTTACATTTTTTTGCATTATAATACCTTAATTATCAATTCACGTAGCATGGTGAATTTGGTAAATTTTAAGACTTGGATTTGGATTCCTATCATTAATTTTAGTTTAATAATATTAGTTATTAAATGTAATTGTGTTAGATGAATTCTTAATTTTATCGATAGTGGTAGAGGTTTTAGCATATCCTTTCCTCTATGGTTCATGGATTTTTTTTTATAAGTAAGTGACAACTCTTGATCTGCCTATTTCTATGGTGATTTTTAGTGGATTTTCATTGGGGTTTTTTTTTAATGTGTTGTTGATTCTTTTCAATAGCTTGGATACAATTTCTTATTTGTATGAGTTAGCCTCCTTTGGTTTCTTAGTTATCAAAAACATGAACCCTACCATGATAATAAAGGCGTAAGGCTACCAATGTAACCTGGCCACAAGTTTTGTATCTTACATGACAAGAAGGTTTCTCCATGTCCTCTTTTGGTTGTAAAGAGGCACATGACCTATTGTGGTCCTACAAGTTTGTCACTTCATCTTCCTTATTCCTTCTATTTATGATTAGATATTGAGGTCCACCCATTAGTGGGAATCTTATCAAGAGAACATCTTCTTCATGTCAGTTTCTTATGTATGGATTTTAAAGACATTATAAAATGCTTAAGCAATGAGAGGGTGTAATGATCCTATAAAAGGACGAAAGGGGTCTTCACTTGAGACATTAAGTCTTAGTGTATTCTTGAGTCTAGTCCATAGAGTCAAGTCTCTATTAGAATATAGTATTGCAAGGGTGAGTTGCAAGGGATCATGAGGAATAGAAGATTATGCTCTTCCTAAATTCAAGTTTCAAAAACTCTAAATTCTCCCTAATGTATCACTTTGTTAGTTTTAGTATATCTATAATGATTTATTAAACTTAGTTAGATGATATGTGAAAATAATTTTTTATAGATTATATGTAAAATATCTTTGTGGTTGACCCATTTTGGAATAAAGCATGTGGAGCCAACATAATGTGTAAAGTATGTATGTATGTATGTATGTATGCATGCATGTATATGAATATATACATATATATACATACATATATATTTATATATGTACACACACACACACACACACACACACAAACATATATATATATATATATATATATATACATAGAAGTTTTATTAAAATAAAATGATTATAAATATTTCAAATAAATTTTTAATTTGATCTATAGACCTTTATGTTATATTTAAATAATTATATTATAATTACAATTGTAAAGTTTAATCATTTTTAAATTTATAATTATTTATGTTTTAGTTATATAACACTTAATTAATATTATTAAAATTAAAATAATTAATTACAATCTTAATTGTATGCACTAATTATATTTAAAGAATTTTCTTTAACTAGTGATTAAATATATATTTTTTAAATCTTATTAATTACAATTTTTACATGCTACATTCTTTAAGTTAATATTTTTAAATATTATATTATTTACATTTTTTTAAATATATTTTTTCAATATCAATAAGTGTGATGAAGTGGTTATATCTACCTAATAATTATGTGTAGTTATAATATTCAAACAATTTAATTAAGTATAATAGCACGTGATTTTATTAAAAGATAATAATGTAGTAATATATAAAATAAATGATTAACTATTAAATAAAAAAATTTCATATATATTTGTGTTATATATCATGAGATATTGATATTGCAGTTTGGTCTCTTGGGCTAGTTGTTTCCCCTTGGGATGCCTTTGTAATTTTTGATATTTTGATTTCTCAATGTTTAATATAAAAAAAATTTAAATTTTAAAAAAAATATGTGAAAAGTATCAATGTGGTTTAAAATTATGATAAATATTTCTACTTATTTAAACATGTTTAATATTTTTAAATATTTTTATGCTGAGAGGCATAACCTATAGTGGCAGAATGGGGGAATGAGATGTTGTGACAATTTTAATGTTAACTTTTTCATTTTCAAAATTAATGGCCGACTACTAACTTTTTGATATTGAAAATTTAAGTCTTATATATTGTCACATCCCATTAACTTAATGACATAAATATAGAAGGCACAGTTTATCCCTGTCTCAACTTAAACAATAGTTTATCCATTTTCACATATTAGAGTATTTTTTCATTTATGCTTATTAATTAAATCATATTGATTTAATTATATAAGTTTCTATTACTCTAGTTACTTAAGATTCATTTAGGTGCATTATTAATTAATTAATAATTAATAACATGCAACCTAGTTTTTTTGTTTAGGGTTTCTATCTCACCTTTATAAGGTTGAGCCTTGTACTTTTTTCATTATCTCTTATGCATTTTTCACATTTGACAGTAACTTTTCTTTTGTCTCCATTTTTTCTTCTCTTGTAACAAGTTATTGGCTAACAGGTTCTTCTTGGTTTGTGCAAAATTTATATTAATCAATTCTTTCATGGTATCAGAGCTCAGATCTGTGGCTGCTTGATCTTGATTTGAAGAATTTTCAAGAGCTTCAAAGGTTTGATCTTTTAGAAGTCTTTTTTGGTTGGATCTGGGGATACACTTTTGTTGGAGGCCTCTTGAGCCAAAATAGACCTCACCAATGGATTCAGAGGATCAATCTGGAGAATTTTGATATAAAATTTGACCTATTTTGGTTACCGAAGCAATCTGTAAAAAAATTTAGCCATTACCATGCAATCCAAGGTAAATTTTTTGAAAAACATGCAAATGTATTTTATTATTTTAAAAAAAAAATTGCATAAAAAAATTTAATTTCAATGTTTTTGAAAAAGTTGGAAAACAAATTTTATTGCAACTTTTTTGTTGCATGTGTTTGAAAAGTTTTTTTTCAACTTTAAAAAAGTTGATTTGATGCTGGTCAGAGGGTATAGTAGGGTACGCCTACGCATAGTACACCTAAATAGGGGCTTGTACAGCCTGTGTCAGACAGTACGTTGCTTGCATAGAGTGGTACCCCAAAGCGGTACGCATGCCATTTTTGGCATTTTTTTTAATTAAATTTTTTTTCTCTCATTCACCACATTTGGTGGTTTTTTTGTTGAGATTTGCCTTTTTTGGCAAGATTTTTGGAGATCTACCAAATTTGGCAAAAATTTTTGCACTTTTTTGGGCACACATTTTGAGGTGCCACATCAGTGCACTATCAACCAATGATGTCAGTGCCCAGTCAACTGCCACATTAGTGACCAGTCAGCTTGTGATGTCAGTGCCTAGTCAACTGCCACATCAGCGCACTATCAGTGATGACATCATCAAAATGTCATATGACAATTGTATGGGCATCAAATTTTTTCTCAGGTCTGTAATTTTCCAGAGAGCTCCTTTTTTGGTCCTGGAGTTATTTTTTGGGCATAACTAGGGCATATGGAGGTCTTTTTTTGATCCGAAAGAAGTGCTAGAGAGCTGGTTTAGAGACAAAGACAATGGTGTTGGTTTTGTTTCATTCTGAGTTCATTTGAGCTTCCAATTTTGGAGTTCAAATAGAGGCTTCTATTTCCCTCTTCTCTGCATTCAAAATCTAGGTTCCTTTCTCAATTTTTATGCTTTCTATAGTTGTTTTCTTTGGTATTTGAGGGATATCATTATCTATTGTGGGGGGGGGGGGACATTTTTCTTTTCTGTACTTTAATTCAAAATAGGACCCTTCTACTTCTGTCTTCTTCTCTCAATGGCAGAATCTTATGTTGCTTGCCTTACACCACACAACTACCATACTTGGAAAGGATAGATGACCAAATTGCTTATGGCAAAGGGATTATGGTCATGTCTCGATGCGGCCCAACTAGTTCTATAGAGGCCTTATGAGCTTCTTATGTAGTGCAATAAGATGGATGAGGCAATGGGCCTCATTACAATGAATATTTCAGATGGGTTATTGTTTCACTTGAATGGTTTGAATACACCCAGGGCTATGTGGGACAAGTTTTCAAACTTATTTGGAACAATGAATCAGTTCAGGGTTCTATAGATAGATGCATCATTTATCTCGTTGATTCCTAAATCCTTCACCAGCATTGAGGATTTCTTGATGAAATTCAAGTCTCTTTGATCTATGTTACAAGCTGTTGGAAAGACAAAGTCTGATGATGAGTGTATCTTCATGATACTATCCAAGCTTCGAGGGACTTATCAGATTTTTACTTCTACCTTCTACTCCACTGTGGATGCTCTAGGTGCATGACATGTTATGCCCTCTTTCGAGACCTTTTATGACTAGTTGACTCGTGAGAAATCAAAGCTCACTTAGATGGATTCTCTTATAGGTTCACAGTCATAGGCATTGCTTGCCAAGCCACCTTAGAGTACACAGAAGCCAAAGCAGATATCAAATTCCTCTTCTCAGCACTCTACTAGCCCACCATCTTCTTCTAAGAAGGAGAAATAGAAGACTAAGAGACCTACATGTTCCTATTGTCAGAAAGGGACACATGATGAGTCACTTTTCTATCAGAAGAAGTTTGATGGTTATGAGAAACAGATAGTGGATTTCCAAGCTCTTCTTCAGAAGAGAAATCTTTCCTCTCCATCCTCTTCTGGCTCATAGGGGTCTGCTTATCAGTCTTCCACTATCAATCCTACAGGTGGACAAGATCTTGGAAAGGGTCATGCAAATCGGGCTTCTTTCACATTCCCTTCATAGGTCCCCTAGATACTAGATTCAGGTGCTTCTCACCATATGGCATCTTCTCGAGAGATCTTCTCTTCTTTTGAGGCTTCTCCTATTCCCCATATTATCATTGGGAATAACACTGGTATGACAGTTTGTGGGAAAGGCACTGTATGCATTGGGGATGGCACATTTAATGATGTGTTGTATGTTCCATCTCTATCTACAAGCCTTCTCTTGGTTTATCAAATTTCTCACAGTGGGTCCAGAAAGATAGTTGAGTTCACTCCAGATTCAGTTTTGTTGCTACAAGGACAGTTGATATTTCCACCCATCTCTACTCCTTTTCACACTTTGGTCCACCTTTTCCAAAGCACGAATCTTCTCCTTTGAAAGAGCATCATGTGGTATAGTTAGGTTCCTTGAATCTCTGTGTGGTTCCTAAGACTACTATTGTGACTGCCTTGTCACCTCCTCTTGAGCTCTTTTCTATTCAGCAGGGTTCTTCTTCAACACTGCTTGATCCTCCAGCTCCATTCGTCGAGCCACCAGGTGCAGTTGTTGAGGATTCTATAGAGGGCATTCATCTCCTCTTTGATGACAGTGTCTGCACACCTGTCATACCACTTACCTTGGGGATTCCCTTTTAGGATCCTCATGTCTACTCCTTGGAGCATTAGCTCAGCCTTCCAGTGACACCTCAGCTTTCTAGGTTCCCTCTATAGTGTCCATTGCCTTTCACTCCTCTACGTTGGAGTCACAGTGGTTTGTTCATTGATCCAGGGGTTCTTTCATTCCGGGGGGCTTTGGAGCCTCAACCCTCTCTCATGGGGGGGTTGACATCATGCATTGTACTTATGACTTTGAGAGAGTCTCTTGAAGTCATTATTTTTTGTCTTTGCTTGCTTTTACATCTCTTTTTGGAGAGGAGTTTTTTTCCCACTGGGTTTTCTCCTTTTCTCTAGTTTATAGAGATTTCCTTGTACTAGGTACTTGATTAGGCCTTGTTGCTGAGACCCACTTATTTTTCCTTTCATAGCTTTACTTTGCTAGGTAAGCTTACTCCTTGCTTTTAGCTTAAGGGGGGGTGTTAGAATATTTTTTCATTTATGCTTATTAATTAAATCATATTGATTTAATTATATAAGTTTCTATTACTCTAGTTACTTATGCTTCATTTAGGTGCATTATTAATTAATAATGTGCAACCTAGCTTTTTCATTTAGGGTTTCTATCTCACCTTTATAAGGTTGAGCCTTGTACTTTTTTCATTATCTCTTATGCATTTTTCACATTTGAGAGCAACTTTTCTTCTGTCTCCATTTTTTCTTCTCTTGTAACATGTTATTGGCTAACAGGTTCTTCTTGGGTTGTGCATAATTGATATTAATCAATTCTTTCATCACATATATTGCGACGTTAAATGATTGAAATTTGACAGTCCGAGCTTGCAAAAAATGCATAAATTAATGTATTGCATCACTCAAACATATCAATCATAGTAGAAGAGCAAAAAAAGAAAGAACACATATGCCATTTAGAAGTCAGAAGTGGTGTTCTCTCACTGGAAAGCCTATCGTCGCCTGTTATCATATTAGGTCAAGTTTTCTCTTTGCATCTTGACATTTTCATATTCACTCATACATTTGAATCAATAGAAGGTCTTCTCTTTTATCATCCTATGAATGTGATTAATTATTTTAGCAAGTTCAATGTAGTCAACATTCTTTGCTATTGTATGTGTCTGTGATTATAGATAGATTTAAATGCACATTAGTTTTTACAGTACTCAGTTGATACAAGATTTGTTTACATAAGATTATTTGTGGCTATGTACAGTGAGTGGGAATCATTTTTTCAGTTTTGGGAGGCTACAAATTATAGGCTGATAGTTTTCTTTTGTAGACTGACATCTTCTATTAAAGAGAAGTGTAGATAGGAATGAAAGGCAATGGGGCACCTTCATGCTTCTGATAACTAGGCTAGGGGTTTGAAGAAATAAGAAACTATAAGATTATGGCTCAGTTTGCTGAAGCTATTTTTGGTAATGATAAATGTAATATGTTTTTGGCAGTTATTGGACCTGTTTTAGATTCTTTCTGCACCGGACTATATGTGATGTTCTTTGCCGAACACTGAGCAGAGTACTAATAGCCTCTTATTGAATTTTTGTTTTGGTTTTTCATTGTTGTGGACAATGTGCCGATTGGACTTTTCTTGAGTAGTAGCCAAATTTTGACTACGATCATTGTGATATACTCCGCAATGTCTATTTCAGTAGTTTACCCTATTATATGTCCTACCCATGTTTTAGCAAGTGTTCCAAATGTTTGTGCTTTATTCTACATTTTATTTTCTATAGATAATTGTGTTAACTAGGATTTTCATTATTGAAACTTAAAATTTTTCCCTTCAACGTTTGTTCAGACTACTAAACTCTCTTAGAAAGCATCGTTAGAGCCGCAAGCTGAAATTCCAGCAAAAGTGAAGCTCCAGGTTTAGGAAGTTCTTCAAGATTGTCTTTACCATACAAGGGATTTTATATTAGTCTTAATGCCCCATAGCTCCTATTCAGTGTACATCAATGGAGGAACTAAACCAGAGCCTTTAAGAAACATATGCTTTATGTTACAATTAATGAGTTTCGAGCCCATCTTTGAAATATAGATTTATTCTCTTTTAATATATAAGATCAATAATTTCCTTTCTACATTACTCTTACATCTCCTTTCATACAAGCACCAATAATATTGTCTCTCATTCATGTTAGTCCCCAACAAACTTGCTTTTCCATTTTTTTCTTCATGAAGACTATAAGAAGATAACACTAAAGAAGTGTACATATCACAGGATTACAACCCACAAGACTTTGTCTCTATAGACAGCTAAGAGTAGATTGTGATGGACTAGAATGTGCTAAGATACAGTAGTTGTTCTTGCTAAGATATGTATAATTATAGGCTAAAGAGTACGTTTCAAGTACTCTTTGAGGAATGATTAGGGTTTAATTAGTTTAGGGTTATGGGTGAGCAAGGTTGAATTAGCACCCCAAGTATAATTATAGCTTATTTAAGTTGGGCTTTAGGTTTTAGGTGAATTAGTGTTAATGTTAATAAAATTAGAGTTTAGTTTAGGGTTTTGTGTATATTAAATTTGTTTATATCTTTCAAACAACGATAGATTTAGATTAAGATTTATATTAATCTCCATTTTAATTGTCTATAATTGTAATACAAAGATAGGTTTTGTCAATAATTTACTATGAGAAAATCATATTTATTTATGAAATATATTAATCTTTACTTCCATAATTTTTAATAATATATAGCTCAATATATTTTATATTTTATTTGTTTTGTGAAAGATTACTAATTTATATCCTATTTCTTTTTATTCTATCACATTCATATTTTCTAGAATGCCTCATCCAAGACTAAATTTTGACAATGAAGAGCATTGAAGACAGTATCAAAGAGAATATGGTCAGAATTATATGAGACGACGACATGAACAAAGGAATAATGCTCAAAGAGAGGAAGCTAAAAGTCCTAGAAATGGTGAGCAACAAACACAACATAGAGAATATGCACAAAATTATATGAGACAATGACGTAAACAAATGATTGATGCAGAAAGAGAAGAAGAAAGGAATCATCGAAACCAACTTGATAGAGAAAGAAGAGAGATGGAACTAATTCATGCATGGATAAATAACCCAAATGTAGATCCTAGATCACTAATTGATTGGCCAGGAATTGGAACATCTCTAGTGAATGAGTATGTCACAAAAGGATTACTTGATATGGCTTTTCCAACACTATTTCTAGATGGACGATGCAATTGGATCGAACCAAGATTGAGAAGAGTTTATCTTCATGAATTTGTTAAGCATTTACTTTGATATAGAGATCATCACTTTGGACGACACCCACGATTTAGGTATTAAATGATGAATATGATCATGCGACATCGTGCACAAAATTCATCAATAGTATTTTCCAAAAAGAGCTTGCAAGATATGTCAATCACAATCAATGAGTTATGAGAACATATAGAAAATGTCCCTCACTCACATCTAGTAGATCGCTTGATGCATTTTGGTACAACTCTAAGGGGTACAAGGTCTTATTGGGCAAAATGTCGAGCTAAATTAAGTGATCTCTTGCGTCAAATTGGAACACCAATAATTTTCTTTACTTTGAATACAACGGATATGTATTGGCCCGACTTACATACATTAATACCAGGAACAAAACCATCTAATCCACAAGAAACACAAAAATGACGATGAAAAAATATTATTGACTACCCACATATTGTTGCATATTATATGCATCTAAGATATACAATGTTTCGAAAGGAAGTACTACTAAAGGGAATGAAAGTAAAAGATTTTTGGTCAAGATATGAATGGCAACACAAAGGATCACCACATGTGCATGGATTCATATGATCATTATGAAAAGATGAAGATAGGGAAGCAAGTTGTGAAAAGGAAAGTAGAGGAGGAATGACTCAAATCTCTAGAAAGAGATTAATTGTATGCATTGTATATACTATATTTCAATATCCATAAAACATAATTTAATAGATTTCAGTTTTAAATGTTGCATTGCAGATGCTACTAGCTTAGATATCTTTATACATCAATCCAAAACATGCCGAGAGATATCAAGCTTGAGGCGCCTATTTCAATAAAAATATTATTGAAAATAGATAGGCGCCTTGAGCTTGATATCTCTCGGCGTGTTTTAGATAGATGTATAAAGATATCTAAGCTAGTTTTAACTTAAAAAATAATGTTTAAATTTTTTTTTGATATACTATTTTAAATTTTATACGATATTAAGCTTGCGTGAGTCAAACCCAAGACCTATTGAATAAGAGACTCACAATTTAGTTGTAGGCTTTGCCTAATATCATATAATATTAATTAAAATAAAATAAAATTATAATTTTAAAAAAATTAAAATTTAACATTAAAAAATTCTATTTACAATTATTTTAGAAATATATTTCAAAGGAAAAATATTTTTAATAAACATAAAAATACTTAATTATAATTTATTGAAATATATATATATATATATATATATATATATATTTGATACGATAGTTATATTTAATTAAAATTAATTACACATGAAAGTAAATTATGATCCAAATTTAGTTATTATATTTTAACTATTTAATAATTATTCTTATCAATCCAAATAATAAATTTAAATAAGTTTAATTTTTTTTATTTTTATTTTTTGATGGAGGTCATCTACAAACAAGTTTTAGGAATCTTGAAGTTTAATTTTCCTGGTGGGCTCTTTGTGAGCCATTCAACTTCACCAGTTAACCAAGGCTTCATTGACTAATTCTTTATATATATATATATATAATAATGTTTAATTCTATTTTAGTAAAATAAAATTGAAGTTGTCTATGGTATTCAAATTTAGTTATTATATTTTAACTATTTAATAATTATTCTTATCAGTCTCAATAATAAATTTAAATAAGTTTAATTTTTTTTAAAAATTTAATATATAGATAACAATGCTTAATTCTATTTGAGTAAAATAAAATTGAAGTTGTCTATGGATCATTTGTCTATTGGTGATGTTGAACCGTTCTTTAAGAACAAAGTAGAAATCAAGTTTGTTGAATGTAAGACTCCAACATTTTTTTAAAAAAGTCTCTATTTTAAATATAAATAAAATTAATTATTGTAATAATAATTTTTAATTTAATAATTAAAAATTACAACAAATGTTTCTATTAAAGTAGTTATGCAATTAAATTGCACTTATTTAAATAGAAGTTAACTAAAATTTCTATTTATAAAAACAACCACATTCTAAATTGTTAATTTTTTATTTAAATAGAATAAAAATATGACAGAGATTGATTGAATAGTCCGTGGCTACAAACATATTTACTAACAAGCTAATTTTTGTTAGCAACATTTTTTTATAGAAAGGTGCAAATATGTTGCTGCATAGACAGTGCCCCGTTAAATAGTCACGGAATATACTGGACATGACATTTTCTTTAATTTATTAATTAATTTAAAAATCACAAAAGTGTAACTTTTAAATTAATTAATAAAATAAAATAAAATGTCGCGTAGACTGCATATTGACTGGTGGATAGACGTCGCCAATTGAATCACGGCAACAGAAGAAGGGTGCCACAAAAGAAGTGAATAAGATAAACATGATTTGGACGTCGGTACACATTTGGGAATTTTGGAAGTTTCAAGAATCCTGTTTTTTACCTATATTTAGCAAAAGAACACACTATACCCCAAATCGTCATAAAGAACAGAGTTCGGAGTGGAGAGGGTTTTAATTAAAAGAGCCAAGGTTGCGCAGCTCTCGTTTGTCCAAGGAGATTTGGGATTGAATCTGTGAAATGATTATGGAGATGTCTCCAGCGATGTCCAAATCGGCCGTCAAGAAGCTGTTGTTGGGGCTTAGTTTAGCCGTGGTCCGGGGTAAGTATGCGAAAAACCAGTATTTTCCTCTTCCTTGGTGATGATGTTAGAGTACTCAAGATTTCTGTTAAAGTGAGGCTAGAGTAAGTCAAAATGCAGAGCTATCTTTCTATTAGCAAAACTTAAACAGTAACATTATAAGAAAAAGAAGCTTTTGACAATACATTTTATAAAGATAAGATTTCGACAATATCTAATCTTGATCAGAAACCCCATTTATGTTGTGATTAGAGGCAGACTTATAATTTTTTTTGATGGAGGTTCAGTAATTTTCATGAAGTCTTTTTGGTTAAGAATCAAGGACTGAGGGCTATCCATTCCGCCAAATTTATCAGGGGAACGATCCCGGTCTCATCCCGTCTCATCCCTTTTGGATGTTCAGGGCCTTGCACTCAGCAATGGGCTCTTTGTGAACCTTTCAACTTCACCAAGACCAAGGGCCCTCTAACAGACTCACCGATATTGGCTACACACAGAAATATATTATATTCTTTCTATAATAGCTTTAGATTTTGATTCTAATAGGAAAAAATATAGAGGACTCTAGAGAGCTCGACTCGGGAGATATAAAAGAAGATTCCAAAGAGAGGAGTAAGAAGATTTGACTGGGGGTTGGTGAAAATAGCTGTGGCCATCAGCAAGGCCTTAGTATGACTATAACCAAACATATATAAGAATTATATAATTCAGTGCTAAATTAATGGAATAAGTAGAAATTGACTATATAACCTTACTGCCAACATCTCAAGCATTGCCAAGCAACTAACGAAAAGATCATTGCTATGAAATTCATAAAAATATACCATATGGCCATGATCTAGTGCATCAGTAGTAGCAAGAATATATGCATCAAAGCCCTTTACTATGCATATAAAATAAAAAAGGATAATGCCATTGATCAATTAACATAGAGAAGAAAAATAGGTGATGCAACAAAATGTCCATGTCACCCAACCTAAAAGATTTTTTGATGCTGCTATCAGAGGGGGCCACATTCACCCTCCTCTCTGTAAACTTAATCCTATCAGTTTTACTTCAAAGTGGACAACTATGGCATAGATAAGTGCTTTCTACCAAATATAACAAGTATGATAATCCTGATACTAGTTTTCCAAGCCCCACTGTAGGGACAAGATATTAAGTTTCTGCTACATTTTTACCCTCGGCGAAAAAAAGTCATATACTGATGATGGAGCTTTCTACTTTTAGAGATGGTCGTGAATTATGGCTCTTTAGTTGCTTTTTGATGTTTTAAAGTTTTTCTGAGGGAATTTGTACACTGTTAGCATCAGATGATCAATAAAATCAAACTACTAATCAACATTAATAATTTAATACACTAAAAATGATAGAGCAATATCACTGTTCTCATTAAAACTAGACCCAACCTTTACATGGTATGCCATCATGCAACATCCGACCCCTATAGTCTTCTATTTGGGGATGTCTAATGGTTCCTTTGTTTTCTTTAGAAATGATATTACATTAAAACAGAAAACAAAGTTAAAGAGCATCAACTGGATCATTTAGTCCTACTTATGATAGTCTTTGGACTTGAATACTTTATTTATTTACAATCTGCTGTCTTCGGTCTCAGTATTGAATCTATTATAAATATACATTATACCACTAAACTCATCTCCTACTGTGATCTGTTGGATCAAATCATGAAGGACTCATTATCATATGCTGAGGTGTTGTATTATGGATACGTCTGTAAGATTCTAGGAAGTAAGACTGCAACTTTTTGGGTAGACTGCTGCAAACACGGTTAGCCATTGAATCTCAACATGAACTCTAGAGAGATTAACTCAAATCAAATTTGAAAATTGTTTTTTATTCTGTTTCTGCTAAAAATTGTAGTTCAGGCCAAAGTTGCCCGTCTTTAATAAATACAGTCACATTATTTCCAAAAATGTTGTGTATGCTTCCAAATAATCAATGAACTAATATACATGATCCCTTTACCGTTCTTAAGGTGTCATTTCTTGGGAACATAAGAGGTATTACTACGTTGCTTTCTGGAATGTTTACTGCCAGATTCATAGCTACTAGAACTTTCAATGTATTCACTTGTATTTCATTGGAAAAAAAACTATGACATAACCACTCAGAATTTCGCTTTAGTTTTCAATAATTAATCAATATGTGTATGATTTTAGTATTTATGTAGAATACCACATGCATATTTAGTAGGGTGATATATGACACTTTTGGAAGTGTTGTTTAATAAGGTGTTATGCACATTGTCTATCTTTGAAGTTGACAGAGAATGATTATTATGCTGTGAGTATTTGATATCAACAATTGAACAATGAACCTTGTCAAATCGAAATTAAGAACCAGAATAAAGGAATGCATACCATTTTACCAATTATCAAGCATATTGTTTCTTTGAATTTTCGTTGAGATATGTAAAATCTCAACAAAAAACAATCCAAAATATAGAAATACCCGTTTCCTTCTAGAAATCTTTTCTACAGCCTAGCAAATTGAAACTATTTTAAAAGGTTGTATGAACTACAAAGGCATTTTTGACAGACAATAACATTTTGAGAATGTCAATGTAGCTCATCTATAGGAAGGGAATCAAACAGAGAATAGGTTGTGAACTTACATCAAGATTTTGAACTTAAGTTTTCGAACTGCTTGACAAGGATATCCGTCGAGAAGTAGGGTGTTCAAAGTTAAGATCAATTAGGAAGCATCTATCCAGACCTAACAATGCATGGATATGTCTTCCATCTTATGCCATCTTTTTTATTGAGCTGCTGCCTAGTTATAGGCACATACAAAAGATGCTTGGAGGAAATGAAAAGATTACATGAAAAAATAAGGACAACCAATGGAAAAGAAGAAAAGGAAAATGGAAAATTTAATTAAATAGGAAAATTTCTAGAGAGCATAGGATATATAGAGATGGCATTGTCTAAAATCCCAAATGCTATTCTAAGCTATTGATATTGACTAGACAAGTATCTAAGAATGTGTGATCTAGACCTTGTGTTCCCCTCAAAATTCTATTCTCCTATCCTAGAACGAGTCATAAAAAGGGTTGCTACAAAAAGGTGAAGATCTGTAACATTCACAGGGGTATATCTAAAGTGTTCAGATGTCTCTCCATTTATCATTTTCAATCATCTTGGCACAATTAATATGAGCCACATTGCGGAGTCTTACTGGCCATAGGAAGCCCAAAAAGTGAGAGACTAATTATGTTTAATTTTCCTTCACAATTTTTTCTCTAATCTACAAGGAAGAATAAGAATAAGAAGATTTCAGTGAGCAAGTAGTGTTGAGGGAACGTCATTTTCAGTATTTAAATTTTTGTTGATCAAGTTACATGAGATCTGATAAGGACGTTCATGTCAGGAAAACTTGCATGTGTAAAATATACCTCAATCTAGAAGGTTTT
The DNA here is from genome assembly GCA_028749045.1 of Cupressus sempervirens. Lineage (NCBI taxonomy): Eukaryota > Viridiplantae > Streptophyta > Pinopsida > Cupressales > Cupressaceae > Cupressus > Cupressus sempervirens. Next base: position 299,132,365 of record CM053786.1, on the reverse strand, counting down.
AGTTAATATCAAGTGAATACTTTTGTTTAGTTGGTTTACCAGGAAACTTTAAAAGAAAGAATTGATCAAACTTTGCCTTTTCAATTCTTTAAGAGACCCACGTAAATTCAATTCTTTACAGAAAATTTCACTTTTCAATTGAAATATTTCTATACAAATTATATTGCCACATACATCCATTTCTGGTAGGACAAACTCCTTGTCAAACTGCCTAGCACTAACTCAATCATAGTTTTGAGAGAAAATATTTTGTGAATTCTAGGGCCTGTGATAGGATTGGAGTTAAATCGGATAAAGTGGAAGGACTTGAACAAGCTATAAACTTCATCAACTCTAGTTCTGTTCATAACTGATACTCCACTGTGATTTTCATAGATTGCGCACAACATATTAATCTTGACTCTCACCACCATGTACCACCAATCACCTTCTTGTTGCGTTGATAGTGACAGGCGTTGGCCTATTTAGTTTAAGGAATAATTTCCTTTTGTTGCAGTTCACTTCAGAGGGTCTTGCTATTTCCTTTCTTCTGCCAGAAGACTAAATCCCTCAATCTATGCAATACCCTATTGTTCCTTCAAAGCCTATGAACTGTATATGTATTCAACCTTTGTATTGTTTTTTCAAGGAAAAATAAATAACTATTTTTTTTATTAGTAGTTTCTCGTCCAAATCTTTGGGTATAAAATCCAAACTTACACTTGCAACCTGGCAAGATAAGAAAACCCTAACTAACATATCCCTTGTGGTATCACTAAAAATCTCCCAAAAATTATTTATACTATAACAGTGTCAACCAAAAACTTGTAATCAGAGCAAAGTGTAAATTTCAGCATGCTAGCTTGTAAAAGTTGCAATCAGCTCTATTTGAGATTATCATGGATGGATAAAACTTATAGAATTTGAGATGGCAAACCAGAAATACAACAATGCAGAACCCACAGATCAATTTATTGGCACAATCTAGAATAATGCTACCGGACCAAAGAAGAAATAGTAGAATGCTTTAAGACATTACTTGACTTTGGTTTTGAAGGCAAATATGTTGTTGTTGCAGTCTCAAAAGATGCAATCTAGAAAATAAAAAGGGAACACTATATAGATTATACTGCCAAAGTTTAATACAGTAATTAACTGGGAAGAGTCGATGCCCTCAATGAGATTCACATGCATAGGACGCTCTAATTAGCTGTAACAGTTTAGCACTTTTTGGTATCTGCTAAGGGATAAATAGGAAAGAAAAAACAACGTGCACATGTAGTTGATACAAATTCCTTCCGGATTGAGGATACAAGGTAACACACGCCTTGCTTTGAGAATTCTAGGTATTTCCAAAATTTCATGTGGTTGCTTCAATTAAAAATCTGTTCTAAATTCTTCCTGTATGACACGCAAATATATATAGAGAGAGAAAAACAAAAACCATATAGCTCAAACGCCTAACACATTCTTACCTTTGTGGTGTCAATGTTGAGATTATAGTCCACATGAACACCATAAAAAATTCTAGGTTTGATGCAGACAATAGTAATTGCTATATGTTTGGGCAGTTAATAGCAGCTTAGAAAAACAAAAGTTCCAACAACAAGCCTATGGCAGTACTTTTAAGTTTAGATCCCCTCAAATTCAGTTTTGCTATGGCAAATGAGAGAGTTCACTTCAAACATAGAGGAAAGGTGAATGCAGATACTACCCAATTAGTAGAAAGAACTTTCAAATGTGTGCACAATGATGAAGACAATCTAAAAAGTGCAAATATTAGTAGCATCTGTGAATAGGAGCACACGCGTTTGAATATTGTTTAGTGTTTTTTAATTAACTGAGCTGTGCAAGGACATTGTCTTCTTTGTCAATCTTGTCCTCTTTAGTAGGGCCGATTTCATACATAACTCATATTTCTCCACGATCTTCCAATTTTCCACTAATAGTTGATCTTTAATTCGTTCCATGCAATGTATTAAACATACTAATTTATTGTGTGTTGTATTGAATAATTTTTCAATTTACGCCGTTGGATTCTTTTAGAGAGATTTTAAATTCGTTTTTTTTAAATTTTTAATCTAAAGTAATTTTTTATATTTTTATTAAAAAAATCAATTTCTTCTTATTATTATTATATATTGTACAGGTTGTGATATTTATAAAGAGTTATTATATTGTCAAATCTGTAAGTTGTAATGAATGGGGAAGATCTCTGTATCAAGGCATATGGTAATTTGTTTTCTAATCAGTACAAGACTGCAAACATGTGATTTACAGTCTATTGTATTGTTTTACATAATTTATGGATTTGATATTGTATATTCTTCTATCAATATTTCAGATCAAATTTTATAATCTATTCTTAAAAGTAGAGCAAAAGAAAAGATGAACAATAAAAGATATTCATTTAGGTTTAAAATCAAGTTGTACTTCTTATTGTGAATTCTCTATTTATTATAGCATCCTATAATTATTTAATGTGTATTGCAAAATCTATAGTTGGTGTGAGAACTAGGTCCATCATATTCTTTGGATGAAATAATTGAAAATAGATAATAATACAGTGCATAACATCTTTTGTGGGTGATTAATTTAGGAAGGCGTTGTTTTGGTCAGACTCTTGGAATGGTTTTCCTTCAAATTTCACTAAATGAGCTTAATACAGCTCAAGCGAACCTTTGCGGGGCACTAAAGTAAAAGACTATATCTCATTTAAATCCACCAATGGCTTATCTAATGTAGTTTGGTAAAACTTTCAAGGGCTACCCATTCCTCAAATTGTGAAGACACAACTATTTAAGCTTTAGAATCAAAGATCAATATGTTTCAATGATGACAGTGATAGGCTGATTTTGGTTGGCACTTCAGAATTGAATTCTCACTTCGGATAGACTTCAAAGGCTACGAATTGCTATAGTTTCCTCTGTGTCTTGTGTAGTAAGGTGGTAAAGAATGCTAATCATCTACTTCTTTCATGTGACTTTTCTCATGTGTGTTGGATGAGGACCCTTGACAGACTTGGTTAGTAATGGTTCACTTCCTAAACCACTACCTCAAATGCTGGTGGGTGGACCTCTACCTCACAAAGGCTCTTTTTTTGCTAAGATATGAAAGAGCTAAAATATAAAATGCTGATTTTATTGATTCAAATTCCATTCGATACGTACAGAATTGATACTAAAATGATACTAAATATTTCACATTGATATGTGAACAACTTTATATAACCTCATTTTCCCTTACAAAAACTACTATGGGAATAACTTCTGAGCAATTATATATCTAACTAATTTATTTATTTAAACTAAATTTAGAAACTAACCTAATTAATGTAATAAATCTAACATCCCCCCTCATTACATTAATGGAACAGATCTAACATCCCCCATTATTAGAAACTAACCTAATTAATGTAATAAGTCCAACATTCCCCCCTTATTACATTAATGCAATAAAAGTGAAATCCTTCACCAATATTATTTCCGTAGAAACTTTGATGAAGCTCCTTCACCAATCTTTGAAAGTAAATTTTCTCTCTGCAACTTCAGATTGCAAATCCTAATCCTGAAGTTGCCCTTATATCCCAACGTCAAACTCCAAATCCTAAAGTTGTCCTCATAATAAGATTGTTTCCACCTCCCTTACACAACAAGACATAGTTCCTCCAAAATTTCACATCTCCATGGAGTGTGCCTGATGCCTCCTCTAGTGCTGCACATGAGACGCCTTTCCTTCGAAAGTCCACATCTCCTCCGAGTGTGTCTAACACCTCCTCAAGTGTCGTAGAAATAATCACCACTAATATGTTTGCACATGGATGTCTTTCCTTTGAAAGTTGACATCTCCTTTGATTGTCTCTAACACAATTCTTCAAATCTTGCCCCTCTACAGTCCATAGAAGGAAAATCATGTAGCCAAGCCCTTGCTTTTCTTTAGGGACACAAATCTATCAAGTTCCCTCCCTAACTTTACAAGGACACAAATAGTTGCTTCCCATGCAATAATCATCTCTTTGAGTGAGAAGCTAGCTCGAGATGATAAAAATCCTCCAACCTCCATTGCCTCCAACCTCCTATTTGCTTGTTTGTTATTCTTTAATGCACAAATCTTGTACCAATTTCAGGTGGACTATCACAATCATTATTATTTGTATGTATTGCAAAGTGACAAAATTGTGTCTCACCTTCAACTGCAATAAAGGTTGTATTTTGCTTCAACTTCCCATCAATAAGATCTTTGGCCAATTGAAAACAATTCATCTGTACATGTCCACTTTTCTGACAATAAAAACATTTTAGTTCTCTTCTACCAAGAACACTAGATTTCTTTCTAGCAAATAAAACACAATCCTCAATAAAATTATGACTATTGTGAGCTCTACTTCCTTAATCAATTAAAGAAGAAATTATAGTTTCTAGGCTAGGATTCATTTTGTTCAAAGTGAAAACAATATGATCAAAGCTTGAAGGCATGTTACTAAGTAGGATTGCTTTGGCATCATCATCAACTTTAGAGTTCACACTTGCAAGTTGATTAAGAAGTGAATGAAAAGTACTTATATGTTGAACAATGTTATCACCTTCATTCATCTTCAACCTAAACAACTTTTTTTTATGGACATTTTTGCACTAGAAGCCTGTGAACCAAACAAGATGTTAAGCCCATCACAGATTTCTTTTGAAATCTTTGAAAGATCAATATGGTGCAAATATGCATCTAATAGACCAAGCCCAATCAATGCAGAGGCCCTATGATCTTTGGCCATCCACTTTGTTATATCATTTGCATCATGGGGTTTTTGAATAGTTCCATTAACAATGTCTCATAGATCTTTTTCAATCAAAAGATATTGTATCTTAATTTGCCATGTATGAAACTCGGGCCCTTCAAATTTGGGAATTGTAGATAATTCATTGTTTAGAAAACAATACTGTAGAAAAATTAATGTAATTGAAAAACTGAGTGATGCATGCAATCTGCAACTAATCCCTATTTTATTCCTGATAAAAATACAATCACAACATATTCATGGACAATATAACATTATAATATCTGCACAATAAATCTCAAACCTCTCTTCAATAAATCTATAGAAGTTAGGGTTTGATTATCCAAAATCCATTAACAACACTCTTCTCCCAATTGATCAACCCGCTCTAATACTAAATGAAAGAGCTAATATATAAAATGCTGATTTTATTGATTCAATTTTTTTGGATATATTTGGATACAAAATTGATGCTGAATATTTCACATTGATTATATAACCTCATTTACTAGAATAACTTCCAAGAAACTATATATCTAACTAATTAATTTTTTAAAACTAAACTTAGAAACTAACCTAATTAATATAATAAATCTAATATCCCCCCCTTATTACATTAATCAAACAGATGTAACAAGATATGGAGAATTTCCCCCACTTCCCAATTCACTATCCCAAATGCTGGTTGGTGGACCTCTACCTTACAAAGACTCTTTTTTTTTTTTGAGATATGGAGAATTGACCCCTTGTCTACTAAGTGGGGGATTTGGTGGGAAAGAAATAGAAGAGCTTTTAGGAAGTTTCTTTGGTGGACAGGGTATATGAGCAAACTGAAAAATCTATTTCATAAAATGTTAATGCTTTTACTCTAAGGACTAAGAATCTATCTTCCACATTCTCCTCCTTTGATTGTTTAATCCTAAATAGATGGCAATAGATTTTGATTCCTTTTAAGGGTGTGATAGTTGGTAGAAAGTCCAAGGATGAGATCCAAAAATGAGTTAAATGGGAGTCATCCTCTCCATCTTTTTGTAAGTTAAATTTTGATGGCACATCTAAAGCTAACCTAGGAAGATCAAGTGGCGGTTGTGTCCTTAAAAGCTTTCTCTTCCAAAATTTTGGATGGGACTAATAATCTAGCCAAGGCTAGAGCTCTTAGGGACAGGGTAAAGCTAGCAATATCTTTGGGGATTTTGAAAATACATATTGAAGGTGACTCAAATTGTTACTTCAGCATTGTCTTCAAAGAAGGTCATTAACTGGGACCTTCAATATGCCTTAGGTGAAGTTTCAAAGCTGCTGCCAAGGTTTCAAGAGTTCAAAATCAGTCATTGTTTCAAGGAAGCCAATCATTTTGCTGATTTTTTAGCCAACTTGGGTGCAGGTATGAAGTTTGGTTCTAAGTTGTTTGACCGGGTAAGCATATGTGATTCATTTAAATGTTGCAATTGAGTAGGGACATTAGGTTATCTTACTGACTCTTTTGAACTCGTATTAGTTTCTTCAAAACAAATTATGATGGCTTGCCACTTTTACCTTAAAAATAAATAAATATAATTGTACATAAAATAGATTATTAGAAAATGTTAAAAAAAAGAAAAAATTAAAAGAAAAAACTAATGATAACAAGAATTCTTTCATAAATATGAAATGCATATAAAAATTGTAATTTCAGACATACTCCAATTTTCAATGTCAATTTCTTTATAAAAACAACATTACACAATTCAACATTCTTTATAAAAACAACATTACACAATTTAACAAATAAATCTTCAGTGCCAACAAATTTTAAATTCTTTTGAGCATTTGATTTGTTTTATCCATCTTTAGGGATGATAGTCTGCAAAATAATAAGCCTAGTACAATTCAATCAAATTATAGTATAGTTAAGACTCATTCAAAATAAGAAATTAATATCAAGTTAGAAAAAAGCTTTTTAGAATGTCTAATCCATGTCCTAGATGACTTAAACTTCACCATGGACATACTACAGTTTCAAATTCTTATTCAACAACGATATGAAACTGTTACTTTGTGCAAATTTCAAGCACTAGATTTGTTAACTAGAATAGAAAAAAGATGTAAGTGGAGGCTTTGTGCCTGTATAATATAATACAAAATTGCTATAGTTATAGGGCTTTGCTTTCTGAGCCTTACCATTTTGACAATCAAGTATCTTGTAGCTGGACTGCTTAGTAATTAAAAATTGTATTTCCATAAATGTTGGCCAAATCTATTTCTCTCTCTACCTTTTCTCCATGTTTCGTGGATTCTCGTGGAGGCTATAATAGTTATTGTTCCATATTATCTTATTTAGTTTTGTGGAAAGGAACAGTCGTACGTAGAAAATAATTGATCGGATGAGCTGCTAACTTGTTAGATAGTGGGTAACAATACTTTTTAACAATTATCACAATAATCATTTTCATTTCTCCCTTTTCATAGTTTCTGTTCACTATTATTTAGTATTCTTCAATTGTATATTTGATTACAAGTATCTTATTCATTTGTTCATATTAGAAATCATCTATAAAAGCTCAATAATTATTACTTACAAAGAAATCACCTCTATATTAAAACTATGAAAGATAAAGAGATAACTAAGATTTTCAATTTAACTATCTCTATAACTAATTGAACTTAAATTCTTACGAAATTTTTTAAATATTGAAATCAATTAAACTAAACCTCTTGAACCTTCTTTTTATAATATTCGACCATAGTGGGGAGTACAAAAGTCCCTTTCTTTTGAGCCTTCTTTTTATAATATTCGACCATAATGGGGAGCACTAGCTTTTGAACTACTGTAAATTCGCTCTAAAACTTTTGAAATACCGTATTAACTAGTCTATTTGATTTAAGAATCTAGAGGCTAGTGATATTTTACTTTGATTTTTGCTCGTATGTTGTTAATTTCTCTTTTATTCTTCATGACCTTCATGTTTACCGTGTTAAATGTAATTATTGATTTTACTATTTGCTGATGTTGACTATGTCAGTTAACCTTCATGTTAACTTCACACAACTCTGTAGATAAAGACCAAATCATTTGGTCATCAAAGGAGTTACTCGGAAAAAGTACAAAATCAAGAGTATAACGAGTAATGTTAACACCTGTCGAAATAGCATGTTAACCCACCTGCATTTGAAATTTTTGATAGGTAGTTTTGTATTTAATGTGGTAGGTAAACATTTCATTTTCCTGCCCAATTTTGAGTTCCAAATCTGGTGCCCTTTGAATGCTTTATTTTATATCTTGTAAATGCAAAATGTAAGAGATAGAATGAGAAAGCAACACGGATAATATTTTTGCTTGTGAGTTCCTATTGTGCTCTATTTTCAACTATTCTAAAAATATCTAGTATGGTATCGGAGTTGATGGTTGGATGTTGATGGTTGAGAGATAATAGTTGGAAGCTAGAGAAGATCAAGAAATTTTTTTGGGTGAACTAGTTATGTTCTTACGCAAAGACAGAAGTTAAACCAATCATGTTTAACCTATAGAGATAGAAGCATCTACAACAAAAATGTCCAAGGGCATACAATCTCTCTCAGAAGAAGAGTAGATCAAGGTAATAGTGTGTCTAACTATTCGTTGACAAAGAAATCTTGTTATTTAGCTTAGGAGAAAGGGAAAATAGATTAAAGTTTTTATGGCTTTGACAAGTAATCCTAGCACACAAGGACCAATATTGAATGACAAAAATTATTCTGTATGGGCCATTAAAATGAAGAGTTACTTGAAGAATTTAGATTGTTGGGAGGCTATAGAAACTAAGTATGAAGAGCCCAATGCACAAGAACTAGCTCAAATGAAAAATGCACAAAAGAATGCTAATGTAGAGAACAAAAGGAAAGATTCAAGAGCTTTGTGGAACATACTTAATGGAGTTGAAGAATCCATCTTTCCCAAAATTTCAGTAGCAACTAATGCATATCAAGCATGGGAAATACTTGCAACAACATATCAAGGAGTAGAAAAGGTGAAGAATGCTAAGTACAAATTTTGAGAAAAAGGTTTGAAAGCTTGCAAATGATAGATATTGAGACTATAGATCAGTTCATGTCTCAAGCTATGGATGTAGTGAATCAACTAAGAGCTTATGGTGAAGATGTTGTAGATAGAAAAGTTGTGGAGAAAATCCTTAGAAGTCTTCCACAACAATATGACACTTTGGTAACTACAATTGAAGAATGTAAAGATCTTTCTACATATTCCATTGAAAGGTTGACTAGTTCAATGTTGAACCATGAATCTAGAATTCAAAAGAGAAATGAATCTTTGGAGATTTTTCTACAAACACAAGCCACAATCAGCAAAGCAAGAGGCAAAGGAAGAAGAGGAAGAACTTCATTTCAATTTGATAGTAGACATGGTGATCATAGTCACAAAACCAAAGAGGAAGAGGAAGAAGCAGCAGAGGAAGAGGCAGATTTGATAAATCAAGCATAAAATTGCAAAAAATATGGACATTTTGAGAGTGAGTGTAGGAAGAAACAAGTAGACCAAAATAGAGGAAGAGGGAACTCATTCAATGTTTTTATCATGCTCAGCAGTAGAGGATAATAGCAAACAAGGCACATGGTTGTTGAACAGCACCTGCAACAATCACATGACAGGTAACAAAAATCTCTTTACTAGCTTTGATGAAATAGTGAGGACCAATATAAAATTAGGAGATGATCACTTGGTTCATGCTCTAGGAAGAAGTACTGTCACAGTTGTAAATAAGAAAAATGAAAAGAAAGATATCCACAATGTTTATTATGTTGAGAATTTGAACCATAATTTATTGAGCATAGGCCAAATGAGTGAGAATGGGTTTGAAGTTAGTTTCAAAGGACCTACTTGCATTATCTTAGACAAACCTCCAAGTAAAATGGTCATAGCTAGAGTCCAAATGATAAGAAATAAATTATATCCTCTAAATTTGATAAGTGCCAAAAGACCTATTGGTTATGCACAATATGTCACAAATTCCAATAAAATTGGTTATGGCATCTTAGATATGACCACTTAGCATTTAAAAATCTAAACATGTTGCAAAAAAGGTCAATGATTGTAGGTCTACCAACAATAGATGTTCATCACAATCCTTGTGAGAGTTGCATAATTGCCAAGCAGAAGAGGGGTGCCTTTCCAAATATTGCAACTTATAGAGCCCAAGATCTTTTAGAGTTGGTGCATACCGATCTTTGTGGCCCCATGCAAATAGAGTCTATAGGAGGGAGCTATTATTTCTTGACTTTAATTGACAATTGTAGTCAGATGACATGGGTATATTTCATCAAGAACAAATCAGACACCTTTGAGAGATTCAAACAATTGAAGGCAATGGCAGAAAATCAAAGTGGTAGGTACATTAAAGTCTTAAGATCTGATGGAGGAGGTGAATATGATTCCAAAGGATTTGCTGCATATTGTAGAGAATAAGGAATTCATAGACAATTTACTGCCTAATATACTTCATAGAAAAATGGAGTAGCAGAGAGGAAAAACCGAATAATCATGATCATGGCAAGAAGCATGTTGAAAGCTAAAAACTTACCAAATGAATATTGGGCTGAGGCAGTTGCATGTTCAATCTACATCTTGAATAGGTCACCTACAAAAAGTGTGAAGGATAAAACACCTCTAGAAACATGGAGTGGAGTAAAATTTGATGTAACAAATTTGAGAGTTTTTGGAAGTGTAGCTTATACACATGTTCCCAAGGAGCTAAGGAAAGAGCTTGATGATAGAAGTGAGAAATGTATATTCGTCAGATATAGTGATGCATCAAAATCCTACAAGTTGTATAATCCAATTACTAAGAAGACAATATTGTCTAGAGATGTCAAATTTCTTGAAGATAAGTCATGGTATGAGCAAGATAATGGAACAACTTAAGGACAACCCACTCCACATAGTTTTGAATTAGCAAATGTTGATCAGCCAAGAGAAAGACTACCTAGATTAGAGGTTCCAATAGCAGTAGGAGAAAACCAAGGACAAAAGTGCATAGTCCTTCTTCTAGTAGTGATTCAGACCCTACACTAGCACAATTAAGGAACCAAAAGACTAGAACAATAAGAAAAATATATGAACAACAGGACAACAATGAATAAGTACTGTTTGCTTTGATGTCTAGTCAGCCCATATGCTTTGAAGAAACAATTGAGAAGAAAGAATGGGTAGAAGCAATGAACAATGAAATTGTAGCCATAGAGAATAATGACACATGGGAGTTAATAGACTTACCACAAGACAAAACAAGAATAGGAGTTAAGTGGATTTACAAGACAAAGCTTAATGAAAATGGTCAAATTGAGAAGCAAAAGGCAAGGTTAGTAGCCAAAGGTTATGTACAACAACCCAACATAGACTATGGAGAAACATTTGCACCGGTAGCAAGATTAGATACAATTAGAACTATATTGGTAGTAGCAGCAAAACACCAATGGTCAGTTTATTAGTTAGATGTAAAATTAATATTTTTAAATGGAATTTTAAATGAAGAAGTATATGTTGATCAACCACTAAGGTTTGAGATCAAAGGACAAGAGAACAAGGTTTATAAACTGAAAAAGGCTTTACACAGATTGAAACAAGTACCAAGGGCTTGGTATAGCAGAATAGATTCTTGTCTACTCAACAAGGGATTCAAGCATAGCAAGAATGAGCCAACATTGTACACCAAAACAAACTTGCAAGGTGAAATCTTGATTGTATGTATTTATGTTGATGATTTACTATATACTGGTAATTTGCATCTTGAAGAATTCAGACTTGATATGGAAAGAGAATTTGAAATGACCAGTCTTGGTTACATGAAATACTTTCTTGACTTAGAGATTGAACAATTGGAATAGGCCATTTTCATCAGTCAAAAGAAGTATGCACAAGATGTGTTGACAAAATTCAGAATGAACAATTGCAAGCCAATCAATACGCTTATTGTTCCAAGTACAAAATTGAGCAAAAATGATGAGGGTGCAACAGTGAATTCCACTTTATACAAGTAATTAGTTGGCAACCTAATGTACTTGACAACAACAAGGCCAAACATTATGTTTGCAATCAGCCTTCTCTCTTGGTTCATGGAATCACCAAAGACATCACATTGGAAGGTAGGTAAAAGAATACTAAGGTATATATTGCAGGAACAAAGCCACAGGATATTTTGTATGCAGGTAATGAAGAAAATCAGCTAATTGAATTCAGAGATACTGACTTTGCTGGAAGTGTAGATGACAAAAAGAGCACGTTAGTTATTCATTTTGTCTGAGTAAAGGTATAGTTTCATGGGCATCCAAGAAGCAGCCAATTGTCACCATTTCATTAGCAGAGGCAAAGTACGTAGCGGCCACATCAATAGCTTGCCAAGTAGTATGGATGAAAAGATTGATAAGTGATCTTGAACCAACATCAAAGAAGGAGCCAATCACAATTTTTTGTGACAACAATTCAGCAATTGCACTTTCTAGAAATCCAGTCTTTCATCATAAGAGAAAGCACATTGACACTCGATATCATTTCATCAGAGAGCTGGTCAACAATGGAGAAATCAACCTACAACATTGCAAATCAAAGGATCAATTAGCAGAAGCCATTAGCAAGAGCAAGTTTTGAATTTCAAAAGCAACAATTAGGAATTGTTAGTGTTGAAAATGTATTAATGTAGATAGAGTTAAAATTAAGGGGTTGGATGTAATTATTGACTTTACCATTTGCTTATGTTGACTATGTCAGTTAACCCTTTTGTTAAACCCACACAACTCGACATATAAAAGACCAAATCACTCGGTCACCAAAGGAGTTACTCAGCAAAAGCACAAAACCAAGAGTATGCCAAGTAATGTTAACACTTGTCGAAATAGCATGTTAACCCACCCGTGTTTGAAATTTCCTATAGCTAGTGTTGTGCTCTGTTTTCCTCTATTATGAAAATATCTAATATACGGTGTGTCTAATTCAAGTAACTAGAGGCATAGGAATGGAGACTAGGAATGCATATTGGAAATAGGAATGACTATGTATTTCTATTCCCTATTCCAATTGACGAACCAAATGGAAAAGAGAAAAAGTATTCCAAATGTTCTATTCCTATTCCAACAACCAAAAAAGCCTTAAGAATCCCACCCGAATTTGAATATTAGTATTTTTTTTGGTGAGAAAACTTTCAGTAAATTAAATTTTGAGATCTAAATATTACATATTTAAGTTTAAAGTCATCAGATTTCCACAATCTATTAGAAATACATGACAATTTTCTGAAATTTAGATTGTATATAAATTTTTATTTATTTTTTAACATCAAATTTATACACAATCTAAATTCCAGAAAATTTATCATACAACACTTAAGCTTGATCACTATATTAAAAATATTAAATAATCAAAATTAATGTATAATTTCTGTATTAAAAGTGTTAAACTAAATCTTTGGTTGTGCATTGATATTTATTATGTCTTAGTTTCTACCTGGCACAGTTGCAGTTACAAGTAAAGAGGCCGCTCATTGATTCGTTAAACATTTTATTTATTTAGTATATTAAGGGTAGATTATTTGTCGTATCAATTATCTGGCTAATATATCTTGGAAATTTTGAATGACAATTGTAGTTAGCACTGAAGAGGTGGGAGTTCCCATGAATATAGAATCAAAACCATTCTATGAATTTCCTGCTTTTTAAAGTCCTTTAATCTTGGATTCCTTTTGTGATAATAAATCCCATAACTATTACAAACAATTATCCTTGCCCAGAAACAGTCATGACAGAAAACTATTTCATAATAAGCAAACAACTTGCTTTTTTAGTTTCCTTATATGTGGTCAAACCAAAACATTGCTGACCAAAACATAATTAGTAACTTATGAGCTTTCTTTATTCTGAGAAACTTTAATTGTTAAAGGCGTGTGATATAGAATTCTTTTCAAAGTGTTGTAAGTTGGAGTAATTTTGGGATAGGTGATCTTTCTGAACATCACTTAAATTCAATGAGTGCTAGGTACTTTATTTATTCTTATGAGAAATAGATTCATGTGTGAATCACTAATAAATGGATCAATTAGTTTGAGTAAGAAACTAAACAGTTAAATCCTAATAGCAATATCACAGATTTAGTCAATTTTATAGCTAGAACATATGATATAAAAGTTTTCTATTTGTTAAAAAAGTGAAAGAAATTTATCTTCAGAACCTATGCTTCTGATGTAAATGCAGTTCTCAGGATATATAACTGTACAGTCTATGTTGATTTATAAGAGATTATTTTTCTGGATTACTGTATGATTCTTTTTTCATCAATATAGACTTTTAAAAAAATATTCTACATAATATTTCATTTCGTTCTGATGGAATTCAGTATATTGCTACACAAAATAATCAGACAATTGAATTTAAATGGAGTAAAAAAATTGTCTAAGATTAGTGTACAGCAAGTTTCCCACAAGAAAACTTGTAGGATAAATAATCTTTTTATTGCTGGCACTTATATCGCATTTCTTATGGAAACCATCAACATTGGAATCATTGCACTTTTCATTTTAGTGACAGAATTAGAAGCTCACCTGGGGAAATGTGTTAATTATTTTACTTTAGAGTTGTAGATTTGTACGCTATTGTGTTTATGGCTCTTTCCCCTTCAATGTGGTCTAGAGTAACTGAGCAATTAACTACTATTTTTTTCTTGAGCTCATTCACTCCAAGCACTACTGAATAAATCTCCAATTAACATTACCTGGTTATTTGATCCATCATAGTAAATTCATTTCATTTTATTGGTGTTTTGATTGAAGTTTTTCTTTCTTTACTTGACCTTTTCTTTCAGGAGTATGGATGGTGAACGCCGACTCCAGTAGCGACGATGGGCCTGGGGATCCAATTATAGTCGGGAGCAAAGTAGAATCGGCGGGGGTACTATTCCTGCCAGCTACATGGACCATTGCTCTGGTTTTCATGACTCTGCTGATTCTATGGTTCTGAAGCTTTGGCAGCTCTTGGGTCTGTTTTACTTTTAGAACTTTTTTGGTGAACAAAACAAGTGCCTTACCTCGGGGATTATGTTAGAGTTATATTTCTCTAGTTCTTTCATTCTGATGACAAATTATTGAACTTTGATATTCAAATCTTATGCACAGGTGAATTCAAAAAATGTTATACAGCATTAGCATTTTCAACCTTAGAATTTATTGGAAAGAAAAATAACATTTAAAGCGGTTGTAGTTCTTTGACACAGAAAATGAAATAAATGAAAAAGCATTTGATTCTCTTTGACCTCAGTTGTAATGACTACATTGTTGCTTTGCATGATCAAGTTACACTTTCTTATTCAGATAATATGGTTTCCATTTCTAACTGATCTTTATGATGTCTATAGCTATTCTTACACATTACATATTAACAGATAATTAAGATAGAAAAAATAAGTTAGCTTTAATTATTTAAACTTTTAATCTAAGAAAAGTCTTAGTATGTGATGTCCGTTCTTGTATACTTTCAATATAGTTGACTGTAAGTATAATGTTAATTAAGAAACACATTATCTTTCGCATTTTAATCGATATGTTGGGAAGGAAGATGTTATTTATTTCTATATCTCTTTGTATCCCGTACCTATTTCTCACTAAAAACTGACGATTAATGCTTTGCAATGAGACCATGTGTTTGGAGAAGTCAGGCCTTGCCTTTGGGTTTTTTTTTCCTTACACGTTTTGCACATATTATTGTTGTCCAGAAATCACCATGGCAATCACCATGTTAATGTCTGGTGTCTTTCGGCAGCGTTAGTGACCATCTACTTTGGAAATGTTGAGTAAGCTTGATCGGTTTTTTTTTCTTTTTTTCTTTTTTTAATTGTTTGTTCTATTTTCTGGATAGATTGTGTTCGAGAATGTAACAGGTCTGAAGAATGTGAAACTAAAAATATAAAATGAAAGAGAAGAAATATAAAATGCTGAAACTACTGGTTCACATCATTTGGATACACACAGAGTTGATACTAAAAATATATTGAAACAATACTGAATAATATACTGGAATGATATGGATAATATTGAATAATAATTACATTGATGTCTAAGCATCTTTATATAGTATTATTTTCCCTTACAGAAACTACTTATAGGAATAACTTCCCACAACTATATATTGAACTGGTTTTATTTATCTAATCTAAACACAAAAAATTAACCTAATTAATGTAATAAACCTAACATTCTCCCCTTATTACATTAATTCAACAATCATTCTCGCTTAATAGTAACTCTAATTAATGTAATAAGTCCAACATTTCTAACCTAATTAATGTAATAAGTCCAACATTCCCCTGTTATTACATTAATCCAATAAAATTGAAAAACCTTCAACAATATTATAAACCTTGATGAAGCTCCTTCAACAAACTTTGAAAGTAGTCTGCAACTTCAAATTGCAAATCCTAATCCTAAAGTTGAGCTCTTTCACCAATCTTTGAAAGTAGTCTCCAACTTTAGATTGCAAATCCTAATCCTAAAGTTGAGCTCCTTCACCAATCTTTGAAAGTAGTCTACAACTTCAGATTGCAAATCTTAATCTTAAAATTGAGCTCTTTCACCAATTTTTGAAAATAGTCTGCAACTTCAGGTTGCAAATCTTAATCCTGAAGTTGCCCTCATATCCCAACTTCAAATTGCAAATCCTGAAGTTGGCCTCATAAAAACATTGTTTCTACCTCTTTTACACAATGAACAATTTGACATCTTCATGGAGTGTGCCTGATGCCTCGTTTGGTGCTGCACATCAGAGGCCTTTCCTCCAAGAGTCCACATCTCCTCCTAGTGTGTCTAATGCTTCCTCAAGTTCCATAGAAACAATCACCACTAATATGCCTAGATGTCTTTCCTTCGAAAGTCGACATCTCCTCTGAGTGTCTCAAACACCATTGTTGAAATCTTGCCCCCCCTCACTCAATAGAAGGACAATCATATAGCCAAGTCCCCTCTTTTCTTCAAGGACACAAATCTATCAATTCCCCTCTTATCTTCAGGGAGGAATTAGCCAAGCCCCAAATTTACAGGGACACAAATAGGTGCTTCTCATGCAGTAATCATCTCTAAGAGAGAAGCTAGCTTGAGATGATAAAAATCCTCCAGCCTCCTATTTTATTCATAACAAATAGACTCTGGTCATCCAAAATCTATTAAAAGCACTCTTCTCCCCATTGATTAACCTACTCCAATACCACTATAACAAGCCCAAAGAATGTGAAACTAAAAATATAAAATGAAAGAGAAGAAATATAAAATGATAAAACTACTGATTTAGATCATTCGGATACACAAAGACTTGATACTAAAAATGATATTGAGACAATACTGAATAATATACTAGAATGATATGAATAATATTGAATAATAATTACATTGATGTCTAAGCATCTTTATATAGTATTATTTTCCCTTATAGCAACTACTTACGGGAATAACTTCCCACAACTATATATTGAATTGATTTTATTTATCTAATCTAAACACAAAAAATAACCTAATTAATGTAATAAACCTAATAGAGAATGTATTAGTCTTTTGAGTTATGCGCTTATTTTATTCTTTCTCTTGCTCACAATTTCCTAGTTCACATATGCCAAATCAACTAAGATAACTTTACTGGCTAATATTTGCTAATTGGCTAATCTCACACATCGGGACCCTAGTTTGGCTAATATGTTTTTTTACTTTTGGGGTGTTCCTATCATCTACACTTTACCAAAATTGGGTCCCATCCTTAGGCTAATTGCCAATATATTTATATTTTAGTATGACTTCGCCAATAGAATCTAATTTTTCTACAAAGTAAATTAAATATGTTTGCCTACAATTTTCAAAGCTTGTATTAATTAATAGTCATATTGACCAATATTTGGTAAAAATTTAAGTTACACTACAAATTAAGTATGTAGATTTGACATGTCTCCTTTTTAAAGGCTTTTCATGAAATTTTTTATCCTTTCTCACTTTATCGTGAAATAGATTTGATTGGAAACATGTGTCTTTAGGGTCTATTTGGTTCCTAGAAGATGACAGGAATTGGCTTTTCAAAATTCAGATTTGAAAATTTATGTGTTTATTTTAAAATTAGAAAAATGGGATTAGCATATTGGACTTCCAATTTTGCCTCAAAATTAGGTTTTTCAACTTCCTACTAGCAAGTAGGAATTCAAAATCAAAACCTAGTTTTGTTTTTCAAGGAGTGTAAAAACAATAGATTGAACCACTTTTTGAAATTTTCCTTCAACTCCAAGCTTAAGCATAAAAATGTGTCTTCACATGCATCTTCCAAGTTAAACAAATAGTTCAAGTAAAATCCCCAAAATTGGAATGAAGATTTGCAAAACCTTGATTTGGCTAAACCAAGGTTTGTAGAAATCTTGATTTTTTAAATTCCACGAACCAAATGGATCCTTGCTTTGGGAACTTTTTTTTAAACTTGGTATCCTTCTTAAAGTTTGGCTTGAAATAGGATTTAGGATCATCTAACGGTTAAAAATAATAGGGGTGCTTCCCTAAACGGCTATTCAACAATTTGGAGGAAATTGCAATGATAAAAGTGGGCTAAATTTAACCTTAAAGTATGATAATTAATTAGGTTCCATATAACAATAATAATAATAAAATCATTGTTTCTAGGGATGTGTACTTTTTAAACATGATTCTCATAAGAATGAAACATTTTTGCAAAATTTAATAGAATTTTCATATGTTTGAAAAATAATCGCCAATAAAATTAAAAAATTTTCTACTTAAAAATAAAATTTCACCAATAGAAATTAATTTTTTCTCTTGAATTAACGTCTATTTGTAAGCATTTTCTACTCATTACACCATCTGATGTGGAGTGCACAACAGAAGGGTGAATAAGCACAAAATAAAATTAAAACATGATACCTTGATTGGAAAACACCATCTATTCCAAACACAAATAGTCCCAGAAGTAAAGCTCTTTTGAAATTAAATTATAAATAGAGAATCACAACTAAGAAATTATAGAACCGAAGTTCTTTAATGAAAAATCCAGTCTTTCTTTTCATTGTTCAATCCTCCAATACATTGCCTCATTATTCTTCATCAATTCTCCATACCATTCTCCTACTCTACCCCTCCTACTATCAGAGATTTTATTGTCTTGTATATATAACTTTGCAAAGACTAAATAGACCCAATAACTTCCCATAATTAGCTCCTCAATTAACCCTAACTTCTAAAAAACTCATTATTGTATCAACGACACTAATGTTTGTCCCCCCGATTACATCATTAAAACAATCATTTTAAAACTAAGACATAACCCAACAATTAAAGTAAATTATGAGAAATGCATATAGAATCTTGGATCATTAAATAATTGCTAGTCTCATGATGCCCCTGCATCATACTCTCGGGGATAGAAAAATTCAAGTCCCGTTGAATTGTTGTGATCTTCTTTCGAGTCTTCCAATTGTATGGTATCATAATGATGACTGAATTGATGCCGCTTGCCATAACATGCTAAATGCAATTGTCGTGGTAAACGTCCTTCTTGACATGTGTAGTGCTGCCTTCTTTGAATTCTGGAACAAATATAGTAGGCACCATCATATCACCTGCATAAAAATACAAATCCACACTCTGATCTTCTTCCTATTTATATATCTCTAGAGCATCACAGTGATCAACAAATACTTCATCCTTGTCATTAATAGTCTAGTGAACTTTTGAGAATTTCTAAAATTTTAAGTGAAGTTTGGGAAATTACATATGGCTTGGATAATGGGGGTACTTTCATAGTTAACTCTCTAGAGAAGAGGTTTTAAAAATGATGATTATTGAGCATTTTATAGGAGTATTTAAATCTAATCAACAATACCGTACTTTGGAGTTGATCTATTAGAAACTAGCAGTTGCATACTTTTGTACATGCAACAACAAGTCGTCAATAAGCGATTTGATTTTTATTTATAAAAGTCTATACTAGATCAAGAGTAAAATTTTGATGAGGAAAGGACTAACAATTTCATTTTGATTACAACTTTCTAAGAACTAGCATATATATATATATATATATTGTTTTATATATCTAGGGAAGTTAAGAGTTATCAAGGCATAAATTTTTACATATATAGTTTATTTATTTATTTTTCAAGAGAGCTATGGATGTGAATCTAAATTTTATATTTTAAAGTCACATCCATTCTTTTTTTATATAATGTTCCAATTTTTTTACTGAACTATTCTTCAATTATATTCAAAGTTAATATTTAGCTCTATCTCATATATCTCGCTCTCTCCCTCTTGTCTCTCTCTCCTTTCCCCCTCCCCCATTCCCCTTCTCCCTCCCCCTCTTACCATATATTCACCATAATTGTCCTCTTAGCCTCTCTCCAACCCTCTTCCCTTCTCTCAATCTATCACATCTATCTCCCTCTAATTTTGATATTTCCCATTTCTCCTCTCACCATCACATTGTTCCTATTTGACCCATCTCTCTCTCTCTCTCTCTCTCTCTCTCTCTCTCTCTCTCTCCATTATGTATATCTATCCTAAAGCCTATTTTAATTTTACTTGATCTCTATATCTTCTCTCTTCTCTTCCCCATTTAACCTTTCTTTGTTATCTCTCCCTAATATCAATTCTCCTTTTATCCTTTTCTCATTCTACCACATCTCTCTCCCACTAATTACCACATTTCTTATCCCTCCTCTCACCAGCTCTTCATACTTAACATCTCTCTCTCTCTCTCTCTCTCTCTCTCTCTCTCTCTCTCTCTCTCTATTTATTATCATTTATCCCACCCTTCCCCCTCTTCTATCTCTCCCTTATTTATCCCCCATTCCCCTTCTCCCTCACCCTTGCACCATATATTTAGCATAATGATCCTTTAGCCTCTTTCTAACCCTCTTCCCTTATCTTACTCCATCACATCTTTCTCCCTCTCATTTCCCAATTTCCCATCTCTCTCCCCACCCTCTCTCTCTCGACCTTTATTATTATCTTTCTTTATCTCTATCTCATTTATCCCACTCTCCCCCTCTTCTATCTCTCCCTTATTGCTCCCCCATTTCCCTTCTCCCTCACCCTCACACCATATATTTAGCATAATGATCCTCTTAGCCTCTCTCTAACCCTCTTCCCTTATCTTACTCTATCACATATCACATCTCTCTCTCTCTCTCTCTCTCTCTCTCTCTCTCTCTACCATGTAAGCCTATACTAAATCCTACTATCATTTTTCTTGGTCTCTATCTCATCTCTCTTCCTTGCCCAGTTTTATTCTTCTATCTCATCTCTCCCTCATCTCAATCCTCCCTACATCCCTTTTTAACTCTCCCTTTCACAATCTATTATTTTAAGTATCCTTTGTCTCTCCCTACCTCATGTCTCTCTCCCTCTTCCCCATCTCACTCTTTCATACACATATAGACATGGGACTCTCCTCTCCCTACTCTTACTTTTTTATCCCCTATTTACTCTTTATCTCTCTTAGGTACATTGTGCTCTCCCAATTCTCTAACTCACTCTGACATGTATCTCCTATAATTAACCCCCTCTCTTTAACATATTATTACCCTCTTTAACCATCTCCCCTCATCCTCTCATCATCTCTTCATCCTAATTTACTATCTCTTTATTGCACATCTCTCTCTCTCTCTACCCCCCGCCCACCCCCCACCACTTAACCTATTGAGAAAATATCTATCTTGAGCCTTAATTATCATCTTTCTCTAACTCCACCTCATCTAATATAGCCTACCACTTTTTTGTCTCTCACATCACTCCCCCATCCCACATTTCTCTTCCCCTCTCACCATCACTTCAGCATGATTTCCTCACCTCCTCTCTCTCACACATGAATCTAACCATTTCTTCCTTATCTAACTTCACAAATCTCTCACCAATCATCATATTTACTCTCTCTCTCTCTCTCTCTCTCTCTCTCTCTCTCACACACACACACACACACACACACACACACACACACACACACAACAATTTATGTCTTACCTAATGCCTATTATCATTTTTCTTGATCTCTATCTCATCTCTCCCCCCTTCCCCATTTTACCTTTTTTGTCAAGTCTCCCCCATCTCAATTATCCTTTTATCCCTTTCTCACTCTATCACATCTCTCTCTCTTTCTAATTAACATATTTCATATCTCTCCTCTTACGATCACTTCATATTTAACTCTCTCTCTCTCTCTCTCTCTCTCTCTCTCACACACACACACACACACACACACACACACACACATCCCCCATTTCTCTTCCCCTCTCACCATTACTTCACCATGATTAAATCCCCACTCTCTCTCACATGGTTCTCATCCTTTCCTCCTTATTTTAATTTTTCATAAAATACACTCTCTCTTTGAGGATTTGAGCAATATAAAATAAAAATCTACAAAGCTCGACGAATACCTACATGTAAAAACCTATCATAGGGAAGGAAAAAAAAGAGGAGGCAAGGGTTTGCTCTAAAAATATGCAAATTGTATTCTCAGAAATGAAAAAAAGATATAAGATAATTACAAATGATATATCCTTATAGAAGGATATAGAAACCTAAAAGGGGTAACCTAAAAGGCAAATGCTATTTAATAATTACTAATTTATTATTAAGTGAGAATGAAAAAGGTGCATAAAGTGAAATTTTAAGAAGGGAGAAAAGGTAATTTAATAAATGAAATGAAATGAATCTTTTTCTCTAACACCCCCCTTAAGATGAGCAACAATGCAGCTACAAACAATGCAAAAAGAGCAATGAAACTACAATGCAATGTAGAAAGAAAACTTGGGTCTTGACAACAAGGCCTGATGAGGTACCCAATCACAATCAAATCTCTATGAAATGGAGAAATAGAGAAAACCCTATGGAAAAAACTCTACTCCAAAAAAGAGATGAAAAAGAATGTACAAATGAAACATCTCAAGAGAATCTCTCAAGATCGTAAGTAAAATGAAAGCCTCCATGATGGAAGATCGAGACTCCATAGCCCCCCCCAAAAAGGCAGAACTCTTGTGTCGATAAACATAACAATGTGGCTCGAATATGAAGGAAAAAAATGCAGTGGAGAAGGATGATAAAATTCATGTATGTAAGGTGCAATTAGAAGTCCTAGCTGATGCTCAAAGGAGAAAGCATGAGAATCCTTAAATGGAATCTCCAATGGATGTGGAATAACAAGTGCGTTGAATCTATCATCTGAGAGGAGATGTGTGTCCTTTGATATATCCTCAACAATAGTAGTAGGTGGCTCGATGACTAGAGATGCAATGATAGGCAATGCTAAAGAGTGATCTTGTGCAAGAGATGGAATCTAAATAGGAGGTGGAGGTGTAGAAGTCACAACAATGGTCTCAAGAACTACACATAAGTACAAGAAAGCCAACATCATCTCAGTAGACTCTTGTGGAAAAAGAGAGTGATTCTCTAATAGTGGAGATGGTTTAAAAAAATGTTGTTAGTTTGTGGTGACTAATCAGGAAAGTACTATACATACTTCATAATTCTTTAAAAAAAATTGGGCCCTATTTTATCAAAATTTTGAGCCGACATGTATTTATTAATTTTAACATTAAAGTGGTAAAATACTTGTATAAAAGAGCTTAGGGTTAGGGGTTTTTCATAATATGTGATGCAACAATTGCTTCTTGCAGCAGTATTGAACTATAAGGGATTATAGATTGTAATCAGGTTGTAATCATTGGATCGTAATAATATTGGACATGCTATTTTGTGGACATAGCCCAGGGTTTGGGTGAACCACATTAAATCTTGGTGTCATGTGTTCTCTTTTGTGCAATTTACTATTTTCTGATATTATTTATATTTGCATATAATTGTTATTTTTATCTAGTTTAAGCCTAGCAAGTGGTATCAGAGCCAAGTTATTTTTTTTAAGTTATCCTCTATAGGAAAGTCTCATGATTGAGTGGGAGTCTCATGGTTGAGTGGGAGAGATGGAAGATGAGGGTTTATATATTTAATGGGTAGAACTTTCAGTTATGGAAGATGCAAATGGAGGACTATCTTTATCAAAAGGATTTATGGAAGTCGTTGGAAGGAAAAACTAAGAACTAGGGAGGTATGACAAATGAGGACTAGGAGATTTTAGATAGAAAGACACAAGTGGAAGCATTTAGTTATGTTTGGCACCATTGGTGACGTTCAACATTACAAAAGTGAAGATGACAGAAGAGTTGATGGAAACCCTAGCGAAATTGTATGAAAAGCCCTTCACTTCAAATAAGGTATTTCTCATGAAGCATTTGTTTAATATGAAAATGGTGGAAGGTGGATCTGTTGTAGATCATTTAAATGAGTTTAATACTATTACTAGTTAGTTATCTTCTGTGGGTATCAATTTTGATGAAGAAATTAGGGCTCTCTTTATTTTGTGTTCTTTTCTTGAAAGATGGAATGGCTTGGTAATGGTTGTAAGTAATTATATTTTTGGGTCTAATACCCTAAAATTTGATGATGTGATTAGTGTTGTTTTGAGTGAGGAAAATTGTAGAAAAACATCAGGTGGATCTACATTAGGAAGTTCTTTGAATGCACAAAGTAGAGGCATAATGACTGATAGAGGAAATAATTCCAAAAATCATGAGAAATCAAGAGGAAAGTCAAAGGGGAAGATATCTCAATCTAGAGGATCAAGAGATTGTTAGTACTATGGTAAACTAGGGCATAAGAAGAAAGATTGTTGAACTTGAAAAAATAATGAAGGAGATAAACTAGAAGGGAACAAGGAGGCAAATGTGGTAAGTAAAAAATCCAAAGAGGATTCTTTGCTTCTTTCTTTAGAAAGTATTGATGATTCATGGGTTTTAGATTTTGGTGCTTGATTTCATGCTACACTTCATAGAGGTTATTTTATTGATTATGTCCAAGGGGATTTTGAGCTTGTTTATTTGGGGGATAATGAACCCTATCAGATTGTTGGAAAGGGAAAAGTTAAGATTAAGTTGTAGAATGAGAATCATTGGCTATTACACAAAGTAAGACATGTTCCAAGGTTGAGTAGGAATTTAATGTCAGTAGGGAAACTCGGTGATGAGGATTGTGTAGTTACTTTTAATGAAAAAATTTGGAAGGTTTCAAAAGGTTCCCTTGTAGTAGTACAAGGTGTGAAAATAGGCATCTTATATCTTTGAATAGGTCATACTATTCCTTCTACTCTAATTATTTCAGAGAAAAATGAATGTTCAGGAACAATTGATGCAGTTGAGTAGGGAGAACAAATAGATATTGTAGATTGTGATACAATGCTATGGCACAACAGACTTGGGCACATGAGTGAGAAAGGATGAAAGTAATTCATTAAAAAAAAAATTTACTAGGTCTAAAATGTGTCAATATGGATTTCTCTGAAAGTTGTGTGTATGGAAAACAAAAGAGAGTGAGTTTTGTGAAGAGTGGAAAGGAAAATAAAAGTGAGAAATTAGAGCTCATGCATATCGATGTATGGGGAAAAACTTAGGTATCTTCCCTTGGTGGCTCTCATTATTATGTTATATTTATTAATGATGCAACTAGAAAAGTATGGGTTTATTTCCTTAGATAAAAATCTGATGTATTTCAAACTTTTAAGAAATGAAAATGCTTGATTGAAAATGAGACTGGTAAGAAATTAGAATGTCTCAGATTTGATAATTGTGGTGAGTATTACTGTCATGAATTTGAAGATTAATGTTCCACTAATTCTATTTGTAGACAGAAAATCGTTCTAAGGACTCCACAAGAAAATGGTGTGTTTAAATGCATGAATAGGACTATAAGTGCTTCATGTTCTCTTCTTTCTCTCTCTCTCTCTCTAGTCCACTCTACCCACTTTTCCATCCTCTTGATGATTTTGTGCATCGAAACCTCCATGGTATCGATAATAGGACCTATAGGTGGGGTAGACACAATGGGAGTGCCTTTAATGGAGCGTGTAAGAAGTATGAGGTATGCAAAGTTTCCCTTAAACATGTAGGCAAAGGCTATCAATACTATTGTATATTTGATTAATAGAGGTCCCTCTACTACTTTGGGTTGTGATATTCTAGAGGAAGCATGAACTGGTAAGAAGGTAGTTATTCTTTTCTCAAAACCTTCGGTTGTAAAGCATTTGCTCATATAAATTCTAAAAATAGAACCAAGTTGGAAGCTAAGTCAAAGAAATGTGGTTTTTTTGGATATGGCATTGATGAATTTGGTTATAGGCTTTGGGATTTTGAAAATTGTAAAATTGTAAGAAGCAGAGATGTCATATTCAATGAGAAAGTGTTATACAAAGATCTATTACAGCAACATGAGAAGAAAGAAGATGATTATGTAGTGTTGAATGATACTTCAAAAGATGATGTTCCAACAATTCTTCATAATGTGCAACAACTGCAACAAAAAATACCACACACCCTAGTGAATGTTAGATGGTCAACAAGGCTAAGTAGACCTCTAGAAAGATTTTTTCCTTCTTTGTACTCTACTTTACTAGCAGATGGTGGTGAACCTCAATGTTATGATGAAGCTGTGTAGATGGATACTAAGATTCAATGAGAGTCTACAATGAAAGATGACATGGACTCTATGCTAAAAAATAAGACTTGGGATTTATGCAAGTTGCTCGCAAGTAAATAGGGTTTACAAAATAAGTGGTTTTATAGGTTGAAAGAAGAGGATGGAGGTAAGAAAAGATTTAAATCCAGGTTAGATGTAAAAGGATTTGGACAGAAAAAAAGGCATCGATTTTGATGAGATATTTTCTCTTGTTAAAATGACTTCTATTTGTACTATTTTAAGTATTGTGGCTACTGAAGATTTGCATTTGGAGTAGCTTGATGTTAAAACATCTTTTGATTTGGATGAAGAGATCTATATGGCTTAGCCATAGGGATTTGAGGTCAAAGGTAAGGAGAACTTAGTGTGCAGATTGAAGAAAAGTTTATATGGCTTGAAGTAAGCACCTCGGCAATGGTATTTGAAATTTGATATTTTTATGCATGAGCATAGATATAATAGGTGTCATTTAGATCACTGTGTTTAGTTTAAGAGGTTGGATGATGATAGCCACATTATTTTATGTTTATATGTTGATGATATGCTTGTAGCTAGGTCCAACATGGATCACATTAAGGGGTTAAAAGAATAGTTAGCACATTCATTTGCTATGAAGGATTTGGGGGCAACAAAAAAAATCCTTGGTATGAAGATTTGCAAAGATAGGAAGAATAGAAAATTGACGTTATCTTAGGCTGATTATATTTTGAAGGTTTTGCAACATTTCTCTATGGAGAATGCCAAAGTTGTTAGCACACCTTTACTTGATCATTTGAAGTTGACTAAGGAGATGTGTCCCAAGACACAAGAAGAGGAGGATAGATGTCTAAGATACCTTATGCTTCAGCTATAGGAATCTTGATGTATGCTATGGTATGTACAAGGCCAAATATTGCACATGTAGTGGGAGTTGTTAGCAGGTATATGAGTCATCTGGGGCTTGAGCATTGGAATGTAGTTAAATGGATTCTTAAATTTTTGAGAGGTACGTTGAGTACATGTTTACACTTTGGGGGCTCTACTACTAATTTACAGGGATATGTTGACTCATATTTGGTAGGGGATATTGATACCAGGTGGAGTACTATAGGTTATGTATTTACTATTGATGGGGCAGCCATAAGCTGGGTTTCTAGGTTACAGAAGATTAATGCTTTATCCACTATAGAGGCAAAATATGTTGCTACTATAGAGGCAACCAAGGAGATGATATGGCTTCAATTCTTCTTGGAAGATTTGGGACACCCTTAGTAGGATAATTATTTGTTTACAGATAGTCAGAGTGTCATTCATCTTGCAAATAATTTAGCTCTACATTCAAAGAAAAAGCACATTTAGTTGCAGTACCATTTCATTCGGTCAATTTTGGATGATGGACAGTTAAAGCTAGACAAGATACATACAGATGATAATCCAGTGGATATGTTTACAAAGGTAGTGACAAGGGAAGCTAAACTCCTCTTTAGCTTTGGTTGGTCTGCTAGATTGAGTAGAATAACAAAACAACAGAGTCCGGGGTGGTTTGATCCAATGGGAGCCTCATAGAGTGGCAACATAGCTACATGATTAGTCTCCAAGTGGGAGATTTTTGTCTACTGTGGAGCTTGATCAGTCCCCAAGTGGGAGATTATTAATGTGTGGTGATTGATTAGGAAGTACTATACATACTTCATAATTCTTTAAAACAAATTAGGCCCTATTTTATTGGGATTTTTGGCCAATATATAATTATTAACTATAATCCTAAAGTGGTATGAAAGAGCTTAGGGTTAGGGGTTTTTCATAATGTGTGATGTGAAAATTTCTTTTTGTAGTGGTCTTCAGCTGTAAGGGATTACATATTGTAATCAGGTTGTAATCACCGGATCATAATAATATTGGACTTGCTATTTGGTGGACGTAGCCTAGGGTTTGGGTGAACCATGTTAAATCTTGGTGTCTTGTATTCTCTTCTTTGCGATTTACTATTTTCTGATATTATTTATATTTGCATTTAATTTTCATTTCTATCTAGTTTAAGCCAGAAAAATGTGAGAAGGAATATAGGTAGGAAGGATGATCAAAAGTCTCTGTAGCAATAATATTGTCGATCTCACTATCTTTGATGTGCACTAAATACTATGCAAAATCATCTGTCTTCCCTAGCCCACAGTGTGGAATCTGATAAATAGAGAGAAGGTTAGATGATAAAGATGGAACACAAAGTACATCATGAAATGTACCATCATCAATGTCAATAGAACCTTTCCCACATATAGTCATAATAGTGTTGTTCCCTATCAAAATGTGTGGAGTAGGAAAAGCCTCAAAAGAAGAAAACAAATCATGAGAAGATGCCATATTGTGTGAAGCACCTGAATCTAGTAACCATCTAGAGGAATGAGGAATACTAGCTGCACATAGTGCATGGCCCTTTCCTATATCTTTACCATTTGACTGAAATGATGATGATGATGATGATTTGCGAGAAGTAGAAGGAATATCAATGTTGCTCTTCTAAAGGAGAGCTATCAAATCTAAAACCTATTTGGCATAGCCATCTAACTTTTTCTCATAGCAATGTGACTCATCATGATTAGGCTTATTACAATAAGCACACTTCGGCTTTTTTGGCTTTGATTTACCCCCTTTAGGAGGAGGTGGCCTTGATGAACTATGAGTGCTAGAATCAATATCTGACTCTATAAAATGAGATTTTTGAGTCTTCTCCTTTGTCCTTGAAGATGGTCAAGCTACCAATGCATGACTCTGTGAATCTGTGAGAGAATCCAACCGAGAGAGCTTAGCTTGCTCTTGAGTCAACTGATCACAAAAAATCTAAAAGATGGCATGGTAAATTTATTACCCAAGGCATCTTTGGTAGAATAGAAGGTAGAAGAAAAAATATGAAAGTTTCCATGAAGCTTAGAAATAATTGAGTAGATACACTCAGTGTCAGTCTTTGTTTTCCCACAACCCTACAATAAAGATCTCAGTTGTTTGTATTTCATCAAGAATTCATCAATGGAGGTAAAAGAATCTAGTATAAGAGAGGTAGGGTCTGCCTCAATCTGAAGTTCCTTGAACTCATTCACTATACCAAACAAGCCTTCAAGCTTGGTCCACATAGCTAGAGGGGTATTGCACCCATCAAGATGAAACTATAGACTCTCAGAAACCTAAAAAGAAATCAATCCTATTGCCTCATCCATCTTGTTCCTATGACACATGATCTTAAAAGGCCTCTGTAAAACTAGCTTCACTACATCTAAACAAGAACACAACCCTTTTGACTAGAGAAGTCGTGTCATCAAGGTCTTCCATGTGTAATAATTATGAAGGGTCAAAAGTTCTAGACAAGAAGAGGTTGCAGGCATTATTTTAGAAGGTGTTGAATTTTTTTTTAATGTAGTTTAGGTTTATATAAGTAAATAACAAAAACAATATGACAAAACAACCCCCACAATGAAAAACATTGAACCCAAACTGCTAGAAGGAATGCGTAAATGAGAGAAGAGAAAAAAAGATTTAAAAATGAATAAAAAATACCTAGTAAAAATACTACTGAAATGATAGACAATCTGGAAAGTGCCCAAGAAGAGATTTTTGATGCTTTCTTCAGATTAGAAAATGGAGCGATAATGAAGAAGTTATGCCCTCGGAAGATAGAAGTCATCAACAGACTTCAAGTGCAATAGCAGGTACCAAATTGGAATTTTTTTTCCAAAAATACCTGATTCATTATGTCTATCTCGAAACCATCTTTCTGACACTTCTTTTGGATTGAAAAAAGACCCTCATATGCTTGAGATATCGCGAAAAAACCAACAAGGCCACCAGAAATGCTCGAAAAATAATTTAAAAAAAAAAAACCTTTTTAAAAAATCACTGCTCATGGTAGCAATGGCTAGGTGGCAGCCTAGTGGGAAGTTGGCGTGGTACCACTGGTGGTGGGAAGCGGCGGTGCGACCACCGTGGGGGAATGATGGCCCAAAAATTTCAAGTGAAGAGTGACATTGGAAATGCACCACTAGGGATCGAAAGAGGTCTGCGTCACCACAAAAGTGTGTGTGCAAGAAAAAATGGGTTTGCAGGCTAGAAAATGGCTTGAGACCCATTTTTTTGATTTTTGATTTTTTTTAAAAAAATTGTCTTGTTTTGTGTGTAGAGGTCGTACGACCCTGCTTTGCAAAATAATTTTTCCTCCCAAATCAACACTGGCCAAAATGGACAAACTTTATATGAGAATGGCGGTTTTGACATTGTCTGAATCCAATCGTGAGGTCTGTTCGGCCTCAAAGTGATTTGAATTTCAGAGACCACCCTCTTTTCACAAAAAAACCTAAAAAACACTAGATCTAATCTGTCAAGCCCTCATTTTCTTTTTTTGCCAAATACTAAACAAGCTACAACAGATCTGGCTCTGATACCATGAAGGATTTGAGCAATAGGCAATACAAATCCACAAAGCCTAACAAATACCTACATGTAAAAACCTGTCACAAAGAGGAAAAAGACAAGAGGAGGCAAGGGTTCGCTTTGAAAATATGCAAATTGTATTCTCAGAAATGAAAAAAGATGTAAGATAATTACAAATGATCTATCCTTATAGAAGGAGATTGAAACCCGATATGGGTAACCTAAAATGTAAAAGGGTAACCTAAAAGGTAAATTCTATTTAATAATTACTAATTAATTATTTAAATGAGAATGAAAAAGGTGCATAAAGGATAAATAAAATTAAATTAACCTCTCTACCTCTCTCTCTCTCATCATGTAGAGTAAAAGATAAAATAAGGAATATGATATCCTCCAACAGTGCAGTCTCGATTCGTGAGGGATCAGAGAGGTATTGGTGAATAGAGTCTCAGTTGATTATTTAATTGATTGCACACGAGTTGGGCAATACTCTTAACTCACCCAACTACTAGGATTGGCCGTGAGTTGATGGCAAGTTGGCATGAGTATGACAGAATCTGTATTAAATCTACCATAAGAATTCCATGCTTACGTTTCTACCATAAAAGCCATTCATTTAATAGAAAAACAAACGTCTACATTGAATTTGAGGACATTCTTATTGAAAAAGTTTTGAACTCGGTACATCCAATCAATTAGCCCAACTTTTTATTGGAGAAGATACAAACTGAGTACCATTCTCTCTCTCTCTCTCTCTCTCTCACACACACACACACACACACACACACACACACACACACACACACTTATAACTAAACTAAAACCCCTATTATCATTTTTCTTGATCTCCATCTCATCTCTATATAAATGCTTCATGCCTTAAAAACTTTTATTTACTAGTTGTGAAACTAAGTAAAAAATGTTAATTTTTATGTACCATTTTTTTCTTAATTTTTAACTATTTAAAGTAATAGTGACTATTATAAATGATTATTTACTTATTAGTTTAAGAACATTAATACTATAGTTATTTAATTTATTTAGTAATAATATCAAGGTTAACAACTTATTTCTTATTTGTTTCCTTTTATATTAATTGTCATTAAAAAATTAAAATTTCACTACTTTCCATATGTATGACTTTTTAAAGAATGGTCAATTTCATTTGGAACCACAATTATCAAGGATTTAAATTAGTTTAAAGTGTAATTTTGGTATTATTTGGTTTAAACTTCAGGTTTAATTATCCTTAGAATTAAATTAGTATTATCAAGGATTGAGGTTCAATTAGATAAATGGTTACAAATTAATTAATTTCCTTTTCCATTTGATATAAGATTTAACAAGAATAAAGATTGAATTAAGAATTTCATTGAGTATTAGTTATTAGAAAAATATTTCATAAATTCCTTAATTTTTAATTGAAAAAAACTATATTATAAAATATTAATTAAATAGCAAAAAATCTTAATCAATATTTTAAATGCATATCATGTATTTCAATTCAACTTTGTAAATTTTGCATTACCAAGCCCTATGTTGCATAGAGTGCTAAAAGAGAAAAACAAATCATAATTTTTTAGTTTGATACATCAATGTCTACGTTTCCTTGAAATTCTACACTGATAAAGAAAGCCAAATTTGTTCAACATCTCCCTCTTCAATAGTAACTAAATGTTTCAATCACAAACAAATAAGAGCTTTTGAGCACAAATGTAGGCCAAGTTGCAACTGAAAATGAAATTTAGTTACATCAAGTTGTTATTATAATTTCTAATGCTTTTTTTTGTGAAAAAACTACCCTGGATATGCAAAGTTCCACTCTTCCTTGAGTTTCACAGATTCTAGGGATGTAAAATGAGATTGTAGAGCCTGTCAGTTGTCATCATTTATTGTGTTATATTATAATTGAGTTTTTAATGAATTATGCATGGTAAAAAAATTAAATGAATACAATTTAATGATTTTTATCGGTGTGTTTCACAAATTTTACGGCATTTCCTGGTTTCTGGTCCTTTACAAATTTTAAGATCTTTATGTGATTGAAAAGCCTCCCGATAATATCATAAAAATTAAATAAATAAAAATACCAAATAAAGCTGAAATATACTATTAATTAATGTTAAAAATAATTTGGAATAATGAATGACTTCAAGTTGGCAAATGGTTATTTTGGTTGTTTAGGACTTCCCCTCTCATATTCATGATCATATGATAATAATTAGATGGATCAATGAATATCTTAAATAATTGTATATATAATCATGATTGTTTAAATTGTTAACTGAAAAGGTTATGGGATGAGATTCAAGATAAGGATACATTTAAAGCATAATATAAAATTCTTCTAATTAATTCCATCAGTACATTTAGGAAACTTATTGTTTATGTTTAGTATACTTGTGATAAATGGCTAATATTAGATAAGTTGAATTTATGTATTCTAACCAATAATAATAATTTTATTAAACTTTGAATATGGAGTTTTGAGGTGTGGTAAAATTAGACTAGGAATGAAATGGAATCACTTCTTAAGTACTCTATTAAATAGAAGAGCATCTCAGTATGCTAATTGGACTTTTTTCTCCTCCCATCTTTTTTCTTGTCACCTTTTTTTTTGGTTACTAATCCCCTATTGGAAGTTGGTTTTATTTTGTCATGTAGTTGGTTGGTAGATCACTTCTTCATTGCAGGATCTTTGATGCATAATGTTCCGATCATTGCCTTTCTCTTGCACTCTGTTCCCTTTTCTTAGGAAGTCTCTTTGAGATTAATTGTTTCATCTAATTTAGTATTAACTAAATTAGAGTATGCCCCTTTTAAATCTGTATAATATAATTCTTCAGTCCTGAACAAGACTAGAGGTTTTCTATCTCTATTCTTTCCTACCAATGTCCATTTGAATGAAGTACTTTGTAATGAAGTTTTGACCATTTACCGATAAAAAAAATGTTAAAAATAATTTTATTAAAAAAATTTATATCTTTAGAATATTTGTTTTGCATAGAAATTTATACATTTCTTATTATTTTGTAACCAATACAACTAGCTACAACTCCGTAAATATTAAAGTACACACAATTGGCTTAGAAGGTTTCTCCTAATAAAATCTAGACCTAACTAAAGTGATGAAGTAGCTAGCTTTCTCCAATTTGTAAGTTACAGAGAATCGACGACACTGCAATAAAAAGAAGAGGGCTTATGGGAGTTGGATCATATTTCAATGGATGAAAATCCTTTACATTGTCCCTTTACATTGCCAATACACATGCCAATCGTGTATTTCATAAGGTTGCTAGTTTTTAGGCCGAGACACAAATTCTTCAATCACCATTCACTGAAAAAACAAACAAATGTAAAACCCTCTTAAATGGTTTTTAGGCTGAGACGCAAATTATTCCATCACCATTCACTGAAAAAACAAATAAATGTGAAACCCTCTTAAATGGTTTTTAGGCAGAGATGTAAATTCTTCCATCACCATTCACGTAAAAAACAAACAAATGCGAAACACACTTAAATGATGTTGTAATTATCCAATATAGAGATATTGAACGACCACCACATATTCAAACATGTGCCTTGGCTAGAGAAATTTTAGTATCTTATATAACAATATTAGAAGAGGATCTCAACATATACACGAATATCATATATGATTACTTTGAGGAAGAATGAAAGAAAATTTAAAGTGGAAGCTCATTTATGCTTCCCCATCCACCTAGGCCAAAAATTTAATTACCTCCCTAATTAATTTCATTGCCAACCACATTGAAAACTATAACTGCTCTACTAAAAACATTCATCCCCAACCACATACCAATTTGTAACAACTCTTTACGACCTTAACACATAGACATGTATTGGCAAGTGTTGAGCAATTTGATGCAATAAATTGAACACATTAGCTTGATCACCATTTTGAGAATTTTTTAAAAATTTTATGAATAATGAAACAATGAAAATCTTTTTATAAGTTTTGTCAAACTATAAAATTGAGAAACTTTCTTTTTTTTTTTAAACAAGAAAAAGAAAATTTTATTTTTTATCGGAAGTCAAGATTCAATATTATTATTATTTATTAAGTTTGTGTAGAGTCGAACCATTCAATATTATTATTATTTATTAAGTTTGTGTAGAGTTGAACCCAATACCTCTCCAATAAGAAGCTCCCAATTTACTGTTATGTTGTAGGCTCTTACCTGAAAAGAAAGTTTTATTAATCTACAACAAGTTTTATTTTTATTTAAAATAAGAATTTTAATAATATTTTTGAAGTGTATTATATGAATAATAGAAAAATTGATATTACTACAACTTATTCTTGAAAAATATATTTTCTAGGATCAAATCTCCCACACAAAGTCTACTAGCTTAAAAATCATCATTGAAAAAGTTAAATAAATTTGTCTCCATAAAAATAGGGAAAAATACAAGACACAAAGGTTTGGACATTACTAGAAAAGTTATTTTAGTTTAATTTATTTATTTTTAAACATGTAAAAGATGACAAAAACAATTGCATTTGGTTGAAAAGACCCATAATTTTATTTAAATAACAAAAAAAATGACTAAATGTAAGTATTAAGTTCAAATCCTAATTAAAATAGATGAAAAATATTACCTTGCAGTTATGCCCAAATTTATGGCAGTTCAAATCACTTCCTATGACTCGCTAATAGATAAACGTACAAGGAAACTTAAAATTGTCAAAACCTAATTGGATTGCTAAATTTCATTATCTTTGAGGGCCACCATTGGTTGTGGTCAACATAGATGATAAGTTGGTATATGTTCTATGTAACCATCGATGTGCAACCCTTCATTTATTTGAAGGCTTCTAATTGTTGTTATAATTTATGCTCTACACAATGAAAAAATCATTATCATTGTGGTTCCAACAAATTAATTAAAATTAAACCAAGAACAGGAGTACCAATTTAGCAAAAAATCTTAACACAAGTATGCATATTGTTTTTGCTAAATCATAGGATTATGACTTTTTTATTAATTTTTAAAATATTTTACAAAGACCTTTGTTTGTTGCTGGCGCCGGAGAGAAAGAACGGAGGCGATAAAACCTTTGAAATTTTCTGGGACTTTCATCCCGTTACTTATACAAACAATTAATGAGACATTCCTCATTTTATATTTTGTAAAGGTATGCCCCGTTCTTTATTAAAAATTACATAAAATATTGAATATCCATACCTATTTATGGACATGGCTAGATCAAGTTGTTATCTATTTATAAAATACTTAGAAAATAACTGAAATTCTTAATCCATAGAATGTTGAATTAAAGAGAGATTAAAATAACTTAAATACAATATAATATAAAAAATAAAACAAATATTTGTTAGCAGTTTAAATTGATAAATTTGAGACTATGCTATGAGTATACTTAATCCAAAAAAATTGAATTCGTAAATTTTAAACTCGTTGACACCTAGGTTGGTTAATCTACCTTCCTTTATGTTTCCCTCTCCGTAGATATTTACAATGGTGAGATTATTATAAAGTTTTGCCAGTTCCATGATGCTTTGAAGTTTGGAATTTAAAACCAGATTTAGAGTTGGATCTATTCTCTAGACGCTGATAATGATGTGATTGTCTACTTCAATTTCTAAATATTTGACACCAATTTTATGACATATTTTTAACCCCTCTAAGAGGGCTACAAGTTCAAAGATATTGTTTCTGGTTGATCCTAGAGATTTGGATTTCCTTGCATAATCTTCTTTATCCTATTTATGAAGGATACATCTAATTCCTTCTTTTCCTAGTTACCTCAGGATGCTCTATCAAAATTTAGGTTGAACTTTTTTATCTAAGGGAATGCCCATTGACAGTTTTGTCTATTTATTATAGAATTTTTGTTGCCCTGTTCATAATGTTCATAATGTGGAGGGACCTTAAAATTGTACTACTTTTTATTGATTTTTGAATCCCATTGTGAAAATATGGAATCTAAATTCCTAATGTATTTCAGTTTATTGTTGAAAACTTCTACTTTACTAGCTTCTATCTTATTGCAAAGATTAATAGAGTTCATTTTATTTTCTTGAAATAATCGTTGATTCATTTCCTTCAGAATTTTCTAGATTAGGATTGAGGGAGAAATCTTACTTATGGCAGAAAATATGTTATTTTTGAACGAGGATGGCCACCTTTTGAAGACGTCGACAATATTATTGGGAAGGGAAAATTTGAATTGAAGTTTATGCATTAACCATTACCAAAAAATTTGGATGAAAGGGCATTGAAGAAGGATGTGATCTACTGATTCCTCGTGCTTCACAAAGCGTGCATCAAGAAGATCCTTCAAAGCCAATCTTTTTAAACCAATCCACTGTTAGGATATGTTTTTTTAGTGCTACCCAAGAGAACATTCTGGTTTGGGGAAGCGAAAATTTATTCCAACATAAGTGTAATGGTAATTATAAGTCTGTAATTCCCAATGTTGATTATCCACTGAGGATTGATAACCTTCCTTAACCTTATATGATCCTGATTTTGAACGTAACCATTTAAGAGAGTCATCACAGTTTTTTAGGGTAAATTGTCATGGAGGAAAGAATAGCAGTAATTTCTGATTTCTCAGAATTGGAATGAGGAGTGTTATCAAAGGATTTCCAATTCCATGATAGACTAAGACTGTTTTTGTGGAATTTAATATAATTTTGAAGTTTTGTCTCCACATGATGATCAATGTATTTTGAATATTGGGAGAAATATTGTCAACAATTGGAGGATACCCATCCCTTGCATAATCCCAAATTAAGAGCTTTATTTCATGTATCTTTATCCCATGATAGTCTTTTAGTGATTATATTTCTATAGTCCATCATGAAGTTTTGGGATTTAGAGCCTTTGGGGGATTTAGTAGTTCTAAATATGTTAATTCTATTTAAAGGATCGAGATACTTATTTTTATTTATTTATTGAAGAAAGCTAATAAATTACAAATAGAGAGAGCAACAGATAATAGGCTGCAAAAAATATTAAGGCCTAACTCAATACTAGAAGACTATATCAGTCAACTCGCATATTGGTAAACCAAAATACAATCTAGGAACAATGCATAACAGCCAGCTCGTAGGCTGGAAAAACAAGTCACAAATAGTAGCTGTACATGAGAACTAAGTCACAAACTCTAAACAATAGCAATACATGAGGAACATTAGGGCTGCACTTGAAACTTAATGAGTTGTTGGAGCTGTCTAGAACATTTTATCTCACTAGCATGGAGTTGTAGAAACTGATATTTAATTTCATCCACATGGAGTTGTAGAAACTAATATTTAATTTCATCCAAATCTTTGGTACTTGGCTTGATTCTGCTGCTTAGTCTTCAGCTGAGAACACAGAAAAACTAATTCATACAAGATATCTAAATAAAACAGAAGGGTATCTATTTCCTAGTGTCAACAATGGTTAAAAAATACTGCTCGACATCCACTTTTCCAAATATGTAGCAAGATTCATTTCCTCATAGAGTCTGCAACCACATTCTTACAAATACTAAGCCCAAAAATTGCTTCCCTCCAGCTTAAAACATGATAAAAGATGGAAGGAAAATGATCAAACATAATATTCCATTTAACCTTAGCTCAAGGACAACTCCAAAAGATTTGTTTCAAATTTTTAGATCTACAACAAAAAGGACACAAGGCACCTTGCAAAGACAAAAACCTCAATTTATCCCCGACAGGCAACTTTTGATGTAAAATCTTCCAATACAAAATTTGTGCATTTGCCTTAGCTTTAGGTTTCTAGATTTGAGAGCTCAAATTATGCCACTTCCTTTCAGTAAGCCTGCAACCCCATTTATTGTTTAGACGTGGATTTAACCTCAAACATGGAAGAATGTGTAAATAGATTTTTTAAAGAGGAAAACAAGAAAAGGGAAAACATCCCAACCATTGCCAATCCTTGAAGACATTACATTGCAGAGGTGTACACAGCTTCATAATGAGCTCCATAGGCACCAATGACCTGACAAAAATAAAAAACCCTTTGATCTTGTTATTTAAATTGAAGCGATTCTTTGTGGCCTACCAACTTGCCCAATCAAAAGAGTTGAAATCTCAGATATCATTAAAGCCGCGTACCCCTTTATTGGAAAGGTACATAGCATGCTTAAGAAAGCTAATTGCTAATGGTTGTCCCTGATATTGTATAAGTCTATTCCACCAAATAGAGGAATTCACAAAGTTGAAACCATGTTGTAATGAGTTCCTTCTCCAATCCAAACAGTTGTAGACAATCCTCCAAGCCTTCCAAATGGATTGTAAAGGAAAGGAACCTTTGAGACAAAAGACTGGAGCAAGTAAGAGCTCATCCAACCATCCCACATTATGCCAGCTTTTATTCCTATTAGCAAGAGAAATCTTGTTCCTCACCAATATCTTCCAAGGTTCATTTCCGAAAACAACTCTAAAAATCCATTTAGAAGCTAAACAAATACCTTGAGTCTTAGGGTCCAAAAGTCCCAGCCCACCTCTATTCTTTCACTAAATACAATGAAGCCATGAAGATGACCTAAAACCAACCTTACCATCCCAATTGGTCCACAAAATTTGACAGATGAGTTTGTCGAGGTCTTGATAACATTTTCAAGAAGGCATCCAACAAGACGAGTAATAAACATGTGATGCTAAAAAATTTCTATTAATCATTTGAATTTTACCAGCTAATGAGAGATATCTATTACCCCAATTGAAAATTATGTTCTTCAGCTTTGTAAGAAACCAATCCCATATGTCATACAGAGAAACCCCCAAACCAAAGGGAATGCCAAGATAGCATGTAATCTACCCATGCTTAATGAGTTTCCAATTATTAGGAATCCATGATGGAACTAGGTTAGGATGGATCATCAAAAACTTAGTCTTATGATGAGCTAGTTAGGATCTTGAGACTGAGCAATACAATTCCAAGACCTTCATCACATTGTTAATTTTAGATTCAGAATTTTGGACAAATAGAAAACTGTCATCAGCAAAATGTGAGTTGATTACCAAAAACTTATTAGGAATAGAAATGCCCTTAATTAGCCCCATTTGATTATATTTTTGCAAAAGATAGCCTAGGGCATCAGCAACTAATACACAAAGAAAAGGAGATAGAGGACAACCATGTCTTATCTAGTGTTCCAAAGGAAATGGATCAATAAAGAATTACTGACCCTTAATCATGCATTTGCATCAATGAATAACATTTGAACATGCTTACAAATTTTAGGACCAAAACCCAACCATTGTAACATCTTTATAATGAAGCCCCATCATATTCTATCATATGCTTTATCAAAGTTCAGCTTGACCAGCACCACATCTTGTTTTGATTACTAAGCCCATTCACATGTCTCCCAAGCTAACATTAAATTATCCAATATCAATCTACCACCCAAAAAATTGGTTTTCTCAGGTCAAACTATCATCACGGTTACTAGTTTTATCCTATTAGCCAATGCTTTCACAATAATTTTATAGGAAGTGTTTAACAAAGTAATAGGAAACCAACCAAATCTATATTTTTTCCTTTAGGGAGGAGCTTAATCAAACCTCTATTAATCACTAGACCCAAGGAACCTTCATTGGTAGCTTCTAGGTAAACCAAATAGAAGTCCTCCTTAATATGTTGACATAAGGTTTGATAAAATTAAATTGATAAACCATCAATACCTAGGCTTTTATTAGGAGCCATAGAGAAAACAACATGTTCTAAATCCTTCATAGAGACGTTTGGATCAATGTATCTACTATAATCCTATTCCACCTTCCGTGGAATGACATCTTCGAGGATATCTTCTAAAACTAAATGGACTTCCTGCCAATTTTTATCCTCTCTAAACAGATTCTCATAAAAACCCTAAAATAATTGTTTGATTTCTTCTTGATTAGAATGTAGCTGTCCATCATCATCAAATATAGGGCCTATGAACTCCTTTCTATGTTTGTAGTTGAGGTACTAAAAAAAGTACTTGGAGCCTTTGTTACCTTCTTTATACCAATGCAATCTTGCTCTAATTTTAGCTTCTTGCCCCCTATAATCATCAAGATTACATAACTTTGTGATTCACTAGAAGCTATGGCAGATTGGATAACTATGTTGTTTGGGTTAGATGCCAACAATTTTCTATTTAACTCCAGTTTCACTTGTGAAGAATTTTCCTTCCTTCTATGTTGTCATGCCAATCTTCTAGCAAATGAGTGCAAAAATTCAGCACACTTAGAGATAGCTAATTGTCACCATTCTCTATATGACTCCCCATCTCTCAGTTTAGGGAAAGAGTTCCATAACCCCACTAATGCATCAACACAAGATGGGATTTTCAGATGTGAAGTGTTAAGCTTAAAAGTCAGTTGCACATTAAAAATTGTGGAATTATATTTAGCAACCATACAAATGATAAGAAAGTGGTCTAAAAACTGTGTAGTAGTGTAATCTACCCTTACAAAATAACCACTAGCATCTTGGGTTACTTGTAGGTGAGGAGAGATGTAAAAACTATCTAATCTACTAAGTTTCCTTTCAACCCCTAACCTACAATTAGACCAAGTAAACCCGTTTTGTTGGTGACTTAGAGATTTTTTACAAATAGGGTCTACAACACCAATAGAATTGTGACAAAACAACCATTTGTCAAATTCATCATTGTTGATTTTAACATGATTAAACCAACTATGATCTATATAATGCTCCACCATGTTAAAGTCCCCACCAAAAACCCTATCTGCCCGTGGAAGATAATTAGACAACCATTCCATAAAACGCATCTATCTTTAGCACTATTAGGGGCATAAATTG
Source organism: Cupressus sempervirens (assembly GCA_028749045.1). Classification (NCBI taxonomy): domain Eukaryota; kingdom Viridiplantae; phylum Streptophyta; class Pinopsida; order Cupressales; family Cupressaceae; genus Cupressus; species Cupressus sempervirens. The sequence continues at coordinate 299,090,857 of CM053786.1, read as the reverse complement.
AACAAAAACCAATAGGCTGATCATTGATGGAGGTCAGTACCCACACATAGTTATGTGTGGGATCCTCCCCTTTATTGTTGACAAACCTATTAACCCAAGAAGTGAGTCCAATGAATACTCCCCCCTACCTTCATTATGCGATGTATGGAAGAAAGTTCCCTCTCTCCAAATTTTGAATAATGAAGTAGCAAGACGACCACCACTACACTTAACCTCTTGCAAAAACCCAATATCTGGTTTCCACTTGACAATGGTTTTCCTAACTTCAACTTTGTGGTGAGGGAGCGATAACCCTCTCACATCGAAGATAGAGTTTTGTAATTCATAATTATGCTATGGAAGAAGAGTCATCCTTATTAGGCAAGACATCAAAGTGATTTGTATGTACAACCAACTTCTCAGTATTTCCATCTTCCTTGCAATTGGAAATGGGCGATCTTGATCTTGGTCTTGAAGTTTGAATAGAGGAATCATGTCTTTTTGAAGGGGAAGGGGACTTGTGCCTCTTTGAAGGACTTGAAAGAGATGTTTCTTTGTTCTTGACAAAAGGTCTAGTGAGAGATGATGATTGATTGTGAAAGGATGAGGATCCCTTGTTTTGAGAAAAAATGAATGAGGAGGGTCTTTTCTTTTTTTGACCATCCTCCAACTATCCATCATAATGGCATCTTTGTAGGTAGAACTTGTAGGATTGTCATTCATGTTTGAGGGGTCATTATTGAGTTATCGAGATAGGGGGACTATATTGGGCAAAACCACAGGCTGAGAGGACTGAGGCACTTGGGTTGGGACTGAGTTTGTTCTTATAGGTTGGGCAATCTTTAATCAGATGTCCCTCTTGCCTATAGAAGAAGCAGGCATTAGGTTTATTTAAGTAGACTATAGGCTGATAAAATTCAAAGCCTAGCCCAAAAAACTTAATACTCTTTGGCAACTGATTATTCAAACCTATCTCAAAGTAGGTCCTAGGATGGACCCTTAGGCTGGAAAACTTATCAAAACTATTTTTATAGCATATAACCCTCCCGAGCTGAGCAACTATGTTCTTCATAAAGGGTCTGAAGGCTAGATTTAGAAAGGGTAGCTCAATCCACACAGGATATTTTGATCTAGAGGGACCCTTAGGGTGGAAGTCAAGTATCCAAACCTATAAATAGAAAATCTGCCCACAAATAACCCAAATACCATACTGCAGAACTGCTTGAGCAGCATCAACAAACTTAAATTTGCATGAAATGTATCCTTTGCCCAACCCTCTCAGAGATTCAATTTCCCACCCTTTGCTTTCCCAATTAAATTTGGCCCATTTATAGAAATCAATTTTAGAGGGGATGCCCTTCAAAAAAACAAGATTATAGATATGTAATGACAATCTTTAATCAAATCAAGCACATCATCAGGAAGAACATATTCTAGGATTTTACCGTCATTGTTTGATTCCTTCATGGTCTTGTCCACTTCCACACGACTTTTCTCCTCTTCACCAGTATTGATTGGGGACCTTGTTTTCTTCCATTACAACCACATCTTTAAAAATCTACATGTTGTTTTTGTCTACTAAGTCACGGTTAGGTAAGTCCACAATGCTCTTGCTTAATGGACCGGAGCTTGCATTGACCCCTTGAATTGCTAAAGGGTCTAGCCCCTATGTAGTATTCTCCACTACCCTCCTAGCCTCAGCCTTAAGCTGCATGGAGCTCTCACCATTCAGCAGAAAGGATTCACTCATATAACCAATGAAAATGATGTTTGGTTCCTCCAGTTCCTCTCTAGGGTTTTTTTTTCCTGTGCGCCTTCATTAAGGATCGAGATACTTGTGATAAAGTATTTTAGCCCATTTTCTATTGGGATTATGATCAAAATCCTCCAAACAAAAATGGCTTTGAATGATTTATTTTTCTATTCTAATTTTTTAATCCCTAACCTTCCTTTTTTTATTGGTTTGCAAAAATTGTACCAACTAATCAATACTTTTTTTTTTGGGTTATTAGAGACCCCTTGCAAGAAAAAAGTCTTCATCTCCTTTTCAATTGCAGATTTGGCTTTAGATGAGAGGGGAAGACATGCCATTTGATAATATGGAAATGAAGAAAGGAAAAATTCTATCAGAGTGAAGCATCCAATATTAGTTAGCCATTTAGCTTTCTAGTTATCCATCGTTTTGTCAAATTTATCCTCAAGAAGTACCCAAGATTTAGATGATTTGCTATTTTTATTGATGGGAATACCAAGATATTTACAAGGGAAAATGCCCTTTTTAAAGTCCATAATGTTACAGATTTCTATTTTTTCATTTGATTTTGTATTAATAAAAAACATTTTGGATTTTTCAACATTAACCTTTGTCTAGAAACTCTTGTATATAGATTAAATATTTTCTTGTGGTTGAGATCTTCTTCTTTGGAAGCTTTGGAAGGTAAAATCATGTCATTTGCAAATTATTGGTAGGTAATATTTTGAACCCTAAATGAGACTTTTACACCATATACCTTATTTGTGTCTTGGAAATGTTTTATCATTCTTCCCAAGGCTTCCATCGTGGTGATGAAAAGGAAGAGAGAGATGGGATATCCTTGTCTTAAACCCATATATATGTCAAAAAAAACCTTATGGTAATAAGATAGATATTTTAGGTATGGATATGAAATTGAAAATAGGATTAATCCATCTATTTGAGAAATCAAAAGATTCTGAGCATTTGCAAAGGAAACACCAATCCACTTTATCATATGCTTTCTAGATATAAAGTTTAATTAAAATTATTATATTTTTTTAAAGATAGAATGAATAAGTTATTGAGTAATAATAATTATGTCAAAAAATTGATCTCTCAAGAACAAAAGCTATTTGTTTTTCAAATATTATTTTTGGTAGTAGAATCTTTAATCGATTTGTCATGGCTTTAGACATAATTTTGTATATAGTATATTTGTAGATAGTTTTAATGCAACATTTTCCTCGAATATGACATCTTAGCTTACTTCAATTGATCTTTATCTAGGAACATAAACTCTATTCCCTTTTGATTTTTCACTAGACACAAAAAATATCCCTTTCTTTTCGGATGGTTCTAACTTAGTTATTCTTTCTTTATGTATGTGGATATAAATAGGGCAACCAAAAATTCTAGGATGACTTAAATCAGGTTTATTTCCTATAAAGACTTCTTCACATGTTATGTTTTCTAGTACAGAGTGAGGACATCTATTTTGAATTTATACAATTGTATTGGTGGCTTCTGCCAAGAATGAAAAATGTAGGTTTTAATCATGAAGCATGGCTTTAGCTAGTTCAACAATGGTTCTATTCTTTCTTTTTGCTACCCCATTTTGTTGTGGATTATAAGGTACTATATACTCCATCTTAATCCCAACAGAAGTATAAAAATCTTTGAAATTTTCAGAAGTATATTCTCCCCCATTGCCAGATCTTAGAGTTTCAATTTTCTTAGAGGTTTGATTTTCACAATTTCTTTGAATTCTTTAAATTTTGATAGGACCTCATTTTATTCTTTGACTTTTAGAAAGTAAATCCATTTTTTTCTAGAATAATCATCAATAAATATTATGTATTAAAAATAACCTCCTAGAGAAAGTGTTGGCATGGGCCCACATAAATTGGAGTGAACTAGTTCCAGAACTGATTTAGACTTGTGTTCACTAGGAGGAAAAGGGTTTTTAATTTTCTTTCATAGGGCACATCCTTTACATATACCTATGTGCTTCAAATTTAGGCTCGATGTTCCAAAGGTGATTTTTCCTATATTAGGAAGTGAACTAAATCCAATATGTCCAAGTCTTCTATGCCAAACTTCATTAGAATTTGTCACTTCATGATTAAGAGATTTTATTAAAATGTTAAATAGTTTATATAATGTCACATCTCTTGTCCCTATAGTGATAGTAGTTTTTAGATTAGAGTTTTTAGGCTAGTACATGACTTTGTCTTCATTGAAGGTGACTTGAAATCCTTCATTAGAAAATACAAAGACTAAAATTAGATTTCTTTTTATGCCTAGTACAAATAGAACATCTTTTAATTTTAGTGTGACTCTAGTTCTTAGTTGTATAGAACAAGTTTCAATTCCTTTGACTGGATGGGCAGAGTTGTCCCCAATGGTGACTCCTTCAGAAAGGTAATTTTCAAAGGTTTCAAATTTTTCTTTGAATCCTGTTCTATGTCAGGAAGCACCACTATCTATTATCCACAAATTTTCATTTGAGTTCATCTCACTTGATAAGGAGAACTAGAATAATAAATTTTCTTCTTTCTTTGTTTTAGCTAAAGAAGCTAAGATGTTTTCCCTTTTGAGACAATTTCTAAAAGTATGTCTGAGTTTCTCACACTTATAACATTTAACCTTGGAGAAGTCATTTCTTTTGTAATTTTTATTCTCTTTCCTTTTTTCATATTTTTTTCCTTTAAATTTCCTCTTTTTCCCTTTGTAATTTGAAACTAAGAAAAGAGCTTGATTTTTTCCCTCTTTATTTTATATGATCCCTCTAGAGATTAGCCTTGATTCTACTAATATGCAATCATTCTTTAGTTGATCAAAAAGTGGTATAGAAGGTCTATTTATTACTTGGATAAATGCTTTCCATGATAATGGAAATCCTCTAAGTGTTATTATTGATAGTTCTTGATCTTCTACTTTGCTTCCAATAGAATTTAGGTGATTTTTAATGTCAAAGATCTTGCCAAAGTATGATGAGATTGCTTCTCCTTTACTCATTTTAATATTCATTATTTGATTTTTTAGTGTAATCAATCTACTTGAGTTGTTGATTTCAAACATATCCTTAATTGTCTTGAATACGGACACTTCAAATGCCTTCTTTTGGTTTGATATGGATGGAAGAATATGACCTTTTAAGGAATCCACAATGATTTTTATGGCTTTATTATTTCATCTTTTACATGTAGCTTTTTTTGCCTCATCTTGAGGACACGAAATGTTTGATTTAATAAATGTTTCTAATTCTAATTCTTCAAGAATTGTAGTAATTCAAATTTTCCAAGAAAATAAATTCACTACTCCTTCAAGTCTTTTCTCTACTCTTACATTATTTGACATGTTATCCCTTTTATATATTCAAAAAATCAGTTTAATAGTCTCTCTACCAATTAGGCTTTGATACCATGTAATATTTTATAGATCTTGATTGGTGGAGACTAAGAAATTATATTTAATTTTTTTTCCTTTGTTTGACAAACCTATTCGTTCTTTATGTGATTGTTTGATTTTCTTAATCTGATATAATCTAAGAAGTTGTATTCTAATTTTAGTCTGAGATCTATATGCCAATGTTATTGATATGGTCTGCAAATGAGAAATCAACCTAGTATATATATACATTGAAACATAACCAAGTAGGGGCATGACCCTACGTGGTCATGCCTCAATATATATAACACTACTTAATATGTTCATAACTAAAACTAATCTATTGATGACAGATTGTAATTTGTGTGTGTGTGTATACTGTCAGTCAATTATAATAAACAACACATATAATACACTCAATGCTAATATCATTAACATATGGTACTTAAAATGCTAGTTATGAAAAGATTTATCGCAATACAAGACATAAAGACATATAAAAGAGTAAATATGTGAACATTGCATTGAATTGGAACATCAAACATTCAACATAATTAATCAAATAAGAAAATAGTCAATACCATGATGTCCCCTCATCCTTGTTGGAGGTGAAAAAATATGATAGAACCGCTAGGGATGGGGGAACAAAGTCCCCAAGTCCTTAGTGCATCCTTGTCTCCAGGACATGGGGTAAAAGAGGGTCTACACATCCTCATGTTACTATGGACTTAATAGTTTCTCTTTCTCTACTTTATCATCTCTCTCATAAGCATTTTTCAACTTGTTCCAAATGTCCTTGGCATATTTATAGTGCATAACTTTTGCAAATTCTAATTCAACAAGATTAAATAGAATTGCATGTTTTTCTTTAGCATTATTTTTACACTTTATATTTCTAGCCATATCCATTGGTTTGTTTTGTGGTGATGTGTCATTGACTTGGAAATATTGAATCCAATAATAGTTAGATGTGTTTACATTTTTATACTCCAGTAAGTGCAGTTCACCCCATCAAACATTGGTGTTTTATTTTGAAAGCTTTTTCCCATTTGAGCTCTTTAGATTTATATTCAACTAGTTAGGATTTTAAAGAAGGAATTGACTCTAATACCAATTGAAGTGAACATGAATATATTGGGGGATGGGGGGGGGGGTGTGGGGAGGATGTTGGTTGTGTAATCAGACACAAGTTCTAATGAAGTAAACAATGATTTACATAGAAACCCAATATAAGAGAAAACCATGACAAAATAATTGTTTTTTATATTAACTTGATCTTTTACAATGATTTGCAAACTCCATCCCCTATGTTTATGAGCACCCACTCACTAAAAGTGGCAACTCCCACACCGTCTTTGTCAGCACCAATCCACTACACTTAAACGTCTTTTGCACCATAGCAATGTTGCTTATTCAGCTGATGATAGATCTTAACACACACTTCCTCTTCTTATATATGTGCAAATTCTTTAGCTTCAGTATATAGTCTCTCTAATAGAAATATAAACCAGATTACTTATCTCTCTCTCTCTATATAATACTGTACTTCATTTCTTATTAGTCCTGTAGCAGACTTGTCCCATTTTTAAAGTTCACTTCTCATTCCTAGTGTCTATTCATACTTCACCTATTATTCTATGATCTGCAAAGCTCTCTTTCACTCCTCTATATTCTTCTGAACTTCTTGTTTTCTCAGCTTCATTGTTATTCTGTATTTTTACATACTCATCTATTTTATTCATTCATCTGATGACTGCCCATTCTTCATTTCACGGCTTTGCTCTGCATATTTTTAGTCCTCTATAATCTCCTTCATACTCCTATTTAACAACTAACTTACCTCTTTATTCATTATTTCTCATTATTTATATTTCACTCTTAGGTGTAAGCGACGTTTCAAAATGAAACATTGTATCTCTTCATATCTACAAATCTCAATTTTCAATTATTATTTTAATTTTAATAAACTACCGGTTGACTTGTATTGGAGTTAACATTTAAATTATAATCATCATCTGCATATGTTTACCCTGTTGCTACTATTGTCATCATAAATTATTTTGGAACTCTTCTTTGACTATATTCTTTCTTGGTTATGTGTTATCATCCTTATGGTTCGATCCTTTCTGGAATATAGATATATCATCATTATTACAATAGAAAGACCACTTCTTATTTTGGATCAAGCGTAGTATTATAGGTTTCAAATAAACAAGCGATCATCATAGCTTTATCAACTGAAAGAGAGTATGTAGCAGTTACAGGGGCAGCGTGTCAAGCTTTATGAGTGAGAAGAATAACAAGAAGAGACAATAAAGATCTATTGTATCAACAATTCAACCTTATCAACAATTCAATCCTAGTAGTTTTTAACCAAAAGAATAAAACGCATTAACATGAGATATCATTTCATTAAATAGCTGATTAAATAGCTGATCAACAATAATGAAATATTTTTGAAACGTTGCGGGTTTGAAGAATAGTATGCATATATTTTTACTAAATCACTAGTGCATAAAAAAGACAACTTGTGAATTGTACACAACATTTGTGATTGAGGAGAAGTCTCAGAAATAATTCGACTACCCTAGTTTATATCTCCCGCCTTCTACGTGTCATGCCAAAACTTTTGAGCATATGATTTTATCTTTGCCCAGCGCGCTCCATCGACGTCCTTGCTTCAGTTCATTGTGTACAGGATAGTTAAAAATTTAATGCAAATCTTCCTCCAAGGATTTTCAACGCTGTGATGTAATACAGTTGTTTTTGGTTTTCTCACCCTTGGCTGGGAATATACATAGAAAACAGGTCAGTCTCCTGAGTGTTAAAAAGAAGAGAAAACAAAGCAGGAGGTTGTATCAATGCAGCAACAGAATATTAAAGTGAAAGAAGAGTGGTTTTGCTTACAAAATTTTCTGTGCATAAAGTGAGCAGCAACTTTGTGGTAACCAGCAAAGTTTTGGATGTTTTTCTTTATCTGAAGAATGTGGAAAGATTTAATAATTATGTTATGCATCTTTAATTCACTTCTGTTAGTAGTCTGTTTGCTTTTAGTGGGATAGCTTCATACATTAAGGTTTGATTTCTAAGGTAGAAGTGTTAAATAGTGAAAATTTCTTCTTTTTTTTTTCTTAATTTTTTCTTAAAGTGTGATGTTTAAGACTAGCTACTTTTTGATAATGATTCTAATATGACATATTAAGATATTAGAAATGTTAAATATCAAAGTTCATTTATTTTTCTAAACTTTATTTTCTCTGAAATATATGATATTTAAGAATGATTCTTGATTAAGAAAACTAATTTACCTAGTTCATTTATTTTTCTAAACTTCATTTTCTCTGAAGTATATGATGTTTAAATGATGTTTAAGAATGGCTTAAGAATCAGTTGAGTGATAATTTTTCTAGAAGGCAGTGCTTAGGCTCTACATATTGGCTAATAATGTTGCATATTATTTTTTGTGCGTATGCTAATTTTCTTATTCCCTTCCTTAACTGCATGTCTACGGGGTGTCCAATTCAAACATCTGGTCTACGTGGTATAGGCATAGTACACAGACCTGAATAGCGGTATTTTGTTCAGTGAGCACAGTTTTTAGTAAGTTAAAACAGTTTCTCCGATGAAGATCAAGATTTATTGCCATGTGTACATGTTTGAGTTCAATCTTGTCTCACTATGACCTAATTTTAACCAATTAGGTGTAAAGATCCGGACACTCCTTGGCACTTGCGTATTGCGTGCTTCAATTTTCATCAATTTTAACCCTGGATCTAATTTGAATTGCGTTCTTGAGATTCATGACCTCTCGTGACATGTTCATTTGGCTTGAGAATTGCGTTCTTCTAGCTTGGGAAGCATATATGTTACTTACATCATGATTCGAGGTCTTTTCCAATTTAATTTCAAATGTAGATTTGAAATGTAGGACCTGAAGTTAATTAGTAATTCTTTAATATCTATATGATTAGGTTAGACTACCAAATGTACAAATATTATAAAATACCCATCAAATGTAATATATCCGCAACGTTGGAAACACAAGAATAGTTTCTCTATTTTTATAACAGCTAGTATTAGAACTATGACGATCTGCACATAATATTTTAGATGATAAAGGTGTGATTCTTAATGATGTTTGCAGCTAGTGGTAATATCTGTATTTATAGACAAGTGAAATAGATTTAGAATGAAGAGAAAATAAGGTAATAGAAAGAAGAGTTTGCTGATCCTATATTCTCTTGTCAGCAATTCTTTTTAATTGCTTCAGCATTTGATGTAAAGTTTCTTGCATACTATGTTGCATGCAAGTTTTAGAATAAATTGATGTCATGTGTATAGAAGTATTCATCAAATATCTATTTTCATTTTGATGAAAAAGAAAAGTTGGTAGAGAGGACATTGATCTTTGATACTAAAGTTTGCAATAGTATTATAAAGATATGTTTTTGATAAGAAAAATAGGTTTTACAAGGATCTCAAAACTCAAAAGTTGTTACATATTAGAGGGCTGTAAATAGAACAAAAAAAGCCCACAAATAGAACTACGGCCAATAGAAAGGCCGGATCGAAAGACAGGCAAAAAGCCAAACAAAAAATCTATAGAAACCAAAAAAACCAAAAGACAAAAATTGATAATCCTTTACTTACTCCTCCTCCTTCCTTTCAAGGCCCTGCATTGTTTCTACCGCTTCATAGGATTTTTGAAACTCCTCAGCCATTTGCTCCTGGTTCTTCAAGTAGGTCCAATCCAGCTAGCTATGGGTAATGTCCGTTATGGTTTCCTCATCCATCCTATCTTCAGCTTTGTCCTTTTCCTCATTGTCCTCCAGAAAACCCCTGGCTTTTAGCTTTCCAGCAAGAGTAACAATTTTTCATTGAGAGAGTTCAGAATAAAGATCATCTGGTTAGCCATGTTATGGTTATAAGTCTCCAAATTTTTCATCCTTTTTTTAACCAACCTAATACCATCTCCTTGACCTGTCTTTCCAACTGACCCATTCTTTCTTTTACCTCCTCCAATTCATGAAATAGCCATTTAATTGATCTAAAATTGTCTATCATGTTATTTCTTGCATTGTTAAGCAGGTTCATTCCCACTTCCCTCGCATTGCCAATGATGGTCACCAATGCCGGATCAATAAGTTCCTCCATCTGGATCTTTCCCTCTTTTTCTTCAAGGACTTGGGGATTCATGACTTCTCTCACAATCCCCATCTTTGAAGTTTTGACATTGAAATTCTTCCAAGCCATATGCCTATCTTTAATAACCACCTCAACACTTCCTTCCTCCATTTTCTCCTTTTCATGCTCTTGTGGGGCACTTGGAGAGGGAGAACGCACTGAAATCTTTGGACCAGAATCAATTTTCCCCTCTAAGGGTATGTCCTCCTCTTTCTTCCTCCTCTGCTTCTTTCTAGGGTTATCAATCAGCTCCTCTCTATCTTCATCTTCCTCACCCTTATTCTCCTCATCTGTATCCATGTCATCTCCTTCCTCATTATACTCTTCTTCCCCCTGGCCAACAATTTTGGGCCCAAGGCCCCTAGGGCTTTTCCTACATAGAGCTTTTGTTGAAGTAGGTGTTTCCTTTTCTTTTCCCCTTGCCTTCTTTCCAGACAAGAGATAATCTTCCACCTCCTCCGAGCTTATACTCTACACATCTTCCATATCTAAGGAGAAGTTAGAGCTCTTTGTCTCCTCAGAAGCAACCACTACATGAGATAGGAATTTACTCCTAGATTGAGCCTTAAAATGCTCATAGATCAAGAGTAGTAAACCCTCATGCAGGGCTAAGTTAGTAGTAGGTTTTTTCTTGTGCCCAAAAATGCTCTTGTACATGGAAGAATACAAATAAAATGGAAAGGAAACCTTAACACCATAACAAAAATGATTAAGAAAAACAAAATGATGGGTTCTAACCCTATCAAATCTTGTATCCAGAGATATACACTCAATAATGGCCCTCAGCACATACCTCCAAAGCTTCTTAATCGATTCCAGCTCATAGTAGGTCTCACATTTCACCAGTTCCTTTTTCTCTTTTGTGTTCTTGGAAAAATCCTTAACCGTATTCATAGATACATTTTTATCTCTATAGAAATTTAATCCGTCATCTAGAATTTCAGTGATATGGGCAATAACCTCCACAGTAACTTGATATGACACCTCATCCACTTTGACCCTACCATCCTTCCACAAATTTACCATAAGATCGATAATTGCTGGGTCATATCCATGAATCTTGGCGATATAATTTTCAATTCCACCATTTTCAAGCTTCTCCCATACTTTGGTTCTTTGCTTCCATTTGTCTACCTCACCTACTGGTTCTTTCCTACTTTGTTCACCCACCATCTCTATAACCTGAATGTTTTCTATTCTCATAAATGTTGTCCTTTTTTTCCCTTCCTCAATCCACTATATACTCTATTTGAAACCACTTTGTCTTTCACTGCTTTGTCTTTCAATTCCATAAAAATAAATAGACTACTCATAAAGTGTGCCAATTTGACACAGAAAATGTCATCTGCCTATTCCTTCCATAAATACCATAATTGCATTGGCTTGGACCCATACTTGCATTAATTTCCATAATTAACTTTGGATTTCATTCGTACCTCCCTGGATCCTGTCTTGATCAATTAGGCTTTTTGCATCTACCAAAATATTCCTGTTGGTGTTCCATATCATCACCATATCTTTCTTTACTACTTTGTTGGCAAACCAATCAGTCATTGAGTTAGCCTCCGTATACTCATGGCTTACATGAATGCATTAAAATTTGCCAAGTGTTATATGAATTTCTTCAATTATATTTGCAATTATCTAGGTGGGATGGAGAACCACTTTGATACATCTAATAATATTATCTGAGTCACCCTCTAGCCATCATTTTTTGACTTCCACATCCAGGGCTAATTTAACAGTATGGAGAGTAGCACTGGCTTCAACATAATTATTTCTCTGGTTCCCAAGGGGTAGGAGAGAGCAACATCTTCTCCACCATGACAGTCTCGAATTATGTCTCCACATCTCAAAGGACCAAGATTCCCTTTAGCCACTCCATCGAAGTTGGCTTTATCCCAACCCTCAGGTGGAAGTTTCCATTTCACCTCCTATCTTTTAGTTCTCCTATCCTTTTCCTTTTCCTTATTTGTACCTCCATCTTCAATATCTCTCCCTTTTCTTATCTGGAAGTTTTTCTTTGTATTACTATTAATTTTGTCCACAAGCACATAAGTAGGTTCATCCCGGTCTTTAAAAATTTGATTGTTTCTCTCCTTCCAAACTCGCCAGTATAAGTGAGGCAAAGTTCAGTAGCTTATAGCATGCAAATTGGTGCCTTTATACATACTATCCCATTGACAAAAGAAATCCACAACATTACCTGGCTTGCACCAACTAACCCCATATTTCTTAGTGAGAAAATCCCAAACCTCCATGGAATATGGACAATGGATAAAAATATGACTAATTGAATCCAATTGATGCTTGCAAAGAATACATCTGTTTGGGATATACTGACCTTTCATTTCCAAATTATCCAAACTGAGAATTTTATCCTATAACATCAGCTAGAAGAACATATTAATCGTAGGGTTAATGCCAGGCAACCAGGCCTTAGCCCAAGGAGGTTTCTCTTTTAGGTTCCAAAGGGAATTATACCCTGATGCCACTGAGCAGAAACTATTAGGATTATCTTCCCATATTAATTCATCCCTCTTATTGTTCAAGATCATTGAATTCAACATCACCATTATCGGCTTGAGATCATTCGAGATGAGAGATAGGTCTCTCCATCCCTGGTCTATTCTATAGTCTCTAACTTTCAATCCAAATTGCGTAATACAAATATTTGCCCAGTTGTCATAAATAGGATTGTTAATGAGAGGACCCTGAAACAACTAGTTATCATGCCAGAAGAGGATGTCTTCACCATTTCCCACTTTCCACTTGGTTTTAGAATTAGCCAAGTCTCTTGCCTTAAGAATACCATTCCAAATGACTAAACCATTCAGGATGTCAAGATCATTGAGCAAAAACCTTAGAGAAGGCCTTCTAATATACATCTCCACTAAAATGTCTCTCCATTCCCCCGTACTATTGAAAATGCACTAGATCTACTTAGCTAGAAGAGCCTTATTTAGATGTCTTAGTTTCCTAATTCCAAGACCTCCATAACTCTTGGGGAAGCAAACATTATCCCAAGCCACAAGAGGGTCTCTTTTGTGTTCCTCAAGACTAGAACATAGAAAATCTCTCTGGATCTTTTCCATTTTATCAACGTATTTTGCCAGTATCCCAAAGAGACTTAGGGCATACATTGGAAGATTTTGAAGAGTAGATTTCACCAAAAGACATTTTCTAGCTTGGCTTAGAGTGGTACCTTTCCATCCTACCAACTTCTTATTAAACCTATCAAGAATCCCATTCCAGAAAGAATCTGGCAGCTTAGTTTCCAACGAGAGACCAACATAGCTAGTTGGAAGGTTGCCAACCCCACACCCAACAATCCCAGCAATCTTCCTTTGTCTTTCACTAGGAGTATTAATAAAGAAAACTAAGCTTTTTGCCCAATTAATGAGTTGGCCTGATCCTCTGATATACACATCCAATAATTTCTTCATCTCTTTAGCCTCCTAAACCAAAGTTTCCCCACCTATGATAGTGTCATCCACAAACTATTGATGGGTAAAAGAAACATGTCCTAAAGAAGGCTTGATTCCTCTTAATCTCCCATCCTGTCTTTTTCTCTAAATCAACCTACCAATACACTAAGCAATGATAATGAACAAGATAGGAGATAGGGGATCCCCCTACCTTAAGCCTCTCGAAGGTTTGAAGAAATCAGAAGGAGCCCCATTGATCATTATGGCAAGGGAAGAAGTAGAAATAAGTTGAGAAATGAGTTTATGCACCTCATGATCAAAACCAAAAGCCTGGAGAACAAAACCAAGGAAAGTCCAGTCCACCTGATCATAGGCTTTAGAGAGATCCAAAATGAGTAGAAGTCCTTCTCTTTTACCTACTTCCAACGAATGAATGACTTCATGAACCATCATGATGGAATCCAGGATTTGTCTTCCAAGGACAAAACCTATCTACCACTAAGATATGATCAAAGGAAGAACATTAAGGATTTTGGATGTCAATACCTTTGAAATGATCTTTTAGAATGAATTACAAAGACTAATCAGCCTAAATTGATCCATTGAATTTGCCCCTAGGACTTTACGAATGAGAACAAAAAATGTAGAGTTGAGTTCTTTAAGAAGATTCCTAGCACCAAAAAATTCTTGCACTACCTTGACAACATTCTCCATAACCACCTCCCAATATACCTAAAAGAAGAATGTATGAAAACCATACGACCTTGGGGATTTATCTATTGGAAGAGAGAACAAAGCTTGTTTAAATTTCTAAGAATTAGGAATCATTTTATTGTGGTGTGGTTGAATTAACTGGGGAAGATATGAAACAATTTCATTATGATCCACCATAGATAACATGGGATCCCAGGAAAGAAGAGAAGAGAAAAAAGAAATAGCTTCAGCAAAAATATCATTATCTCATGTCAAAAGAGCTTGGCCCTTCTTAATTCCTATGATCATATTATTAGCTCTATGCTTAAGAGTGGAAAGGTGGAAAAATCTGGTGTTTTGATCACCCTCTTTAAGTTAGTTAATTCTAGATCTTTGTTTCCAAAAGTTCTCTTCTGTACTTATAATGTTATGCAAATAAGTGAGAATTGACATCTTTATATTCATGTTCTGATCATTATATCCATCCTATTGAATGATATCCTGAATACTACTAAGCTTATTTAACATCTCCTCTTTTTCCTGAAAAAATATGACCAAAATCTGTCTTGTTCCAAACTTTAATATAACATTTAACATTACTTAGTTTCTTGGCAACCCTGAACATAGTAGTCCCTTCCACCTCAATATTCCACCAAAAGGAGATCATGTCCAAAAGGTCCAAATGAGATATCCACATCTTTTCAAACCAAAAAGGATAATTCCTCCTAGCCTCAAGAGAAGTAATCAAGAGGGAAATGGGGGAATGATTAGAACCAACTCTAGGGAGAAGGGATAGCTTACAAGAGAAAGAGTTCAACCAATTTGGAGAGATGAGAGCTCTATCCAAGCGAACCTAGATGCACTCACTCCGTATTCGCCTATTGGACCATGTGTAAACCCCACCCAAGAGATCAACATCTAGGAGAGCCAAACTATTTATAAAATTTGAAAGATCCAACTTGCTATCCAAATCCAAGGCCAGACCCCCTAATTTTTCCTCATTAGTAAGGGGAGTATTGAAATCTCCCATTATAATACCTTTTTTAAGATTACTATTCTGAATAATAGAGCAAAGCTTAGTCTAATAATCCTTCCTCTCCCTCTTAGAATTAGGGTCATACACATTCAAAAGAAACCAAGAATCATTGTTATTCATATGGAACACTTTACATAATAGAGTATTACCTTCATTATACATAGCAGTGACTTTAAAATGTTTATTGTTAAAGAGAGTAAGTAGGCTTCCCAATGCACTCTCAGAATTAGTGGCCTCACCAGCCATGGTGTTGCTAAAGGATATCTTACCCATAAGCTCCTTCTTCATTTTCATTTCTTGGATCAACATAAAATTAGGTCTTTGATCTCTAATCACATTCTTAACTACCTCTTGTTTATGGGCCCCATTTAGCCCCCTTATATTCTAGGATATTATCTTTATTTCTTTTTAATAGAGCACTCCAATATGGTTCTTTGGCTCCCATCCACCAAATTCCTTCTAGTCTCCTCTTGCATGACTTGGCTTGAACTCTTTCTGCCTACTAACTTTGGTTTAACTCTCACATCCACTTTTACATGGCTTCTAGTTGTTGCTAGTGACACAAGGTAAGGATCCCTACTATTCCTCTTTTTGGCCTTTATCTCACTCCCCTTATTTTCATCAAGCCATTCCACTATTCTTGAAATCATTCAAGGGAACAAATTCTAACCATATCTAGAATCATATCTTCCAAATTACAAGAAGTAGAATGATCCTTCATAGGAGATGAGGGAATCTCCATGGTTCCCTGATGCTCTTGAGTTTCCCTCACAACCTCCACTTCATCATTCAATCTTTGCTCCTCCCTCCTCTCCACTGGAGAGGAAATCCTAGTAATTTCCTATAGGGGAACCACACACTAAACCCTTTCCTCTTGAGATAATGATTTAATAATATCCTAATTTAGCCCTTTATCTCCCCTTGTTGACTCACTTACCACCTCATTATCCTGAGGAATAGCTAGCTCTGAGACCATCAATTTCTTTGTTGGGATAGCCACCTCTATGGTGTGAGAATCAGGCATTGCAGAAACCATTGCTTCATCCTCCTTACTAAACTTGGATCCATTCTAGTCTAGTTCATTCACTTCTTTAATAGGGATTTCCACAATCACCTCCTGATTCTCAAGACAATCCTTGATTTCCTTCTTTTTCAAAATCTTTTTCTCCTTTCCATATTTAGAAGTTGCTTTTTTCTTGCTCTTTTCTACTTTAGCCTTAGGGCATTAATTAGCCTTATGACTCAATTTCAAACATTGAAAGCATGCAAAATGTACACTTTCATATTCCAACTTCTGGACATGCATTCCAAGTTTAGAATGGAAGCACAATACCTTTAGCATATCATCCCCCTCCCAAAATCCAATACAGATACGAGCATACGTGAGTCTTCTTCTAGATGTAGTTATCAGATCTATGAAAGCAGCTCACCAAAGGAGCTTGCCACTCCCACAAACACATCCTCATTCCAAAACTCCAAAGGTAGCTCTAGAAGTCTAACCCATACTAAAGCTTGCACTAAAAATGAATCATTCAAATCCAACTTTGAAGACCACTTTTGGAGGACCAGAGTCGAGTGACCTATAACCCAGGGTCCTTCACACAAAATGTTTGACAGGTCCTTGCTGCAAGAAAAATCAAAAGACAAAAAACCTTCAGTCATCAGAGTTATAGTGACCTGTCCCTTAAGGTTCCATTTCTTCTACATAAAAGATCTAACAATATCTATATTGGCCTTTGCCCAATAAACTTACCCATTGAGGTAGAGGCCATAGAAGCAATGTTGTGATCTACAAGCTCACCTAGAATTGCAATCACACATGAACCCTTTTCCGACCTAGTGAGTATTTTAACTGGTGGAAAAGAAGACTTACCAAATGGTTTAACTCCAAATAGAGAAGACCATTTTGCAGAATGTGCCCTAGGTAGACCCACCTTGGAGGATGGAAGAGACTTGTTTGGATCCTTGCCATGGGTGTGTCGGTCCCTATCTCCATTCTCTATTGCATCTCTGATGTCTGAATTCCCTTGACAATCTCCATCCCCTCCCTATGATTCATGCCCCAAGCCATGTTTCCGATCTAGCCCAACTAGAGGAATCCCACCCAGGACAGGTTTTGAATTTTGAAAAGCTGCACTTCCCCATCCGCTTCTCCTACCACTCCTACTTTCCACCCATTTTTTTATTATTGATCTCCAAAAAAATTAACCCTTGGTTATAAGCACTACAGGCAAGAAGACCCACTATTTCACCAAGGGTCAATGGAAAGCATTCTCAATTAAGATCCACAGTAGAGAATGGTGACATTTTTGGTTTTCCAAGTCTGACAAAGAGAGAAGTGAGAACATTGGAGTGCTTCTTTGAATACATTGTTTGAACAATGAGAAATTGAAAGAAAAACAATAAAAAGACAATGTTTTGTGAAAAAAAAAAAAACAATGTTGTTAACATTTATGCTAAATATTCAACAAATGATGAGCCTGTTATTAATGACTCTTTTGGTGATTTTTATTTAGTACTCTGAGCTTGTATTCGTTGTTGGTTAGAGATGCAGGGGGAGTGGGGGATTTTGATCATCTCAAGTTAGCTTCTCACTTAGATGAAGTTTTGTTTGAGAAGTAAATTTTTTTTCATTTATTCCTTCTATTGCTGAATTTTTTAAGATATGTGTATTGTGAAGTTTGATTTGTTGAAGTGGGTAAGGGGTTTTGTGTAGAGTTCAATATGAAAGGCTATGATTTGGGAGTTATGGAGGGATAACTGGGGAATCTTAGATATGGGCTACACCTTTACGAGGGTTATGAGATGATTTGATAGAACTCTAGCTTGATTTAGGATTTTTTTCTCAAGTTTTTCATATATACATCTTGTATCGACCACATTATAAAAGTAAATAGGGGCATTTCTGGTGTAGGGCACCTTGGCAAAAGCATGCAAGGAGAGTCATGTAGACTCATGAAGGAAAAATGGTCTTGATATATTTAGAGTTGAATGTAATTGAATCTATGAGCCATTTTGTAGTTGACATATTTGGATGTAATAAGCTTAAATCTATAAAGGCTTGTCATAGTGGTTAAGGGTATTAAATGGTCAAAATGTAACTAAAGGGCTAAATTGTAACCAACATATAACAATCATTTAACTGACTGTTACGGTTGGGTAGAAAGTATTTGGCCTTCAAAGGCTTTATAGAGTGGATGCAGGAAATATTAGATAGTATGGAGAGATGGTGGATACTGGGAAAAGTATTGTAGTGAAGTTTTAATCAATAAAGCTATGTCTATTCTCTGCAATTTACTCTTTATTCATGGTACAAGTATGAGACAACAAGTTGTAGTAATTCTTTGTAATTTGATCTTAATGTAGGAATGATGTAGAATGTGGCATTAGTTGTATCCCACACTCCCTTTCATTCTTCTTATCATTTCATTGAGTTTTGTTGAAGAATATTAGATTGGTGTATCAAAACTAGTGATTGATTAGACATAGTCAACCTTTTATTGGTTTGAAGTTCTTAGAATGTGGAATCTCTCCCACCCTCTATAATTCCTGTGATTGGTGGGAGAGGATGAAGATGTAATATATTCTTGGTTCATAGTTATCTTATGCAAGGGATTTGAGAAGAAGTGGTTGAAGAATTACAAACAGTTTTAGTGAAGTTTGCTAACACAGAACATGCTCTGATTTGGAACCAGTCACCATGGAGTGACCTCCCTTAATGTTGGGGATATGTGGTGATGGATTGTTTTTGTATGGATCCATAATGATGCATTTGATCAGTTGGAGTGGTTTGGAGAAGGATTGAGTGTGGAAAAGGGGTCTATGATAGTCACAGAGAGAGAAATTTTGTCATAGAAAATTGGGTGTTGTCGCGGGGGTCATATCTCCCAAACCCATAGTTGGATTTCTCTAAAAAATTTATATGTTGTTTGGGACCAAATTATGCCAAATATCAACAATTGGATTGAGCAAATCTTGTCTAGTTCAAAATTTATACATATCTATTTGCGGGTCTATCTAAGAGATAGCAAGAAGGTATGAGAATTTGTTTCCAAGGTTGTGTTTAATGGATGAAAGGAGTATGGTATGCTTTGATAGGGTCTAGAGAGGTTGAATAGATTATTAAGGGAGAAGGTAAGATTGTCTCAAAACATTAAGAGTCACAGGGGAACCAATGTCTAGTTGTGATCTAAGGTCGAGTTCAAGGAAGTTGATCCATTTGAAAAGGCTACTAGCTTTAAAGGTTGAATGTGAGTCTTGGGTAGAAGATTGGTTGTGCTGATACAATGGGTTGTTGGGACATGGTAAGTAGGCCACAGGAAGATGTTTTATAAATTTAAAATGAAGGTTGAATTCTTGTGTAAAGATATGATGTTTGGAAGGCACTAAGTGTACTTGGGTAGCCTAGAAAGGAAGCCTTGAGGGGAATTTTGTAAAGAAGAAGTTGTTACATTTTGAAGTAGATTGTTGTCTGATATGATCAAGGAGGTTACCATCCACCACCTTTGCATTAGGTGGTATTAGAGCATAGAAGATTCTTTGGGATAAGAGGAGAAGGAAAACTAAGGTTTTTGAAGACTTAGAATCCCTTGTTGAACCTTGAAGTTGAATTATCCTTTAAGAGTATTCCATGGCGGTGATTCAAAGTTGGATGGATCTTAGTTTGTAGAGGAAGAAGTCAGATTGATGGGTAAAATAAGTTGAAGCCATCATGAATACAGATTTTGAGAGTCATGGATACTCACAATTCATAACACAATGCAGATGTATGGGTAAGGTTTGCAAAATGGTCATTTCCAACGGTTCATTTTTCAATTTTGTTTTAGTTGAGATGGTTGAGAAGTTGAACCTACAACAAGTAGTGCATAGAAGACCTTACATGGTACAAGGATTGCATGATAGACACCAAGTTGAGGTTAGAAGGAAAGTATATGTTCCTTTCAGCATTGGAACCTATAAGGATTATGTTTTATGTGATGTTATTCCATTGGTAGGATGCCATTTGATCCTTGGGATGGGATGGCAAGTAGAGAAGCATACATTAAATGATGGGGCATTGAATAGTTACACCTTCAAGCATTGTGGAAATCAAGTTATATTGAGATCTTTGAAAGAAGAGGCAACATCATGGAGGATGCCAACAAATTTTTTGTTTGAAAGAGTGGGGTTCCTAGGACAAAGGAATCAAGAAGAAGACAAGGTGGATAGCAAGATAGCAATTGATTTGGTACATCAGGCCTATAATAAGGCACAAGGAGTTGTGGATCTGATAAAGATCCTGGAGGAGAGAGTAGTGGATGAGCAAGGTTCATATGAAGAGCCAAGAAAGCAAGTAGAGAAGCCTATGAAGGTGAACCAAGAGAAATCAAGCAATGAAGATGATAGGACAGTGAAGATGGTGATAGGTGAGCCACAAGTGGAAGAGGCTCAAAAAGATGAAAAGATAGGGATATAGGTGAAGATTTCAGAAGATGCTGAGGTAATGAGTGAATGTATGGGTGGAGATAACCAAGTTGGAATAGTCATGTGTCCCTTATATGCTATTGTGAAAAACAGAGAAGACAAAAAAGCCATAGATGACATGTTTGAGTGCCAAGAAGGATGGCATAGGGAAGATGAATTGAAGGAGGTCTCAAGGATGACAAGGACCTTCGAGGTTGAAGAGCTCAAAATCTTGAAGACTAATTTGGAGGAAGTAGCCACAAGTTGGCATAAGAAAATGAAGAAGAGATTGGTATGGTTTTTCAAGAGACTTGTTGAAGAGAGGAAACTACTGAATAAAGGACCCATTGAGAGGGTACAAGGAATTGATGGTGAGGAGGCTAGTTTGAAGACAAGTGTTCATGGGGAAGGGACATATTTGTGGAGTGAGTTAGAAGCCATAGTTGAGGAATGACAAGAGAAAGGTGGAATGATGAGTGAATGCCTAGAACAAGGGCATAAAGGAGCACATGGTCATAGAGAGACCTTGGAATCTGATTTGTCTACTAGGATAGAGAACTCACAAGAAGTGTGGGAGCAGATTAGGGAAGTGTTGATAGCAATAGATGAAGTAGTGCAGCACCAAGCATTTGTTTTGGTTAAAGATTTTATTGGTTTTGTTTCTAACATTGTTATGATAGGTTTGCAAGAATTCTATATTGTTCTCCATGCAAGTGCTAAGGTTGCAGACATCTATGAGATGGAGAATGCAAGAGTGTGTTCTTGGCACATGATACTTGTTTGCAGGTACAGGGGGTAGATTGACATAGACGATCCTCAACAAGAGGTGGACAAAGACTCAAGGAAGAGGAAGAAAACTACCCAATCCAAAGAGACTATTTGATCCTTGGGAGTTTGGTGCAGGGCACCTTGGCAAAAGCATGCAAGGAGAGTCATATAGACTCATGAAGGACAAATGGTCTTGATATATTTAGAGTTGAATGTAATTGAATCTATGAGCCATTTTGTAGTTGACATATTTGGATGTAATAAGCCTAAATCTATAAAGGCTTGTCATAGTGGTTAAGGGTATTAAATGGTCAAAATGTACCTAAAGGGCTAAATTGTAACCAACTTATAACAGTCATTTAACTGACTATTACGGTTGGGTAGAAAGTATCTATCCTTGAAAAGCTTTATAGAGGAGATATAGGCATGATTAGATAGTATGGAGAGATGGTGGATACTCGAAAAAGTATTGTAGTGAAGGTTTAATCAATAAAGCTATGTCTATTCTCTATAATTTACTCTCTATTCACGGTACAAGTATGAGACAATGAGTTGTAGTAATTCTTTGTAATGTGATCTTAATGTAGGAATGATGCAGAATGTGGCATTAGTTGTATGCCACACTCCCTTTCATTCTTCTTATCTTTTCATTGAGTTTTGTTGAAGAATATTAGATTGGTGTATCAAAACTAGTGACTGATTAGACATAGTCAACCTTTTATTGTTTTGAAGTTCTTAGAATGTGGAATCTCTCCCATACTCTATAATTCGTGTGATTGGTGGGAGAGGATGAAGATGTAATATACTCTTGGTTTATAGTTATCTTATGCAAGGGATTTGAGAAGAGGTGCTTGAAGAACTACAAACAGTTGTAGTGAAGTTTGCTGACAGAAAACATGCTTTGATTTGGAACCAGTCACCATGGAGTGACCTCCCTTAATGTTGGGGATATGTGGTGATGGATTGTTTTTGTATGGATCCATAATGATGCATTTGATTAGTTGGAGTGGTCTGGAGAAGGATTGAATGTGAAAAAGGGGTCTATGATAGTCAGAGAGAGAGAGAGAGAGAGAGAGAGAGAGAGAGTTTGTCATAATTGGGTGTTGTTGCGGGGGTCATATCTTGCAAACCCACAGTTGGATTTCTCTCAAATTTTTGTATGTTGTTTGGGACCAAATTACACCAAATGTCAATGAATGGATTGAGCAAATCTTGTCTAGTTCAAAAGTTATACATATCTATTTGCGGGTCTATCCAGGAGACAGCAAGAAGGTATGAGAATTTGTTTCCAAGGTTGTGTTTAATGGATGAAAGGAGTACGGTATACTTGGATAGGGTCTAGAGAAGTTGAATAGAGTATTAGGGAGAAGGTAAGGTTGTCTCAAAACATTAAGAGTGATAGGGGAACCAATGTCTAGTTGTGATCTAAGGTCGGGTTCAAGGAAGTTGATCCATTTGAAAAGGCTACTAGCTTTAAAGGCTGAATGTGAGTCTTGGGTAGAAGATTGTTTGTGCTGATCAAATAGGTTGTTGGGACATGGTAAGTAGGCCATGAGAAGATGTTTTATGAATTTGAAATGAAGGTTGAAGTCTTGTGTAAAGATATGATGTTTGGAAGGCACTAGGTGTACTTGGGTAGCCTAGAAAGGAAGCCTTGAGGGGAATTTTGTAAAGAAGAAGTTGTTACATTTTGAAGTAGATTGTTGTCTGATATGATTAAGGAGGTTACCATCCACCACCTCTGCATCAGTTTCTCAATGGTTGAATACAATTGAAAGAACAATGTAATAAAGAGAGGATTGTTAGTATAATGTATTATATTGTTATTAAATGTATTACATTAATTAAGTTTGATAATTACAAAGTGGTTTGTGCATATTTAAATTATTTAACTATTTCTACACTAAACACAAACATTATAAAATACCTATAAAATATAATATCTGAAACATTAGAAATAAAATAATATTTTCTCTATTTTCATCATAATAAATTACACGTGTTTGTAATAATTCGTACAATGAAAACCGAATAAATCGGTTTGTTATCGATCCCCTACAGAAGATCTGATCTCGAAAAAAGTTTACAGGCTTTAGAAAACTGTTCTTTAAGAGGGCCGTGTCTATAGAACGCTTTGACCTCTACTGGACATTATAAAATCTTTCGTTCATCCATTTATGGATGAAGTTTATTATTGAGAGTAAAATAATGAAGAAATTCATCCTCTTTTAATAAATATTAGACATGTTTTGGGAACCAGCAAAGAAAATGTACAATAGCTGTTATGAGAGAAATAGGTTTCTGGAGGCGTTGAAGGAGGAGAGCCGCCTGAGATTTCGAATGGGGTAGCGATAAGCCAGGCAGATTTTTTTGAGCTTCGAATATTTTATTTATTTTTAGCTTCAACAATGGTTCAGTTTTGAGCCACGCACAGAAATAGGTATTTATTTATTTTCTAAATCCTCTTCTTATTTTCTTTTTTTATAAGAACTTTGTAGATTTGTATGATTTCTATATCTATTTATTTAATATTGTAATTTATTATAATAGGAAAGCAGATATGTTTTATTATATTTAAAACTAGGTTCCTATCTGTTTATTTTTATAGTTGGTGTATTTGTTTCTTAGTAGATAGTAATAACAGAATGATGGCAATGGGAGAGTGAGAAGGATTAATGGTGCATTTTTATTTATTTTTGTTTAGGACATTTGATATTATATAAATAGATAATTCAAATAAGAAAAAGGATAGGAGTATGATTTGTATAAGAATGTACTTATGGCTTATATCAAATAAGGTGATATCCACTTTATTCAAATTGATATAGAATATTGTAAACCTAACCCCTATCTATTTGGTTTACATGAATTCATGGTAACCAAACCCCTATAAAATAGAATGTATATATATCAATGGTAAAAATTAAGGTAATGGTAGGTTTTAGAAAGTTCATGTGATTACATTTTTGCATGTAGATACTTGTTGACTTAGACAATTTCTAATATGGATTGACTTGCTTCCATGTAACCCTTCTTTATGACCATGCATACTTGAGTCTCAACATTTACTCAAGTTTTCCTTTAAAGTCTACCTTTACTCACTAGAGATAAAATTGAAACTCTCCTAAATTGAACATATTTCATCATATTTTAGTTATTTGCTACAATAATTTTGTGGATCACTCCATTCCCATCGAGATCTTTTAGAAGACATCCTGTACAAGATGATAATATGATAGCTTGTATTTCTGTAAAACTTTCTACTTCACAAATTTATTTGCGAGACGTATGTTCCTTTCCTCAAATCTGAACTATTGACTATACCCTTACACTCTCTAGATACAAGCACTAGTATATATAAAACGTGGAAGAAGTTTATCTTCCTTCGCTTGTTATGAATAAATGCATTTCTTTGAAGAGTTTCTCGGTTTTCATAAAAGTTGTCTAGTAGTATTCCATAAAGAATTTTTTAAGATAAACTATTATTTTTTATTGTAAACCAACTTTGGAATGATGCATTTTTCTTAAATGTGACAGAATTAGAAGCTTACTTAGAGAAGGGCCCTCTTGTCCTGTACTAATAGTGCTAAACAACACTACTGCTAGATCGAGTGCACCCCTAACCTTAATGTGACTTTTTATCATTTGACTACTTTCGTACCTGGAGCTGTTGGCATATATGCTGCTTTCAAATAGCACAATGAATGTGGAATTGTGAATCTCTACAACCGGCTTTTGTGGCTCGGCCCTGGCACCATTTCTTTTGTTTGCCATACCTCCATTTGCTTTGAAACGCCTATGGCAATGCCCATTACCTCCATTTGCTTTGAATCTACTCTATAGTTTGTGAATCTATACTTTTATTTTTTTGCAATACCCATGGCAATACAAGTGCCTCCATTTTCTTTGAAATGCCCATGATAACTATGTCTGATGTCGACGGTAACGCCAACTTCAGCGGCGGTATCTTCCATGCTTACATGGAGTGCACCCATTCTTTTTGCTTTCATTTTTCTGCTGCTCATTCTAATTCTAAGATTCTGAAGCTTTTGCATCTCCTTTTTATGAAGATTCTTGACAAACACATCTCGAGACTTACATGGAAAGGCCTGTCTTTGTTTCAATTGCACATAAATCCCAAAAAAACCAAAAAAAAACACAAAAACACATTTAATTGGTAACCTGTAATTCTCTAAAATAGAAGAAGGTATAATAGGCGAGTTCGATTGTAACAAAAGTAGAAAGAAAAATGATGTATCTATACCAAAAAAAAAATTGCGAATGAATTCGTGTAATAGTTACAATCATAGATAAAAACTCTATCAATATGTGCATGTGTTACAACAAAAGGATTTTATTTACAATGCATGCCAAGATGATCAATTTGCATGAACCAAGAAGTGAATTAATATAATTTCCAACTTTTGATTAGGAAGAGTGAGATAATTCCCCTTCAATTAATATTACCTTGAATATGAATTATATTATGGTTAAATATTGCATTTTATGTTTTCAAGTTATGAATTTTTTAATCATAGAGATTATAGATTTCAAAGAGCTTAGAAACTGACTTCTTATTGTTGTTTTTAAATAGCATAGTAATTTTTTTGCTAGGTCTATTTTGAGGTGATACAGAGAGTTGTGTATTCATTTTGTTAAAACTGGTCAAGAATTTGCTATAGTCATGATAAGATATGTTTCCTTGTTTGGTTGATAGTTTCTTTTCATACTATGTGATGTACAATTTCAATATATGTACCTTTTTAAATTTATGAGTAGTTATAATGGATAAGCCACTGACTATGAATTTATTTTTACCTATCTATTGTTATTTTATTCATTTATCTCCTATAGTTATATTTGATTTTGTGTTGCAATTGTGCATATTTGTTTATTTATCTTAATATTGAGATTGAAATTCTTTTCATTGGTGTAGATGATTATATATTGCTTGAGACAGGGTGTCATTTTTTTATTTATTGTTATTCATGTGATTTTGGCCGCCTGAATAGGCTATCTTTTTGTTTTTAAGTGTTGTCATGTGTTATGATGTTATTACCTTGGTTGAGTGTGTACAAGGAAGTATATGCCACAAAACATTGAGGATGACATATGTGTGCATTGTGTTCCATCCATGATCCACTACTTCCTAATGTGTTGATTATCTATATGAATCTAGTCACATATCATAAATAAGAGGTAGGTCATTGTTGACTTGAATGGGAAGGTTCACCATGTACATGTGGATGATGTCATTAGGCCATATGATTATTTGGCATTGGTTCAGTTATTGATAATACTATGGAATCTTTGTGGATTGATATGTAAGATTTATAGTATTACCCAATGGCGTTGATGCAACTATTTGTAAATATGAATATTTCTTCTTGGATTAGTTGGACATGAATTGTTAAGACATGTTCTCATGCTTTGGACATGTGAATCACTATAGACATGTAGAAAGTAGTATATCAATCATGATACTATTTTTCATTATCATATCTCATGTATAGGACATGTTCATGAATGAAATTTGATGTTATAAGTTCATTAGATATATTCTATTATATAGACACATACATGTTTATTGCCTATCTCTTTACTAATATGTGCTTATTGATGTTGGTGAGAGGAAGTTAATGTGATGATGTTCATCAACTTAATGATTTCAAAGAGTAATTCAATTTACAGTGGAGTAGGATGAAATCCATACCTTGTAATAGCTCAAGAAGTCATTTAAAAGAATGTATTATGTGTATGTTTTTAAAATTAAGAATCAATCAAAATAGCGGCTAACCCATAATAGAGAGAAAAAAGATTGGGGATCAGTTGGAAGTCATTTCCATGAGATAACCCAACCCACTTTCTGAATATCAAAAACCCTCCCATAAGCATGAAAGTAAACTAGGTACTACTAAAAACCATGAACATATTAACATTATACATAAACTTGGCCATCGTATACAAGTTGGCCATTAAACCAGTCCAACATAAAAATCCAAGAAGAGCCCAAAGGCTAAGTAGGGAACTAACTACCACAAGAAAAAAATTAAATAGAAAGAACACCAATAGGAGGTAACCAATCAATGGGTCCTTAGGTTCTCCAAGAGAAGTTAAAGCCAAGGCAGTGGGGTCCTCATTAATCTTGTGTTTTGGGGGGGGGGGGGGGTAGCGGGCAACTTTGACTAGTAATTTTTATGGGTGAAGGGCTCAAGCTCAAGATCTAAGGGTGAAGGCCTTTGTAACATTTAAATAGACAAAAATTAGGATTTGATGATAAACATAGGAATATTTTCCTTCCTTGCATTTCTTTGTAATATTCCACACACACTCTTCTATAGATTGTAATAGGAGAAAAAGGAAGGAAATACAACCCTTATTCTAGAAATGGCCCTCGATGCTCTCCATGGAAGGGATAAATCTGCCTTCATATGTGACCATTCAACTTTGTCTTCCCTAATAACTCTCTCAATTCTCAAAATTTCTCCCTCCATCACTTCATCTTTGTCGAGGTCCACAATGAGATCTTCTTCCCCTTCCTTAAGTTTGACCGCCATATACTTCACCTGCTTCAACAAACTATTCCAAAAAACCAAAGACGAATCCTCACACACTAGGCAATGAAGTTTAAAATTATGAAAACCTCAATTGAAAAAAGGCCATTTGGGTTTCGTAGCATTTAAGTAAGGATAACAATTGTTCTTAAGTTGCCAGATCACAAAATTTCTGTGACTTCCTTTTGAGGCTCAGTCTCGAGATTTGGAAATCCATTTTGGATGATATAAAATATCATCCCAAATATTTGATTGAATATTGGCTTTCCAATTCCCATCACAAGTAATGATTACCAACTTTTCGCAAAATGTAGTGTCACATTTGTTTACCAACATAAAGGCCTCCTCTAAACTTAGTGCCATCATGATGCAACTCATCATACAAACCAAATAATTAGTAGTCATGCTAATAGCCATCACCAAGTCTGTCGAGATTAGACTATTCCTATTGTACATTAGCAAATTGTTCTCCATCATTAAATGGCCTCTTTTTGAACAAGTGATTTTATATGATGTTCATAACAACAGAAAAGTATTATGTGTATGTTATGATCATACAAATGATCACATTTTAATTATATGATTAGATGTATTGCATTATGGAGAGAGAGATAGTGGTTAAAGATTCTTATAATTAAAGTTGATCTTAATAGATTCTGGAAACTATACCCTATGTGAATGCCCAATTATTGTTTGAATATTCAATGTTGGTTACAAAAATTAAAATAAAAGTATTATGTTATGGGTTTAAATGAATTAATTGGGTCTAGGCACAATGAACCTGAGTCGAGGTAACTTAATTTATTTTCTAATAGACCTTAGGTCATGATTGTATACATATTAGGTATGTATGTATGTACATATGTATATATTTTTCACCGTATTTAAATTAAAGAACATAAATTATGGTAAGTCAATTTGATTTAGGAAAATTTTAGAAATCAAAATTTATATTTATATTTCATTTAAACATATTGATATGTATCTCCTAATAGGTTTGATTTGCAAAATAGAAATTATAAAAGTTGATAAAAAATGATTTAAGGAAATGTCAAAATAGAAAATAGTACAAAAGAGAAAAAAAAAACAAATATTTTATTGCTCCCAACGTTGTTCTAGTCGTGACACCATACCACTAACTGATTCCATATGCATTTCTCATGAGATTACATAGAATGCATTACTTCGTACTTGTGAACTCCTGACATAGATATGTACATGTAAATGCACATCTATCGTGGTAGTTAGTTTTTATTTTTTTTCATTGATTTCACTTTGATGAGGATTTGACAGTCAAGACATACGCAAGTGACCTTGATGAGCATTTGACTGATGACATGTACTTTGTAGTTATCATGACACATATTTGATGATCAGATCATATTTGCAGTCATATGTTTGATGCTAACATTTGATGACGAATCTTGCTTAACACTTGTCCTATTTGTAGTGATAATCAATTTACATATGATAAGGATGATGACAGGGTAACTCGAGTTTCAATTCCATTATAGTATAAATGAAAATAAGTTGAACATGATCATATTTGTTCACAATTAACATACCTATACACTAATTTTCATAGTATCGATGCTTAATGTAAGTTAAATAATTAATTTACATGACGCCTAACTTCAATCATGTGATCGTTATAGTATTTATCAATATATTTCCCTAGTCATTAAGTATGGGTTAGAACTTGAATTTGAAAAAAGAGATCATATTTGTTTAGTTTTGGTTATGGAAATTCTTTTGGTCGTATTTTTAAAATTTGAAGGAAATATTTACATGCATTATTTGTCAGAACACGAAGTATTAATGTGGTACCAATATTATTTAGTTTTCATTTCGTGCTTTCTTTATTGGCATGCTTAAGATGTAACATACTTTTAGGGAACACCTTTTTGTCATTATTTTGTTAAAATACTCTTAAGCTCTGTCGCAAGCTAGGGTATGAATCATGGAGGTAGGGCATCATGGAGTGTTAAGTGTATACAGTTAGTTTTGTCGCTATGACAGTTGGTTTGATTATATATTATAGTGACAATAAGGAATGACTTTCTTTGTATCAAGATTGGAGGAGAATCTTGAAAGAGTTTTAAAAGAAGATCATTTGAGATTTTTAATATATGTCCTCTTTTTCTGCATTGTTCTATCATACATTTCATTGTTTTTAAATTGTACTAAAAGAGGGGTAAAATTTTTATTGAATATCAAAGAGAGCTGAACAACACAAGAAACAAAGAGAACTACATAGTTTTATCTTGGTCCACAAGATGATCCAGCATCTGAGATAAATCAAGGGGAAGCATCCGAGATCAAGAATGTTCCAAGCCGGCTCCTGCTTAGAGGCCCATTTAGTCAGACAATCAGCCACACCATTCCACTCACAAGGGATATGCATAAAGGACACAGAATCCAGAGAATTGCATAACTGAATGATCTGCTGAATAACCAGAGCCAAATCCCAATCCACATGCACAAGGTTCCTATTATGCAATAAGTTCACAACCACCTGCGAGTCAGTCTCGCAGATGATTCTTTTCTAGCCACGTAGACAACACTGTTCCACTGCAACCAAGATAGTCAGGGCTTCTATGAGGTTATTAGTATGGTAACCCTTTTATATAGAAAACAGAAACTGGATATCACCAGAACTATCACGCCCAACTCCCCCAATACCAACCGGACCAGGATTTCTCTGAGAAGAACCATCAGTGTTGATTTTAAGAGTGCCCACCTCAGGAGGAGACCAATGTTCCTGATGATTAACTCGCTGAGGGTGTTGCTTAGCTCTATTCCTAGAGCGGGTGTGGAGGATCTAGGGAGAGCAACCCTGAAGAGGAAATGAGAGGCGAGCAGTTAGATTAGAGGTTAGTTCTTAGTTTCCCAGAGCTTCCAGTTAAGCAGTGATTAATCTGTAAATGCATTAGATATTTGCAAGTTCCTATTTTAATGATCTTTTGAAGAGAGCAAAGTGCAAGTTTTAGTGCAAGTTTTTTAAGTTCAAAATATATGAAAAATATTTATCCCCAATTTAGTTGGTTGATATTTGTGACAACAGATGGAGGTGGGAAAAATTACAAATTACTAGACAAGCGATCACACTTTTCTAGAGATCTTTGGCATTGAGGGTTACATAGGATATAGATAATACAGTTAGAATAAATACCACTTCCAAACATAGTAACTCCAATGAAACCAACCGACCTACTTTTTCCATGCATAGCTATACTTGTGTCTCACACTTGGCAGGTATAATTCAAATATTGCTTCAATGCTTTGTTGGGCAATAATTTATGGTGGTCAATAATTTGTCACTGGTCCTCAACAAGGAGGAGGAGGACTTGGGCAAAGTCACTGAAACCATTCGATCCATTAAAGTAGAAGGTGATGACGGGGACAAGGATGCGTCTGAGAAGGAGGACAGTCATGGGCTTGAAAATGGCAGCTAGCCCTGTGTTTTTTTCTTTTTGCTATGTTTATGATTATGTCTATGAACTTGGTACCCCAACAGTGTATTATGCATATTAGTTTAAAGACTGCTAGTAATGTTAAGCTGACTATGAACATATATTGTTTTGTGAAGTTTAAAGTTGATATTGGTTAGTTGACTGGAAGCTTACCTCCGACTGTTTATTAGTCTTTTTGTAATTCAGAGTCAGCCCCGGTCTTGCATACTGAATATAACACGTACATATAAACAAATAAAGGTAGACATGCAGAGGAGGATGGGTGGCAAATAAAAGTACATTAAGCATGTTTAGAATAAAGGTAATGGAGGAGTGGAGTAGGTGGTAATACTATTTACGGAGGTGCCTATGTTTGTTGCCATCTTTTTATGTGCAATTGTTTCCAGTATTTAATAATGAAAGCTAAAAGTTGGTTCTATATTAAATTGCATATCAGATATTTATATCAATGTTTGGAAATACATAGTAGAATCAAAATATTGATTCTTTATTCTGATAATTGTTGTTCATTTTTAAATTCCATCACAAAATGTAATCTGAAGTAGTTTAAAATACAATAAATGTCAATTAATAACTGAAACTCAATTCCTTAAATTGGAAATGGTAGAAAGGAAATATATTTCTAAGATCGTAATCCCTATCAGATTATCAGACAAATATGTGTTTGGATCAGTGCATGTAAACAGGAAATTATTTTATTTTTTATTTTCTTTATTTAATTACTTGTAATAAGCTTTTGTTCTTTTGTGCGCTGGAATTTTCTGACTGTAGATTAATTGAATTTCAGAGAGTGATGGTTCACGAGTTGTTCGGCTGTGGAGAAATCAAGATCTACATACCAATTTAGCCCTACTTTGATACAGTGATTTCGTCCAGCTAATTTGAATCTGAGTTTTATTTTAGAAATTGAAGTTGAAGGAGATTTGTTTGAGAATAAGACAGTAATTTTTTTTTTGTCGTTTTTAGATTATCGAATCTTTGAATTATTAGATTAGAAAAGGTTAAGGCATTTATTTCTTATAGTCTGTTTTATTGTTTCCAAAAACAATCAGACTTGATTTATATATTCATAAAGTGTTCCATTGTTGAAGAAATGTAAATTTACAAATTGAAAGAGATTTTTTTTTCATATGAGAACTGTTCTTTGAATGTTTGTAAATATTTTTAGTTCCAAGCATCGTAGACAACTATTACCTAGGGTTAGCATAGTGAAAAACCATCACATTTTAGCATTTTTCATATATTTGTTAATTTCTAATTGACTGCTAAGTTTAATGTAATTTTTAAATGTAAACTACATAAAAATTGTTTATCTATTATTTGATTGGACCAGAGTCTATCTATTATTTTATGGTGCTGGCTAATCTCGAGACAAAATGAATTAAAAATTTGAAAAAAAAAAAAGTCAAACATGATTCAAAACACAGCAAATTTTTTCAATTTTGTTTGATCAAATGGTGAAAATTTCATTGTGTTTTCGTTATTTTGAAATTTACTCAATAGTGCAATTTGTACGAAGGTTTAAAATTTATTCAATAGTACAATTTGTAGGAAGGATAACCGCGTCCTTATTTTGTTAGATGGAAGTAGGTGCCATCATATTATCTCTAAATTTTAGAGAGTACTAAGCAAGAAAAGCACATTTTTCAAGACCTCTGACAATTTTAAGCATGCTACAGGTTAGTGCAAACCAAACTATTTAATTGGATGCTAAAACTGTAGAGGAGCACATCAGATTTGGGACATTTTTGAGTTTTATCAATGTCAGCTGTTTTACTGATTTCAAATAAAATTAATAAATAAGATTAATATAATACCATATGGTTCATCTGTCATTTCAAAGAAATGTACATTTGGAAGTATTTCATACCTACCATGGTAAGTGTCAAAACAGCTGTTCTAAGTCCAGATGTTCATGTGCTTTTCGATTGTCATTTGTTCTCTACTGGTTTCAAAATCAGTTCTCCTTTTCAAGCTTTAGCGTGGAGATCATATGCTTTGTAACATCGGCAGATGGATTTTATACTGCCATGTTCATCTATTCTCTTATAATTTTGAAATGATTTTGTTACCCATAGAGTTGTTATCATCTTGTGTCTCTAATTTCTCAATGGATCTCCTTCCAAGTTTTCTTGTTGGTACCGTTGATTCCAGTAAGTACGCTTTTCTTACCCAGCAAGTGTATTGCGTTCTTTGGAATTTATATTTATAACGTGTTCGTTAAACAATTTCTATCACTTTTTTCCTGGGTTTCTTCTTATAATCTCGTCCCTTCTCTTTTCCTCTCTCGAGTAGGGCTTCACGATTGCTGTTATCAAATGATTTTAAATTTTCGAAAAACACTTCTTCAAATGAAATGTTACTTTCTATATTTTTCTACTTTGGAAAAATTGACATTATTTTTAATTTTTGGTTTTTTTTTTTAGAGAACTGCATTTTAAAACATCTAGATCATGCCATGATTGCTGCACAATATTTTTTCTTCTTATTCGAAGATTGAGATTGCCAGATGTGAAGTTATGAGACCACTATCCTATTTATTTTACCATTTCTTCTCATACAGTTGTCTAGCAAGCGATTAGGACTCAGTTTTTCCTTAATATGTTAGTGCTGACACATGCTTCCACTATTGAATTTGGAGCTATGTCTGCATTCTCAAACAAGTTGGATTCAATTGTGGAACAATGTTGTTACCAAAACTACTCAATTTCTGCACATCTATGGGTGGCAGTTGACAATTTTCAAACGATGGTCTTATGACTCCACTACCAAGGCCCTCAAGAAGACTTCTGAAATGCTCACCCTTAACCCTTTTGATGTTGATCTACAAATCTAGCTTGTCGAGTTTTGTCATGACAAGCAGATTGGGGATCTTGAGGTTGGCAATAAGGTTTCTAAAGAGTTCTTCCAAGCTCTTAGAGCCCGTCATACCAATTTTGGGATTAAAATGATTAGACAGGGCAATTATGTTCTCTCCAGTCTCATTGACATCCTGCAAGCTTTTGTTCACCACTATGAAAATGTTTTTGCTTTGTAGGAAAATTTGGTTGCTTAGGAGGAAGCCCTCAACTCCAAACTCCCTAGTAGTTAAGCAACGTGCTTTCTGTGAGCAACTTCTCACCATCGGAGACCTCAAGGAGGCTATCTTTTCAATGGTTGATGACAAATCCCCTGGGTGCGATGGGTTTCCCTGTGAATTTTACAAGCACCTCTAGGAGTCTATTGGTCCAGACCTACACAAAGTATATCTTGAAGCCTATTATTCTAAGAGTCTAGGGGCCATTATCAACAAAGGAAACATCAAATTCGTACCTAAAGCTGACGATCTTGAGCATATCTGTAACTACCAGCCTATCACTTTGCTTAATGTGTCTTATAAGATTATTGCTAAGGCAATATCTCTTAAAATTAGTCATCTCCTACCTTTAATTGTGAGGCCAGAGCAAATTGGCTTTATTAAGTCTAGGTATATTCTTGACAACATCATTGTTGTCTGGGAAGGCATGGAATAGGCTTGTAAATCCAATCAACAGTCCGTATTTTTGAAAATCAATTTTGCTAAAGCTTATGATCGAATTGAATGGCCCTTCATTTTGGCTATGCTTCAAGCTTTAGGTTTTGGTCCCAATTTTCTTCAATCTGCGGAGATGCTAATGATTATATTACTATCAATAACTCTCAATCTAAAGCCTTTGGGCTCTTTTTCTCTATCCGATAGGGTTTCCCTTTGGCTCTGGCTTTATATGTTCTTACTGCTGAAGGGGTTGGTTACTTGCTAGCCCACTCCATTTTCTCTAGTTTGGTTTGTGGCATCTCCTTGCCAGATTCCTCATCTCAGTTGGTCAATGGGTATTTTGCTAATGATTCCTTTCTTACTCTTTTAGAGGATGAGGAGAACATCACTAATGTCTTGCAATGCCTGGACACCTTTTGTTAAGCCTCTGGCTTTGCTATTCAATGACACAAAATGCTCTCCTATAGGCAATCTTTTCTTCTACCTCCGCCATGGCTTGACCAGTTCAAATGGAAATGGGTCACACATTGGGAGATTTTTTGCTTTCTGGGCATTAGCTTGATTATTGGCTTACTAAACCCTTTTTCTTGCAAGAAAATTATAGATTTGTTCAAAGTTGTTGGCCGCTACGCATGTTTATTATTCTTCCTGTTGGGCTCCTTCCAAAGCTTCATATCTAAAATTAGAATGATTGCTCCATGACTTTCTTTGGGCTTTTGGTTCAAACCATCATGGCTTTCACAGAGTGGCATAGAATTTTCGTTGTCTCCCCAAAGAGTCTGGTGGCCTTGGCCTTCTTTCCACATAGAAGCAAGGCCTAACACTTTGTGCCAAGTGGATTATACGTGCCATCATTGGAGATGAAACTTGGAAATTTTTGGTCCAACACTACATTGCTTCTAGATTTCCTATGAATAGGCCTGCATTGAAGGGGAATGGCTTTCAAACCCTTCTCATCATGCGGGAACCTATGCACATTCAAGGCTCTTTTGTTATCAAGAGAATATGGAAAGCTTGGGAAGCTATCAAACCTTGGCTTCTCTGGTCTGGTGATGGGTTTCCTGATGGGCTCTCTTTGAATCAACAAAGCATTTGGCGGTCTCCACTATTTGCAATCTAGGGTGTTCCTCTGGCCAAGACTTAAGGTGCTAGTTCTCTGTATTTTTTCAAATGTGGTATAAAGACACCTAAGGACCTCTTTTGTAGGGTCTCTATGAGTCTCAAATCTTAGCAAGAAATCCAGTTCTGCCTTGCCCATTCAGATCGACAAACTTTTGATCTATTGCTTTCTGCAATTCCAGACCACTTAATTCACAAGGTGGGTATCCAATCTATTTCACCTTTGTGGACATACTAGAAGTGGTATCCTGCCACTCCCTTCACTAGTTACAAAACAAGTATGGGGTATTGATGGCTTTCTCCCCATCTGCCGATGGTGGATACCCTCAACCAGTGGTGGCATTTGTAGTCTTCCCTTTCTCAATGGAGAAAGAATTTTGACCCTATTTGGAGTTCCATTGCTGAGCCTAAGATTGCCCATTTTGCTTGGTGCCTAGTGTTTCAAGGTCTTCCCCTTGGGCCTCGGCTCAAGCATACTGGGGTTCTAGATCCTCAGTGTCCATTCTGTGGTTAGCTAGAGTCTGTTTTGCATTTTTTTTTTTAGTTCTGTAGACTTGCCCAAAATTATTGGCACTAATTTCATGGTTTCTTTAAGCCTTCTTGGCCAGAACCCTTTTCCTAGCACATGGTTCTATTGGGTGACTCCCCCAGGTTTCCTAGAAGTTTACCCAGATTTAGCATACCTTCAGGATGAACATTTTGTTTACTTTGTGAAAAGATAGGAATGTTGTTCTTTTCACTAACAATTTTCTTGACATAAATGTTGCTATGTACACTAAAACATGCATCTGTAACAATGTAATGATGCAAATTCAATTTCGAGCCAATAAGGTGGCTCTGGAGGTGGCCCACCTTCAGGAGTTTCTCAATCATTGGGGTAATACACCATGTACAGTTTCCAAAGTGCCTCTTGATGCTCTGGCTAATCATACGCCACCCAGGGGTCATTGCTGGGGGTGCAACTCTTATGCTCGCCACTCTCACACACCATGCTTGCAGGCTTCCTGCCACCACTCTTCTATTTTTGGCAATGGTGGTTGGTGACAATGGTTGGCTTCTTCACCTCGCCATGGATTAGGTTGGTCCCCGAGTTTGGTGGATCCTCTTGGTGCTCCTCATGTTGCTTCTCGAAAATGGCCTTTTTGCATGGAATTGGCTATTTCTCCCCCACAAGTAGATACTAAAGATGAAGACCAGACCCTTGAAGATGTTGTTGATGGTTGGATTGTTCCTAGCCCACCTGTAAATCCTAGGGATGACTGGGCTTTCCATGATTGTGATGAAGCACTCCCCTCAGCTGGCACTGCTTTGGTAGCCTGAGGGTTGCTTAAAGTTTTTTTTGATGAATAGTTAATGATTCCAGATTAGGCCATGTGAACTCTCGTGGTGTGACCTTGTATCCCCCGACCCTTTTTTGTGAATTGTAACTATTATATTATTTATTAATAGAAAATGACTATTCATAAAAAATACAAAAAAACTATTAGTATTCATTATAGACAGCTTACTATTTTATTTAATAATATGCATAAATATAATTTTGTAATATGTATAATGCATATTATATGATAACTTATATATACGTTATAATGCTGAGAGATCATTCAAGCACCTATTTTAATCCAAATTCTACGATTTTTTTTTTTGTAGTTTTTTTTGTTTTGTTTTGAGAGAGATATTTCTATTTTTCTATTTTGGATAAAGTTAGTATAGAAATATTTATTTATTTTTAAATATAGTTGTATAAATTTACTATAAAATTGTAGTTTTACAAAGATACATTAAATTATTAAATAATTTTAATTATAGTTGTATAATATTACTATAAAATTATTCTTCAATATTTTATATTTTAATTCTATGTATGTTGTTTAATTTGCATGACTTTAATTTATTTTTATTTTAAGGATATTGTTACATAAAATGTTACAATCACGAGTAGAGTTATGGTTAGGGTTAGAGTTAGAGTTAGGGTTAGTGTTACCATTAAAATTAGGGTTAGCAATAGGGTTATAGTTAGGGTTAGGGTTAGGGTTAGTAGTAGGGTTAAAATTAGAGTTAGTACTTTAGAGTTAGGGTTAAAGTTAGGGTTGGAATTAGAGATAGAGTTAGAGTTTAGAGTTAGGGTTAGAATTAAGGTTAGGGTTAAGGACAAAATTAGGATTACAATTAGGGTTATATTTTCCATTAGGGTTAGGGTTAGGGATAGAATTAGAGTTAGAAATAGGTTGAGAGTTAATGTTAGGGTTAGGGTTAGGGTTAGGGTTAGGATTAGAGTTAGGATTAGGGTTAGTGTTAGGTTTAGGATTACGATTAGAGTTAGAGTTAGGGTTAGGGTTAGGGTTAGGATTAGGGTTAGAGCTAAAGTTAGGGTCAGATTTAGGGTTAGAATTAGAGATAAAATTAGGATTAGGATTAGAGCTAGGATTAGAGTTAGAGTTAGAGTTAGGGTTATAATTAGGATTACTATTAGGGTTTGAGTTAGAGTTGGAATTAGAGCTAGAGCTAGGGTTATAGTTCAAGTTGGAGTTAGAGCTAGGGTTAGAGTCAAAATTTGAGTTAGGGTCAGAGTTGGAGTTAGAATCAAGGTTAGGGGTATAGTCACGGCTAGCATTAGGACTATAGTTAAAGTTTGGGTTAGCATTATGGATAGGGTTACAATTACAGTTAGAGTTAGAGCTAAAGTTACATTTAAAGTTATAATTAGAATTAGGGTTAGGATTAGGGTTATGCTTAGAGTTAGAGTTGGGGTTTGATTTAGAGTTAGAGCTAGTGTTAGAGTTAGAGTTAGGGTTAGGATTAGGGTTAGAGTTAGGGTTAGGATTAGGGTTAGAGTTATCTATTCATAGGTTATCATTTTATTTGAATATTAAATTTTCTCTATCTACACTTTTGTTAGCAAAAAGGTCTGCATCTTTATTTCCTTCTTCATATATATGATTTCTTGTTACATCTCAATTATTTTTAATGCATTTTCCATTTTGGAGTTAAGTTTTTAGTTTGACATGATTTTTACCTTTAGTTCATTAAGAATAGTTTGTGATTTTCCTTCAATCAATACTTAGTTAATGTTTTCCTCTAGGTATAACTTTAAACCTTTAATTAGGGCTTCTAGCTCTACTAGTTTATTAGACATCATCCCTAAGGGTTTATCCCTTTAAACTATCCAAGATCCTTTGTGAGTAGATAATGCGCCCTAATTGTGCAACTCGTGGATTGCCTCTTGACACCCTATCAAAGTTTAGTTTTTTCCATCCTACTAGAGGGGGCGACCATTTGCATTATGCTTGAGCTAGTTTACTTTCTTTAGTAGACATCAAGCATGGGTTTATTAAATTGACACATTTTTTTAAATATTTAGCATCCCAATCTAAGAAAAACCCTTCCTCTTTCTAGGTATTGTTGGAATTCTTTAGAATAACTGAGAGGGGGGTGGGGTGTCAATCAGTTATCCAAGGTTTAGATGTAGAATTAAAACTTTTTACAACATAGTGAAGCCATATCCATAAAACATTTTCATCATGCATGTATCCATTAGATCATACAATCACTTAAACTTTTAGGTTACTGTCAAATCAACTTTGCATAAATGTAAACATGAAACATAATAGATTCAATAACACATTTGACACAATGATTTAATGTGGAAACCCAATTTGGGTAACAACACTAGTAACATGCTACTCATTCTCACTCTTCTAAAGTGATTCCCTGTGAAAGGCCAACCTTGTTAAGGTTACAATGCACACTGTTAAATGTTACTTGGTTAAAGGATTTTAATCACCTTGTTAGGAGTGAGCCTTGTTAGAGGACTTTAGATCACTCACTTAGAATGTCACCCCGTTAAAGGATTTACAAATGACTATTAGGTCAACCTTAATCCAAAGAATTTATCCTAGACTAATACAATGATTAGAAAGTAGCAGTAAGGCTTGATCTAACAACAACTAAAAACACCATTTTGTAGATTATAGATCTTTGATTTTAGTCCTCCATTCTGCTTGGCTTTCACACACTTCAGCTCTAATAGCTTGTCCACCCTTTAATAATTCATACCCTTAAGGCTTCTTGCTTTTCTTGCCAATGCAGTCTCTTCTCTTAGGTCACTGAATGAAGCAATACCCTAGACTCCTTGTCTTCCTTAGGTTTTCGCACCTGACAACCTTGGCTTTGGACTAGCCATATCTATAAATAGAGAATTAAGATCTTTTTTCGTTGATCCTCCTTCATCCATTTTAGGGTTAGGTTAGATTAGGTAGGATTCAATAGATTTACCAATCATTTCATTTCATTCCCTTCTAATAAATTATTTTTCAATCTTCTTTGAATTCGCCTCAAAATGGTTCACCGTGAATTTTGTGCCACTAGCTCATCAAGCTTATCTTCCACATGGTTTACACAAATCAAAAAAATCAAACTTGTCTGCATGAATTCATCGAATTCATGATCTTTCTCATAATGCTGACACTTGGCATTAACTTGCTTCTAATGCTTGACACATACTACGTTGCTCGACATCCACTGTCAAAACACTAGACATGAAGTAAAGTTTACTGGTGCTTGGCATCAACTAATCTTTACTTGGCTTACACTATATCACTTGGTTTACACTGAAAATGAATTTTCTCAGCTCCAACTAAATTTCTTCTCAGCTTACACTAAATTTTCTCGGCACCTATTATGCATATTGTTAAGCTAGGTAGACATACTTCAGTTAACTTGTTCTTCTAAACTTATTTATTGTATCCATGCTTTGCAACCTTAAGTAGATTATCAATACACTATAATATCATTGTCTTAACTAATCCTTATACCCCTTTTCATATCATAACTCAAATTTTCCTCAAGCTGCTATTGTTATTTCATTTGATCAAATCCTCTTCATTAATCAAACAAATGATAGTACTCAAATAATCTAAGTAGTTGTCTTACCAACAAGTAGCAGGTTTGACACCAGTGACAAAACAATGATCGAAACACATATTCATACTTGTATCAATCTTTTTTCAACAATCTCCCTCTTTTGCATTGATGGCAAACCAAACTGACCAAACTTAATCAGTATTGAAATCTCTCCCTCTATTAGCAAATTTTCATCTTCTAAATAGGTTACAAAATTCTATTCTAATCAACAGATAATCAATCAACTTATCCTTATGACTCCCTCTTGATCACTTCTTATATCTCCTTTGACATTAACTCCCTCTTACTAGGTGTTTGTTTCTTCTGTGTTTACTTTCATCTCCCTCAGTAGTCAAGATTTCTCCTTCAACAGGATTAGGATTTCTTCCTCATTTCTCCCTCAGCAAGATTTCTCCCTCTTTGACAAAAATGCCAAAGACTTCTCATCTTAATATGTAGATATGAACATTTTTAGGTTCTCCTTCAGTCACCTAGCTTATGACTGATTTATAGTTCCAACTCTTTGATTAGTTTAGGCAGCTCCTAAAGTAAGATCATTGCATTAATGTGTAACATATGTCTATCATCTTGGTTGATGTAGGGCACTCCTCATGTTTCTTATATAGCCTTTGATAGGGGTATCACCCCTAGTTTACCTCTTAGATACTCATGAGGATCCTTAGATAATTCTTTTTCTATTTTCTCTTTTGTGTTAACATATTCCATCTTCACCTCTTTATCTTGAATTAATTCTCTCAGGTAATGATACTTCATTGCAATTTGCTTGGTCTTTGTATGCATCACATGATTCTTTGATATATATATACCACTTGTATTATCATAATAAAATATCACAGGTTCAGTGATTTCCTCCTTCATACCTTTGAGTAACTATTTGATTCGTACAATGTTTGTACAATTTACTACAACAATAACATATTCAGCTTCAACAGTAGATTGAGATATGCAATTTTGTTTCTTGCTAGTCCATGTAACCAACCTTTTTCCTAAGAAAAATGCTCCTCCACTAGTTCTCTTTCTATCATCAATATTTCCAGCCCAATCAACATCAGTTTAGGCTCTAAATTAAAATTTCTTATAGTATAGACCATAGTCTTATGTTCCTTGTAGATATCTCATTATTCTCTTAATAGCCATCAAATGATTCTCCCTCAGATTAGCAGATAATCTTGCAACTATTCCAATAGATAATAAAAAATCAAGTTTTTTGTGTACTACATATTGTAATTTTCCAATCATAGACCTATACAATGTTTGATTCACCTTAGCTAAATCATCATTCTTTGACAATTTATGTCCTATCACCATAGTTGTGCTTACTAGTTTGGAATCCTCCAATCCAAAAGTTTTTAGTATCTCCTTTATGCACTTTGACTGAGTGATGTATATACCTTATTTCATCTAATGTACTTGCAAACCTACAAAGAACTTGATCTCTC
This sequence comes from Cupressus sempervirens, assembly GCA_028749045.1. NCBI lineage: Eukaryota > Viridiplantae > Streptophyta > Pinopsida > Cupressales > Cupressaceae > Cupressus > Cupressus sempervirens. The sequence goes on along the minus strand of CM053786.1, from coordinate 299,048,180 downwards.
TAAACATAGACATCTCGAATGATTTCTTCATTTTATTTGAAAAATCCTTACATAAAGTATCTTGACCTCCAAATATGATATCATCAACAAATAACATAATGTACTTATCTCCTTTGTAGCTTTGCACTTCAATTGGTCCACACAAGTTAGCATGAACAATCTCTAATATTTCTTTAGAGGTATGAGTCTTACTCTTAAAACCTGACTTTTTCATCTTGCCTAACTACCATTGTTTGCGAATTATATTGTCAGGTTTCTTCAACTTAGGAAAACCTTTGACTCTTCTCATGTTACTGATACTAATCAAGTTATCAAAATTAACATGACATAACCTCTTGTACCATAGCCATAGATCACCAAATTCTACAATTAAGCAAGTAGCATCCTCTAGATCAAGGTAGAATATATTACCTCTAGTTTGATTTCCAATTAGTTTTCCATTAGTATCATATATCTTAGAAATCTTGTTCTCAGACTCAACCTTACAACATGAATTATTCAGTTGTGACACACTCAATAAATTATAGTTAAGTCCTTCAACATAATAAACATTGTCACATAAAATATTTTTAATGACTTTTATAGCACCTTTTCCTTTTATCAGATAGGGTCCATCATTACCAAACCTTATACTATTTCCATCAGAATAATTAAAGGTGATGAACTTACTTTTATCTCTAGTCATGTAATGTGAACACCCACTATCAATGATCCATCTATCATTCTTGTTCACACAAGACACTGGTGTAGTTCCCTCATCCTCATCAGATTCATCCTTCATTACAACAATCGCCACTTCATCATCATGATTGTCAGATCCTTCTTCTTTTTCCTCTTCAGCAATGTGGCAAGACTTCTTGCCTTTGTCTTTGTAATCTTTTCTATCTTCATCTCTTTTACTTTTGTACTTGTCTCCACCTCTGTAATTCTTCTTCTTTGGACATCTAGTAACAATACAACCAACCTCATTGCAATTGAAACACATGATAGGTAACTTACCTTTGAATTTTCCTTTACCTCTATGAAATCTTCTTGCTAGTATTGCTTCAAGTTGATCTACATCTTCCTCATTTGTATCACTTTCACTGGACACATACTTTACCTTTTTCTTCTTCTTCTCATTAGGTTCCTTCAATGATAGCTTAGCTTTGAAAGAACATTCAACATTCTTAGGTTTGAAATTATCAAAATTAGATAGCTCAAAAGTAGTGAGCCTACTTACTAGACCTTCAAGAGTCAGATTAGAACCTAGTATACATCTAAGTTCTTGTATTGAAGAAACTCTAATAGCATAAATGGGCAAAAATATTCTAAATTTTTTTCTTAGTACAGTCTCATCATCTATCTTACCAGTAACTCCTCTTATTAAATTGCCAACATCTTTTATTCTAGAGCAATATTGAGCAATATTCTCACCTTCTTACATTCTCATATCATCAAACTTACCTCTAAGACTTTCAGATTTGGCTCTTACAACATTTGTGTCACCTCCATAGACAGTGTATAGAGAATCCCATATTTTATTTGCACTATCATAACCCTTGATATCATCAAAATCAGTATAACTTAGGGTAGAGGAAATCTCCAATATTTCTTAGTTGTGTTCTTTTTTTTTTTTTTTTCAGATCTTCAGTAGTTAGGGCTCTAGCAAGATCAACATGCTCCATGGTGATGGTAGATTGTGCATGATCTCCAAGACCTCCAAGGTGTAGCTTCATCAAACTTTTCCATGCAGGAATGTTATCTCTATTAAGCTTGGGTACCTCTCTTTTTGACATCTTTATCTTTTGCTTCTAGTACCTTCAAACTAGTCCTCTTAAGTAGATTACTCTGATACCAATTGTTTGAACTCTTTAGAATAAATAGGGGGGTAGGGGGGGAGTGCGGGTGAAAATGGGGGGGTGAATCAGTTAACCAAGATCTAGATGTACAATTAAAATTTTAAACTACTTAGAGAACCTATATCCATAAAACATTTTCATCATGCATGCATCCATTAGATCATACAATCACTTAAACTTGTAGGTTACTGTCAAATCAACTTTGCATAAATGTAAACATGAAACATAATAGATTCAATAACACATTTGACACAATTATTTAACATGGAAAGCCAATTTGGGAAAAACCACTAGTAACATGCTGCTCATTCTCACTCTTCTGAAGTGATGCCCTGTGAAAGGCCAACCTTGTTAAAAGTTACAATGCACACTGTTAAATGTGACCTGGTAAAAGGATTTCAATCACCTTGTTAGGAGTGAGCCTTGTTAGAGGACTTTAGATCATTCACTTGGAATGTTACCTGGTTAAAGGATTTTCCCTAGACTGATACAATGATTAGAAAGTAATAGTAAGGCTTGTTCTGATAACAACTTACAACTCCATTTTTCAGATTACAGATCTTTTTTTTTAGTCCTCCATTCTTCTTGGCTTTTAGACACTTCATCTCTAATAGCTTGTTTTCCCTTCAAGAATACATACCCTTAAGCCTTCTTGCTTTTCTTGCCAATGTAGTCTCTTCTCTTAGGTCACTGAATGAATCAATACCCTAGAAACCTTGTCTTCCTTAGGTTCTCACACATGACAACCTTTTCTTCTAACCAACCATCCCTATAAATAGAGAATTAAGATCTTTTATCATTCATCCTCCTTCATCTATTTTAGGGTTAGGTTAGATTAGGTTGGATTCGATGAATCTATCCATCATTTCATTTAATTCCCTTCTAGTAACTTATTTTTCAATCTTCTTTGAATTCACCTCAAAATGGTTCACCATGAATTCTATGCCACCAACTCATCAACATTATCTTCCACATGGCTCACACAATTCAAGAGATCAAACTTGTTGAATTAGATTCATCAAATTCATGATCTTTCTCATATTACTGACACTTGACATTAACTTTCTTCTGATGCTCAACACATACTACATTGCTCAGCATCCATTGTCAAAACACTTGGCATGAACTAAAGTTTACTAGTGCTTGGCATCAACTAAAATTTACTCAATTTACACTATATCACTCGGCTTACACTAAAATTGACTTTTCTCGGCTCGAACTGAATTTCTTCTTGGCTTACACTAACTTTTTTGGTACCTACTATGCATATTATTAAGCTTGGAAGACATACTTTGTTTAACTTTTTCTTTTGAACTTATTCAGTCTATCCATCCTTTTCAACAATAGAAGCTCAAGGAGTAGCTTGAGAAGTGGAAGCTCAAGGAAAAGCTTGAGGAGTAGAAGCTCAAGGGGGAAGCTTGAGGAGTAGAAGCTTAAGGAGAAGCTCGAGAAGTGGAAGCTTGGGAAGCTTGGAAGGCTTCAAGGTGTGAAAGAGAAGGAGAAAGTGAAGGGTGAGTTTTCCTGAGTCTGTGGATAGAGCGCCGAATGTGAGGCAGTTTACAGCAGGATTGTGATGGACTTGTGAGTGTGTAGACAGAGCGCCGAATGAGAGGCAGTTTACACTTGGATCTTGGATTAAGTTTGTGAGAAGAGCTAGTGACTGCGGTTTAGAAACAAGGAGGTTTCTTGGTGGCTTGCGAGCACAAGTTGAGATCTCGGAGGTTTCTACCAGAGTGTGGATCTGGACTAGCTTGGGTTTTGGATTGGATCTTGAGAGATCTTGCAAAAATGTTATTGTAATTACTATTGGATTTTCAAGTATAATAAAATTTTCTTCATATTGTTGCATTCTTGGTTGTGAGTTGCTTGTCATGTCCCCTATTCAAATAATTAAAAAATAAATAAACTTTGTTAAGGCAGGCAAGCTCCAAAAAGGTGAAATTTCGGAAAAAGGGGCTAATCTTTGGAAACCAATGGACTAATAAATAAAAATTATTATTAAATTATATTTTATTAACCCCTCTTGGACGTGAGTTAGGGTTATGCCCTCTTTAAAAGGGGTTTGGAGGCATTTTGGGCTCATTCTACATCTTGATTCTTGCTAATTTTCTTGTTGTTCTTCAGAGGCTGCCAAACCTGTGGAGAAGGAGACCCAAGAACGGGAGTTTTTAGGTTTCCAGGAAGGCTAAGGATGAGATTTTGAAGCCATTCCATGTGCATGCTCATACAGAGTTTTCCTTTGTGCTGAATAGTGCCGATTTGGGTGTTTTCGGGGTTGTTTTCGGTTTGAGTTTGGGTTTTCAGCTGAGTGTTTCATATCAGTTTTTTTTGCTGCTGTATTTCAGACTTTATGATATTAAAATAGAGCTGAATATATGTATTGGGTCGTGATTAAACTTCTGAGATAGTTTATGAGTGTTTTGTGGTGTTTTCGGGCATTTTTGTGTTAATTTTGGGAGCCCGGTTGAGCATAGTTTGCCCTACATTTGTGAGCTGTTGTGTAAAGGCTATACAAATCTAGAAATGTCATTTTTTAGGCTGTTATGCTGCTGAAATTTCTATAAAAATGTCCATTTTCAGATTTATTAATAATTTGTGAAGTTGTGAAGTTTTGGCACTAATTTGGACATACCCGATTTGGGTTGTATTTGAAAATTGGCAGATCTTTGTAATATTGGTTGTTTGATTTTAAAAGTTTTGATTTGAGGCTAGAAATATCATAAAAATTCAGTAAAGGGACATTACAGTGGTATCAAAGCCGTGATCTTGCCAGCCTGAGGGTTTGTAGAAGTTGCATGTCAGTTTTAACAACTACCCAGATCTTGCATGTCAAGTTTTGATAACTACCCAGATCTTGCATGTCATATTTTATGATTGCATGCAACTAAGTGAAAGAGAAAAAAGATATTTGCAGCGAGAAAAGAATAAAGAAATTTTGATCAAACCCCCAGTTGAAAGCAAAAGTACAAAATCCAAGGAAGAAAAAGGTATGGCTGATCCAGATGAGATGGCAAAGAAATTCTTCCAAGACATCCAAAATACTCAGAAGCAAACAGTGGATGGTTTGGTGAAAACTAGAGAGGCTTTGCGAATATTGACAGAAAAATTACAAGGAATTGCATCTATTAATGAGAAAGGGAGCACTTCAAAGGAGCCAAGAAATGGGAGATCCACACCATCTAAATCAACCAAATCTATTTTCTTGCCTGCAGATGAGCCACCAGTACCAAATCCAGCCATTAATCCAGTGGAAGAGGTTACAGGTAATTTGATTACATTAAGAGCTACTTACAATGGCTTAGATGATGACTTTCGTAGTTCAGTTCCTTTTAGAGAATATGTGGATATGATGAACGCTTTGATGCCCAGGAAAGAGAATAGGAGGGAGCATGACACAAGTGGAAGAGAGCTCAAAAATAAAATAAGCAAGTTTACAGCACCTACTTTTGATGGAACAAATAAAATTTCAGCTAGAGCATGGCTACAACAATTACAAACTTTCTTCACACTTAAGCCCATGACAGAGAGTGATGCTATTCAATTTGCAAGTCTACACTTGGAAGATGCAGCCTATGATTGGTGGTATCATGGAATGACTACTCAAGGTCACAATCAGGTAACTACATTTGAAGATTTCAGTCAAAGGGTGATAGATAGATTTGACCTCAAGGATGATGAAGAGTACTTTAAAGAATTGTCAAAGTTGAAGCAAACCAAATCAGTGAATGAGTATATAGAAGAATTTCAAAAGGTGGCTGTTATGGTACCTGATATGAGTGAAAAGAGGACCGTTTATCTTTTTCTTGATGGTTTAGAAGATTTTGTTAAGGGTTTGGTTAAGGCTTTCTCACCCTCAACCTTACAGGAAGCTATCAAAAGAAGCTTGCAACTTGAAACTTGCGTGCCTATGAAATCAATCACTAATCAAAAACCGTCAAATCTTTGGCAACATAAGGGAAATTTCCAGAAAAAGACTTTCCCAACACTACCACCAAAAGATGTGACAAATGTGGCAAAAAAGAAGGTAGATGAAGAGACTAGGAGTGAATTACGAAGGAAAAAGCTTTGTTTTACTTGTAAAGAACCATGGGTTCCAGGACACAGATGTTTGGGGAAAGGTCAAGTGCACTATATTGAAGTTGCTTCAGAATCTGATTCAGATGAGCATGAGGAATTTCATGATACTAAGGAGGAGGTAGAAGAAGAGAAAGTAAAAGAAATCAGCAAGGATGGCACTTTAGCAGCATTATCAGGAGTCCCAAGATACCATCCCTTCCGAATTTGAGGGGTACTAGCAGGGCAAAGGTTGACTATTCTTCTTGATAGTGGGGCAACTCACAATTTTATTGATGAGGGATTTGTCATGAAAAGAGGGCTTAAAGCAGAAGATTTTGAGGGATTCAATGTTACTGTAGCTGATGGATTCACTATGCCTTGCACACGGGTGGTGAAACAACTCAAGATGACCTTAGGAGATTATGAGTTATGTGATGACTTCTATGTGGTTGGTATTGGGGAGACAGATCTTGTATTGGGTGTTCAATGGTTGCACTCTATCGGAGGCTATTACATGAACCATCAAACTATGGAGTTTAAATTTCATTCCAATGGGAAACAAGTCATATTGAGAGGGTTATTGAATGGAGCACCTAAGGCGGTCTCTGCAAAGAGGATGGAGAGGACTTTTCGAAGAGGACAAGTAACATGGGCAGCAGGAGTCATAATCCAACCAACAAGCTCTCCAAAGAATCAAGGTAGTTTCCATTTTGAAATTCAAAATATTCTTGATAAGCATAGTATAGTTTTCAATGATTTTCCTCCAGGATTACCACCAGATAGAGGTTTTGAGCATGTTATAGAGTTAGAACAGGGTGCCAAACCAGTTATAACAACTCCATACCGCCATCCAAGAGGTTATAAGGAAGAAATTGAAAAAAATATTAAAGAACTCTTGGACATGGGATTCATAAGGCCTAGCTCTAGTCCATTTGCATCATCTGTGGTACTTGTCAAGAAAAAGGATGGTACAATGAGAATGTGTATTGACTATAGGGCTCTAAACAAGAAGACCATAAAAAATAGGTATTCCATACCGCGCATAGATGAACTCATTGATGAGTTACATGGTGGTGTATACTTCTCAAAAATTGACTTAAGATCAGGCTACCATCAAATCCAAATGAGGAGTGAAGATGTGGAAAAGACTGCTTTCAGATGTCACTATGGGCACTTTGAATTTCTTGTTATGCCATTTGGAATCACTAATGCACTTGCAACATTCCAATCTTGTATGAATAAGGTATTCAGTCAGCATCTTCGAAAATTTGTTTTGGTATTTTTTGATGATATCTTGATATACAATAAAACATGGGAAGAGCATCTAAAGCACATAGACACTGTTTTGGGAATCTTGGAGCAGCAATCCTTCTATGCTAAGCTATCTAAATGTGAGTTTGGTTTGACAGAGATCCTATATTTGGGACATATTATAAGCTCTAAAGGAGTACAGGTTGATCAACAAAAAATCCAGGCAATTTTGGATTGGCCTCCACCCACTAATCTTACACAGTCGAGAGGTTTCTTCGGGTTGTGTAGCTACTATAGGAGATTTGCCAAGGGATTTTCTCAGCTTGCTGCCCCCTTGACTGATTTGACAAAAAAAGGAGCTTTTGTTTGGACAGAAGAGGCACAAAAAACATTTGATAAGCTTAAAGAGGTAATGAGTTCATGCCCTGTGCTTGCAATTCCATATTTCTCTTTACCTTTTGTTGTTGAATGTGATGCTTCTGGAGAAGGTATAGGGGCTGTCCTAACTCAAAGGGGACATCCAATAGCATTTGAGAGTCAAAAATTAAATCAATCAGAGAAATGGTACTCCATCTATGATAAGGAAATGCTGGCAATCATGCATGCACTTCATAAGTTTAGACAATATTTGGTATGTGGGAGATTCATTGTAAAGACATACCATAATAGCCTTAGGTTCTTCTTGAACCAAAGGGATTTGAATGATCGTCAACAAAAATGGGTAAGCAAATTGCAAGCTTATGATTTTAATATTGAATACATGAAAGGAAAGAATAATGTGGTTGCTGATGCTCTCTCAAGAAAGCCCACTTTGTGTTCCTTATCATTTATCTCGGCTGATTGGAAGGTCTCCATAATTTTAAAGTATGCTAAAGATTCATTTGCCACCAAGATTTTGGATAAGTTAGTGGATGATAACAAGTACAAGGTTGTTGATGAATTGATTTATTACAAGAACAGGATCTTCTTAGTGCCAGGGTCAAAAACTAAGGAGAGGATATTGAGGGCCTTTCATGACACACCTTTGGCTGGTCACCAGGGATACTTCAAGACATACAGGCAAATTCGAGAGCGGTTTTCATGGAAGGGTATGAAGGAGGATGTCCTTAAACACATTAAAGAATGTATGGTATGCCAACAAAGCAAGAGTGAGCAAAATTTTCCTGCAGGGTTGTTGCAGCCACTTCCTATTCCCGAACAAAAATGGGAAAGTATTTCCATGGATTTCATCACTGGGTTGCCCAAGGTTCAAAGTAAGGATTGCATATATGTGGTGGTAGATAGACTAACTAAGTATGCACAATTCTTTCCTATCACATCTGATTTCAAGGCATCACAAGTGGCCGAATTGTTCTTCAAGGAAATTTTTAGATTACATGGTTTGCCTAGAAACATTGTTAGTGACCGGGACAGTAGATTCCTCAGCTCTTTTTGGAAGGAGCTCTTTCATTTGGTAGGAACTGAACTCACTCCCAGTACTAGCTATCACCCTCAAACAGATGGACAAACAGAGATAGTTAATAAATGGATAGAAGGATATTTGAGGAACTACGTTTCAAATCAACAACATTCTTGGGTGAAATGGTTACACCTAGGGGAGTATTGTTACTATACATCTCATCACATGTCTATTGGTATGCCTCCTTTTCATGCTCTTTATGGTTATGATGCCCTTTCCTTTGTGGATCTAATACTTTTCGATAGCAGAGTACCTGCAGCAAGTGATTTCATCAAGAAAAGCCAAGACATAATAAGGTCCCTCAAGGATAATCTACAACATGCACAAAACCAACAAAAGATATATGCTGACAGGAAAAGGATTGAAAGATCTTTTGAGGTGGGAGATTTGGTATTTGTTAGGTTGCAGCCATATAAACAAAGCACCTTGAAGAGAAGTGGGGCAGAGAAACTCAAGCCAAGGTTCTATGGGCCTTATAAAATCATCAAGAAGGTAGGAGAGGTAGCTTATGAATTGGAGCTCCCACCAAACAGCAAAATACATAATATTTTTCATGTATCTTGCTTAAAGAAGGTTCGAGGCCAGAAAACCATAGTATTTATAGAATTACCACCTCTTGATGATGAAGGGAAATTAGTTTTGATACCAGAAGAGATTTTGGATACAAGAGAGAAAAGGTTGAGAAATAGGAGCACCATAGAGCATTTGGTCAAATGGAAAGGATTACCACTAGAGGATGCAACTTGGGAAGGAGCACATATTCTTGAGAATTCCAACCTTCATTTCTTGAGGACAAGCAATATTTGGGAGGGGAGGACTTGTCATGTCCCCTATTCAAATAATTAAAAAAAAAAAAACTTTGTTAAGGCAGGCAGGCTCCAAAAAGGTGAAATTTCGGAAAAAGGGGCTAATCTTTGGAAACCAATGGACTAATAAATAAAAATTATTATTAAATTATATTTTATTAACCCCTCTTGGACGTGAGTTAGGGTTATGCCCTCTTTAAAAGGGGTTTGGAGGCATTTTGGGCTCATTCTACATCTTGATTCTTGCTAATTTTCTTGTTGTTCTTCAGAGGCTGCCAAACTTGTGGAGAAGGAGACCCAAGAACAGGAGTTTATAGGTTTCCAGGAAGGCTAAGGATGGGATTTTGAAGCCATTCCATGTGCATGCTCATACAGAGTTTGCCTTTGTGCTGAATAGTGCCGATTTGGGTGTTTTCGGGGTTGTTTTTGGTTTGAGTTTGGGTTTTCAGCTGAGTGTTTCATATCAGTTTGGTTTGCTGTTGTATTTCAGACTTTATGATATTAAAATAGAGCTGAATATATGTATTGGGTCGTGATTAAACTTCTGAGATAGTTTATGAGTGTTTTGTGGTGTTTCCGGGCATTTTTGTGTTAATTTCGAGAGCCCGGTTAAGCATAGTTTGCCCTACATTTGTGAGCTGTTGTGTAAAGGCTATACAAATCTGGAAATGTCATTTTGTAGGCTGTTATTCTGCTGAAATTTTTGTAAAAATTTCCATTTTCAGATTTATTAATAATTTGTGAAGTTGTGAAGTTTTGGCACTAATTTGGACATACCCGATTTGGGTTTTATTGGAAAATTGGTAGATCTTTGTAATATTGGTTGTTTGATTTTAAAAGTTTTGATTTGAGGCTAGAAATATCATAAAAATTCAGTAAAGGGACATTACAGTTTACTAGTGCTTGGCATCGACTAAAATTTACTCAATTTACACTATATCACTCGGCTTACACTAAAATTGACTTTTCTCGGCTCGAACTGAATTTCTTCTTGGCTTACACTAACTTTTTTGGCACCTACTGTGCATATTATTAAGCTTTGAAGACATACTTTGTTTAACTTTTTCTTTTGAACTTATTCAGTGTATCCATCCTTTTCAACATTAAGTAGATTATCAATGCACTATACTATCACTATCTTAACTAATCCTTGTACTCCTTTTCATATCATAACTCATCCTTTCCTCTAGGTGCTATTGTTACCTCATTTGATCAAATCCATTTAAACAATCAAAAAAATGATAGTACTCAAATCATCTAAGCAGTTGTCTTACCAGAAAGTAGTAGGTTTGGCATCAGTAACAAAATGATGATTGAAATACATATTCATACTTGTATCAATATATTTTCAACATGTATTTCTTAAGTTATTATTTTCTACTTCTATTATAGTCACCTCAACTTTATTAAGGAAAGATGATATATTTCTCATCTTTGAAAATTATTTTGTCTCTCTCTTTTCATGGTTGCCATAGAAGTATCCGAGGGGATATTTTTATTAAGTTATTGTAGATATTAGAGGTCACATATTTGGGCTATCTTCTTATAAAATCCAACAAATTTTTAGTAGATGTTTTTTGCCAATTAATTGGATGACATGACCATTTCTAATATTTATTGGGAAAAGGACCATGATATAACAAGTGCTTCATCGTTTATGAATTATGTTTGCTAAGAAAGCATCTTAGTAACCCTACAAAACCCATCTAGGTGAATTTACCAACTGTAAGTATTATTTTTTTGCGGTGTTTCCCATAAGAAGATTCCTATCTTAAGTAAGCATGCAAAATCCCAACAAATATTTAAGGGATTATCTATCTTTTCCCATTGTTGTGAATTTATAATCATATTGTATCCTTTCTTAACACTATATTGTCCATTCTTTGATGTGGCCTAAATTAGTTTATCCTTCATATCTTTGTGTGTTGCTTGTCTATTTTTTAAGAATTGAACAAATATAAATGTCTTTCCTTTATTGATAGATTAGTCTTTTTCATAGATTTCAATTTCCAACCTCGAAATCGATCATCTTTAATACTCTCATTTCTGTCATGAAAATTCCTAACCCATAAATTTGTTAGGGAATCAGTAGTATTTAAAGGTAAACTTAATTTGTCAAGTGATGGAATCCCATCCCAAGAGTCTTCCCAGAAGATTGCATCCTTACCTTCATTGATGACCCAAGTAAGGCTTTTACTTATCATAGGATGACATTATAGCATGAAATTCCATATTCTTGATCTTTTTGGAGGCTTTTTAGTTTAGAATAAGGATAGAGGGTCAAGGTCGTTTACATACTTGTGATATAAATATTTTTTCTATTTAGTCTAGTGTTCTGAGTACATTCTCCATATAAGTTTTTCTCCTAATGCTTCACTTTTCTAGCTCCACTTTTTAATGCCTAGACCTTCATATTCTTTGGGTCTACACATTTGATCCCATTTAATTTATGTTTCTTCTTGTCATTTGTGCCTTACCAAAATATGTTTTTTAGTTTTTGTTCTAGTTTATTTTTATTACCTTGGGAAGAGGGGAGCATGAAATATGATATGTTTGAATGGAAGATAGTACTACTTTAGTCATAGATTTTTTGGCAGCCTTAGTTAATGATATCCCTTTCTAGTTTTCCATCTTTCTATCAAGTTTTTTTTTTATGAAATTATAATCCATGATTTGTCATCTCTATTTCCCTTTTCGAACTGAATGCCCATATATTTACAAGGGAAAGTTCCCTTTTTGTATACCATGATGTTGTAAATGTTTCTTTCTAAGTTTGGGTGAGTACTAAGAAAGAAAATTTATGATTTTTTTAGTTTTAATTTTTTGGCCTAAGGTTTTCATGTATGTGTTAATAATTTGTTTATTGTTTTGGGCCTCTTGTATCATGGTATTCCCAGGTAATATTATATCATTTGCAAATTGTTGGTCCATAATTTAGGTAGAGCCTCTGAGGTTGCAAGTCCTCTCACTCTCTCTTATTCATATGATTCCTTAATGGATCTGCCAAAAGCTTCATCCATGATAATGAACTAAAAGGGGGAAATAGGGCATCATTTCCTAATATGTTTTTTATGTTGAAATAAACTTTGTTTGTGCCATTAATTAATAAAGATATCTTGGGCGTTCAAATGTAGTTCTAAATTAAGTTTATTTATTGGCATGAAAAATCAAAGGCTTCCATGGTTTTGCACAAAAATATCTAGTCTACTTTATCGTAACCTTTTTGTATGCCTAATTTCATAAACATGTACTAGGGTGTTAGTTGATTTTGGCTGAATTCATTAATTGTTGGATGATTATCATACTATCTAGGATATATCTATTGGGAATAGAACCAATTTTTTCTTTGAACATTAGTTTATAAAGATTTTTTAAATTCTAATTGCTAACACTTTTGTTAAAATATTATAAATTATATTACAAAGTACTTTTTCTCTAACGTCCCTTGGCTCTTCATGAATTCTTTTCTTAGGGATTAAGGCTATGAAGGTGTTGCTAATTTCTATTAATAGAGAACTCAAGTTTCTTGTGACCTCAATAGCTTCCAATTTACCATAACCTAGAATGTACCAACATTTCTAAAAGAAGAAATCTTGAAAGTCATCTGTGCCTAGAGATTTATCTGCAATCATGTTGAAGGTGGATTCTTTGATTTCTTCTAAAGAGAAAATTTTATTTAGTTCTTTATTGTCTTTCATTGTTAGTATATTAAATATTCTATTTAGAATCTTATTTTCGATTGTTAAGTTGGAATATTCAAATTTTTTTAAAGTGTTAGTGTAATAATTAATGAAAAACTCCAACTGCTTTGCTGGGGTTATCAGATACATGTTTCTTGTGTAGCATTTAAGTTTATAGATCCTATTAATGTTTCTTTTGTTTAGAGAGTTGTTGTGAAAAAATATTGGGTTATGATCTCCTTTTGTTTATTTGTAGTATTAGATAGTAGACAAAAAAGAATGGGGGTTGACCCCAAGTAACAAATAGGCTAAACAATCAGCTGGAGGTAACCTCCAAGTTGTCTATCATATGCCATCTTTAAACTTCAAGAAAAAACAAAGTCCACAACATGATTAATAGTACAATCATACCTTAGACTAATATTCATAAAAGACTCTAAAATGTACCAGCAACTCCTATACAAAATGTTTCTCTTAATCAACATAATCTTAAATGCTAAGACCCCATGGGGTATCAAGTTCAAAGTACTAAGAAAAAAAAACTACACATACAAAACACCAGAACCAGGGATAACTACCCTCTTCTTGCCCTTCCTTGTCCTTCTTCTTTTCCTTAGTAGCATCCCTGGCAACATCCTCCCCCTCCCCCTTAACTAATTTATCTAGATTGGTCTTTAGCCAATCCTCTGCCAGAAAGCCATAGATGGATTGGGTGGTCTAAGAAGCTTTTCCTAGATCCTTCTCCTCCTTCTTAGCCCATAGGAAGTATAAGGTTGTGGCTTCGAAGTGCATGATCTTGTGGAAAAATCTGCCAACATTTCAAATCATTGGCATATACTGGTTTGATTATCAGCCAAGTCCTTAATAGAATGTTCTAGCCTTTCTAATCTAGCCTTACTATTCTTGTGCTTCCCTTTCTTCCCAGTGTGTTTGTTGAGTCCTTTCTTAGGGGAAGTGATGTCTTCCAACACCCCCCCCCCCAACTTCTTGCTGGGGTAGCCTCTAAGCTGTCAGAGATATGGGAAGGGCTGAGAGGGCTGGGGGCTAACTAAGGTAATCTCTTCTTTTTTGTGGGTTTGACATCTTTATCGAAAGAATCAAAGGTGGAATTTTGTTTGGGGGGGGACTTGAATTTATGTAACTAGAGGTGCTTACTAGTTCTCTTGGTGCTCTGTGTACCCTTCTTAGTAACTGAGTCTAACTTTATGGGGCTAATTTTGGCTTCCAGGTCCATTTTGACTTTTGGGCCATGGGTTCTCTTGAACTTCTTATGGCTAGGCCCAGGTCTAGGGTCCTAGGAGACTTGGGGGGTCATCGAGGCCAGAGAGATCAACAAAAGAGGTAGGTTTTGGGCTAGGTGCTAGATATACAACTTGTTCATAAGCCCCTAGTGGATAAGCTAGAAATTTTTACCCTCCTCATGTTTCCTCCTTGCATTAAAAATATAATCTTCTAGTGAATGCAATAAAAAAAATGGGAAGGAAATGTGGTCAAGATTCTTGAAGTGATTCAAAATAGGGAAGTGGTAATAATAGAGTACCTGAAAGTAGTCCTCAAGGGTGATATACCACATAATCGCATAGTAGATGGTGTCCCAAGGCTTAGGGACGGCTTCTCGTGAAAATCCTCTGTGCATTTACATCAGTTCCTCCTTGAGTTTGAAAATTTCTCACAAACTGGACTCCTCATTAACCTTAGCCTTCATTCTCCTTTTCTTTCCTTCCATAGTAAAATCTCTAGTCCTCACAATGGTTTCCTTAGAGATTTCAAATTCCACACCATTGATAGTAACCTTTTTGTCCTTCCAAGTCTAGAAGGACTACATCAAGACAATCTCATCATGCTTCTCCATTCCCTCTAGATATGGTAAGAGGCCACCTTTCTACAAGTAGACCATCGCCACCTCACTGCTATAGATGCCCTTCTCCATACAAACTAGTTCTATGCAATCACTAACACCCATGTCTTTACCCAGGTTGACAACCAAATCTTTAGACGACATAGCCTCTTTGCAGGTATTTAATATAAAATGAGAATCTTGAATGATAAAAATGAAAAGGCATTGCATAGTAATCATAATTCTACAAAGTTTCTACATTGTTAACCATGACTCGCATGATTTTTTTTCTTCAATAAATTTCTTCTTTGGCTAGGATGTCCTCTTGTTTTTCTACTAGTTCTTTTTATTTGATATAATTTTTAATATCCATCACATGTTTAATGATATCCTCAATTAAATTTTTAAATTATTCTTCCTTATCTATTTTTTCTTTAAATATGTCGTTCAAATATTCTCTGTTCCCTTTTATTTTTTTAAATATTAAAGCTTTCAGTTTGGTTATAAAGAAGAATTTTTTTCCCCTTCAAATTCAACTTCTTTCCACCATTTCTTTATAGTTTTGTACAAGTTTTCATTTGGAAACCACAATTTTCACATTTGAATGCATTTCTAGCAGGTTTCAACTATTCCTCTATTTCTAATCTTACCAAAAAGTGGTCGAAGACTACATTTGGAAGAATGACCGAACTAAAAGTAAGGTCAAATATAGTTAGATCTCATTTGTATACAAATATATCTAAATGTTATGCTATGTTACATAAGCCTATCCTTATGTTATTCCAAGTGAAACCCCATTTGTGGTTGGGATGTTAGTACGATTGTTCTTTGCAAACTAATCTCTGAATATTGTGAGATAATCTAAGTGGCTCTATATTTCTCTTCTAAATTGGTAATAGCATTAAAATATTCCCCTATGAATACATCATTGGTTGCAGACGCCTCCATGTAATTAATAAATTTCCTCCCAAACTCTTTTATTTTTTGTTGTAGGAATTGGTTTATAGACATTTATAGGAGTGAACTGAATGTTACTTCTAAATCTTCAAATTTTCCCTCCCATCCATCTTGTATTTGATGTTTGGGGTGACAAATCTACTATTCTTGGATCCTTGATTAAATCAATTACTCCCAAGGTCCCTATTGATTCAATCATATCTATTTTCCAATGTTTGAATTTCTTACTTAACTTATCTCTCTTATTTTCTTAGGTTAGTTTTTCAATATTAGTATTATTTTCAATTTAAATAAAGATAATTTGTGATTTAGCATGCAATTTTTGTTAGGGGTGTTTGGTCACCTAACATTCCATGATGTTAGCTTCATGGCTCTATGGGAGGGCTCTTCCACTTCCCTTCTTAGATTAATTCATTAATCTTCTTTTGGTTTCCATCTTTGCCTATTGTTTTTCTAAGTTCCATTAGGGATTTCCTCCCTCTTCTTCTCATTTGTTTGCCAAATTTAGCCTTTTCTATGCCTTCCATATTTTATTATATTCTTAGCTTATCTAGATTTCAATTTACATTTTAAACACTTTTATCTATTGATTCATCTTTTTCTAGTTTCTCATTTTTATTTAGTTCAAGAATTATTAGTTTATTGATACGAGGATCTAGATTTGTATCCTCATTAGTTATGGAATCCATTTTTCTGTGTGAACATTCTTTCTTTGATCATTATTTTTGTCTTGTAACCCTTTTGTTAATATATTTACTCCAAATTATTCTCAATTTTGGTTTGGGGTTGTTTGGTTTTCCTTTTGATTATTTTTATCCTTAGAAATGTCTATTTATGTTTGATTGATTGAGCATGATTTCCTCAAGATAGTCTATACTTTTGTGGGAATGTTTTCTATTTTATGATCCTCTAGCTCTTCTATTTCTTGATATCTATCATCATCTTCAAAAATGCTCTTTCCATTTGGTGGTGTTTGCCAAAACCTATAGGATTTTTTCTTTTACTCTTTTTCTCTCTTTCTTTTTTCATTTATTAATTTAATTTCCTTCTTTTTTTGTCATGTTGCAATTGGTGTGTACACAATTTATGTTGTTGTTTTTTTTCATTATTCTTGTCATGTTTTGTTTTTTGTTTCCTTTTTTTTTTTTTGTGTCTATATTTTATCTTATATCTTTTACCTAGTGGATTTCTCTATTCAATTTCTTTTCCTAAATGTGGATCGATGTTACTTTATTTTGATTCTGAAGTTCTTCTCATGAATTATTTAAATATTTTGGATTCTCTATAGTTATAAATATTATATCTAGTGGTTGAATTACTTCATCCTACTTATTATGAGGAGAATTTTCATCCATATTTCCATTTTGACTAGGATCGTCCTCTATTACTTGATGATTATGAATTTGGGTGTGTTTGTGTTCTCCAATCCTTTTCTTTGATCTGATGTTGAAAGTTATTATCCTTATTTAAGTATCATTTATGTTCTTTATCCAATAGGATTAATTGATAACTTAATTCATTTTGGATCAGTATTAACTCTTGGGCCAACTATCCATGTCTGATTATATTTTCTCTAATATCTTCCAAATATAGACACTATTGTAGGTAGTGTTAACATTGATGGAGTTGATTTAAATTTTCCTCTATGCTGTTATTATCTAACTCATTTGTGTCATCCCTATTTTGAAGGTTTTTTATATCCCCTTCTTGATATTTTCTCATATGTTTCTCTTTTTCTTGAGTTGTTTTCTTAATGAGGCTTTACCTAATATCCTTATCTTCCTCTATCATTTCCCCTTCCTCTACCTCTCTTTTTGGATTGCAGATTATACTAGAAATTTGAGGTCTTTGTATGCTACTAATAATCTGATTGGGTTGATCAATTGATAATTATTTTTGATTTCCCATTATCTTTGATGGTTAGTTCTTCCTCTTCTCTTTTGTTTGTTTTGAGGCCTATGGAAAAAATGTTTTTAAATCTGAGTTACCACCAATATATTTAAAGCTTCCTTTTTATGAATCTTCTCGTGGTTCTAGAAGTAAAATTTCATGTATATGCCCCTCATACTTGGAGTATTGTTTGTTATTATTTTCCTCTATTTAAATTCTTTACAATTTGTTTCTATGTTTACTAAAATTTTCATATT
Source organism: Cupressus sempervirens (assembly GCA_028749045.1). NCBI lineage: Eukaryota > Viridiplantae > Streptophyta > Pinopsida > Cupressales > Cupressaceae > Cupressus > Cupressus sempervirens. The sequence goes on along the minus strand of CM053786.1, from coordinate 299,030,146 downwards.
GTTGGATTTTTTATAGCTAGTTTCAATCCCTAAGAATTCTCCTATTTGTTCATTTTTTTAAAAATGAATTAGTTCATCTAGAAATGATTTAATTAGTTTCCATGTTAATAAACTTAACTTTCTGATAGATTTCATACTAAAATTAGGAACCCATCTAATAAAATTAATGCTATAACATTTGTCAAACATATCGACCCCAATAGTAGATAATCTCTTGTAACTATACTATTGAAATGTGAATATAAAATAAATTAGAGATAGTGGATATACTTATTTGGTTATGGAAGAAGCCATTTAGCCATTTTATTAAGTGAGGGTTCTTAGTTTCAGGCCCATTCTAGAATGCAAAATTGCCTAGGTCTTGGAACTAATATCAATCTCTTTCATTGTGTGTATTGCTTATGATTAGAATATTTTCTTACTCTTATTTTTTGTTTCTTGGGTGATTTTTTGTCTCTATATGGTTTTTTGATGCAAGGAAAAATAAAACTTAAGCTAAATCAGATCAACTTAAGCTTACAAACTACCCTACTTGGAGTTACACATGGAAGCAACATACAAAAAATTGTTCATAAGGTGAGATTCAATACTTTTACTTGCGTGTAATTAATAAGAAACTCATTTGAACATAAGGCCCAACAATTGGTAGCCACACTGGTGTAATAATAAAAAGAAGTCCGTCAACATGTCTGGCTGTGAGGTCATCTGAGTTTTGGCCATATACAATGAAATCATAAAGTTAGAATCCAATTTTTCATATATCTAGCTTCTTCCTATCTCTTCTCATCCTCTTCCTCCTTATATCTTTAACCAGGATTCTTATATAGATAGCTAAGCCATAAGTCAACTAGTCAAGCATTTAATTACATAATAGTTCCAACCTAGGAAGAGTAAACCAAAACTAATGTTGATTGAAACATAAGGCATTGTGCAATTTAAGGTGGATCCACATGTGTCCTAAGAGTCAACTCCTACCTTTTTAATACGTCAAGGTGAAAGCACAAACCTATGTCATCTTTTTGTAAAGGAAAAGGCTAACAAAAGTATAATTGTTCATCTTCAATGACATAAAATTGGTATTATTATTTTGAATTTGAAAATGAAGTAAACTAATGAAATGTGTAGAGATGGATGAAGTTTAGGATTATAATTTTTAATAATTATTTGGAATAAGAATTGATATATTTTCTTAATTTTTAAAGACAATTTTTTAGCTATTGAAAAATGCTAAAAATTGGAGTTCTAGTTCCCACCACAAAACTATAGGGAAATAAATTTATTTCCTTTTGATCTCAAACTATGTTATAGATAACATATATATCTAGTATAATAAAAAATAAAAATAATCTTTAGACCTATATTTTCTCTTTTAAAATGATTCAAATTTCACCTCACTTGAAATCAATAGTTTTCATCTCCCATCACATTTTTAAAAACAAATCTATTCTAACCAAGACAAAAATTATACATTCTAGAAGAGGACTCTCTCCTCTAGAATGTCATATAATTTTTAGATTTTTTTGATATGATTTAATATTTTTTTCTTTCTCAAAATTGACATCTTTTTGAGTGTTAAAATACGTGCTTGTAAAATTTTTTAATTGCAATATACTATATCTAATTAAAACACTATAAAATCTATATGAGAATATTCTTGACTCTGAGATCTATAAAATGGTGTTTATATGTTATTAAAAAAAATCATAAAAAATAGTAAGAGTTATTGAAACACCACTTTTCTAAAATAATTTTACTTCTTTAGCAATTGGATAAAAATTAGTATAAAGCATGCATTTATTAGCCATTTCCAATTGGAAAAGTGTGAGACCATATATAACTTAGCTAGAATAAATTTATCTAGATCATATATTTTAACAAAATTCATTTTTAGATAGAAATACTCAAATTTAGTTGTTTTGATAAGTCAACTTGAAAGTGACACAGCTTTGTACTTTTACTCATCACATTAACATGAGAAACCATGCCAAAAGAAATAACATAGCTCTCTAGAAGGAAAAATGCCAAAATAGAGACCGCAAATAATGGTTTACAACTTGAGAAATACAAATGATCAAAGCTTGCACTCCCAAGAGGAGGATCAAGGATAGGTCCTCATCAACATGTTAACTATGCATGTAATACAAAAATTAAAATAAAAAATGACTACTTCATGAACAACAGATTGATACAAAAAAAAAAGATATATTTTTGGTTGATGCAATATTGCTCAAAGACCCAAGATGCCCCTACATCAGACACCTGAGGTTAATAAAAAATTGATGTCCACATTAGGAACTTCTTATATATAGATCTGAATCATAAAGATTGAACATATCTTGCGTAATCCATGAATTATCTTCAATAGGTTTATTTTTCTACTGAACTTAGTATTCCATGCAATCCTTTCCTCTGGTACTTGTGCTTACTCTACTACTTAGATTCTTTTCAATATCTTTTTTTTTCTTTTGAGGATAATCTAGGTTTTTTCATTCTCATCTTTCAATTAATAGTACTCAAATATATATCCAATGTTGAATAAAGGTGATATATCCATATCCTATGGCAATTCCACTTGATAGGCGTTTCCATTGTCAAACTTCTTCAAAATCTTACATGTCCAAACTTCTTCATTTTCAACTTACTTTAGGTACCAACTGGAAATCTAGTCTCCTTCAAATGAATCATAACCTCATCACTAACTTCAAAATATTAGTGTCTTCCTTTTATCAGCTCTCTGGTTATACTTCTGATTATTGTCCTCTAAATTTCTTTTAACTTCCTCATGTAAAGTCTTGATGAAAACCGCAAGGTCCTCTGCTTCAACACTCCTTTTCTTAGTAGGCAATTCTCTCAACTCTATGAATCCTTTAGGATGAAATCCAATAACATTCTGAAATGGTGTCCTCTTAGTGCTTCTATTCACAAAATTATTGTATGCAAACTCTACCTATGCCAAGAATAAATTTTAACTAGCAGGCTTATCTCCAACCAAACATCTTAGTAAATTAGCAAACTTATGTTCACTACTTTAGTTTTTCCATCTATCTCAAGATGAAATGTAGAACTAAACTTAAATTATGTTTTCATCTTTTTCCAAATTGTTCTCTAGAAATAATGAGTAAACTTAATGTCTCTATCTGAAACAACAACCTTAGGCAAACCATGCAATCTCACTACTTCCTTGAAAAATAACTTAGCTACATAAAATGCATCAAAGGTCTTCTTACAAGGTATAAAATGTGCCATATTTTAAAATCTATCAACCACTACAAGAATTGAATCATTACCTCTCTGAGCTCTAGGCAATCCAAGAACAAAATCTATGCTCACATCTTTGCAAGGTCTATTAAGTACATGAAATAGTGAATATAATCCCATATTCTAACTTGTTCCCTTTGCTACTTGAAAAAATATACAACCTCTAACCATTCATTTCACATCCCTATAAATTTGTGGCCAAAAGTATCTCTCAAAAACTAGTTGAACAGTTTTATCAATCCCAAAATGTCCAGCAAGTCCACCACTATGTTTCTCTTTTATTATGTTCTCTCTCATAGATCCTCTAGGAATACATAACTAAATTCCCCTGAAAAACATATCTTCTTGAATGAAATAGTCAGTCCACTTATCACTTACTATTTGTTCCTTACAAACTTTCTAAGGTTCTACAAAATCTAGATCAATCTCATACAAACACTTCAAGTCATCAAAACCAAGTACCTCAACTCTGATCTCTGTTAGCAAATTTCTTCTTCAAATGAATGCATCAAAATTTTTTTTTAACAATCCACTCTTATATTTCAATGAAAAGTAAAAAATCTGTAAGAAATCAACCCATTTCATATGTTTGTGATTCAATTTATTCTAACTTCCCATATATTGCAAATATTTCTAGTTAGTGTACATTACAAAATCCATAGGAATTAAATAATGTCTTCATTTCTTCAAAGCTTGAACAAGATCATATAATTCTTGATAATAAACTAAATATTTTCCCTTAGCATCATTCATTTGTTCACTAAAGAAAGCAACAAGTCTTTCCTCTTGACTCAAGAAAAATCCAATTGCACTCCCACTAGAACCACACTCAACTTGAAAAACTTTACTAAAATTAGGTAAAACAAGTCTAGGCAATATTGTAGTCTTTTGTTTCAATGTTTCAAAAAATCTTTTGTGCCCCATGTGTCCATTTGAAATCCCTTTTATCTCCCCTCATAGTCTCAATCATAGAACTACAAATAGAACTGAATTTCATGTTAAATTCCCTATAAAAACTTGCCAATCCATGAAAGGATCTTACCTCTCCAACATTCTTAGGTTTAGGTCAATCTAGAATTGCCCTCACCTTTTTAGGGTCCATCTTCAAACCATCAACTTAAATTACAAAACCAAGGTACCCAATCTCTTCTTTCATAAATGAACATTTCTTCAAGTTAAGAAACAATTTTTCCTCTGTCAATGTCTACAATGCTTGTCTCATATGTTCAAGGTGCTCTTTCTTACTTTAACTAAATCTGAGAATGTCATCAAGGTATACAATCACAAATTTCCTCAAGAAGGTTTTCAAAACTTCATTCATCATCCTTATGAATGTATAAGGTGCATCAGACCAAAGGAAATAACCAACCACTCTTACAAACCTCCAGTAGTCTTAAAAGTAGTCTTCTATTCATCTCCTTCTCTGATTGTAATATGGTGATATCAACATTTCAAATCAATATTTGTAAAATATTTTTCTCTAATCAAACTATCGATTATGTCATCCATCCTAGGCAAAGGAGATATTTATTTCACTCTTATCTTATTTATAGCTCTAGAATAAGTACACATCCTCCATTCCCCATTCTTCTTAGGTGCCAATACTATTGGTACAACACAGATGGACTCAAAATTTATCTGATCAATCTTTTCTCTAGCAATACTTGCATTTTCCTATTCATCTTAATCTTCTCATCAGGTGTTAGAATATGTGGTGCTTTATTAGGAAAACTAGCTCCATGTATCAAATCAATACAATGACTCATACTTCTCATAGGAGGAAAACCATAAGGTACATTATCAGAAATGATGTCATGAAATTTTGTTGGAAAAGGTTCAACCTTAGCTACATGTTGTAATTCAACTTGTTTCTTAGTCTTTATTGGAATTAAAGCATAGAAAACATTTTGTTCTTTCATTTCTCTTGAAAACTTGTTACCTTTGACTAAACATACTCTAACTGTAGTAAAGTAATTTTCACTCAACTTGTCCACCAAAGGTAACAATATTAATTTCTTTTAATTCACCCAAATAGTATATTGATTCAATCTATCATCATGCAAATATTTTCTATCATACTACCAAGGTCTACCCAAAAGAATATGAAAATAATCCATAAGCATAATATCACACAAGACTTCATCATGATAATTCCCAATTTAATATTTGACAAGGCATTCTTCACTTACAAGTAATTTATGCTCCTTTTGAATCCAAAGAAATGCTTGACCTTTCAACTTTTTAATCACTATCTTAACTTTCTTGTTATTAGAAGTACCTCAAAATACTTTTCCATTTTATAGATCCGATCCAATACCACATTTTTCTCAAGTTTTCCATCATAGAAAGAAATTTCAATAGTAGGTGTAGCATTTTCTCTAAACAATCTTAGAAGCCTTTCTTCATCTGGATCAACATCAAGTTTAGGATTAGAGTTAGGTACTACCTCTTCATCATCGCTAACATCTTCAAGATGTACTCCTCTTCTCCGGATTATATCCATAGCTAAAAAGATTAAATTCTGAATGAAATCTACCTCAACATATCCATTATAGCATTATCAACATTTCCTCTACTACGATCCATCTTGGCAATAGTTCCTCAAATATCATAACCTTCAAAAAGTAATAGGCCATATCTCAAATTTTCCTCCCTCCAACAAATCCAATAAGGTTCCCCATGATCCAATTCACAATAAATAACTACTTTCATACCACCTGATCCAAGGAGAAAGAAAACTTAAGAAAAATCAACTCAACTTAAGCTTACAAACTACACTGCTCAGAGTTACACACAAAAGCAACATACAAAATAATGTTCATAAGGTGAGATTCTAGACTTTTAATTAGATGTAATTAATAGGAAACACATTTGAACATAAGGCTCAACAATTGGTAGCCACACTAGTGTAAAAATTAAAAGAAGTCTATCAACCTTCTCGATTGTGAGGCCATCCAAGTTTCAACCATATACAATAAAATTACAAAAATCTAGAATCCAAGTTTGCATCTATCTAGCTTCTTCCTATCTCTTCCCATCTTCTTCCTTCTATCTCTCACCAAGCTTCTTATATAGCTAGCTAAACCACAAGTCAAATAGTCAAGCATTTAATTACATTCTAGGTCCAACTTAAGAAGAGTAAACCAAAATTGATGCTGAATGAAATATTAGGCATTGCACACTTGAAGGTGGATCGACACGTGTCCTAGGAGTTAGATACTAACTTTGAACCATGTCATGTTAACATAAGAAACCATGCCAAAAGAAACAATATGCCTTGCTAGAGTGAAATATGCCAGAATAGAGACCACAAAGAATGGTTTACAACTTGGAAAATACAAATAATCAAAGCTTGTGCTCTTAGGAGGAGGATCAAGAATATGCCCTCATCAACATGTTAACTAGAAATAACATGAAATTAATAGTCGCAGTGACTACTTCATGAACAATAAAGTGATAGAGAAAACAAGATATATTTTTGGTTGATGCAAATTGCTCAAAGACCCAAGATTCTCTTGCATCAGTTGTGTGACCTTTTTCTAGCTTCTTGTTAGTTATTGATATTTTCCTTGGTCTTTTATTGATGATGTTTATTGGCTATCTTAGGGAATGGTTTCTACTAGTATAGGGATGCTCAATTTCTCTATTGAGTGGGTATGATTTTGAGGTAAGTCTATGTTGAGGTATATACACATTACTAGGTGGAATCTTGTCAGTATGTTTGGGATGGATTTCCTATTGGAATGATATTGAGGAGTTAGTCTTATCTACTGTGATTTCCTTGCCCTAGTAAATCCTACAAGACACATGTTTTTGGCTAAATTGAAGGCTTGGAAGGGCTAATGATATAGGGTTGGTGTGATTTTCTTTTTTAAAGCTCCTTTTGTTGGTGAGTGCATTCCATTCACCCTCTTTTTTCTTAAGACCACGATCTATGCTTCTAGGGTTTTGCACTTAAAATTTTACCTTTTTCCCAAGATGGGTAAATTTTCATTCACCTTCTCGAATCAATTGTTGTGTCTGCTCTGATAATTGATTCTTGGTTGTTCCTGCTTGAGTCTCTTTTGTATATTTGGTTTTTGAAAAGAATAGCTTATGCTTTTCTACCATCATGATCCTTGGTTGTCTTTGGACACTAGATTTATGATTGTTGAGGGTTATATGTTCCTTAATATTAACATATTAACCCTATCTATCGAAGGAGGCTTTGTTTCATCTTTTAGGATGTCAAATTGATTAAATCTAAGTAAGGGATTAGTGATCACATATTTCATTTTCCTGTAGTAAGAATTTTTTATAACTTTTTCCTTGAAGTTTGTGTTCACTTTGAGAAAAGGCATTTTTACATATTTCTAACTATTTTGTTTCTAAAATTATAAAACAATTTTGACTCTAGTTACATTTTATTGCATTGTTCTTTTGATTTATTAAAATAATAATAATAATTTGAGTGCCTAATACATGGATTTTTTAATAATGTTTATTAAAGAATGTACTCATTATATATTTAATAATTAATACTCACTGAATTTGAATACCTCTATTTTTCTATAACACATTTCTCTTAAATATATTTATGAAAATTAATTACATTTTTCAATGAAATAAGGACATTTCTATGAAGCTTACTAAAATTTTAAAATATTTTTTAACAATAATATTTTTTTTCTAATATCTTAAAAATAAGAATGGGGACCAACATAGAAAGTGTCATGTCAATTTTTCATAAAATATAAAAAAGTCTATAAGAGTCAATATTGATATACACTTTGATCAGTCAATTGAATCAAGGTGGTTGAAACCACATATCAAGAATTTAAGATAATTTCTATAAAATTTAAATTAAAGAAATAAAGGCATGACAAAAGAAGATTAATCAATAAGTTCTTAATTTATAAATAATATTTTCTCAATTATTATTAACTAAATAACCTAAATAACAGTCTAATAGACCATTAGATCAATTACAAAGAGTACCATAATTTTAAGGATAGGACAACCTTTCTGATAGGAACTCCAAATATATGTAAACAAAAAATGATGATAATATTGTAGGAATGTTTTTCTACTCTACTAAAAAGTTGTTAAGCTTTCCAAATTCCTTACATAAAATATACATAGCCTAGTTCGAAGAAGTCTAAACAAGAAAAACTTAAAATAGAAATAAAATTATGCTACATAATACAAATCTATATTTAATTATCGAATATAACATCATTATGGAAACAACCATGCCTATATCTAACCATTTAATTTAATTTCAAAAAAATCATGAAACAACAAAAAAGGTACATTCATTCTAGATATATTTTCTGAAGGATTTGAGCAAATGTGCAAATCAAATCCATGAAACCCTCAAATACCTGTATGTAGAAAACATGTCACAGAGAAGAAAAAGACAAGAAGAGGCAAGGGTTTGGTCTAAATATATGAAAATTGTCTTCTAAGATAAAGAAAAGATATGTGATATAAAAATACAATGACAGATCATCCTTATAAAGGAGATCAAAACCTAAAAAGGTAATGAAAAATCTTTAGGGTATTTAATAATTACAAGATAATTATTAAATACAGGAAGAGTATTTAATCTAGGTATTTAATAATTACAAGATAATTATTAAATATAGGAAGAGAATTTAATCTAGGTTGTATCATAATAATTAATAAAAGATATTAATTATTAGATACCTAAAGCTTATCCTAAGTGAACTAGAGTTAATTAGAGAATATCTAATTACTCTAACATCCCCTATTAAGATAAACTTAGGGAGTAGCTAAAAACCTAGAAATGATTGCTGAAAGAAGATTTGGGTCCCAACAAACAAAGTCTAATGAGGTACCCAGGAACAACCAAATCTCTTTAAACCAGAGAAATACAGAAAACTCAATGGGAAAAACCCTACTCGAAGAAGAGATAAGAAAAACAAGAAAGAAAGGAAATGGCTCAAGAGACTCTCTCAAAACCATAAGTACAACCAACCCCCCCCATGAGAGAGAGAAGAGACACCAAAGTCCCCCCAGAATGATGGAGCCTATAGAAATGATCAAACCAATGGAACTCAAATGTGGAAGAAACAAGGGCACAGAACAAGGAAACTCCTAAATGAGAGGTGAAACTAGAAGGCCTAACTGATGCTCAAAGGAGAAACCATGAAGATCTTGAAAGGGAATTCTCAATGCAGGTGTGCTGACACTATCATGAAAGAGGAGATGAATATCCTCTATAGAATCCTCAACAAGTGCCCCTGGAGGCTAGATGAATGGAGCTAGAGGGTCAAGAAGAGCTGAAGAATAATACTATTGAAGAGAAAAGATCTCAATAGGATGGGATGCGGTAGTCAAAACAAAGATCTTGAGAATAATACAAAGGTTCAAGTGTCCTAATTGCTCCACATGATGCTCTCATGAAAGAGAAGAGTTGTGCTCCAACAATGGAGATGGTGGACCAAAGTGCAAGAAGGTGTAGATATGGTGGACCAAAGGCCTTATCCCTATCACAATAAGGCCTCTTGTTGCACTATCTCAAATGAAGACTGAATCTATAGTGAACTCAACTGTCTTCCCTGATCCACTACGAGTAATCTGATAAGTTGAGAGAAGGTTTGTAGACATAGATGGAACATAGAATACATCATTGAATGTTCCATTCTAAATGCTAACTAAACCTTTCCTCTAGACTATTAAGGTAGTGTTATTCCCCATGAGAATATGAGGAATGGGAGAAGCCTCAATAGTGGAGAAGACCCCTTAAGAAGATGCTACATGGTGAGAAGCACCTGAATCCAATATCCAAGGGACCTGGGAAGGGGATGCAATGGATGCTCATAATGCATGACCCTATCCAAAACCCAATGTAGATGTCAGCAATATGGAAGAAGAATAAAAGGCAGACCCCTGTGAGGTAGAAGAGGATGGAGAGGAAACAATGCTCTTCTAAAGAAGAGCTTGCAAATCTGCAATCTGTTTCTCAAAGCCATCAAATCTCTTCTGAAAATAATGTGACTCATCATGAGGTCCCTTCTAACAATAGGAATAAGTAGGAATCTTAGTCTTCTTTTTCTCCTTCTTAGAAGAAGATGATGGGCTAGTAAAGTGCTAAGAAGAGGAATCTAATATCTTCTTTGGCTTCTACTTCTATGTATCCTGAGGTGACTTGGCAAGCAATGCCTATGACTGTGAACTTGTAAGTGAATCCATATGAGTGAGCATAGACTGCTTATGAGTTAACCTATCAGAAAAAGTCTCAAAAAAGGGCATAACATGCCATGCACCTAGTGCATCCATAGTGGAGTAGAAGGTAGAAGTGAAAATATTATAAGGACCTCGAAGCTTTGAGAGTATCAGAAAGATACACTCATCATCTGACTTTGTCTTTCCAACAACTTGTAAAATAGATTGAAGAGAATTGAACTTCATCAAGAAGTCCTCAATGTTGGTGAATGATTCAGGTACCAAGAAGGTGAACTTTGCATCTATCTGTAGAACCCTGAACTGATTCATTGTGCCAAACAAGGTGGAAAACTTGTCCCACATAGCCCTAGGTGTAGTCAAACCATCCAGGTGAAATAGTAACCCATCTAAAATATTTAGTGCGATGAGGCCCATTGCCTCATCCATCTTATTTCACTACATAAGAACCTCATAAGGTCTCTATAGAACTAGTGTAGCCACATCGAGGCATGACCATAACCCCTTTGCCATAAACAATCTAGTCATTTCTCCTTTCAGAGTATGGTAGTTGTTAGGTGTAAAGCAGGTAACAGAAGAGTCTGCCGTTAAGAGAAAGTAGATAGAAGTGGAATGATATTTTTTGGATGCCAAATGCAGAGAGGGAGGAAACTAAAGCCTCTACTTCAATGCCAGAAATAGGAGCATAAACCGTCGAGTCATGAAATGAAACTAGCATCATCATCTATTTTTTTGTAGGTCAAAAAATGACCAAATGATGAAAGTATTATTTCCACTCAATATTACTCAAAAGTGATTCTAGATCTAGAATGTAGACAATAAATCATGCACTTTTTTAAAAAATAGCACCAAAATATGTGACCATATGAGCCTGAACAAAGCCTTTGAAGTTGCAAAAGTTGAAATTTGTGATTTTCATAAAAATTCAAAAACAAAGATCACAAAGAACTTACACTAATGTGTAGATCATGAAATCCTACCCTAAAAAAAAAAAAAAAATTCTCAAAAAAAGGATTCTATATGAGGGGATATCGCTATTTGAAAAACACCTCTATAATTATTATTTTTGAATCGTTGTCATCGCACCTCCAAAAAACTAAGAAAAAAGCCCAAAAAAATTAGATCTGTTATGTCAAAACCTCTTTCTCCTTTTTCTCCAAATACTGAAATATCTAGAATAGATCTGGCTCTAATACCAAGAAGGATTTGAGCAAATGTGCAAATTAAATCCATGAAGCCCTTGAATACCTGTATGTAGAAAACATGTCACAGAGAAGAAAAACACAAGAAGAGGCAAGGGTTTGGTCTAAATATATGAAAATTGTATTCTCAGATAAATAAAAGATATGTGATGTAAAAATACAATGAGAGATCATCCTTATAAAGGATATCGAAACCTAAAAAGGTAACAAAAAACTCTTTATGGTATTTAATAATTACAAGATAATTATTAAATACAAGAAGAGTATTTAATCTAGGTATTTAATAATTACAAGATAATTATTAAATATAGGAAGAGAATTTAATCTAGGTTGTATCATAATAATTAATAAAAGATATTAATTATTAGATACCTAAAGTTTAGCTTAAGTGAACTAGAGTTAATAGATAATATCTAATTACTCTAACATTTTCAACTAAATATACTTATAGATATGAGTATGCAACACTATATGTCTAACACATTACTAGCTAGCTTAATTTCATAGAAGATATAACTCTAAAAGAATAATAGGTGAATAACTAACCATTATCCTTAAGAACTAATTCATCATAGATCAAATAAGAAATCTTCACCACTAATGAATATAGAAAGTGAAACCTGTTAATTAGTGGTGAGTCATGGCAATATGAAGACCATCTAGTACTTACATCCCAGAAAAGCTATTACCTCAACTACCAAATAATATGAAATTCTAAAATGGTTAATGGAGCTGAGCTTTGGAAAACCAATCTCACGTTAGAAAAAATAATAAAATAAAATTGAAAACATCTCTATTGACCAGTGATTCAAAAGAATGCAAATGGCTTAAGATTTTTTAAAATAAAAATCCTTTTTAAAGAGCTCTGGCGATAAGGAAAATATTTTGAAGGGAAAATCCTTGGGAATATAATAGGAGGATAACTTAAAAGACAAGAAACACTATATAACTTAATTATGATTTAGAAGTCAAAAAAATCTTATTAGTAAGATGATGGGACAGTTCCCTCCCAATGTAATTTCATGTGTTAGTTGTGTAACATTCATGTTGGAATACACCATTGGAGGAGAAATTATGATGAAAATTGGATTATTTCTAGCCCTTTCTTCACTAAGGACTCACCTAGGCTTCTCTTCTATCCTACTATGGTTTCTCTTTGATCACTCTAACCTCAAGAGGATTTCTATCTTATCCTCCAATCTTCTCTATCTCATTACACCAATGTTTTTACAACTTGCTCCATCTTAGAGAAATTTCCACTTGCTCTCCAAATTCACAATTCTATCAAGAATGGTCATTCCACCTTCAACATGGAGTGAGGGATAGAAATTGAGGGTTTTTAGACTATTCGTATCCTCCTGGAATCAAAATTGATAGGTCTTCTTATTGATTCCCTCAAATTCGACAAATTTTTCCTAATTAGACCTAGCAGTATTAGGCCTTCAAAATTGGTTTTTGAGCTTCAACTCCATATTTACCTTAACAAGGTGTAAAACTAACTACCAATGTGAATACCCTTTTGGGAATACTTCACAATTTTGTTTGTCTCAAGTCCTCAACTTGTCCATACACCCCTTTTTCTACTTTTATGCCTAAAACTAATGGTTTCAAGCATTTTCAATCAACATTCACTAGGGTCTAATGAAACACATAGAAATTCTTGTCTTGGAAGCTTATCCTTCCAAAAATAGCTTCCTCATACATCTATCATCCTCTCACAACTCTCAGATTGAACTATCTAGCACATCTAGTCTCCCAAAAATCACTTGCATGCATTGTGATTGCCTAGCCATGCATTGAAAGCTTCCCTAAGGCATCACTTAAGAAATGGAAAATGAGTTTTTCCAAGACTCTCCTTTTCTATGTACACTATATATGGATTCCACTTCCATTACCCTCAAGGTCATGACAATTCCACAATGATGGTCCATAGGGAGCCATTTTTCACAAAAATGCCAAAACATAATTATAGACTGTCTAAAAATAAAAGATCTTTGAAATCCTATAAAATTGTAATCTGAAACAATTTTTTTTTTGTAAGGAAATGTACTTAAATATTCCAATGTAAATATAATTTTTTCAATCCATAATAGTACTTGAGAAATCAAAAACAAGAAGATTTGCCAAAACTGAACAACTTTTTGCATCTCCTAGAAACATTGACATTTAACACTTGGAAACTTTAAAATAGGTCTCCTATGACTTATTTATGATGTCTAAGCATGATTTATCCCTCAAAGCATCAACTCATATGATTTGGGCCATTTTGATCTTATTGACAAATTTTGCAATAATTTACATCTTTTTGACATCTTTCCCAACTTTGCATCAAATGACAATATATGACCTCCAACCTATGAAAAAAGATGTAAAAAAACCAAAGAAGAAAAATTAAACTTAAAACCAACCTTTTCCAAGACTTTTAGGGTATAAGACCCATACCCCTAATCTTTCCTCCTAACAACCTAAACACAAGGTAAGAGAAAACAACTTAAAAACAACTAGAATGGATTGAGCCTAGTCAAATCCATATAGTAGAAAACACACATGACCTTCTAAGGTCCAAACATAACCAACTAACTTGGCTAAGGTCAATACAAGCCAAAACCCAAAGTGTGGAACTAGGACTAAGATTTAGCCTAGGTGCTCCTACACCAATACTCCCCTAAACACAATGAACTCAATCCATCCTTGGATTGAGAAAACTAGAGTATATTCCTGGTTTCCTGAAGTCTTCTTCCTTGATCCAAGTAGCCTCTATATATTCTTTTCCATGCCACCTGACAAGATGTTCCCAATAATTTTTTTCCTAGTCTTCTTATAAATCCTTGATTCAAGTACCTTTTCAGATGCCTTAGGTGGTGGAGTTAAGTTTAGGTCTTCTACCTCTTGAATGACTTCCTTAAGTATTTGATCAGCATCTAAAGTGGGGCCTTTGTACCTAACTAGATTAGCAACATTGAAGATTGTTGATAACCCAATATCTTCAAGAAGCTCCACCTTTTATGCATTGTTGCCATGTTTGGCTAGTATTTGGCAAGGTCTAAACCTTCTCATCTAAAGCTTATGAGGCACGCCCTTCTACAACCTTTCTTTTTTTAAATGGACTATCATAAGATCCCCAACTTGGAATTGTACATCTCTTTTACTATCATCTACCTTATTCTTGAGTTTCTTAGTATTTTTAGTTAGGGTCTTCCTCACTATTTCATGGACTTCCCTCATGGAGTGGGAAAAGTTCTCAGCATATCCACTTCCTTTTGCACCATCTTTAAGATGTCTTAGTTCAAACAACCCATAGACAATCTCAAATGAAATTTTACTAGTTGACCTATTGACCATATCATTGTCTGCATATTCACCATGAGTTGATCCCAAACCTATCCATATTCCTTCGTAAGACATTTGAGAAAGTTACCAAGACTCCTATTTATTACCTTTGTTTGACCATCTATTTGAGGATGGAGATACAAAAGATAGATTTGTGTCTAGATTGTGCCACAAGGTCTTCCAAAAATGGCTCGTGAAATTTTTTTCCCTATCTAAAACAATACTTAAGGGTAAGCCATGGATCCTTACCACCTCCTTGAAGAAAAAATGTCTGATTTGATTCGCATCATAGACTATTTTACAAGGGATAAAATGTGTCATTTTTTTGAATCCACTACAACATAAATACTATCAAACCCTTAATTGGTCCTTGGTAACCCTACCAAAAGTCCATACTTAAGCACTCCCATGGCCTGATAATAATTGGAAGGGGTTGATAAAGGTCTACATTGGTAGATGTGCCCTTTTCTTTTTGACATACTACACAACATTCAACATATTGTCTAATATCCCTATTCATTTTAGGTGAAAAGTAGAACCTAGTGACTAACTCTTGAGTCTTATTGACTCCAAAATGACCACTAAGTGCCTCATTGTATTTTTCTTGAATCAAATTTTCCCTCATTGATCCCCTAGGAACACATAGTTGACTTCCTTTGCACAATAAGTCTTTTTGCAAAATGTAATAAAAGAATTCACAATGGAAATTTTTCTTATACTCCTTACATACCTTATAAATGTGTGCAAAATCTTCATCATAAGCATAGAGGTCCTTGAATCTATCAGTACCAATGGTTTTTGACTGAACCTCTTATACTATGATGAGTCTTTTTCTTAGGGCATCAACTACCTTATTCTACACTCCTTTCTTTTTCTCTATGCGAAAAGTGTATGCTTGTAGTTATTTCACCCACTTCATATGTTTGCTACTACACTTATCTTGGGAGTTGAGGAAACTGAGGGCTTGATTATCTGGATATACCACAAACTCCTTTGGAAGAAAGTAATGCATCCACTTCCTTAGATCTTGGACTAGAGCATATAAATCTAAGTCATAGAAAGAGTACTTCCTCTTGGCATCATTGAGCTTATCACTATGAAAAGATACTAGTCTCCCTTCTTGGCTTAGGACTGCCCCAATTGCAACATTGCTAGCATTATACTCCATTATGAAGAGTTTGTCAAAACTAGGTAGAAGAAGAATGGGCTGAGTAGCTATCCTCTTTTTGAGTGTTTCAAACCTATTATTGACTTGAGGAATCCAATGAAACTTTGTCTTCATTCCACCCTTCATAATGCCTAACATAGGAGCACAAATAGCCAAACCATGAAAAATTCTCACCTCTATTGCAGCTTTTGGAGTAGGAAAATTTAGGATGGCACCTAGCTTACTTGGATTCATCATGAAGTTCCATTGAGACAAAAATAAACAAAGATACACTAGCTCCTGCTTCATGAAGTCGCACTTCTCCAAATTTACCATTAGATTTTCCTCATGCAATTTCTTGAAAATAATTTAAAACTTTTTAATATGCTCCTCCCTAGTTTTATTGAAAATTAGTATGTCATCTAAATAGACAACAAAAAACTTACCAATGTATTCCTTCAATACCTCATTCATAAGCCTCACAAAAGTGGAGGAGGAATTTTACAAGCCAAATGACATTACAAGCCATTCATTAAAACCTTTTGTAGTCTTGAAGGTTTTTTTCCATTCATCTATTAGAATAAATAGTCCACTAATATAACTAAGAGGGGGGGTGAATCGATAATAAAACTATTATCTCTTTTATCATCCTTAATAATCTTTAACCATGTGATTGACATAAACATAAACCATAGAAATAAACTCATATACAATAACACTAGATATATTAACTAGGGAAACCCTTAATGAGAGAGATTTAAGACTTGGTGGGGTGGTACCTACAAGATGATATACTAATATAAGTATTCCTTGTTAGAGGATGGATCCTATTAGGATTCTATTACAACATTCAATACATATGACTCCCTGCTAGGAGACTTTGAATCACTATTAGGATATTCAAACCCTGTTAGGAGTTGTGGAAGACAACTGGACCCACTGCCCAAATAGCTTCAAGGTTAATACCAATGAACCCACTGTCCAAATTATATATCTATTATTCCTTATCAAATAATAGAACTAAATTATACTTCCTTCCTCTGTGTTTTTCCTATCAACTAGACTTCTACTCCTTCTAATCTTGTAACTAGATCATGAACTATACATCCAATAATCCCTTGGATCACTTACACACATTCAATCAACACTCTACTCCTTTTCGCACATCGTAAATACAATGTAAAATAGATACTTGATACATTTTTACAATCAAGGAAAACATCTTTCCTTTATACCATATCTTCATAATAATTCCTTGAGTTGGCCTTAAGGCATTTCCAATTAATTAAAATAAGATATATAATTAATTACAATTACATTAGCATTGTCGGTTAACAGTTTATTACAAAACTTCACACATGTGACTCCAAGTCTTGCACACTCGCAGACATCACCACCTGACTTTCCTCTTTCACTAGTTGAATGTGCATCATGTCATTATATCTTGGCTAAAATGATATAATACAAATATCAAAAACTACCAAACAGATACACTATTTCAACACAACTCACAGTAAATCAAATACAAATGTTGTACATCTTCAGCTCAGACTTCATCCTCTTAACCACATCATCAAGACACTTTAAAAAACATGTCCTTAACTACACATCACTTAACTCTTACTCAGTTATTGTGCAACATAAGATCTCTGACTTCTAATCTTCCAATCTCTAATGTTGTCATCAATGAAAAACACAGTCATGAATGCAACATGTCAATGTTCTCTAATGGTCAAGATACTCCCCCAAAGTAGTATCATCAACATCCATGATAACAATCTCCCCCTTTGGAATTGAAGGAGACATAGATGAAAAATATCTAAGTTCCAAGAATATCAAACTAAACTCTATTGATGTTGTTGCTCCTTGTCTTCTTTAGGATTGGCAACAATTATTCATAGTAAACAACTTACAATACTTTTTGGCTGCATATCTCCCCATAAAGATATCTTACTACACACTTACACTTCCTTCTACACACTTACATTTCTATCTATGCACATACATGAATCTTTCTAAATCTCCCTAAAGGGATAACTCTCCCCCATTTCCAACTCAACAGGTGCTTGTCTCCCGATTTCTTAGGATATGTTTTTCATTTACATTCTCTCCCCCATTGAAATCACTACCAAAGGTGTCAATACAAGTACAAAATACAAAATACCAATTGCTAACCAATTGTTAGAATATCCTACTTCCAACTCTTCAATCAGCTCAAGTGTCCAAATAAATTGTTCAAATATTAAATACCAAATACCATGAGTCCTCAATGACTCAACACATCATAGATACTCCTTGATATAGGAAGAATTAGCATTTAGTCTAGTCTAACAATAGTGTTCCATATGTTAGAAATAGGGATTACTGAGAGGGGGGGGAAGGGGGGGTGAATCAGTAATCTACAAACTTTAGCTACCAACTGGATATTATTACTTACTTTAAACCATACATAAAAAAAACAATAAAGTAATGCTAAATAGTAACAATAGCAATGCACAAAGATAACTCATAACAACATATTTTGTTAACTAGGGAAACCTTGGCCAGGGGAAAACCCTAGTGGGGATGACACCCACTAGATAATATACTAATATCTATGTTCCTTGTCAATGAGAAAATTCAATATAAGAAGTCTCTATTAGGAGACTTTGAATCCTTGTTAGGAGATTCCAACCCTATTAGGAGTTGTGCCAATCCTGTTAGGAGTTGTAGTATAATGTATGCAAGAAGAGCCCATTGCCCAAACATGTAGTTTCAACTACAAGAAGAGATCACTACTCAAACAAGTAATCTACTAGTATTTTCCTTCCTTGTCTAATCTCTAATCTTCAACTCGATCTCAGATCACCAGATAAAAAATTGCATATATCACTTTCACAAAAATTTTCTCATGTCACAATCTTACAAGATAACACTAATACACCAAGATTACACACCTTATGACAAGAAGTCCTTTGCATAAATACCATGCCTTTACAAAAATTAATGCAGGGTCAGCTGAGATCACAATTCACTTTTCCAAGTTAGAGTAAACATCTAGGATGTCGGTCCTAATTGGACAAGTAATTGTTTTGCAAACAAAACAATTCTTTCTTTCAATTCCACTATCCTACATCATCAAAACATGATTAAATTGGTTCCATATAGTGTATACAAATTCTGAGGTTATACACATTATCAGCAACATGTATACTATGTCCATGTAACTTTGCTTGTCATAATATGATGTCTGCAACATGTTATAAAAAAAATAATATTTATACTGCTGTAAGCCAAATTCTATACTTAGACAATTTTTTGATTACCAAACACTAAGTATCTTTATTTATGAGGTTTCCTATCAACATGAACATCATGTGTTACCATTAATTGCAACAATTACATATCACAATTAGCCAATTGTCAACAATCTCCCCCTTTGGCATTAATGGCAACAAAATATGGAAAATTGGCTCAGTGAAGAAAGAAAAAGTAAGTTACACCTTACATCTATTACAACTTGTTCAACTTTACATATATGCTCCCCCTTACAATATACTTCATACTTCACATGTATTTTTTCTCATTGTATCTCTCCCAACAATCTCATGTATACAATTTTCACATGAATCTCTTCCCCTTTGACATCAATGACAAAGGTCAAAATGTCAAGATTATGTCCAAAAACTATTGTCCTTCCTTGTGCTGAAATGATTGTCATGCAATCATCAAAACTAGTCTTCAAACTATCCATACCTTTTATCCATGTTTCTTTGGTAGACTTAGCAGATGTGAGAATTGCACATAATGCATATGATGCTATCTTAACTGCATTGATATCTGAATACTAAAATTTTGTATATGTGTCCTTGGCCTTGACACATTCCTCCAGCTTCTTCTCAACAAAAGATAACTTCAAAGAAATGGATTCTTTGAAATCAAATATTCTCTTCAATATCTTCTCTTTTCAAAGTTCCAGTTTCCTGATATTGTTGTGAACACTAGCAACTTGATTCTCAATATCATCAACTTTGCTAGATGGGTGCTAGATTAGGCTTGATAAAGCCTCTAGATCATTCATCTTTGCCTCTATCTGAATGTCCAAGTCTTTAGTCATTTTGTATGATAAGGTACACTTAACATACAAAGCTTTCCCTTTCTGCTAACATTTCTGAAGTTCTTTTATGCATGTATCAAGTTTGACTAAGTCATTCTTGATGTTTTGGTAGATGGTGCTAAACAGATTAGCATCATGGGAAATTTGAGCCTTCGCCTCTAAAACATTCAACAAGTTTTCGAACTCTTCATCAAAATACTTTAGCACTTCTTATGCTCTTAGTTTGGGATCTGACTCAGTGTGCTGAACTACTAAAGTGTTGTGTAGTCTGTTAGTCACTTCCATCAATGTTCTCTGCAAACTCTTAACTATCTTATTCTTCTATAAAATTTTGGATTAGGATGAGATCAGATCAGTTTGATCATCATCATCAGTACATGAACTAGATGGTTTAGTCTCAACCTCCCTCTATTTCTTTGTTGCTTCTTTAGTTTTCCTCTCTTCCTCTTCTTGCCTTTCCTTTTCCTCTCATTCTTTCTTCTCTTCTGATCTTTTCCTCTCTCATTCCTCTGATTTCTTTTTCTTTTCTTCTTCTGTAATCCTTCTCTAATATTCATCTTCCTTTCTTTTCCTTTATGCCTTAAGCAACTGCTACTTGGCTTCCTCTGTCTTCTTCTTTTCAACTTCTAATAGCCTCTTTTCTTCCTCAATTTGTTTCAAATTTTCCTCAACATCCATGGTGTCTAGTACATTTGGTTCAAAACCACCAAATGGATTGGTAACATCAATGTTAAGAGTAACATTGGTTTGATCAATCTTCATAGTATCACCACTTACTGATACATCTAAGGTTCTAGGAGTTGGAGGAGATGTTGCTGTGACTCTGACAACATCTTACTGATAGTTGTTGCTTTCTCCTTTCTCAATTTATCCTTCTCACCAACCATGAATAATAATGGCCTCAACTTATTCCTCAAGTATGGTGCGAGGTTATTCAACAATCTCTAAGTAATTTCATCTTCTTCATCAATCATGCAAATATTCCTTAGCATAGACTTCCAAAGTTCAAGGTCTTCTTCTCTTGCAAGAGTCTTCTTATCTATAAGTCTCTCATAGACTTTCTAGTTCACTACTCCTTTGATATCCTTCATACTTAGATAGTTTGGAATGATAGGTCTCACAGTAGATATATCAATCCGATCCTTCTCAAAGTTATTATATAGATCATAAAACTTATTCATCTAAACAAAGTTTCCCTCATTTATAATTGTTGTGTTTATCTTCTCAATCTTTGGCTTCCAAGGTTGTTGAGCTTTTCCTATTGCTAGCTCAGGTGAAGTCACCTTTTCTTCTTGCTTGGTTTCTTATTCATCAACCTCTTCTTCATCACTTGACTCAATTGTCAGCAATTTTTTCTACCTCTTACAAGTTCCTATAGCCATCTGTTTGACTCTCTTTGTCTTTGTTGACACTGCTTCAACTAATCTTTTAGATTTTCTTTTTTGTTCACTGGGCTGAACATTGAACACTGCTGCGTATGGAATGCTTTCTCCCAAAGATGTCTTAGCAATAGATACTTTCTAGGGTTGTATGTTCAATATACCTTGCTTCATTTTTTATCTCACAGCCTTAGATAGTACCGTCTTCATGATTGACTCAACCTTCTTGTGAGATGCTTTCTCCAAGGTTGCTTGATGAACATGTTGTGTAATCTCATCAAATGTGCCAAATCTATATTCAGCTTTATCTTTCTTTAAATTTAAGAAAAAATCAATGTAACCAATTGTAACATCATCATTTAACTCATAGCTCAAAGGATCCAAAAATGTCTCTTGAGGTTCCGCTGCTTGAATGTAAGTGTGATATGTATCAACTAGAATACATATATCCTCCTTAAATCTATCCAAAATTGTAGGTGAAATCCTAGATCTTTGTTTCATCTCATTTTGGAATGTTTTCATAATCAAATTACCATTGTCCAATATCTTTTCCACAGGGTGCCTTCTGCATACCTTAGTAATCTTCTCCATAGTACATATATCCCTACTCATTTTTATATGTTATTGATAAGTAGGGAAATCTCTTAAGTATAGGAAAGAATATGTGATTTTTCAATGATTAGATTCTAGACACACCATTCTTTATCCTCTTAATCTTTTCAAGGTTTTCCAAGAGTTTCATTCTCAATATTTCACTCAAATTAACTTTCTCTTTCTCAACATATATCTTATATGTTGCATATATAAATCCAACTAAAAGTTCATCTATCTTAGAACTTGCATAGACTGAATAAGAAATAATTCTGCTAAGAAATCTCACATCATCTTGCTTGATGGAGCTACTTACCATAGCTTTCCCATTGTATACTTCCTTAGTGTAACTTTCCACTTTCTTCTTAACCATCTTAATTACCTCATGAATAAGGTCGGCCAAGATGTCTACTACATTATCTTGCATCCACAATTTGCCATCATGTATCCTACTCAATATGATTTGAGTCCATTCATCTATATCTAGTTCATGGTAGAAATGATACTTAAAAAAATCAAATTCCTTTAAATATTCAAATCTGAGCTTCATATTCATGTCATGGTTGAAGACTAGTTCCATATCCTTATTCATATATTCACTACCAATTGACTAAAACTTACAATTCAAATAATTTTCTATGTCTTCAAGGTAAACTACGTTATTCGAAGTGATAGACAACGTAGAGTCAGGGTTTCCATCACTAGGTTTTACAAAAACTATCTTAAACTTAGGTCTATCCTAATTTTCAACACTATGTACCACTGTCATATCCATATTTCTTATCAATATGAACTTTTACCAAGCAAATTTGTGAAAAAAATGATAAAATACCTCTTTCCAAAAATAGGGTTTTGTTCAAAATTGCTCTGACATGTTGCTTCTAAATGTTCTTCACTTCAAATGTGTTCGCAATGAAGTAAAATTAATTTTTTACTCCATTTATCCCTCAACTTGAAACTTACATGAATTGCGTACTTCGAAAAATATGAAAAAGTTGTCAATTGCATTCTGCAATCACATAACTTCTCAAACTCATCTATCTGATCATTAGATGTCACCTGAGGTTTATTGTAGCCTCCTTTCATCATCACAATTATCCTCAAGACTTCACATCATGAAATTCTCTGCAAAAACTTATTTTCATCTTCTGTTACAGAATTAGCCTTTACTGTAATAACAGTAACTCTAAATTCCATCATAACTTGTTTAGATGAGCTCTAAATCACAAGCGAGCTTAGGTACCATCTAAACACAACTGAATACACCTTTTCCCAACTTCGCTACCTCTAATTTGATCTCTGAATGAAGTTCTCAAATATTGATGTTGTGAACAAGCTTAATTCAACTTGATTGAATCAAACTCAACAACTAGCTTCGTTCTTTCTGTCTCATCATCATTTAACTTTTCTTTTGAGATGTATGTTCCTTTCATGAAAGCTTCATTAAGTTCTTCTCAAAGTTCACTCATAATGTTTCTTTGTTCTTCATTGTTTAAAACTTAGATGTTTTGTTTTCCAAACTTGCTCTCACATCTGCATTTTCAGTTTTCAAATCAGATTCAATTTTGCTAGGATCATTTCTCAAAGTCAATTTTAGATTTTTAATCTTCAACTCATGCTTCAAAATCTTGTACTCTATCTTCAACTTTAAATAGTCATCATCACTAGTTCAAGGTTTAGTAGATTTCGGCTTTGATTTTAGATGTTCAATCTTTTCCTTGAATTGACCAATGTATACTTTGGAGTCTTCATATCTGTCCTTCAACTTATCTCTTTCTTCAGTAAGGAGATCAATTTGTTCAAGAGATTCTTCAAGGTTCTTCATCAACTATTCCATATCCATAGGGATCTTACTTACATTGTTAAGCCTCTTCAAAGTAACTATGCTCTAATACCAATTGTTAGAAATAGGGATTACTAAGAAGGGGGGGTGAATCAGTAATCTACAAAATTTAGCTGCCAACTAGATATTATTACCTACTTTAAACTATGCATAACAAATCAATAAAGTAATGCTAAATAGTAACAATAGCAATGCACAAAGATAACTCATAACACCATATTTTATTAACTAGGGGGGATGATACCCACTAGATAATATACTGATATATATGTTCCTTGTTAGAGGATGGACCCTGTTAGGAGTCAATGAGAAAATTTAGTATAAGAAGTCCCTATTAGGAGACTTTGAATCCCTGTTAGGAGTTGTGCCAACCCTGTTGGGAGTTATAGTATAATGTATGCAAGAAGAGCCCACTGCCCAAACATGCAATTTCAACTACAAGAAGAGCTCATTTCTCAAACAAGTAATCTACTGTTATTTTCCTTCCTTGTCTGATCTTTGATCTTCAACTCGATCTTAGATCATAGGATAAAACTTTGCATATACCGCTTTCACAAAAGTTTGTTCACTTTGCAATCTTACAAGATAACACTAATACACCAAGATTGCACACCTTCTTATTGCAATAAGTCCTTTGCATAAATACCATGCCTTTACACAAATTAGTGTTGGGTCAGCTGAAACCAAATTTCACTTTTCCAAGTTAGAGTAAACATCTAGGATGTCGACCCTAATTGGACAAGTAATTGTTTTGCAAACAAAACAATTCTTTCCTTCAATTTTGCTCTCCTGCATAATCAAAACATTATTAACTCTATACCATATAGCCCTTACAAACTTCTGAGGTTATACACATCATCACCAACATGTATACTATCTCCATATAACTTTTCTTGTCATAATATGATGTTTGCAACATGTTATAAACAAAACAATACACTAATGTAAACTAAATTCTATACTTAGACAAATTTTTGATTACCAAACAGTAAGTATCTTTATTTCTGAGGTTTCTTTTCAACAAGTACATCATATGTTGCCATTAATGACAACAATTGCATATCAAAATTAGCCAATTGTCAACACCATACCATTGGATTGATGCACTCTCTGCATCATCTACTCTGAAGTAGGTAGGGTAGAACCCCTAGCATACCTCTCAGGTACTCAAAAGTATCTTTAGGCAAAGGCTTCATAAAGATATCTACAATCTTATCTCCTTTTCTATTTTCTTTTCTCTCAACACATGATACCTAATAGATATATTCTTAGTCTTAGAATGCAATACATGATTCTTAGGTCTATACTCACTGTACTTGTGTTATCACAGTAAATGATAACAAGTTCCTTCATCTCAATCTTGATATCCTTCAACATTTTCTTCATCGACATATCTTCGTTACAATTATTTTTTGTTGCAACATAATTTGCCTTAGCTATATTATGAGATCTACAATCTTGCTTCTTTCTCAACCAATAAGCTAATCTTCCTCCAAGAAAGGATGCTCCACCACTCATTCTCTTTATCTCATCCATACTGCCTGCCCAATCTACATCTATATATATATGCACAAAGTAAAATCACTTGATCTGTCATACCAAATTCCATAGTCAAATGTTCCTTTCAAATATCTAAATATTCTATTCACTACTACATAATGATACTCCTTAGGATCAGCTTGAAATCTAGCTACAAACCCAACTGCATTTGCTATATTTGCTCTAGTGTGAGTCAGATACTACAATCCTCCAATCATGGATATGTATTTCTACTGCTCAACTGTAGGTGTCTCATCTTTTCTGGATAACTTGTGACCAATTATCATAAGTGTACCAATAGGCTTACAACTCTTTAATTGAAACCTCTTCAATAAATCTTTCAAATACTTAGCTTGTGAAATGAAAATACCATCACTATTATATACAAACTACAATCCTAGGAAAAACTTCATCTCTCCTATCATGCTTATTTCAAACTCATTCTTCATCTCATTAGCAAACTTATCACTAGCTTCATGATTTCCTCCAAATATGATGTCATCAAAAAATATTACTATGATCAAAAAACCATTCTCTATTTCTTTCAAATACAAATTACTATCCGTTGTACCTTTAACAAAGCCAAGTTTTGTCAAATGCTTGTCCAACCTTGCACACTAGGTTCTACGTGCTTGCTTCAGACTATATAGGGCTTTCTTCAATTTCCATACCATGTCCTTTTCTTTTGTCTAAGGAAATCCTTTAGGCTACTATATGTATATTTCTTCTAATTCTCCATTTAGGAAACCTCACTTATCATCCATCTAATATACGTTGAACTTCTTATTTGTTGCATATGCCAAAAACATTCTTACTGCTTCCATTCTTTCTACAGGTGAATATGTATCCTCATAATGTGTTCCTTCTTGTTGTGAATACCCTTTTCAAACAAGTCTAGCCTTGTTTCTCACAATTTCTCTTTGCTCATTCATCTTATTTCTAAATACCCATTTGGTTCCTATCACATATTTGTCTTTAGATCTAGGAACTAATTCCCATGTATCATTTTTCACAATCTAATCCAATTATTCTTTCATTTCTTGAATCCAATGATCATCCTTACATGCTTCATCTACACTCTTAGGCTCAACTTGAGAAATCAGACATAATTGCTCATCAAATTTTTTCCTTGTCATCAGACCTTTGTCTTGCTTCCAATGATCTATTCTGGTAGATGACTCTTTGGCATATTCTTGTTTGATATAGGAGTTGCTATATCAACCCTTATCTCTTCTCTTGGACCAGAGCTCTATTATCCTCTTTTATCAACAATTTGCATATCAATCTACAAATCATTGTTAGTCTCAAATAAAATTTTAGCATTCTGTCTAATAATTTCAGAATTATCCTCTTCATCATCTAAATTATAATCTACCATATTTTCTTTAGTTCCAAAATTTTCATCGATCCTTAAATTTGCGCACTCAACTATAGTCTTGGTTCTATAATTGAAATATCTATATGCTTTAATTTTCAATGAATAGCCAAGAAACATACCTTCATCACTTCTAGGATCAAACTTACCCATATCATCATCTCTCTTTATGTAACACTTACTTCCAAATATTTTGAAATACTTGACTGATGGTGAAATACCAAACCATAGTTCGTAAGGTGTCTTGTTCATACCTTTTTTGGTTTGTACTTTGTTTAGAGTATATAATGCAGTGTTAACTGCTTCTTTCCAAAATATCTTAGAAACATCATTCTCAAACAACACTGCTCTTTCTGATTTTGCTACTGACTCATTCCTTCTCTCAACAATTCCATTTTGTTAAGGTGTTCTAAGTGAAGACAACTACCTTTTGATTTTGTTCTCTTCACAGAACATGTTAAACTCTCTAGAGGTGAATTCTCCTCTATTTGATCTCAAACACTTTATCTTTGCACTAGATTCATTCTCAACTCTATTCTTAAATATCTTAAACTTCTCAAAAGCTTCATACTTCTCTTTAAGAAATGCTACCCACATCATTCTAGTGAAATGATTCAACAAAAATCATAAAATACCTTTCCCCATAGAATCCTCTAGTTCTTGCATGACCACTCAGATCTGTGTGAACAATCTCCAATTTCTCTGTAGTAGAGAACTTCTTCCTAGGAAAAGACACTTTCCTCTGCTTAGCCAAAATACATTCCTTGCATACAATGTTAGTAGGATTAACAATCTTAGGCATATCTCTCACTATAAATGTACTACTAACCTTCACAAATTATCAAATTTTATATGAAAAAATATCCTATGCCACAACCAACTATTATCAAATTTTTCTACCAAACATATCATTTTAGTAAGATTCAACTGAAATAAATTACCTCTAGATCTGGTTCCAGTTCCAATCATCATACCATCTTTGTCTTTAATGATGCAAATCTTCTCTGTGAATTACAAAAGATATCCCTTATCAACCAACTATTCAACACTCAAAAAATTATGCTTCAAACCATCAACAAAATAAACATCATCAGTGTTAGTTTTACCATGAAGAATAATGGATCCAATCTATGTAATATGATAGGCTGTTGCATTGTTACCAACTCTAACAATACCTCCATCATGATTTTTGGCCTTTACAAACTTATTCATATCACCAATCATGTGATATGAACAACCATTATCAATTATCCAAATAGACTTCTTCTCAACTTGGTTAACTAGAGCTCTTTCTTCTCTAATCTCTCTATCAAGATCATCTTCCTTGATAGCCACAAATCCTAATTCATCATCACTTTCACTTTGACCTTTCTCATCAAATTCTTCTTCTTCATTAGCATACAAACAATCTCTATCTCTTCTAGGTTTGAACTTTCCCTTATACTTTTTTCTCTATTTTAGGACATTTAGATGCATAATTACCAAACTCATTACAAGTCCAACATTTAAATATTTTCTTACCATCTTTTTCTCTCCTCACAAGAAGGGCTACTCCTTCAATCTTTCTATCATCATCAGATATACCACTACAAGAAAATCTCTTCTTGTACTTGCACTCCTTGATAGGTTAGGTCAAACATTCAACACACTAAAGGTTGTCTCAACTTTAGTTAGATCTCTAGACTATCTAAGATCAACTTCTGTAGACTCTACTTTTCCAAGAAAAGTTTCCTTTGTGAAATCTATAGTGTAGGGCATCACAAGCTGAATCATCTGAGCAACTTGATTGAATGGTGGTGTCAAAATTTTCAAGATATTCCATACAACTTCATCATCTTTCTTACTTCTACCAAGTGATCGAATACCTACAACAATTTTTGATATTCTATCAATATAACTTCTTACAGATTTATCTCCCATCATCTTAGCATCTTGAAATGCACATATCCAATTCTGTAATCTCATTCTCTTTGTATGTTTATCACCTTCATAAGTATCTTCTAATGCTTTTCAAATTTCATGAGATGTTTGAAAATTCTTTACCTCACTATACTCATTATCAGGAAGAGCTGACAATAGTGCTTCTCTAGTTCTCATGTCATATATGAACAAGTCTCTCTACTTCACTACACTCCTGGAGCTTGTCTTCTTACACAATTATCTTCTTAGATTTTGTCAAAAGCCAATACCCCAAACCCATGCACATCAGATGAGTCTTTAGCTTTTGCTTCCAACTATCATAGTTGGCTCTATCAAATCTAGGACTATCCTTTTAGAAAAGATTTTCCATCGATCTCCCAAAGTTGATAAGATTTTCCTTCAAGGACCTGATACTCTGATACCAATTGTTAGAATATATAATCCACTGATATAACTGAGGGGGGGGGGGGGGAGGGCGTGAATCAGTTATACAACTATTATCTCTTTTATCATCCTTAATTATCTTTAACCATGTGATCAACATAAACATAAACCATAGCAATAAACTCATACACAATAACACCAAATATGTTAACTAGGGAAACCCTTGATTAGATGGAAAACCCCTACAGGGATGGTACTCGCAAGATGATGTACTAATATAAATATTCCTTGTTAGAGGATGGACCTTGTTACGAGTCTATTACAACATTCAATACATATGAGTCCCTATTAGAGACTTTGAATCGCTATTAGGAGATTCCAACCCTGTTAGGAGTTGTGGAAGATAGTTGGATCCACTACCCAAAGAGCTTCATGGTTAAAACCAATGAACCCACTATCCAAATGATCTCTGTATTATTCCTTGTAGAATAATAGAACTAAATTGTAGTTCCTTCCTCTATCTCTATCCTATCAGCAAGACTTTTGCTTCTTCTGATCTTGTAACTAGACCACGAACTACGCATCCAATAATCCCTTGGATCTCTTATAGGCATTCAATGAACACTCTACTTCTTTTTTCACTGTGAAAATACAATGCACAATAGATACTTGATAAATTTTTACAATCAAGGAAAACATCTTTCCTTTATACCATATATTCATAATAATTCCTTGAGTTGGCCTTAAGGCTTTCCCAATTAATTGAAATAAGATAAATAATTAATTACAATTACAATAGCACTGTTGGCTAATAGTCTATTACAAAACTTCACATGTGAAACTCTAGGTCTTGCACACTCGCTAACATCACCACCAAAGTCCTCTGTCACCGGTTGACTACACATCACCTTATTATATCTTGGCTAAAATGATATAATGCAAACATCAGAAGCTCCCAAATAGATGCTTTATTTTAGTGTTTCTCACAGTAAATCAAACACAATTGTCATACATCTTTGACTCAAAATTCATCCTCTTAACTACATCATCAAGACACTCTCAAGAACATGTCCTTAACTATGTAGATCACTCAAACCTAGCACAATTATTTCACAACATAAGATCTTTGACTACTATTCTTCCAGTCTCTACAGAAACCATACTATGTTGTCATCAATGACAAACAGAGTCATGAATGCAACATGTCAATATTCTCCAATGCTTATGATACTCCCCCAAAGTAGTATCATTAGAATCCATGCTAACATCATCCCCTTCCCTAATGCTAATTTGGTGATAGCCACTTTTGAGATATATCTTGATAAAGTACTTTTCTTCCCTAAACAATCCATCAGGTCTTCTATCCTAGGTATTGAGAACCTATACCTAATGGTGATCCTATTAATGGACCTTGAATCAATAAAAAATCTCCAATTTCCCCCCTTTTTGGGTTCTAAAAAAGTAGGAACAACTCAAGATCTTATACTTTTCCTAATTAGGCCTTGGTCTAAGAGTTCTTGTATTTTCTTGGGAATTTCCTCATTTTGTTGATGGGTCATTTTATAGGCAGCTTTTTTGGGAATGGTGGATCTTGGAATAAAGTCAATTTGATGGCTAACAAGTCTCTTGGGAGGTAGGGTGGCAAGTTGTCCATCACTAACAATGTCCTTGTACTCTAGAAGCATTTATTGCACTTCCTTAAGTAGTTTTGTTGTCTTTCTTGCCTAGTTAGAAACTTCTTGCTTAGGTTTCAATGCTAAGGCAAACCCAACTCCTTCTCCTTCCTCCAAGGTCTTTAAGAACTAATTTTCACCCACCATGAGGACATTAGGATTTGGATATTTCACCTCTCTCTCTTCTATTAAGGATTGAATCTAGAATGTCACACCATCTTTCATGAATGATTATGCATTTTTGGCTCCATCATGCATTGCTTGTCTTTCAAACTTCCATGGCCTTCTTAGTAGAAGGTAACATGCATCCATAGGTATAATGTCACATATCACCTTGTCCTTATAACCTTCCTATTGAGAATTCAACCCATGCTTGTTCACTTACAAGAACATGTTTCCCCTTGTTGAGCCATGTAACTTTATAGGAATTTCTATGTGGAATTATTTTCATATTTAGTTTGATACATGGCTCCTCTAACATGATATTATCTCTAGAACCTAAGTCTATGATCACCTTACCCACTTTTCCCATCATCTTGCACTTCTCTCTAAATAGTGTTCTTCTTTGGTTTAGTTCTTCTTTTATGGGTTCCTTAATCAATGTCCTTCTTATCAGTAGATTTTGTCTTTCTTATGATTCTAAGGGTACTTTAGATGGTTTTATTCAGTTACTAGACTCTAATTACACATAATTAACTCTTTTTACACTCCCTTAGGAAGTAAAACCTTTCTTAAGGCCTATATATGTAGGGTGGCTCATCTGGTTGCAATTATAGCACTTCATGGTTGCAAAGTAGGATCATTTAACTTGGTTGTTGCTTCTTCCACTTCTACCATTGTTAAAGCTTCTTCCCCTATTGAAACTCCCTATATTTGAGTTCCCTTCTTGTTGTTCAGTCCACTTAGTTTCCCCTTGGCTTCTTGAATCTAAACCTCTACCATCATAACCTCTTTGATTCCTACCGTCTCTACCTCTACCTCTACCTCTATAGTTGGTGTCTAATTTATTCTTATTCTTTTCTTCCACTTTTAGTGCCAATTGGAAATATCTATGGACTGTTGTAGATGTCCAAATCTATTGATTTCTTCTTGTATATTATACCTCAACCCACCTAGATACCTAGCCACCTTAAGAGGCTCTTCTTGTTGAGTTCTTGATCTCAAACACATCTTCTAAAATTCTTCTATATATGTTGCCACATACATATCTTTTTGTTTTAAATTTTTCCTTTTCTTCTGTATTTAAATTTCATAACATTTGGGCAGATGTGTATTGTTCCTTTTCCTTTGTCACCATGGCTTCCAATTTGCAATTGCTTTCTTTCTTATCTTCTCCCTTTATTCTTGGAGATACTTCCATCAAGTTAGTGTTGATCCTCTTAGCCTAGATTTGGCTACCTTGACATTTTGTGCTTCAATGACCCCTTCACACTCAAAGTGGTTTTCCATCCCTTCAATCCATTCGATCACAATTTCAAGTTCCATCTTCACACTAAATAAAGGGATTCCTTCTAGGGACTTTCCACTCAATGCCTTGATGAATTTTATGAATGGATCCTCATTGAATGAAGGGTTTTTTTTAGGATTGATGTATTCCTCATCAACCTTTCAGTTACCATTATCACTAGTTTCTCCTTCTTGATTGCCTCAACAACTTCCTTCAATTTTGACTTCATCTCCTCTAGTTCTTCCTCTAGAAGAATATTCCTCTCGTTTTGCTCCTTCATCTCCTTGGAAATTTCTTCATTGGTCACCATGGCAGCCTACCCTACTAAATCTTTAGTATATAAAGACATGCCACTAGCCTCAAATCTTTGACAGCTCGGATACCAATCTGATGTAAACTAGATTATTTGTAGCCCATTCTTTATTAAGGACTTACCTAGGCTTCTCTTCTAGCCTACTAGGGTTTCACTTTGATCACCCTAGGATTTCTATCTTATCCTCCAATCTTCCCTATCTAGTTACACCAATGTTTTTACAATTTTCTCCATCTGAGAGACATTCACACTTGCTCTCCAAACTCACAATTCTATCAAGAATGTACATTCCACCTTCAAAATGGAGTGAGGGATGCAAATTGAGGGTTTTTAGACTACCCCTATCCTCCAGGACTCAAAATCCATAGGTCTCCTTATTGATTCCTTCTAATTTCACAAAACTATCCTAATTAGACCTAGTAGAACTAGGCCTCCAAACTTGGTTTTTGGGCTTTAACTCCAAATTTCCCTTAACAAGGTGTCAAAATAAATAACAATTTGAATACCCTTTTGGGAATAATTCAAGATTGTATGGGTCTCATGTCCTCAACCTATCTGTACACCCCTTTTCTACTTTTATGCCTAAAACTAAGGGTTCTAAGAATTTCCAATAAACATTCACTATGGTCTAATGAAACACATAGAAATTATTGTCTTGGAAGCATCTCCTTCCACACATAGCTTCCTCATAAATCCATCTTCCTTATAAAACTATTAGATTGAACTATCTAGTACACCAAATCTCCCAAAAATCACTTGCAAGCATTGTGATCACCTATAAATGCATTGAAAGCTTGACTAGGACATCACTTGAGAAATGGAAAACTAGTTTGTCCATGCTTCTCCTTTTCTATGTACACTATACATAGAATCCACTTCCAATACCCTCAAGGCCATGATGATTCCATGGTGATGGTTCATGGGGAAGCCATCTTTCAAAAAAATTGACAAAACAAAACAATAGACTATCTAAAAACAAAAGATTTTTGAACTATAACCAAATGAACTCCTATCAATTTGCATTCTAAAACAAAACAAACTGTAAAGACATGTACTACAATATTCCAACACAAATAAAATTTTTTCAATCCATAATAGTACTCGAGCAATCAAAAACATGAAAAATTGGCAAAACTAAACACCATTTCATGCATTTAGCATTCAAAATTCACTTATTACAAACTCTAACCCTTGGAATGGATCTCCTTCATGGTCTTATAGGTTCCTTGATAGGTTTCATATAGTTTTCGTAACTATCAACCTCCATTTTCATGATACACAATTTTTTGGAAGTTGCTAACAACTTTTTGCATCCCCTAAAACCTTTGACATTTAACCCTTAGAAACTTCCAAATAGGTCTCTTGTGACCTCTTTATGATTTCTAACCATGATTTATCCCTTAGAACATCAACTCATATGATTTTAAAGCCATTTTGACTTGATTGACAACTTTTGCAACAATTTACATCTTTTTGATATCATTCCCATCTTTGCATCAAATGAAAATATATGACCTCCAAACTATGAAAAAGGATGTAAAAAAACCATAGAGGAAAAATTAAACTTAAAACCCACCTTTCCCTAGACTTCTAGGATATAAGATCCATACCCCTAATCTTGCCTCCTAACAACCTAAACACAAGGTAAGTAAAAACAACTCAAAAATAACTAGAACAGATTGAGCCTAGTCAAATCCATCTAGGAGAAAGCACACATGAACTTATAAGATCCAAACACAATGAAGTGACTTAGCTAAGGTTAGTAGAAGCCAAAACCCAAAGTGTGGAACTAGGACTAGGAGTTAGCCTAGGTGCTCCTACACCAAATTATTGATGTTTGCTACAATATAAAAGTAGGTTGTTATTGATGTCTTCCAATCTATCAATAAAAGGTTGACTAAATTGTCAATTTTTTTCATTCTTTGGCTTATCTCCTCATCCACATGTAGAATTAGGTGAGATTGTCTTGGTTCTATTAAAATTTAAAGGCCTTTATAAATACAGGCAATTGTATTGCAATCATTCAAATCAACAAAAACTATTTTCTCTTCCTTTTTTTTTATTGTGTTGTTGTTCATATCTCTTAAGTTCATTTTTTTCTTCATGCTATCAGAGAAAATCTGATCTCTAGGAGTGGTATCTTTTTTCTAGTGTGAAATTCTTATCTTACACTTGAGACTAAAATTTCATTGAGAAACACTAAGTTTTTGGTGAAAGAATTGCTACACAAGTTTGGTGAGAATTTATTTTTCTGATTAATTTTGAAGTATTGAAAGTTCTGACTTTGTTTCTCATCCAAAAATGAGAGAAGAATTTGGTGAGATTTTTCTATTTTATTTTCATTTAAGAGGTAAAGAATAAGATTTTTTCCTCAAATAGGAGAGAAGATCATTAATGTATTCTCTTGGTGTTACTCTACCCACAATTAGATTAAAGAGAAAGAATTATTATGATTGGATTTTACAAATAGAAATATCTCTAGCTCTACAAAAAAAATAATGATATTTCTATTAGTAGTGAACAAAAAGCAATATATTGTAGAAGAGAACAAGATGACTAGGATAGGAGAGGTAAGAAGGTAACAGCTTTGATCAAATTAACACTTTCAAAAGAAGTTTTTCTAGATGTTTGGAATGAAAGAAGTGCAGTACAAGTGTGGAAGATATTGAAAATTTTGTATCAAAATTTAGGTTATGTATGGATTATATCTCTCACCACAGAGCTGTATAATCTAAAATTAACAAAATTGCAAGAAATAGTGTCTCATTTAAGTAAATTGAAGGAAAAGAAAATTGTACTGATTTCACTTGGAAAGAACATAGAGGATAAGGATTTTGTACAAATAATATTACAAAGTCTTCCAAGTTCTTATCAATCTTTTATAAGGGGACTTGATACTATAGATAAACTAAAAGCTATTAAATCTGATGAGTTGTGTACTAGTTAATTCAAGAAGAAAAACTTTAAATAAAATAAAGAGAATCTCTTATGGTTGCATGTGAATCTCAACCATTTCCAATGAAAGGAAAATAATATCATCAAAATATGTACAAGATAATAAATCTAATGGAAGGAATTGGAAGTATGGAGATAAAAATGTTTCATCTAAGAATCCAAATAGAAGCAAGTGGAAATGTCATTATTGTGGTAAACAAGGACAGAAAGCTAATGAGTTCTACAAAAAGAATAATTATATAGGAAAAAATAAGTCGACAAAATTATTTGATTATAACAGAAATGCCTTTTGTGTAGCACTTAAATAAAATAAATGTTTTCGAGATGAATGTATAATTGATTTTGGTTTCACACAACATATGTCACATAATACGGATTGATTTGAGTTATTAAATGAAAGAAAAGGTGAAAATGTATATTTGGGAGATAATAGTCCTCTAGAAGTTAAAGAAAGTTGAAATATTCAAGATAATAATGTAATGTTAAAAAATGTGAAGCTTGTCCATCAATTATCAACAAATCTTCTCTTTGTATTTCAAATTGCATGTGAAGGATATAAAATAGAATTTTACAATGATAAATGAATAGTAATGGATGTGAAAAATAATTATGAAGTTATATCATTTCATAAAGTGGAGAATGGATTGTATAAGTTTCACAAATTTATTGGAAATAAAGATGTATGTGTTATCTTCAAGTATGATGATGTGAGAAAGTTTTGGCATGAGCATATTGGACATGTTAGCTATCAAAGCCTCAAGCTTATGGAGAAGTTTAATATGGTGCATTGTCTCCCAAGAATACCACCAAGGCACAATGTATGTGAAGGATGTGCAATGAGTAAGCAACATATAGAAAATTTCCCACAAGGAAGATCATAGAGGATGAAAACCCCTTTACATTTAGTCCATAGTGATGTAATGGGTCCTTTTAAAACACCCTCACTTGGAGGTGCAAGGTATGATCTCACATTCATAAGGAATATACTAGAAGAATTTGGGTATATTTCCTACAAAAGAAGGAAGAAGTGTCCTATAAGCTCAAAGATTTTAAGGTTCTAACTTAAAAGAAAAGTGGGAAATCTCTAAGGATCATAAGAACAAATAGAGGAAGTGAATATATGAATAAGGAATTCTTGGAATTTTGTAAAAAAAAATGGCATAAAGAAATAATCCACTCTTTCGTACTCACTGCAACAAAATGGGGTTGCATAAAGGAAGAATGGGATAATAATTGTAACTGCTAGGTGTATAATTTATTGTAGAGATATAGAAGCCAATCTTTGGGCTGAAGAAATTCATAATGAAGTTTATATCTTGAATAGAACTCCTACTAAATAAGTTATGAACATAACACCTAAAGAGGTTTGGAGTGGAAGAAAGCCTACTGGTCTCATTTTTGTATCTTTGGTTGTACTACCTATGCTCACATTCCTAATGAAAGGAGTAAATTAGAAAGAAAAAGTGAGAAGTACATAAGTGTGGGATATAGTGAAGAGTCAAAAGGTTATAGGCTATATAATCCCAATACAAGGAAAATTCATGTTAAAAGAAATGTTTTCTTTGATGAAGATATCAAAAGTAATAAAACTCCCACATTTTCTCAATTCCTGATTTTCCTTGAAGAAGATAGACCTATTGACAAGTTAATGATTCAGATAAAAATATGACATCTCTTATAGAAGAAGAAGATGTGCAAGTTGAAGATTCAAGTAGCAGTGGTGATGAGAACACAAGGAAGACTAGATATATTCAAGAAGTCTATCAAGAAGGCCTTCAGATTTTTGGTAACTATGCTCTAATGGCTAAGGTGATGTAGGTTGAGACTCCAAGCACATTTGAGGAAGCAAAAAGAAAATATGAATGGCAGGAAGTTATTCAAGAAGATTACAACTCCTTGATAAATAATGGAACTTTAGAATTGAGAAGGAAAGAATGTGATTAGTTAAAAATGGACGTACAAAAAAAATTTCAAATCAAATAGAGTTGTTGAAAGATACAAGGAAAGGTTAGTGGCTCATGGTTTCTCACAAGAAGAAGGTATTGACTACACTACAACATTTACCCCTATTGCTAAAATGACTTCCATTCATATCATTATTTCTTTGGCTGCAAAATGTCGATGGAAAATGTTTCAAATGGATGTAAAAATCATTTTTTGTATGACAATTTAAAAGAAGAAATTTACATGCAAAAACCACCTAGATTATTTAAACATGGTGAAGAACATCTAGTATGTAGATTGAGAAAATCACTATATGGTCTTAAGCAGACTCTAAGGGCATGGTATTGGACAAAATAAATGAATTATTTATAAAAGATGGATTTGAAAGAAGCAAAGTTGGTCTAAGTATGCTCTTGATTTCTCAAACTAAGTTTGGAAACAATAAGGATCATACTTTCTCAAACTAAGTATTCTAAGTTTGGAAAGAATAAAGAAAGGTCATGATTTCTCAAACTAAGTATGCTCTTGATGTATTGAAAAGGTTTAATATGAGTGATTGCAAACCATCCAATACACCATGTGAAGTAGGCTCAAAACTTAGTGCTCATTCTACTCAATAGAAGGTGGATGAAAAATTATAAACGACACTTGTTGGAATTATTTTATATCTTACCATAACTAGACGAGATATTGTATATGTTGTTGGTGTTGTATCTAGGTACATGGAAAATCCACATTTTGTTCACTGGAAAGTTGCTAAAAGGATTTTGAGAAAATTAAGTTCAGGACACATCTTTCATCTTGGATTTGGATAAATTTCTTTGAGTAGCAAGAAGCAATAAATAGTGTCACTTTCATCAATAGAGGAAAACTATATTGGCGCATCAAAGGAATCTCAAGAGTCTCTATGGATCAAAAGACTACTTCAAGAGACACATCATAATCAAGCTCATTGAACCACCATATTCGGTGACAACCAAAGAATCATCAAGCTTGCGAAGAATCCTATATACTATGCCAAATCCAAATACATTGAATTTCATCATCACTTTGTTCATGACCTAATGGAGAGCAAAGTAGTGGACCTACACTTCTATGGCACTGAAGATCAAGTTGCAGATATATTTACCAAAGCATTATCTACAGTCAAATTTCTCAACCTTAGAACCTTGCTATGTCTCAAAGAAGTTGATGTTTGAATTCATTCTTGTAATAATTTATCCCACATAAGAGTCTTTAGTAGTAGAAATTAATGGATGATGTTGGAATACAACATTGGAGGAGAAATTATTATTGTTTTTTACAACTAAAAAGTAGGTTGTTATTGATGTCTTCCAATCTATCAATCAAAGGTTGAGCTTTACCTTATCTCATCATCCGCGTATGAAATCAGTTGAGATTTTCTTGGTTCTAGAAAAATATAATGACCTCTATAAATAGAGGCAATTGTATTGCAATCATTAAAATTAATGAAACTATTTTCTCTTCCAATCTATTTTTTTGTGTTGTTCATATATTTTAAGTTCATTTCTTTCTTCAGTTACCTAGTAAAACAAAGGCAATGAATTTCACATAAGTGGTTATAGAGACCAAAAAAACCTGCGTTACAATCACAAGACAATTTTTATCATAAAAGGTTTGAACTTAATAGTGAGTACCGTATCCGTCCACAATCTTTGATGGATTGTCTTGCTAATGTGTTAATGTTTTAAGGTATCAAATCCTCTAGAAATTGGTAACAAATGTCAACATTCAAAATCCACATAGTCGTGTAACCAAATTCTGATTAGCTGATGAGAAAACTGATATGTGACTCTTAGCTCCAGAGTCGCTGCTTAACTTCAATTTAATCCAATTCACCATTGTTTAAATTAAATAGCTTTATATACACTGCGAGGCTGCACATTTAGTGCCAATTTAGTGTCATCCAATTTATGAATTTGTTAAGTCATAGTTATTTATTATTTAAAATTTAGTTTATATTAGTGCATGTCTTATTTTTTAGAGATATGATTAGAAACTGTAACTTCTATATTAAAGAAATAACATAATGTAATGATTTGAAATATGTTTTAGAGATATGTTTTGTCATTTGTGAACAAGCGTACTCATTTGTTACTTTTTATTGATTGCTGTATTTCGTTATCTGTGTATTGTGGATTGGTTGCTTCTGTATCCCATTAATGCATTTTTTGTTCGTAAGAGGTTGCAATGGTGGTCTATAGGGTTCAACATTCATTATATTTGATTTGTCGAGTAATATTTACAAATATAGATCAATATTTGAGTCAAAGGGTACAGGGGAAAACATAGTAGTGCCTGCCCTACTAAAATTGATAAGAGCGGAAAGAAAGTTTTCTGCTATAGCTTCTTTTGTCGACGGGTAGAGCTTTGGAATGATTTTTCTAGCTATCAATGTCCAACGATAAATCGTGACCAAGAACAAGAAGCGCCCATATAATGATCATGGCTCCAATCAAACATTTATGAAGAAATAACCTCATGTCGTCCAATGATAGGGATAGTTAATAAGGACACATTGTCATTGCAAGAGAAGTTTCATTCATCTTTTAGAATTTGATATATTTTGAAGGTTACTAAGGAATGTTATTGTAAAAACATCGAGAAAATTTAGTTAATCTGTAGGTGCCTTCCCAATCCACATGCCTTCAAAACCCAAGATCTATTATTTTTACCTCGCCATCCTTGTTGCCCACCATTAAATTCTGAGGTTTGATATCAACATGTATGATATTATTGAGATGTGAAAATTATATTCCTTCAGCAATACCAGATTTTTTTTGAGGCATTGCCTCCAACTCAGAGCAAATTCTTCACTATTCTGCCTCAAATATTCATCCAGAGTGCATGCATTGACCTATTAATTCACTAAACACCATGTTTTTTCTTCAATAGACCATGTAATTAAAGAGACTAAATTTTTAGGCCACTTTCCATGGAGAAGTCTAACTTCATTCTCTACTAGTTTTTTGCTTTCTCTGCCTGTGTGTTTTATCTTCTTTATAGCAACATCTTTATCTTTGAGATTACCCAAATACACTCTCTCAAATCTCCCTTCCCTAATTACATAACGTTCATTAAAATAGATTTCCATTTGATATTTTTCACCATGTCTAAGGTTTGTCATATTAGGAAGTGAATGATTCATACCGAGATTCTCTCCCTGTTCAGCGTGCTATGGTCTAGCTAGAGTTATAATTTCAGAAGACCGAGGTGATGAATCTGCTTTGCAACAGCAACAATAAAGAGTAATTGCAGCAGCTGAAATACAAAGAAAATCTATATAATATAATCAACGAGTTTCGACTATATTACGTAATGGTAGTTACACACTGAGTTTGTGTAGAGTGAAGCTGATATTTGTTAGATCATTCCCTATCAGCAAAATAACTCTTAATAGTACTCGTGTCTTGTTGGAACTGTGTTGCTTCTATAAATTATAGATTAAATATATACTCTAGATCTAGATTTTGCCATATTTTAGTGAGAAGTAATTGTTTCTGAGGAGATAAGTTGCAGCGAGATATACGTGGATTACCAGTTGAATGAGCTATCATAGAAACACATGGTAATTTCAAAATCAGAGAAATTCATCATATTACTAAAATGTTTTTCTTCGTCTTGGTAAGTTGGTTTACAAGCCAACCTAGTTGTATTTGGGATCGTTTACTAGAATAACAGTCAAATTGAGCATGCTTATGGTGAGTGCCTAATCTTAGTCAAGTTCGTAAAGATTTTGATATATAAAATCCTAATAACATTTAGTCTCTGAAATAGTTTCATTGTTTTAGAAAGTCATTCTATAGGATCACAATTTGTTTATTAAGTGTCAAAATAATAAATATCCATAAAGTATATTCTCAAAGGATTTCTTAAAGCATCCTAAATTAAATTTCAAATTGAAGCTATATAGTCAGCCCTTTGTGTAGTTTCACTTTCCTTTAGAAACATGCTCAAACATAATCATGACATGTCAGCTATATGGAAAAATTTGATTTAGAGAAGAAACCTAAAGAGGAGTTTTAGGTATCTTGATAAGTTGTGTAATATCTACTAAATTTGTTTGTTTTTCTTATGTAAAATAGTGTTTGCCTTAAGTTTTTGACATTATATGCTCATATGCTTCAAAGATCTTGGTCTAAGGAAGGCATTGTCAAAGTGCCACAAAAGTGTGCATGTCCTTTGGGTTACATAATTGTGTTGTGGCAAAGAATGTCTTTATAGTTCAGTTTATTATTTATATGAATCCCACTAAGGGCACCAACCTTTATTTCCAATTTCTTTCTTATCAATGTTGATTCTACAATGGATTATGGATAATCTTTTCCTCCACAACTTTTTATATGAATCTCTATTAAAACTACAATAATATTTTATGTTGGCTTCTAAATTAACAATTGTTCAATACCCCAATGATAGAAACAAATACATCTAGGAGCAACTAAACCCCATCTAAAATATATCCATTCAAACACCAGGGCCAGCTATAAGGCTATACCCCTTCTTCTTCAGGGTTTGTGAAACCTAGGTAGTTGAACCTATAGATTCTTTCATATGGTACAAGTTTCAAAGCATACAACTAAATCTAATAAAGCAAATAAAACCCTTAATCTTGTATTGCTTATGCAAAAAATCATGGACATGGAATAGCTAATAACATGACTCATGAACTTGATAAACTAAGTGAGGGTAATTGTTTTCAGCTCTTCAAGAAAAAAAGAAAATGATTTTGATTATAATATTGATTTCAGCATAACCAAGACATGAACAACAAACACATAGATCATGTAGCTGATCAATGTCTTATCTATTGGACAATTCCACAAATCACTAACACACATCCTTGGAAATCATTGATATATTTCATATATCAGGACTTCTAGATCTATCCATTCAGCTTTTGAATCAGACATCTGCATCATTTATGAATGTCATGCTTGACCTATCCTTTCATAAAATTCGCAACCCTGTGATGATAAACTAAGTATTTACATGACTCCGTGAATCAAAAAAAAAACATATCAGCACATACAACCTAAAATAGATTTGCAACTGAATTTTGTGCTCTTTATTCACAAACCACAAAAGATTACAAACAACACGAATAGGAGACAAGATTCAGACTGAAGATAAACTTGTTTGCTGCATTTTTATTCATTTCCTTGAAACAAATACATAAAAGATACATGAAATTAACTCAGAAACAACTTAATAAACTAGGACTATCTCTGTAAATCATTAACTGTTGTTCATACAAGAGAAATGATGGGCATGAATGATGAGATCACAGTTAGAGCTTTGCTCAATAGTCTGGAAAACAACCAACAATCAACAACCCTAGAGAAAGAGAAGAGAAGAGAATATAAATAGGAAGAATTCCCTGATCAGATCAGATGATGCCATTTGTCCACTTGAAACTCTTCTACTTATTGATGAAAAAACACTCTCTACCTTCTTCCTATAACTGAAAATAAGATTTTTTCCTTGCTACTAAAGAATGCTTTGAAAATATTTCTAGAATGATTGAAACATGCTACTGATTTGCAGGAAGATGCCATATTTGATTTTAAAACACATGCCAAAACAAGTTATAAATGATTTTTAGAGGCAAAATGATATTCCCAAAACATTTTCCCCAAATCTGGAGCCAAAAAACTCCCATGTTTGCTCTCTAACTGAATTCTGATGATTCATCATAAACATTACTCATTTTGTTAAGAATGCCCCAGAATTTACAAAACTGCTTGTATATCTTACTGGTGATTACTTGAGCATTTTCTAAACACATATCTCAAAATCTCATATTCTCTCGATTCCAACGGTATACTGCACTCTGCAATTTGAATAAAAAATGCCCCTTTGGTACTCATTTGAAAATTTAGTCTCCAGCTCATGAAGAAGCACTTAAAATTGAAAATTTTAAAAATTGATATAGTCTCAACTATACAATTTTTCAATTTCTATTTGAATCTTTTAACTCAAAGATGCATGTGAAATTTTGAAAGAAAAATGAATAAAAATGAATTTTTATGATTTCATATTTTTAGCCCCTTTTTTTGATCTGGGTCAAACCTGGTTTTGACCTCTAATTGGATGCCATGTATCACCACATGATTAATTGTCGTCTACACAATCATCAACACCTCACTGCCCTACTAGGCACCCTACCACGTGTCGGCTCATCGCATGTTCGGGGCCTTAACCCTTAACCACGGCTAAACCCAGTCAACCAGGCGACTAACCATATTTGCAACTTTCATAGCTTATTTTCCCTAACCATGGTTTAAGCTTGCGACCAAGGCAAATAAACTTTTTAGTAGCTTCGGGGCGGTTTTCTCTGACTTCACAATTAATACTATGACTATGCAACGCAGTTAATTCTAGCATTTTCGCGTCATCATGCCTAAATCTCCTAACTCCATGGTATGTAATGTTACGACCGCGCGATGTGGTTAACTCCACCATTTTCACATCATCGTGCAGTTATCTCCCAACTGCATGGTTAACCCCGCGAAGGCGCGACTGATCACTATGTGTCCTCCTAAAGATGTCATCAGTGCTATCCTTTCATCTGCGTGGTTCATCAGAATTGTCGTATGATTCCGTCGAGCTGGTTGGACCCCATGCATGAGCTTGCACCTTCCAAAAGCTTTGCATCTCTGAAGACATTAATATGGTTTGCGTTGGTATTTAAA
This sequence comes from Cupressus sempervirens, assembly GCA_028749045.1. Lineage (NCBI taxonomy): Eukaryota > Viridiplantae > Streptophyta > Pinopsida > Cupressales > Cupressaceae > Cupressus > Cupressus sempervirens. The sequence continues at coordinate 298,985,846 of CM053786.1, read as the reverse complement.
AAGATAAGTGTCCCTCTGCTCGCTTTATGTCGGATAAACAAAAAAAGAGAATTTCACAGCAAATAGAACCTTGCATGACCTACTTTAGAAAAACTGCTCTATATAGACCAAAAATCACTATGCATTACCTCGTTGGAAAAGGCATCGCAACATGCAAGCCTGTCCTCTGCCCATGCCTCTCACCGTTTATGTTTCAAAGGCGTCTTTGCTCCAAACGATGACTGGAAATTTAGTAATGAACAAGGGCCCTTTAGGTTTTCACGGAATGATCTATCCTAAGGAAAGAAATGGATGGAGATACCCATTACGCATACCATTCTCCCACTGAGTGAATCATGGTGCATCGGCATAGTGGTGAAAGACGACCTCTTTTTTCATGGCGGCAGATTTAGTGTCTGTATAAGAAAACATGGATAATACTGTTACCTGTAGAGCCATTTTTTTACTATTTCAACCTTCAACGCACCCAGCATATTTTTAATTACTCCAACATGCCCTTTAATATTGCTCCCTATGGTTTAATGATCTATCTATGTGATCAAAACAGGGTAACTATGCAATAGATGGCATAGAAGAGCCTAAAAAAAAACTAGAGGCATTATTCCCCACCTCAACATCGTTTCATTCCCCCCCTCGCAATACTTAGGCGTGGAACATAGAAAACATTGCAGGCTACTAAATCCACAACTCATGGATAAAGTTCAGTCTTCTATAATTCCACTTTAGCATATGAAATTGGCAAAAATGCCTCCCCTAGACTGGTGCCCAATAGACTGATCGTACCAAGTCTAGTTATGGACTTAACTGAATGAGCACCGTTTTCGCTATAACTTGGCTATTGGAAATGAATCATAGTGAAAATTTTGAATCCATCGGTGCTTGATAACTGTCAGTCCTGCTCCTTGTCCTCTGTCTAGGATTTTTATTATTCTATTTTATGTGGAGGTTAATGGTGCCTCTACCAGAAAACTATAGACCAACAATGGATCTCAATAGAGATGTTTTAACACTTCTACTTGGACACATTATTAGTAAATGATCCCCAACGATAAACCTTCAGTAAGATTCATACTGCACTATGGTGTTTGTAATGTTTAGAAGTTCAATTTCCAATCAGTTTCTTAAAAAAATCACATAGTCCTTCCACATGTGCTCATTAAAGTTGAGATAGTCAAAGCAGACTATTTGTATAACATGCCCCATTTCCTACAAATATGTGCTTCTCCTTGAGATTCTTCTTATTACACTTGTGAGCATAGTGCCTCATGCATTTCTTAATCATCAAATGATAAAGCACATAATTAAAGGCCATACTTCTTGGTTGCAATGGTAATAATTTTTATTATATATGGCACAAACCACTTATTTACTTATGAACCAATACTACTGATTGAGAAATCACATGTAGAATTTCATACTAATACAAAGGAGTTCAGCCAATAGATTACTTTACTCGCCCTATTCAACTTACACCCTCCTTTGGCACCTTTCACAAATGTTTTTATATTTTTTGACTTCAAACAACACCACTATAGACATTATATTATGTCAATCTGGGCCAATTAGTCAGGACCCAACGTGATCAGAACCTGATGTAAAAACTGATCCAATGAATAGCTGACACTGATTAAAATCAAATTTGACCATTGATTGATTCTATAAACTATAACTTTTTGCCAGCGAGCCGGCCCTAAAAACTGAATGAAACCCCTAACTAAGCTCTGAAATCAGACATACTAATTTTTTGTTCCATATTCTTTTACCCTGTCAAATATCATGTCATGAAGACACCTGCATCAAAAGATATTCACCTTCAAAGTTTCCTTCATGAAACTGCCTACAAGAAAACATGTCAAAAAAAAATAAAACACTTTTGGTTTTGGCTTTGAAAATAGGTCAAATAGACATTTGAGGGCTTGAAAACTAGGGCATTAGTTCACTGTCATGAGGAGAGTACAAATCTATGATTTGGTCTCATGAAAAATAACTGGGCACATTCGGCAAGCGGTCAAAGTAGGGTGCTCAAAATTGTAGAACTAGGAACACTGGCAGAAAAGTGATTTTCACAAAAGAAACAAATTTGGAAAAGTGTGCACACAGATTCGTCAAAACTTGAAAATGGGCACACTTAAAGGATTTTCAGAGTAGAACACAGTGGTACATACCATTTGGTTTCAACTATCATGGATTTAGAGTTATGACATCTCGAATAGGGCTACCGATCAATCTGCACTTTATGACACCAGTAAAACTTTACTGATTGCATTTGGAATCATGTTTGAAAACTAGTTAAACGGATTCTTCATAGGCTCAAATCTGGAACATAGCAAGTGTCTAACCCCTAGAATGTAGTAAAAATAGAAATTTCTCATTTTAGCAAACTAGGTCAAAGTTATAACTAGCCAAATAGGGCTTCCCAAATTTATGAACAATATGCAAGTTTATAATAGAGATAAGTAACCAACTTTCTAGGAATTCAAGGCCCAGTCAAAATAAATTGAAACAAATTGGAATCTGAAACATAGGTTATTTGATTTGTATACTAAATACTCCCAAAGTGGTGAGTCATGAAACTTTACAAGGTGCAAGCTATTCAATTGCAAACTAGGCATGTTGTTGTTGTTTGACACTTATGGAAAATGTAGATCTAGACAATGCTCAAAAAGGCGCTTCACAAAATGATTCAAAATGATAATTTATTATCATAGGACAAATGCATGTACCAAATTCAAGGTATTAGATATATAAAACACCTCATAGGCTTCAAAATGACAACTAAGTACTCAAGCATTAAAATGTGCTTATAGGGGCTCAAAATTTTAGAATGGTACTCAAAACGGGGGATGCAATTTTGAGTCCCATCATCTTCCAAAAATCTACTATAATGTCTTCTAAAAATATATTAGAATTTTATTATAATTCATCTGCAAAATAACTACAACGCCCTAATCAAAATCTACCTACAAACTCCTCACATTGTTCTTTTCAATTCTGAAATAATCTTCTTATATAATACTCCATTTGCATTTGATGTATGTCCTTAATATATCTTCTCTTCAGTAAGATGTGTAATAATTAGAATACGATTATTTCTTTTGGATGTTATCATACAAATCACATCTTTTGGAGAAATGTTTCCTTAGCAAATTGTAATCAATTATTTCTAATATTTATATTGTTTAGAGTATTAATTAAATCATATATCTCAATGAATCAACCAACAAGTTAATATGAATTGCCCTTAATACAAATTGCAAATTTTATCTTTTTATAAGAAACATAGAAGTTTGTCGTAATCTAATCTTTGGCTTGAAGACAGATGTTTATCTTTACTTTATATGTTGATCCTTGCCTTTAGTAAGGATTAATTGTTGCTTCTATTTGTCTTTCTCTTATTTTGTCTAATCCTTATTTTGTTGTTTGTTTCATTTGTTTTTTTACTTATCTACTTAAAATGGAAATTAATCAGATTGATGTTAACATAAATTCAATGTTAATATTAGCTTTAACAAACTTGTCTATGTTATTGATTCTCCTTAATGAAGTCACCTTTTTATTAATGGTAATTGGTCTTGTTCGTTATATTCCTTTGAATTTCTTCTCATACACCATGATTGATAATTTTTTATTATTATTATTTGCTACTTCTTATGCCGATATAAAGATATTCCTTCAAAGTTTTTCTTCATACTCTATTTGAGTGTTCTACTTGTAACATTAGTGGACGTCTTTCATACTCCATTGGAGTGTTCTACTCATAATATATTAGTGGATTTTTTTATAGTAAGATTGAATATCTTCATAATTTTTCAATTGTTAACATGAACATTTACTTGGTCCATCATCTTCATTTTACTTTTTTGTATTCATCCTTCCTTTTCTGTAGAAGAAAGTGGTTACATGGGTTAGAAGTAGGCCTTCAAGTGCCAAGTTGATTATTAGAAAGGAAGTCAAACTTCTTGGGAGACTTAACCTCACTAGTCAAGGTCATATGAGAGCTATCATTCCAACTTGTACTATCCTTCAAAATTATTGTAGAACCTTAAAATTACATCATCTTATTTCCTTCAAAATTAGTGTGACAATATATGTGTGATATTATTAATACTAAAAGAAGTTCCAATACACTATGTGGGTTACATATCTTTGAAATTTGAATTTAAAGCTTTAGAGATGTTTTTTATCTATAGGTATCTATGTATGTTTCTATCTATAGATCTATCTATCTATGTAGCTCTATATGACATTTTGGTAGTTTTAAGTAATTATTTTTTATATACTATGTATATAGCTCTTAACAATAATAAGATTCATGTGACCTAATAGATCAATGTGTTTCTATTGTAGGGCATTCAATGGATCTTATTGAAAATATAGAATTCCAAAGAGCCATAATTAGAAAAATAAAGGTCATGCACATACTTGTTTTGTTGGCCAACCTTGCAGTATTGATAGAAGCATATTCCCAAGAGGCTAGAAGACATAGGAATAAGAGAAGAAGAGTTTCATGTCCCTTTTATAAGTGTATCATCCATTCCAGTAACACAAATTGTCACAACCAAATATGCATGAGTAGAGTATCCTTCTTTCACTTGGCCAAAATTTTAAGACAAAAAGAGAGTATTCAATATATGACTACCATAACATTTGAAGAATAGCTAGTAATGTTCCTCCACACCCTTGGCCATAATCTAAGGAACCAAAAGATTGGCCATAACTTTGGTCACTCAAGAGAGACAGTGAGCCAACACTTCCATAAGGTCTTGAAGACTATAATAGCACTTCATAATGATTATCTATTGCCCTCTATTGCAACCACTCCTCTAGAAATTATTGGGAAGGACCTTTTTGATCTGTATTTTAAGGTAAATATCCTAGTGACATGTATTATGTTCCTAGAGACTTAATTATAATAATTTGTATTTGATAATAATATCGCTTAATCTAGGGTTGTATTGGTGCAATTGATGGAACCCATATGCTAGTTATCATTGATATTAACATCCAAGCAAAATATTGTGATAGAAAAGGAAGTTCATCATAGAATATTTTGGGTGTTTGTTCATTTGAATATAAGTTCCAATACATCCTTGCTAGTTGGGAAGGGTCTACTGCAGATAGTCGAGTTCTTGCTTCAACTCTCTCGAAAGAAGATCCACTTGTGGTTCCCCTTGGTATATTCATTCATATTTTATATAATTATATTATGATAATATTAAATCAAAACTTTAATTCTCTATTTTTATTATAACTATATAATTCTACTTGCATAGGAAAATTCTATTTAGTTGATGTCAGGTACCCGAATTTACTAGGATTTCTTGCTCCTTATTAGTGTACACATTACCACCTAAAAGACTTTTGTAGAGAAAACCCAAACAACAGTCTCCAAGAGCTATTTAACCATTGACAATCCTCTCTTAGGAAAGTGATAGAGTGGATATTTGGTATTTTTAAGAAATATTTTTCTATCCTGAAGCATGCAACATCCTATAGTATATTTACCCAAATAAATATTATTTTGGCATGCGGGATAATACACAACTTTATTGTGATGGAGGATTGTCTTCCATTTGAAATGGAAATTAAACAGGATGATGAGTGTGCTAGGATAAATGTGTCAATTATTTAGACTTAAGGGATGAATAAATGAGATACAGATTATTGGGAAAAATTTTGAGATGAAATATCTTGAAGGATGCGGGAAGATTACAAGTCTAGAACTTAGTTGTACCACACAACATGAACATTATTTGCACTTTGTAGTAAATAGGATTTGCACTTTGTAGTATATGGCTATTGGACTCTTCAGTGAGTTTTTGTTGTGGTAATATTAGTTTTAATATGTCTAATACAAGTATGAATAAACTTATCAAACTATAGTATGTGGCTACATTTTACCTTTAAATGCATTCACCTAAGTGACTTAATAGGAGTGTTTGGTAAGTGTGTTGTAGGATCAAAGATGTTTTGATTAAGTAAAAATAGGTTTTGAAGGACAAGGAACCTTTTACAAAGTATCAGACAAAATAAGAAAAGAATGACCATAAGGAACTATGCATCAGCACCAAAAGAAAAAACTAACTAAGATAGGAAACCTTAATACAACAAATAGGAAAAAACAACAAAAAGCCAGCAAAAAGACAACACCCAAAAAACTACAAAGTCTTTACTAAATCAATAGCCTGATCTGCAAGGATATTCATATTCACACTAGAGGCCTTCAACTCATAAATTTCTTTGTCTTCCATAACCTGTACCTTCTTTGAATTAGCCTTGGTGTACTTACTGGGGCCTTGAACCTCTTTCATTTCCTTAAAACCTTGGATTCTCTCTTGTTCTAGTTTTTCCAATAGAGTTTTGATGTTGTCCACAATAATCTTCAAGATGTAGCACCTTTGGTTTCCAATTTTTTTAATCACATTCTCAGTGTTTTCAACTCTATTTCCCATGACATCCATCTTTTTCTGAATATCCTTCATCATTTGTTCCATAGGTCTATTCTTTGATTCTAGAGGTGAGACTCTTTTAATTAAATTCTTGACTTCTTTTGCAATACCAATAACATCAAAGAGCCTATCTAGGTGCTGAACAAGAGTCCTCTTACTTTTGGTAGTCCTTCTTAGTTTCCTCTCATCTTCTTCCTCCTTTGTTTCCTCTTCATAAACCTCATCCTAATCACTCCCCTTGGTATAACACTCCATAGTTTTTTTACTGATATGGGGTCTATCCACTTTTTTCTCTTTAAGTATATTCATGATTAGCACCATCAAACCCTCATGGCATGCATGGTCCCCCTCAGGATCATTCTAGATAGCTACAATAGTATTATCCAATGACTGCCTCAAGTAAAAAGGGAAATTAATTCTAACCCTATGCCTAAAATGATTTACTAGCATAAAGTGGTGCCCAAAAGTCTTTGTAAAATGACGATCAAGGATTAAGTATTCAATCACAACAAACATAATAGCAGCTGATATATAAAATCATAATAACATTTGGTCTCTAAAATAGTTTCAATTTTTTAGAAAGTCATTCTATAGCATCATAATTAATTTGTTTATTTAGTGTCAAAATAATACATTTCCATAAAAGTATATTCTCTAAAAGGATTTCGTAAAGCATCCCAAATTAAATTTCAAATAGAAGCTATACAGTCAGCCCTTTGTGTAATTTCACTTTCCGTTGGAAACATGCTCAAACATAATCATGACATATCAGCTATGACCTAAAATTTTCACATGGAGAAATTTGATTTAGAGAAGAAACCTAAATTAGAGTTTTAGGTGCCTTGATAAGTTATGTAATATCTACTAATTTTTATTTTATTTTCATTATCTAAAATAGTGTTATGTAATATCTACTAAATTTTTTTTTTTTTCATTATGTAAAATAGTGTATCCCTTAATTTTTTTACATCATCTGCTCATATGTTTCAAAGATCCAAGTCTAAGGAAAGCATTGTCGAAGTGCCACAAAAGTTTGCATGTCTTTTGGGTTCCAAATTTATGTATTGGTAAATAATGTCTTTATAGTCCAATTTATTATTTATATGAATCCCACTAGGGGCACCAACCTTTCTTTCCAATTTCTTTCTTATCAATGTTTCTTCTACAATGGATTATGGATAACCCTTTTCTCCACAACTTTTTGTATGAATCTCTATTAAAACTACAATAATCTCTTTTTTTGGCTCCTAAATTAACAATTTTTCAATAATACAATGATAGGAACAAATATATCTAGGGGCAGCTAAATCCCATCTACAACATACCCATTCAGACATCAGGGCCAAATATAAGTCTATACTCTTTCTTCAAGCTCTACAAAACTTAGGAAGGTGAACCTATAGATTATTTCATATGCTACCAATTTCAAAACATAAAACTGAACCTTATAAAGTAGATAAAACCCTTAGTCTCCTATTTCTTATGCAAACAATCATGGACATGGAATAGCTAATAACATGACTCATGAGCTTGATAAACTAAGTGAGGGTAAATCTTTTCAGCTCTTCAATGAAAAGGAAAAATGATTTTGATTGTAATATTGATTTCAGCATAATCAAGACATGAACAAAAAAACACATAGATCATGTAGCTAATCGATTTCTTATCTATTGGGAAATTCCACAAATCACTAACATGCATCTTTGGAAATCATTGATACATTTCATATATCGAGACTGCTCGATCTAGATCCATTCACCTTGTGAATTAGACATTTGCACCATTTTTGAATCTCATACTCAGCCTATCCCTTAATGTTTCATCTGCAACCATGTGATGATAAACTAAGAATTTACATGACTCTTTGAATCAAAATCAAAACATATCAACATATACAACCTAAAAAAAATTTACAACTAAGTTTTGTGCTCTTTATTCACAAACCACAAAATATTACAAACAACACGAATAGGAGACAAGATTCAGAGTAAAGATAAACTTGTTTGCTGAATTTTTATTCATTTCCTTGAAACAAATACATAATGGATGCATGAAATTTACTCAAAAACAACTGAATAAACTAGGACCATCTCTATAATTTATTAATTTTTGTTCATACAAGAGACATTTTGGGCATGAATGGTGGGGTCACAGCTAGAGCTCTGCTCAATAGTCTAGAAAATAACCAACCATCAACAACTCTAGAGAAAGAGAAGATAAGAGAATATAAAGACAGGAAGAACTCCTGGATCAGATAAGATGATGCCATTTGTCCACTTGAAACTCTTCCACTCGTTGACTTAAAACCTCTCTCTACTTTCTTCTTGTAACTGAAAATCAGATTTTTTCCTTGCTACTAAAGAATGCTTTAAAAATATCTCTAGAATGATGGAAACATGCAACTGATTTGTAGGAAGATGCTAGAACTGATTTTAAAACACATGCCAAAACCAATTTTAAATGATTTTTAGAGAAAAAATGATATTCTCAAAACATATTCCCCAAATATGGATCCAACAAACTCCCATGTCTTCTCTCTAACTGAATTTTGATGATTCATCATGAAAATTACTCATTCTACTAAGAATGCCTCGAAATTTACAAAGTTGTATGCATCTCTTACTAGTGAATACCTATGCATTTATCGATTGCATATCTAGAAAGATAATCTTCTCCCAATTTCAATGGTATACTACACTATGCATTTTGGAAAAAAAATGCCCCTCTAGTACTCATATGAAAATTTTGTCCCAAGCTCATGAATATGCACTTAAAATTGAAAAATTGATATAGTCTCAACTATACAATATTTCAATTTCAATTTAAATTTTCAACTCAAGGATGCATGTAAATTTTTTTTTTTAAATCAATAAAAATGAATTTTTATGATTTCATATTTTTTGCCCCTTTTTTGATCTAGGTTAGTTTTGACTCCAATTGGGTGCCACGTATCACCACATGATTGGTTGTCCTTTGCACAATCATCACCACCTCACTCCTCTGTTGGGTGCCCTACCATGTGTCAGCTCCTTGCATGTTCAAGGCAACTAATCATCTTCACAACTTTTAGAGCTTGTTTTTCTTAATCATGGTTTAAGCTTGCGATTGGGAGAAATAATCTTTTTCATAGCTTCAAGGTAGTTTTCTTTGACTTCGCATTTAACATTGCAACTGTGTGATGCATTTAATTCTAGATTTTTTGCATCATCGTGCCTCAATCTCCTAACCATATGATTTGCGTTGTGAGCACGTAATTTGATGCCATCTGTCCATTTCACATCATTAGAGCATTTTTTCAAACCTTACATCTAATGTTGTGACCACATGACAGGGTGAACTCCATCATTTTCATACCATCGTGTGGTATCTCCTAATTACATAGTTAACCTCACAAGGGTGCGCCTGACCACCATGTATCCTTCGAATGACATCATCATGTTGCTATCCTCGCATCTGCATGGTCAATCAAAAGTATCGTACAGTTCCTTCCAGCTGGCCATCTATGGGTGGACCCCATGGATGAGCTTGCAGCTTCCAAAAGCCTTGTGTCTCTTAAGAGACTAACATATATTTCGTTGGTGTATTTAACAAGAAAAGGATCCCTCTGCCCGTTGAATGTGGCATAAATAAAAAAGAGCTTTTCACAGCAAATAGGACCTTACATGACCCACTTTAGAAAAAATACCCCATACATACCGAAAATCACTGTGCATTACCTCATTGGAAAAGGCATCACGGCATGCAAGCCCGTCCTATATCCATGCCTCTCACCATTTATGTTCCAGAGGTGTCTTTTCTCTAAACAATGACTACAAATTTGGAAATGAACAAGGCCACTTTACATTTTCACATAATGATCTACCCTAAGGAAAGAAATGGATGGAGATACCCATTGCACAAACCATTCTCCCATCGAGTGAATCATGATACATCGGCATAGTGGAGAGAGAGGACCTCTTTTTTCATGACAGTGTATTTAGTGTCTGCAAAAGGAAATAGGGATAATAGTTTTACCTGTAGAGTCATTTCTTTACTATTTCAACCTTCAAAATGGTGCTTCCCACATCCTTCAATGCACCTAGCATATTTTTAATTACTCTAACATGCCCTTCAATATTTATCCTTATGGTTTAATGATCTATCTATGTCATCAAAATAGGGTAACTACACAACAAATGGCAGAGAAGAGCCTAAAAAAAAAATCCAAAAGCAATATCCCCCACCTCAACATCGTTTCATTTCCCCCCTCACAATACTTAGGTGTGGAGCATAGCAAAAACTGCAGGCTACTAAATCCACAACTCATGGATAAAGCACAATCTTCTATAATTTTGTTGGAGGATATGAAATTGGGAAAAATGTCTCCCCTAGACTGGTGCCTAATAGATGTAATTGGGTTCCATCCTTATTCTAATCTATTCCTTCCAATGGCCACTGGGATCATACCAAGTCTAGTTATGGACTTAACTAAAGGAGCAATGCTTTTGCTTTAACTTGGCTATTGGAAAGGAATCATAGTGGGAAATCTGATTCCAATGGTGCTTTATAACTGTCAATCCTGCTCCTTGTACTTTGTCTAGGATTTTAATTATTCTATTTGATGTGGAACTTAATGATGCCTCTACCAGAAAATTATAGACCATCAATGGATCTCAATAGAGATGTTTTACCACTTCCACTTAGACTCATTATAAGTAAATGATCTCCAACAATCAACCTTCAATAAGATTCATACTGCACTATGGTGTTTGTAATGTTTAAAAGTTCAATTTCCAATCAGTTTCTTAAAAAAATCACATAGTCCTTCCACATGTGCTCATTAAAGTTGAGATAGTCAAAGTAGACTATTTGTATAACATGCCCCATTTCCTAAAATTATGTGCTTCTCTTTGAGATTCTTCTTATTACACTTGTGAGCATAATGCCTCGTGCATTTCTTAATCATCAAATGATAAAGGATATCATTAAAAGCCATACTTCTTAGTTACAATGGTAATAATTTTTATTATATATGGCACAAACCACTTTTTACTTATGAACCAATATTACTAATTGAGAAATCACATGTAGCATTTCATACTGATACAAAGGAGTTGAGCCAATATATTACTTTACTCACCCTATTAAACTTAGACCCTCATTTGGCACCTTTCGAAAATGTTTTTTATTTTTTGACTTCAAACAATGCCAATATACACATTATATTATGTTAATCTGAGCCAATTAGTTGGGCCCCAAAGTGGGTTTGGTAAAAAAAATAAAAAATTAACTAAAAAACCAGATGTTTCAAACTCACCCAATGAACATCTAGCACTAATTAAAATCAAATTCGATCACTAATTGATCACTCAAAACTATGTTTACCTTGTTTTTGTAAACTGTAACTTTCTATGAAGGAGGCCTCTAAGTCGGCCCTAAAAGCTGACTGAAACACCTGACTGAGCTCTAAAACCAAACATATTGACTCTTTGTTCCATATTCTTGTACCCTATTAGATCTTGTGTCATGAAAACACCTGAGTCAAAAGATATTGACTATGAAAGTTGTCTTCGTGAAACTTCCTACAAGAAAACATGTTAGAAAACAATAAAATAGGTTTGGTTTTGGCTTTGAAAACATGTCAAATGGAAATTTGAGGGATTGAAAAAGAAGGCATTAGTTCACTATCATGAGGAGAGTATAAATCTTTGATTTGGGGGTATGACGAATAACTGGGCACATTTGACAAGTAGTCAAAGTGGGGTGCTCAGAATTGCAAAACTAGGAACATTAGCAGAAAAGTGGTTTTTACAAATGGAATGGACTTGGGAAAGTGTGCACACGGGTTCGTCAAGAATTGAAAATTGGCATAGTTAAAGGATTTTTAGAGTAGAAAATAGTGGTACAAACCATTTGGTTTTAACTATCACAGATTTATTTAGTTATGACATCCCAAATAGGGCTACCGATCAATCTGTACTTTATGACACTAGTAAAACTTTACAAATTGCATTTAGAATCACATTTGACAACTAGTCAAATAGATTTTTCATAGGCTCAAATATGGAACATAGAAAAATTTTGACCCCTAGAATACAATACAAAAGGAAATTTCTCATTTTGATCAACTGGGTCAAAGTTATAACTAGTCAAACAAGGCTTCCCAGATTTTTGAACAATATGCAAGTTTATGATAGATAAGTAACAAACTTTGAGGGATTCAAGACCCAGTCAAATAAAATTGAAATGACTTGAAATCTAAAACATAGGTTATTTGATATGCATACTAAATACTCACAAAGCATAGAGCCATGAAACTTTACTGGGTGCATGATAATCATTTGCAAACTAGGCCTCCTGTTGTTGTTTGACACTAATGCAAAATGCAGATCTAGACAATTCTAAAAAAGACACTTCATGAAATGACTTAGAATGGAAATTTATCATCATAGGATGAATTCATGTACTGAATTCAAGGTGTTAGAAATATAAAACACCTCATAGGCTTTAAAATGATAGCCAAGTACTGAAGCATTAAAATATGCTTATAGGGGCTCAAAATTTTAGAATGGTACTCAAAATAGGGATGCAATTTTATGTCCCATAATCTTCCAGAAATATACTATAATGTCTTCTACAAATCTATTAGAATTTTATTATAATTCTTCCACAAAATGACCACAATGCCCTAATCAAAGTCTACCTACAAACTCCTCACATTGTTCTTTCCAATTCTGAAATAATCTTCTTATATAATACTCCATTTACATTTAATGTATGTACTTAGTATATCTTCTCTTTAGTAAGACATGTATAATAATTAGAATATGATTTTTTTCTTTTGGATGTTATCATACCTTTAACAAATCACATCTTTTGGAGAAATTTTTCCTTAGAAAATTGTAATCTATTATTTCCAATATTTATGTTGTTTAGCATATTAATTTAATCATATATCTCGATGAATCAGAGAAGAAGTTAATATGAATTACCTTTAATATAAATTGCAGATTTTGTCTTTTTATAAGAAACATAGAAGTTTGTCTTAATCTAATCTTTGGCTTCAAGACAAATGTTTATCTTTACTTTATGAAGTTGATCCATGCCTTTGGTTAGGATTAATTGTTACTTCTATTTGTCTTTTCTTATTTTGTCTAATCCATTTTTTGTTGTTTTTTTCATTTTCTTTTTACTTATCTACTTTATGGAGATTAATCCTAGATTGATGTTAACATAAATTCCTTGTTAATATTAGCATTAAAAAACTTGTCTATGTTACTAATTCTCCTTAATGAAGTCATCTTTTTATTAATGGTAATCGGTCTTGTTATATTCCTTTTAATTTCTTCTCATACACCATGATTGTTATGTTCTTATTATTATCATCTGCTACTTCTTATGTTGATATAAACTTATTCCTTGAAAGTGTTTCTTCGTACTTTGTTTGAGTGTTCTAATTGTAATGTTAGTGGATGTCTTTCATACTCCATTGTAGTGTTTTACTCATAATATATTAGTGGATTTATTATGGTAAGATTTAATATCTTCATAATTTTTCAATTTTTAAAATGAACATTTATCTTGGTCCATCATCTTCATTTTAGTTTTTTTCATTCATCCTTCCTTTTCTTTAGAATAAAGTGGTTACATGGATTAGAAGTAGGCTTTCAAGTGCTAAGTTGATCATCCATAATGATAAGCCTTCTTTCACTTGGCCAAAATTCTAAGACAAAAAGAAAGCATTCAAGATATGACTACCATAACATTTGAAGAATAGCTAGTGACGTTCTTCCACACCCTTGGCCATAATCTAAGGAACCAAAAGATTGGCCATAATTTTGTTCACTCGAGAGAGATATTGAGCTGACACTTCCACAAGGTCTTGAAGGCTATAATATCACTTCATAATGATTATCTATTGCCCTCTGTTGCAACCACTCCTCCAAAAATTATTGGGAAGGACCGTTTTGATCCGTATTTTAAGGTAAATATTCTAGTGGAATGTATTATGTTACTAGAGAATTTATTATAATAATTTTTATTTGATAATAATATTACTTAATCTTGGATTGTATTGGTGCAATTCATGGAACCCATATGCTAGTAATCATTGATGTCAACATCTAAGAAAAATATTGTGATAGAAAAGGCAATTTATCACAAAATGTTTTGGATGTCTGTCCATTTGACTATAAGTTTCAATATGTCCTTTCTAGTTGTGAAGCGTCTTCTTTAGACAATCAAGTTCTTTCTTCAACTCTCTCAAAAGAAGATCCACTTATGGTTCCCCCTAGTATATTCATTCATATTTTATATAATTACATTGTGACAATATTAAATAAAAATTTTAATTCTCTATTTTGACTATAACTATAATCTTGCTTGCATAGGAAAATTCTATTTAGTTGATGTCGGGTACCCAAATGTACTAGGATTTCTTGCTCCTTATTGGTGTGCATGTTACTACCTAAAAGAGTTTTGTAGAGAAAGCTCAATCAGTAGTCCCCAAGAGTGATTTAACCATTGATACTCCTCTCTTAGGAATTTGATAGAGTGGATATGTGGTATTTTCAAGCAACATTTTTCTATCTTGAAGCATGCAATAGCCTATAGTATATTTACCACAAAAAAGATTATTTTGGCCTGAGGGATACTACACAACTTTATTATGATGGAGCATGGTCTTCCATCCAAAGTGGAAATTAAAGAGGATGATGATTGTACTAGGATAAATGTGCAAATTCTTTAGACTTATGGGATGAATTAGTGAGATATAAATTATTGGGGGAAATTTTGGGATGAAATAGCTCAAAGGATGTAGGAAGACTACAACTCTGGAACTTAGTTTTACCACAAAATATTAACATTTATTTTCACTTTGTAGTAAATAGGATTTTTACTTTGTAGTATATGGATATTGGACTCTTCAATTAGTTTTTATTGTAGTAATATTAGTTTTAACATGTCTAGTACAAGTATGAATAAACTTATCAAACTATGGTATGTGGCTTCATTTTACCTTTGAATGCATTCACCTAAGTGACTTAATAAGAATGTTTGGTAAGTGTGTTGTAGGGTCAAAGATGTTTTGATTAAGTAAAAATAGGTTTTGAAGGACATGAAACCTTGTACAAAGTATCAAACATAATAAGTAAAGAAAGACCACAAGGAATTGTACATTAGCACCAAAAAAAAAACTAAGACATGAAGCCTTAATACAAAAAATAGGAAAAAACAAGAAAAAGCCAGCAAAAAGACAACACCCAAATAGCTACAGAGTCTTGAGTAAGTCAGTAGCCTGATTTGCAATGATATTCATATTCACAACAAAGGCCTTCAACTCATCAATTTCTTTTTCTTCCATAACCTATGCCTTTCTTGAATTATCCCTAGTGCACTTACTGGGGTTTTGATCCTCTTTCATTTCCTTAAGACCTTGTATTCTCCCCTATTCTAGTTTGTCCAATAGAGTTTTGACATTGTCCACAACAGTCTTCAAGATGGAGCAACTCTAGTTTTTTAACCGCATTCTTAGTGTTATCAACTCTATTTCCCATGGCATCCATTTTTTTCTGAATATCCTTCGTCAATTTTTCCATAGCCTTTTTCGTCGTTTCTAGAGGTGGGACTCTTTTCATTAAATTCTTGAATTATTCCACATTACCAATAACATCAGAGAGCCTATCTAGGTGTTGACCATGAGTCCTTTCACCTTTGGTAGTACTACTTAGTTGATCAAAACCCCTCCTAATATCCTACAAATATGTTCCTTCATACATATGATATCTCTATTTATCACACCCAGATTACCAAAGATACCCTTCATATACCCCCATTCCTCCTAGTCCTTGCTCTTATTTAGGTTATCCTCATCCATATCCATAGTGTCTCTTTCAGTATCCACCTCCTTGATACCTTTGTCCTCAGCCTTCCCTTGAGATAGTAGTTTCTTACCTCTCAACTCCTTCTTGTTAATCAGACGCTCGTCATCAGAGGGAATGTTCACAACTTTGTCAATCTTCTTCACTAGGGTAAACTTTAAGAAAGCCACCTCCAAAGAAATATATAAAATATTGGCGAATATTTCATTATTTAAAAAAAAAAAATTATTTCTATTGGTGAATCTCTCAATTTTTTATTCTAAATATGATTATTATTGGCTATTATTTTCAAATCATAATTTTTTTTGTATAAAATATTGATGAATCTCAATAATAATAAGAAGTTCATTAATTGCCATGGAATATTACAAATCAAAATTGAACATTATTTTACCTTGTGGAATATTATGTGGATAATTGCATATATTTTAAATCAATAGTAAAAACTAAATATTGGTGATATATCCCTAAAGTAACTAATAATTATGATAATTATTGGTTAGTTCAATTTAATTTCTCCAATAATATATTATATTTAGGTGACTCAAATCTAATCATGCAACGAATATTGTGGCGAATATTTGAGTTTAATTTTTTCAATAAAATAAGTTATTGAGTGATTTTAAGTATTCTAGAACTAAATTTTATAAAAATACGACAATTTAGATTGTATCAAATCTTAAATTATTAGCCAAATTACTAGCCAAAAAACTCTAAAATTAGCCAATTTATTAATATTAGCCACTAAAAAATACCTTGTTCTTCACCTTAGTTCTAGTAACAATACCAATTTTTCCTTTAGATTTCTTCCTTAAAACCTCCTTAGGATCCTCTTCTGATACAGTTTCCATCTCATAGTCCACCTCCTTACTCTTCTTTTTCTTGGTAGACAAGCACCCAGGTGAAAGGTTTTTCCTCTTCTTATCAACCATCTCATCTTCTTCCCCATTTTTTCCCTCTATATAAACCTCATCCCGATTACTCCCCTTGGTATTACACTCTATAGTTTTTTACTAATATGGGCTATGTCCACTTTTTTTGTTTTAAGGAGATTCATGATCAGCACCATCAAACCCTCATGGCATGCATGGTCGCTCTCAAGGTCATTCTAGGTAGCTAAAATAGTATTATCTAGCAACTACCTCAGGTAGAAAGGAAAATTAATTCTAACCCAATGCCTAAAATGATTTAGCAGTATAAAGTGGTGCCCAAAAATCTCTGTAAAATGTCCATCAAGGGTTACATATTCAATCAAAACAAACATAATAAACCTCCATGGTCTAGAAATGGAATGAGGGCTAAAACATGAGTTTCCAATTTTGACCAACATGTTTCTCTCCTTGGTCATCTTTGCAAACTCATCAACAACACAATCAAACAACTTCTTATCCTTGTAGAATTTGATCCCATCCATGTCAAGACTGTTGGCTTTAGCCATAATATCCTTTGTGACTTCTATTCTCTAGTTTCCACCTAGGATGCTGCCATTCTTCCAAGTCTTGATAAAATGGGGGGTAATAGTCAAATTAATGCCCTTTAATTTCTCCATGAAGCCCATAAATTGGCCCTATTCTAAAAGATCCCAAACTTTAGTCTTCTGCTTCCATTCCTTACAACTTGTAGGCCCAACCCTCTTCTTCTTAACACCCATGATCCTCAACCTAAAAATCATCATAGTCCTAACAAGCTTAGAAAAAGTAGAAATCTCAATATCAGAATAGCAAAAAAAAATTCTCTTATGCCAAAATATCCAAAATCGACATGGTGATGAATGAGTTGTTACTTCAAAAATAATCATAACCCACAACTCCCTAATCTTGTGCAAATCATAATTGTTCCTAAATGCCATTTGCATCATTATTAAAACCCTTTTTCATACTTCTAACCTTGTTGTACTCTATCAAGGATAACTTTTCAGTAGGGATGTTGCCACCATAATTCCATATCATTTTAGTATGGCTTTTACATGCCACATTCATAGCCCAATCAGCCACTTTGTTGGTCTCTCTATAGTTATGACTGATAACACATTCTACAAAGGAATTAATCAAATTATTAGCCTTGCACATTATATTATGTAAGGTCCAAGAGGGGTTATTAAATTTGTTGAGGCAGATAACAATATTAAGGGAATCCCCTTCTAGCCATTTTTTCTCCAAATTCATGCTCTTAGCTAAAAGGAGACCATAGAGAGTTGCACTAGCTTCTGCAACATGATTAGTTTGATCTCCTATAGGAATAGCTATAACAACCAAGTTATCCCCATTTTCATTTGTAATAATAACACCACAACCTGCTATCCATAGGTTTCCCTTTGAGGCCCCATCAAAATTAATCTTATTCCATCCCTATGCTGGACAATCCCACCTAGCCAAGTTTCTAAGGTTTCTATAATTTTGAGAGTAACTAATCCCTTCCAAATTCCAATTCTAAATCACTTTGGCTTCTCATTCATCTTGAGGCTCTTGACCTTTCTTGGTTATCCTAACATTCTCAATCACCATGTGCTTAATCTTATGAAATATATGATTGGAAGAAGTCTCCTTACCCCTAAAAACTCTATCATTTCTTTCCTTCCAATCACCTCAACATAAATATGGAAGAATGAAAACCCATAAATTAATATAAAAAGTATTATGAGAAGGGGACTTCCAAGATACAAATAAATCTTGAATACTAAGGAAAAAAACCCAATCCACATGTAGAAGTCTATAAATCCTCTCCCACAACCTTCTAGTGTAAGAGAAATGAATGGTCAAATGATTAACCGACTCTTCCTCTTCCTTACAAAGATAACACCTACTAACAAGACATATATTTTTCTTCATTAAATTTTCAGTAGTAAGGATTTTATCCTGTAATAAGATCTAGAAAAATGTTAACTTTGGGTGTCAAGCCTTTAAACCAGGCTTTAGCCTAGTAAGGAACTTGACAGTCTTCAAAAGTATTAGCATACAAAGATGAAATGGAAAATAAGCCATTTGAATTAATTTCCAAATTAAAGCATCCTCCTCCTAACCAAAAAGACAACATTCAACAATTTTTTGTTAGGATTAACCTCAAATAGAAATAATAGTTACATGCAAATATAACCAATACCAGAAAATAGTAGATCACATAAAAGAGAACGTAAGACACCAAGATTTAACATGGTTCACCCAATCCCTAGGCTACATCCACCAACAAAAAGTCCAATATTATTATTATCCAGTGATTACAACCTGATTACAATCCATAATCCTTTACAGCTCAATACTATTGTACGAAGCTACAATATCACCATTGCATTATGAAATCCCTAACCCTAAGCCTTTTTATACAAGCTTTTTATGCTTACAAAATTAGGGCTAGAATAATAAAAAATAATAGCTGATGCCTTTTACAATATAAGGGAATTTTTGGTTTCGGGGGCACTACCCCTGAAAACCCCTACAGGGGTGTTTCCCCTCAACTCCACCCTATACTGCGATAGGGAGCGCACCTAGGACGCTGCCTCAGGACCCTACAGGGGCATTGCCCCTTGACCCTATCTTGGGGGCACTACCTCCAAACCTCTGCAGAAATAATATGGTGAGAAAACCACATCATATAAACCTCCAAGTCTGATTAGGCTCCATATCACAACAATCTCCCACTTGGAGATTGATCAGACTCCACAACAATAACCTCCCACTTGAAGACTGAGCATAGTGCTACTAAACATGTAGCTCCCACTGGAATATATCAAACCACCCTAGACTCTATTTTTTTTTTTTTTTTGTTTAGTCGAGAAGACCAACCAAAGCTGAAGAAGAATTTAGCTTCTCCCTTGTCACTACCTTTGTAAACATATTTGCTAGATTGTCATTTGTAGGTATCTTCTCCATCATTAACTATCCATCATCCAAAACTAACTGAATGAAATGGTATTGCAACTATATGTGTTTTCTCTTTGAATGCAGAGCTGAATTTTTGGCAAGATAAATGGCACTCTAACTATCTGTAAACAAATAATTATCCTTTTGAGGGTGTCCTAATTCTTCCAAGAAGAATTGAAGCCATATCATCTCCTTAGTTGCCTTGGTAGTAGCAACATACTTTGCCTCTGTAGTGGATAAATCATTAACCTTCTATAACCTAGAAGCCTAGCTCACAGTTGCCTCACCAATAGTAAATACATAACCTGTAGGACTCCACTTGGTATCAATATCCCCTACCAAATTTGAGTCAACATAGCCTTGTAAATTAGTAGTAAAGCCCCCAAAGTGTAAACACTTACTGGACGTTCCTCTCAAATATCTAAGAATCCAATTGACTGCATTCAAATGTTCAATTCCTAGGTGACTCATATACCTGCTAACAACTCCCACTACATGTGCAATATGTGGCATAGTACATACCATAGCATACATCAAGCTTCCAACAGTTGAAGCATAAGGTACCTTAGACATCTTGTCCTCCTCTTCTTGTGTCTTGGGATACATCTCCTTAGTCAACTTCAAATGACCAGGTAAAGGTGTGCTGACAACTTTAGCATTCTCCATAGAGAAACATTGCAACACCTTCTCAATATAATCAGCTTGAGATAGCATCAATTTCTAGTTCTTCCTATCTCTTCAAATCTTCATTCCAAGGATTTTTTTTCTGCTCCCAAATCCTTCATAGCAAATCCATGTGCTAATTGGCATTTCAACCCCTTAATATGATCCATGGTAGACCCAGCTATAAGCATATCATCAACATATAAACATAAAATAATGTAGTTGTCATCATCCAACCTCTTAAAATAAACACAATGATCTGAATGACACCTACTATATCCATGCTCATGCACATAATTGTCAAATTTCAGATACCATTGCCAAGGTGGTTGTTTCAAGTCATATAAACTTTTCTTCAATCTGCACACTAAGTTCTCCTTACCTTTGACGTCAAATCCCTGTGGTTGTTCCATATATATCTTTGCATCCAAATCACCATGAAGGAAGGTTGTTTTAACATCAAGATGTTCAAAATAAAAATCTTTGGTAGCTACAATACATAAAATAGTGCAAATAGAAATCATTTTAACAACAGAAGAAAATATCTCATCAAAATCAATGCCCTTTTGCTGTGAAAATCTTTTTACCACTAACCTAGCTTTAAAATGTTTCTTACCTCCATCCTCTTCTTTCAACCTATAAACCCACTTATTCTGTAAGGCCTTTTTACTTGTAGGCAACTTACATAAATCCCATGTTTTATTTTTCAGCAAAGAGTCCATTTCTTGTTTCATTGCAAACTCTCACAAAAGCTTTGTATCCACTTGCACAGCTTCATCATAACATTTAGGTTGACCAGCATCAGTAAGTAAAATAGAATACAAGGAAGGATAAAATCTTTCTAGAGGTCTACTTATCCTTGTTGACCATCTAATAGCCATTGGGGTGCGTGGTATTTTTTGTTGCAGTTGTTACACACATGACAAATTGCTGGAACATCAACTTTTGGAGTATCATCCAGCACTACATAATCATTTTCTTTCTTCTCATGTTGTTGCAACAAATCTTTGTACAACACTTTCTCGTTGAATATGACATCCTTGCTTCTTATAATTTTATGATTTTCAAAATCCCAAATCCTATAACCAAATTCATTAATACATATCCAACAAATACACATTTCTTTGACTTAGCTTCCAGCTTGGTTCTATTTTTAGAATCTATATGTGAAGATGCTTCACAACTGAAGGTTTTGAGAAAAGAATAACTCACCTTCTTACTAGTCCATGCTTCCTCTAGAATACCATAGCCCAAAGGAGTAGAGGGGCCTCTATTAATCAAATATACAGTAGTATTGATAGCCTCTACCCACATGTGTAAGGGCAACCCAACATGCAACCTCATGCTTCATGCATGCTCCATTATAGTCCTATTCATACGTTCAGCCACTCCATTTTCTTGTGGAGTCCTCGAAATAGTTTTCTATTGAAAAACACCATTAGTGGAGAAATATTCTTCAAATTCATGACTGCAATATTCACCACCATTTTTAGATCTAAGACATTTTAATTTCTTTCTAGTCTCATCTTCAACCAAGCATTTCCATTTCTTAAAAGTTTGAAATACATCAGGTTTATGTTGAAGGAAATAAACCCATACTTTTCTAGTTACATCATCAATAAATGTCACATAGTAATGAGAGCCACCAAGGGAAGATACCTAAGCTGGTCCCCATACATCTATATGCACAAGCTCTAATCTCACTTTTATTTTTCTTCCCAGTCTTCACAAAACTCACTCTCTTTTGTTTTCCATACACACAATTTTCATAGAAATCCATATTAACACATTTCAGACCTCGTAAAACTTTCTTTGAATGAAGTACTTTCATACCTTTCTCACTCATGTGCCCAAGTCTATTGTGCCACAAAACTATATCAGAATCTATAGTAGCTATTTGTTCTCCCTACTCAACTACAACAACTGTTTCTGAACATTCATTTTTCTCTGAAACAATCAAAGTAGAAGGAATAGTATAACTTATACAAAGATATAAGGTGCCTACTTTCACCCCTTTTGCTACTACAAGGGAACCTTTTGAAATCTTCCAACTTTTATCATTAAAAGTAACTACACAACCCTCATCACCAAGTTACCCTACTGAAATTAAATTCCACTTAGCCTTGGAACATGTCTTACCTCATGTAGTAGCCAATGATTCCCATTCTGAAACTTAATCTTAACTTTTTCTTTTCCAAAAATATAACAAGGTTCATTATCCCCCACATAAACAAGTGCAAAATCCCCTTGGAAATAATCAATAAAATAACCTCTATGAGGTGTAGCATGAAATGAAGCACTAGAATCTAAAGCCCATGAATCATCAACACTATCTAAAGACCCCACCCTATACTATGATAGGGAGCACACCTATGGCACTATGCCAAGACCCTACAGGGGCACTGCCCCTTGACCCTATCTTGGGGGCACTACCCCCAAACCCCCATAAAAATAATATGGGGAGAAAATCATGTCATATAAACCTCCAAGTCTGATTAGGCTCCATATCACAACATTTTTCAAGGTCAATAAGAGTCTCATCAACTCTAGAAAGGTTCACCCATTTATCTTCAGCAACATATCAATAAGAGCCTCATCAACTCTAGAAAGGTTCAGTAACATATGTCCCAAAAATAGTCTTGCACTGCTCCATATACCTTTTCCATCTGTGATATGAACTCAAAGCATGATCAAGAATCCATATCTCATCCCAAAATTGAATATACCTACGATTTCCAACCTTCCATGTTACCCCTTTATTAATTATCTGATTGTTTTTCTGAGCCTACTTCCAAATCATAGAACCCAATTGAGTATTCTCATTGCTAAGAAAAATATTAAAACTGTGATTCCCCCTGTTATATTTATCATTCCATGTGTCTTTCCTTTCTCCATCTTCATTATATAATCTCCAAATAAGATTAGAAAGTAAAATATCATTCATGTTATTAATCTTTCTTAGACCCAACCCTCCTTTTTTGATGGGCATACAAACCTCATCTAGGGGGGAATCAAAGCCATTCTTTCCTTCTTTTCCATCCTAGTCCATAAGAAATTTTTCTAAATATTTTCAATGGCCAAAGCATAGTTCCTAGAAATCTTTAAAATACTTAAAGCTTATAGGGGCATGGTCTATAAAGTGGATTTAAAACAATAATCTTACTAGCCTAGGAAATCTAGCTAACTTCCAATGGATTTTATCAATCAGGGAACTCCAGAAGGACTCAGGAGGGTCAAGACAAAGAGGTAAACCAAGATAAGACCCCAGAAGGTTGCCAACCTCACAACCCATAATTATTTTTATTTTATTTTGTCTATTCATATTAACATTAATGAAATAAATCAATATTTTATTCGACTTAATAATTTTTCCCGTGGCTTGTCCATTATCCTTGAGAGTCCTTTTAATATTTCTCACATTTGTTACTGAGGCTTTGCTCATCACAATAGAGTCATCCATAAATTGCTGATGAGAATAGGTTAAATTCTTAGAAGGTCTTAAACCCACAATGTCCCCCTTTTGAACCATTTTATCCACAAATATACCTAAACACTCAGCCATGAGGATAAAAAGAATAGGAGACAACAAATCCCCTTATCTTAAACCATGTGAAGCCTGGAAGAAAGAAGTCGACAATCCATTAACAAGAACAAAAAAGATGGCAAAGGAAACCAACATATGAACCAACTCCAAAAATCTATTATTAAATCCAAAAGCTTCCAGACCATACTTTAAGAACTCCTAATCCACCCTGTCATAAGCCTTGGATAGGTCCAACTTTAATAAGAACCCTTCTTTCCTAGATTTGGTGAGGGAGTGAATATTTTCATACACCGAGATAATAGAATCTAATATATGTCTACCTGGAACAAACCCATTCTATTGTCTAAGGATCAAAGATGTTAGAGTTTGATCTAAAATATATATCTTTCACTTGTTTCTAAAGTTAAAATATAAAAACTATTCAGCTTATGTTGTTCAGTATTAGGTATTCAGATTATTTCCATAGTTTTTGAAATAGACTAGTATTCAGTATAATACTATTTTTCTAAATCATGTTGTTTAGTATTGATTAGTAGATAATTTTATAGTAGGTTGAACTAATGGAAGCCAACATAAAAATAAACCAAAAAAATTATATCATATTTCATTTTGTTTAATGAAAATATAAATCTAAAATAGTATAGAGCTAAAATAGATTAGAGTATTATGGTTCAATTTTTCTAATAGAGTTTTGAAGTACATCAACACAATATATATTGTTATCTCTACATTTATATTGAATTTTATTGTTGCTAAAAGACAAAGATAAATAACTTACACTATGATACCTTCATGGCATGTTGATTATTTTTTGGAAGTTTTGTAGCTACCCATTGATAGCTGAAAATGTCATTAACCAATCTCTAAATGAGCATGGAAGAAGAGGTATGTGTGACTTCATTTTCTACTTTGGCTAGAAATGCCAAAGTTGTGTAGACAAGAGAGATGAAGTGGAAATTGCTAGATTTTTTTATAGAATAAATTCAATTAGGAAGAAAAGGTGACAGGGGCTTCAAAAAAATAGTTTGACCCACAATAACAAAGAAGTTGAATGAAGATATCAATATGAATTTTGGAAAGGATGACTTTAAGAACAAGGTAAAAACATGGAAGCAAGGTGTTAGAATGATGAAAGAATTGAGAAACATGAGTGGTTTTGCATGGAATGAGATCACCCAATTTGTGGATGTTGAGGATAGTGTATGAGAAGAGTTGTTGAAGGTAATGCTCTTAGACAATATTTTTATGTAAGTAAAATATCTCTTAATCAATTTTACTGAAACACATATAATTCCTTAATTTTACAATCATGTATAGAACTTTCTTAAAAAATGTTAGAGTGTACAAGAGGAAACCATTCATCTACTTCAATGAGTTAGCAATCATTTTTGGGAATGACATAGTTGAAGGATATGCAACAATAATAGATATAGAGACCAAAGATGGCCATCTATTTGAAGAGTTTTTGATCTAGAGGATGATGGGGGCTTCAATAAGCCTATGGATGGGGGTTTCAACCTTCCTGATTTTGATGAAGAGTTCATTCCTTCGAACAACTCTACAACATCCATTAGGAAAAATACTTCTACGCCACCAACAAGGAGGCCAAAGAGGAGGAAGTCAAGCATGGCTACTTTTTTATATGTCATACATGAAAGTAGCCAAAACATAGATTGGGGCATGAGTAAGGCTCACAATATCAATGTTGATAAAAGGGAAATTGAGAAAGATATATCAAGTGCATATACTTCCCTCAAGGCCATGCCTAGACTTAGTGGGGAGATTTTGATTGTGCCATACAAATTTTTTACATCTAAACCTAAAAAATCCTTGGGGTTTGTAGAGATGACTACAGAGGAGACGGAAGAGTACGTCAAATATAAGTTTGGAGGAGTTCTGTGATATATTACAATCTTTTTCAAAATGTTTATCAACTTAGAATATTTTTGAAGCAATTAAAATCATGTTCATATTTCTTATAGTTGAATGGATGTAAAGAATTCTCATCTCTATCGATTGCAAATTTTTAGAGATACTGTGACATTTTGTAGGTGTAGTAAGGTGGTCAATTTTAAGGAATCTAATTGTAACTCTGATTACTTGTAATGTCATTTAAAATGAAGTTTTGGGGATTTTTTTTCCTAATGAATACTAAATTATATGTACAATTCATTCAAAAATGCATGTGGAAATTTTTTCCTATGTTGCTCAAGTTTCAGTTCATGTCTTTTTCTTTAGGGTTTTGAGTCAAGTCAAGTGTTAATGTCTTGAGTTTGAGTCTAGATTGCCCATAGGATGGCCTTTCTTCTCATCATTCATTTGATCTAACCTAAAGTAGGAAATCATATGAGCAATGAACTAGTCCAATGGATAGGTTATTAGTTTTTGGGGGGTTTGTTATGTGTTTCCCAGATGAGAAGGAAGTTATTTTGAAACTTAATTCTTTGATCAAGTGTTCATGGTGAAGACAAGATGCATCCAAGAAGAAGATCCCAGACATATTCAAAACAAATGGCAACAAAGAATATGAGGATCAAGGTTAAAGACAATATGTAGATTATGAGAATGAGCTACAAGAAGAATTAGTTTAATTTGAATGTAAGAGAAGCAAATAAATTATTAGAAATGGTGAAAGAACCAAGTCAAAGGTGGTATGACTCTTGTTACAATCTAATCGATGACATATTTAATTTGCAAGCTTACGTAGAAAATTTTTGATAAGTCAAATGACTCATGGATTAAATTTGGATCGTTAGATGAAGATTAGATCAATGAATGATATTATAAGATAAAATTATAAGTACTCAACAATACATCTCCTTAGATATTAGATCTCACAAAGATCCATAGTCATCATTATGTTGCTATAAAAAGTTGCCTAACTATTATTCAAAGTGACATAATGATGATGTGACACATCGAATAGATGGACCCACACTAAAAAGAAAAATCAGTGAGTTAATATTTTTAAATTATAGGCATTAGATCAAAAGAACATCTATAGTTGTCTCTATATTGTACTAAAAAGTTACTCTATTAATAATCATGGTGACATAGAGACGAGTTGACATCTGTCCTCGAGACCCAGTTGAGGGTAAGATCGCTAGAAGAATCATCACCATAGATCACACTTGAAATTAATGCTTGTTGTTATATCGCTATGGAAAGTTGCTCAATTTTTAAGTATAGAGACATAATGATAGTGCACCACATGGAATATGTGGGACCTCAGTTCAGTCATACACAATAATCAAAGAACATAATAAAGATCGTTGATCTTAGGGAAGGTATATGGCTATCATTATGTTTCCATAGAAATTTTCTCAGTTATTAATCATAGAAACATGAGAATAAAACAACACGTGTCCTATGGGCCATCATATTTCACAAAATACAGTCAAAACCTAGTCACAAAATGCCATGAAGAGAAGAAGGTCAATGTCAATTTTTTTAAAGCAATGGAATAGTGTCACATGTCTACCACGATATGCATAGCTAGAAAGTGGACCCACATCACAAAGTAAAAGGGTTAAGATATTTTATCATCACCGTCAGATCAAAAAGAACTCAACACTCATCATTATGTCACCATGGAAAGTTTCCCAAATGTTAATTATAGAAACATAACAATGATTTGACATGTGTACCTAGGTGGACCCATAGAGAAAGTCATAAAGGGAAATTGGTATGTTGTAGTCAGGGTCGTCGATTTAAGATCGATGACCAAAAATCAAAATCATCATGACCATTGAGATACAAAATATATGGATTTGGTGCCAATAGATAAATATGAAGGAAACAAAGAGTTTAAAAAAAAATTCTGAAGCCACGTGAAGATGAAAAGTTTCTAGGTGTTCTTAGAGGTTCCATTGGATCAGGACATCACCAAAACTGATGTCACGCATCTATACCATGTTGAAGATCAAATATTTTTCAGGTATTATTCATATTTTCTTTTCTATTTTCTAACTATTGCTCTACTAAGCTGAAGGATAACAACAAACTATAAATGTAATCTTATTTAATAATACAAAGCTCGGCAAACTTGATGGTGAATTGGTTTGTAATTCCATTTACCCTATTTACTTGTCATGTTTTGTGGCCCATGCATAGAGTAGTTTTGCATTAAGAGTTGAAAGATAATCATGTATAATTCTATGAATAATTAGATAAATTCCATTTCACTTTGATGTTTGCAGTATAGTGACTACATTTACTTTCTTCATATATGGCTTTTTTTTTCTCTTGTTAGTTTCATGACATGTTAGATAGTTTCATTGAGAAATTAAAGATAAATGTGTATGAATCTATTAGTTATTTTTTGGATTCCATTTCATTCAAGGCTAGTAATGAAATGCATTCCATTTACACTCATGTGGATATCTTCTCCATTCCTCTTATGCATTTAGATGATTAACCTGCATTTAGAACAGAAGTGAGAGTCAGAACTCTCAAGATAATCTATTACAGTCATTCCATTGGGTGTGATAAGTTATTCAAATCCATCTTGCCTAAATTGTTTGTGCCTATAAACAATTTGGTTATCCTTTGTTGCTCTCAGGTTAAGAGCTTATAATATCAAAACTTCTAATCTCATAAAAACATATTCATTGCATATCATTATAAATCATAGGGAGTTGTACCTAATAACTCAAAGGGCAATAATAGAATACATACACTGACCCATTTTTTGGTAAACATCCTTTTTTCTCTCCAAACATTGGGTATTAAGGAGTCAAGTTATAAAATCTAATAGGAGGACAAACTATTAACCAACATCCTAAAATGGATGAACAATACATGTTATTTACCTTCATTTTGTTTTCCTTCATTTTGTTCAATATAATTATTTATAGTCCCATTGAATTTTGTTTTATGGGTTACTTGTAATAGCTATTTGTATTGTTTAGGGATATAATGATCTTGATGTGTTCAATCTTTTGATTAATATTTTACCTATTTAATGTATTGACTTCCTTAATGATGTTCAATGTTGATGTAATGTACTATTGTATGTACCTGATTGATGGATTCTCCTCTCTCTATCACAATAACCTAGAATAACCCTTTTTGGTTGTATGTACTATTGTATGTGCAGAATAACCCATGGATTTCTCTAGTTGTGATGTATTGCTATATGTACTATGGTATGTATTGTTTTATGCCATGGGAAATGTATTTTTCCACAATTTAGCTTCTAATGGATAGTTTTGTGTTCACATATACTGGTCAATCACTTCTACTTTGATCACATTGCAAGAGTCTATCATACTTGCAGCTATTACATTAGTCCTCTATGCTAGGTTTGATGTCCCAAGTGATTCATGGATGTTATCATTTATTTTCCAATTGATTTACATTATTCTTTGAAAATATCAACCCACATTATCATTATGGTTTTTTGCATACAACTGTCTTTGTGATTTTTGCAAGTTGAATATGAGTCCATTTCATTGCATTATCTATTAGTAACACTCCCAGCCAAGTCAAGTTATAAATTATTATTTTTTTTGTACATAGGCATGGAATTTTCTTTATTTGATATTTTGATGCCTTTAATAAATCAAATCTATTAATGTAGCAATCCCTATCTGGTTATTCTTTATAATTAAATCACTTATTATTGTTGAAGTATTAGATAGCAGCCAACAGAAAGGGGTGTTGGCCTCAGAGTAGAAAATACTATAGAATTAGTCAGAGGTTGCCTCCCATGTATCTAACTGATACCAATTTTAAACTTCAAAAAAAAAATAACGGTTAGCTCCAAAATAGAGCGGTCCTTACCATCAGTCCTATTTCTAACCAGCATATAAAATGGAAAAGCATACTAGTAGCAAGGAGACATATTGTTGCTATTAGAAAAGTATATGATCATATACATATATAGAAAAAACCCATAGGGCACCAAGTTTAGTAGGACTGAAAACATAAAAACCAAAACAAATAGAACCAGGGCTAGTTGCCTTCTTTCTTTCCTCGCTCCTCATTCTTCTTTTCCTCAAGTTCCTCCCTTTTTAGGTCCACCCCATCCTCTTTGATAGGTTTATCAAGGAGCATCTTCAGCCAATACTTTGACAGGAAACCATAAATAGAGCAGGTATTTTTTCTCTCCTTGTCCAAATCCTTCTCATCCTTGTTCATTTGTAGGAAATAGAGAGTGGTGGCAATAGAGTGCATGACCTTCGTGGAGAATTCTACCAAGGTGTCAATTTTTTGGCAAATGCCAATGTGGTTATCCACCATCTCCTTCATCCAATGCTCCAACCTCTCCAACTGGGCCTTGCTTTGTCTCTATCCATGGCTATGTTTCCCTTTCTTCCCCCCACCTTTGGGAGTGCTAAATCACTTCTTGTTGTTTAAACATTGTACATGATTTATGTATTATCAAATGAAAAAATTATTTTATACATATTCTTGTTGTAGCTTTATTTCTTGTGAAAAACTCTAAATATCTCTTCATTTCCATTCTTTGTTCAAGAGGATTTGGGATTATGAATTTCGTTGTCTTTATTAAGAGGTTTGAATATGAATGAACTTCATATTTTCACCTATCCTCTTGTTAAGCCAGTGTATTGGAAATTAATACACTACTAATCTGATCTATGTTGAAGGCCTTCTTATGTGTGTTATATCATTCCTATAGAATATGCATTCTTTCCTATAGCATATGCATTTTTGTCATAAAAAAATTTAGTGTTATCTGCAAGTTCATCATATTACTTGATAACTAATTACAATGTATGTTTCCTGCCATGGCTCTTCTATATGTGCTTCCACTACTAGAGAATGCCTATTCACTTGGGAAATTTTTTGTGTTCCACTACCATGAGTAATTTCAATTTTATTGTAAAAATTATGTCTTCATGTCTCATAAGAATCTTTTTTGGTATAATTGTTCTTCTCTGCTAGATTTTTGGATGTCACGAGATCAATTCCCATTAAAATATTATTATTATATGTCAATTAAACTTGTAAGTTGTTGCAAGGGTCTTCTTGATGTTCTTAGCATTCTGCAGCTATCTATTTTCATAAATATTATTGAGAAACTATTGAAATTTATTTTCTAATTTGGTATTTGTTCATTATTTATATAGGGTCGATAGCTTTGATAACTTTTTTGTTTCATGTTTTTTATGTTGGCCCTATTTTAATGAAGACCTCATGCAGAGAGAATAATCTTGGGCATAAATTTTTATGTTGTCCAAATAAACAAAAGGTTGTTACAAAAGGTAAAGTAGTTCTGGAATGTAGGGTAACAATAGTAACAAATTCTTTCAGTGGGTCGATGATGGCCCATCGACATAAACTACATCAAAATCTAGAGAATATTAAATGAAAAATTGCAAGATGTGCATGGTTTGAGATACTATTGTTAATGAGATTGTTTCCATGGTCAAAGTTGAAATCATGTTTCACCATAAGCTTAATTATGTTCTAACTGTTATAATTGCACTGTTGGTTATGTTGGTTATAATTTTAGTAATGAAATTACCATTTTGTTCTTTTTTACTTAATATTAATTATGGAGAATAATTTTTTTATGTTTTTGTATAATTTTAATGATGAAAAAATTTTACTAGTTTCACAAGAATTTTATTGTGTATAATTTTTTTATGATTATATCTATTTCTTTAAAAATGTTGAAATAAACTAATTTCTTATCAACTTCAGTGAATTAAAAAAATAACCAAATAAAATGTACAAATTGTTTTTAAAAAAAATATAAACTTAATCTTATTCCAATTCCAATTTTGTGCAGCCAAACAAGAGATTAACATATTCCCAATCAAATTCAAGGTGAACCAAACAAGATTGGGATTACTAGTTTCCATTCTCATTCCTCATTTCCATTCCTATTCCCATCTTATATTCTAATTTTCAATTCCTATGTCTCCAACCAAATGAACCCTAATCTACATGCATGAGAATGAGAAATAGATTTTATGAAAGGAGAAATACGATGTTATGGTGACTCAAAACAACCCTTGGGAGAGGAATTTTTCTTCTCTGCTAGGGTTTCTTGCTTCATGTGAACTTTCAATTTTCTTGTGTACCACTCTTTGTCTGAGCTTTCCTTCTATAGGCACCACTTGTCACACCGCATTTACTATGGGAGCTTTTAGGTTACGATATAATGGCTCTAGCCAGTGGTGAACTAGTTGTTTTTGGTGTTCACGCTACTGCTTCAGACTACCATGGCGCTGCTTCAAAACAAATGCCTGTGCAAGTTTGTCCCAAAGGTTTTTCATGAGGTAATCCTAAAATTATCCTTCCTTTGCAAGAATTTGATGTTGCATTTGACTAGTTAGAGCAACATACCTTAATAGGTTATTTTGTGGGTAGGACTCCTCGTGAAACTATGCTAAAAGAATGGGTTAATAAGTGCTAGACTCCTCATGGAGTTCATCTTGATGCTATGTAAAACCTTACCAAAGGTTTTTTTATTTTGCTTTGCTAACCCGTCACAAGAAGACACGATCTTTAATAATAGACCTTGGTCTATGCGTTCCTCTCTACTTGTTTTCCAAAAATGGTCTTGCAACTTCATAGTCTTGGATGATAAAAAGCTTAGGGTTCCTTTGTGGGTCAAGTTCCCACATCTACCCTTGCCATGCTAGCCTTTCATTGAGTCCATTGCCAAAGGCCTTGGAAAAGTTGTCACCAAGGAGCCTGAGAAATTTTTTAATGCTCACCCACAGCGACACATTTGCGTCGAAGTTGATCTTTCCAAGGATCTCAAGGATTCTATGGAAATCCATATTGGAGCTCAAACCTTCTCCCAGAAGATGCTTTACTTGAACCTACCTAACACCTGTTATAGGTGCCACTCCATAGAACACAAGATCAGGGATTGCCCTTTGGCTATGCCTAGGGTCAAGCCCACACCTAAAGAAGCACTTGCCAAATAGGCCAAAGGAAAAAAAGAAGAATGGGTTACTTTTGGGTGCAAGGGCAAGGTTACCTTGAATCCCTTGCCCCCCAAGCAATCCTATGTGGCAATCACCGCAGTTCCTCCTATCCCCATAGGAGCATCAATGCCAGCTAGTGTGGGGACACAAGCGGCTTCCACAACACCTATTATGAGGATTTCATAGGTTTCAAACCCTACTAGTATATAGAGGATTAAGGTGGTCGCCAGGGTTTCTGCCTTGGTTGGGGTTTGTACTCCTCTTGTAGTTTATTCAATAGTGCCATCAGTGACAATGTGTTCTCGTAGTCCTCCTAGATGTGCAGAGATACTAGAGGTGAAATGATAGGCTATAAGTTTAGAGGATTTCCCATCTGACTTCCACCAAGTTTCTACCTTATTGTAGAATAGCTACTCCTCTCTTGAGGACAAGGATGATATGGAAGAGTTCTCATGAACTTCCTCTCATGAAATGTTTGAGGTCTTACAGACCTCCCCAAAAAGTTCTATGTCCAGGATACCCATCATAGACTTGGTAATTTAGATTTTCTCTGCTTGTAAGAAGTTAAGATTTTTGGTTTCATGCTTTCTACTATGTGCCACATCATAATTTGGTTGGATGGCGTTATATTTTCCTCTCAGCATGAAGCTGGCCGAGGTAGTGTAGTTACTCTCTTGTCACCTCGCCTTCATTCTACTATTATTTCACATGGTTCTAACCCCACGCATAGAATTATTTGGCTTTTTCTTTCCATTAACAATCATTATTTTGGAGTCATTAATGTTTATGCTTCCAATGATGTTATGGAAATAGATGTGGATTTGGCTAGCTAACAACTTGCTTCCAGCTACTTGGGCCATGTGTGGGGACTTCAATATGGTTGAAGTGGCCTCTAACAAAGATGGCATTCTGCCTCTTTGTTGGACAGATGGGGAAAGAGAAGCCTGGTACTCCATGTAAAATAAATTGGGCCTTTTTGATCCCAATAGAAACTGCTACCAGGATAAGGGGGTCTGGCACACTTGGTCCAACTTTCAAGCTGGCTCTGATCGCATTTTAGAACATCTGATCATGATATGATCTCTATGCAATCTTGTTTCTCCTTTCTTGAAGATTGAGATTTTTCTATCATTCCCCTATCAAATGTGACATTATCTGACCACTATCCCATTTATTTTGTCATTTCTTGACAAACAACTATCCCCAAGGTGGCCAAGTCTTAGTTCTTCCTCAACACGTCTGTGTTGATGCATGCTTCCACCATCTCACATATCCAACATGTCTAGAATTTGGAGCCACATTTGCATTCTCGAAGGGGTTGGGTTCAATGGTGGAATGTTGCCATTACCAAAACTAATCAGTTCCTATGCATCTATTGGTCTCACCCAAAAATATTCAAAAAATGATCATATGAAGCCAACACCCTTGCCCTCAAAAAAGCCTCTGAGGCTATCACCTTCAACCCCTTTGATGCGGATCTACAAATTCAACTTGCCAAGCTTTTCCATGACAAGCAAATTCCTGACAACTATGCTACACGAGGAGCCCAAATCAAGGCCTATCTCCACTGGTTGGAGGTTGGCGATAAAGCCTCGAAGGAGTTCTTTCAGGCTCTCTAAGCTCATCATACCAATGTTGGGATTAAAAAGATCAAATAGGGAATGATTTTTCTGTCTAGTCTCCCCAACATCCTACAAGCATTCGTTCATCACTATGAGAATGTTTTTGCTTCGCAGGGACATACAATTGCTTAGGAGGAAGCTCTCAGAAAGTGTATCTCTGTTACTTCAAACCGCCTAGTAGTTGACCAATGTGTTTTCTATGAGAAACTTATTTCCCTCAGAGACCTTGAAGAGGTAGTTTACTCCATGGAAAATGACCAGTCCCCTAGGTTTGATGGATTTCCATGTGAATTTTACAAACACCTATGGGAGAGAATAGGTCTTGATCTACAAAAAAATTATCTTGAAGCATATCAGGCACATGTTGCCTTTAATTGTGCGGCCTAAGAAAATTGGCTTCATCAAGTCTAGATATATTCTTGACAACATCATTGTTGTTTGGGAAGGTATGGAATGGGCTCGCAAGTCCAAGAAGAAGGCTATCTTTTTAAAGATGGATTTTGCTAAAGCCTATGATCACATTGAATGGCCCTTCATCTTGGCTATGCTTTAGGCTCTAAGTTTTGGTCCCGATTTCCTTTAGTCTGTGGAGATGCTCTTTGGTGATGCTAATGTTTGCATTACCATCAATAATTTGCAATCTAAGGCTTTTGGACTCTTTTGTTCAATCAGGCAAGGCTTCCCTTTACCTCCAGCACTTTATGTCCTTGCTACTAAAGGTTTTGGCTATTTGCTAGCTCATTCTATGTCTTTAGGGCTAGTTCGTGGCATTTTCTTGCCTAAATCTTCCTCCCTGTTAGTCATTGGACATTTTTCTGATGATTCCTTTCTTACTCTTCTAGAGGATGAAGAAAACATCAAAAATGCTTTAAATTGTCTAGACACCTTTTTTCAAGCCTCTGGCTCTGCCATTCTAATGTAGTGCAAGGCAGGAGAATCCCCAAAGGTGATGTCCTAGCTCCCAGCAAATAACCACACAGTGAAAACACAACACAAGATACACAATCTGATGCCAAATGAAACTCTTTATCATAAAAAAACTATTACATGCAATGTGTCAGGCTATAAAACCTTCCCGATTATGGCCAAATACATTAGCAATAATAGTTCTACAAGATCCCTCAAGATCCAACCCAAACACTAGCTAGTTCAGATCCACACTCTAGTAGAAACCTCCAAGGAAAATATAAACTCATGCTCGCAAGTCACCAAGAAATCTCCTTATTTTCCAAGCCACATCTACTAGCTCTACTCCAACTTCATCCAAGATCCAAGTGTAAACTACCTCACATTCAACACTCTCTCCACACACTCACAACTCCACCATAATCCTACTGTAAACTACCTCACATTCAGTGCTTTGTCCAAAGACTTAGGAAAACTCACTCCTTAGCTTCCTCTTTCTCTCCAAGTTTCTACTAAGAAGAGATCACACCTTAGAGCTTTCACACCTTGAAGCTTTCACCTTCAAGCTTGACCTTCCAAAGCTTGATTAGAAATGCTCATATGCCTTGCTTAAATTGGCACTTACCACCCAATGCATGATTTATCCACAACCTTCTAGAATTCCACCTACATAATATCCACAACCTTCTAGAATTCTACCTAAATACAAGTAAGCACCACCATGTGGCCCAATTAGAAAATTTCATTTCTTTTGTGGATCACCACAAATATTAAATGCATGATTTTAGGAACTTTCCACAAACTTCTAAGATGTGACCTACACACCTCAATTAATGGAATAACAAATATTTTTCTTATTTTTCTATTTATGTCACCTTTGAACCTTAAAAATAGAAATTCCTCTTTTTCCCCCCTTTTCTATTTTTTTAAAAATTATTTTCTTTCTGTTTTCATCACTTTCTCTCTCCTCCACAATTTTTTTTTTTAATAATAAATTTTCCCATGCAAGATGCTCCTGCATCACATTCAATGGCATAAAATGCTCTATTACTGCTAGTCATTCTTGCCAGCTCCACCTTGGCTCAGCCAGTATCAGTGGAAATGGGTTACTCATAGGGAAATCTTCCACTTTCGTGGCATTCCCTTTTCCTTCCAGGCTTCTCCTGTGGAGCTTTGGAATGATGTGCTTGCCAAGATTAGCAAAAAGCTTGATTATTGGATCACCAAACCACTTTCTCTTACTGGTAAATTCCAGATTTGTTCAAAGATTCTAGCAGCCACTCATGTGTACTATTCTTCCTACTGGGCTCCCTCCAAACCTTCATATATAAAGCTGGAACATTTGCTCAGAGATTTTCTCTGGGCTTCTAGTTCTGATCATCATGTTTTTCATAGAGTTTCTTGGGATTTTTGTTGTCTCCCAAAAGAGTCTTGTGGTCTTGGCATGCTTTCCACTCAAAAATAGGGCCTTGATCTCTGTGCAAAATGGATTATCTGAGCTATTTCTAGAGATGAAGCCTGGAAGATTCTGGTTCAGCACTGCATTTCTTTCGACTTCCCTTTTAACAGGCTTGCATGGAAGGGGATTGGTTTTCAAACCCTTCTCATCATGCATGAACCAATGGCCATACAGGGCTCATTTATTATTAAGAGCATATGGAAAGCCTGGGAAGCTATTAAGCCTTGGCTTCGTTGGGCTAGAGATGAGTTTTGTGATTCTCCTTGAATTAGTAGAAGATTTGGTGGTCTCCCCTATTTTCCATTTAGGGTACTCCTCTCACCAAGACTCAAGGTGCTAGTACTCTGTGTTTTTTCAAATGTGGCATTAGAACTCCTAAGGACCTCTTCTCAAGAGTCATCATGAGCTTTCAGTCATGGGAAGATATGCAAGTCTAGTACCACCTTGTTAGTTCAAATCAATAGACTTTTGAGCTTCTGATGTCTTCCATCCCTAAGCACTTAGTTCATAAAGTTGGGATTCAGTCTGTTCATCCTTGGTGGCATGATTGGAAGTGGTATCTTGCCACTCCATTTTCCAATTACAGGCCCAATATGGGGTATAGATGGCTTTCACCCCATCTTCCGATGGTAGACATGCTTAACTAGCAATGACATTTGCAATCTTCACTTTCTCAATGGAGAAAATGTTTTGACACCATTTGGAGTGCTATTATAGAACCCAAGATTGCCCATTTTGCTTGGTGCCTTACCTTCCAAGGTCTTCCCCTGGGGCTTTGGCTCAACCACATTGGTGTTCCTCCCAGATGCCCCTTCTGTGGAGAACCAAATTCATTTTTTCATATATTCTAGTTTTGTAAGCATGCTCACAATTATTGGCACTGGATTCATGATTTTTTCATACCTTTCAGGCCTAAACCATTTTCATGGCACATGATCCTACTAGGTGATTCCCCCATAATTCCTTGGAAGTTCACCGAGATTTGGCATACCTTCAGGATGGAAATTATGTTTTTTCTATGGAAAGATAGGAATGTTGTTCTGTTCACTCATAGTTTTTTGGATGTTAACATTGCTATGTACACTAAGGCATGCATTTGTAACAATGTAATTATGCAAATCTAGGTGCAAGCTAACAAAGTTTCCCTAGAAGTTTCTCACTTACAGGAGTTGCTAAACCATTGGGGCAATGCTCCTTGCACTATTACAAGAGTTCCTCCTAATGCCTTGGTTGATGCCTCAATGCCTCATGGCCACCATCCTCAGTGTCAATCCTCAAGCTGCCACTCACACACACTACACTCCTAAGCTTCCCGCCACCACTCTCTTAGTGATGGTGATGGTGGATGGAGGCACCACTTTACTTCCCCACCCCATGGTGGTCCTAGCTAGTCCTTGGCTCCTCATCTTGGTACTCATTGAGTGCATTCTGGGAAATGGCCTTGCCTGGACTTGGCAATTTCTCCTCTGTGGCCAGAGGTTAAAGATGCAGATGCTACCACTGATCCCTTGGCTATGACTACTGCTGATGATGGCTAGACTATTCCCAGCTCACCCCCCATTTCCATAGATGCATGGGGTTTTCATGATAAAGATGATCTTCCTCCCTCGGTTGAGGTTCCTATATATGGTTTTTTTTTTTATGAATAGTTGTTGTTTTTGACTGAGGCCATGTTTTTAAGTCTAGCTTTGACCCTGTGAACTTTTTCACAGGGTGATCGTGCATCCCCCCGCACCCTTTTTTGTGAATTGTAATCTTAGTATTGTTTTTTAATAGAAAAGGACTATTCATCAAAAAAAAAATGATGTTACAAAACTACCAAGAGTTACTACAAAAAGAACACTAATGAATTGTCGAATCACACAATTCCCAAGAGAAATGAATCATGCTCAGATTTCACATGCAATAGTTTGGTTGTACAAAATGGAGAGAGTCTTAATAAAAATAGAAATCAATGACTATCTAATTGCAGACAGTTTTCATAACAACAATAAGAAATATAAGGTTGGAACCTAGACATTTTGTAGAGTATTTTCTACATCTTCAATTGCCAGATAAGTTTCTCTTTCCCTGCCTTGTTGTAAGTCCCTTTTTTCCTCTTGTTCACCAAAACTTTCTATCTCCAAATTCCACAATGTTACTATTTTCTTCCCATCCCTTCCCCTTGCCCACCAATCTTCCTTCATCAATATAAATGCAATTGTTTTGACCATTATAGAAATTTATCTAATTATTGCATTTCTTTGAGCTGAATGACAGATATAGCTCAATCATTTCTATCAAAAGACATAATCACAAAGTTTTATATCATCATTGATTCCTCTATCAACCCAACCTAGTTAATCCTTGGATGGGTGAAGCAAGCTACTAGAGGGCTCAAATGATTAAGAAAATTATCCCTCCAGAAAATCTACTCAATGGATGCAATGTACAATGCTTCATCAGAATGAATCAAACCCCAAATTTGATCTAAACTAAATGTTTTCAATACTAGATTGACTTTACTATAATATTGCAAGATTTTGCTAAGATCCTTTGTGTTCACATATCATGAGCAGGCATCCTTTTTCCATTTCCATCTCCAGTACATAACAGATAAGGAATCTGAGTAATTTAGGACCAAAACCAATCTAGTAATAAATCAGATAGGAACTAGAAAGTAAAATAAAAAGCAATGTTGGGACCTTCATAATAAACGTAGACAAAAATAGATGCACGTGTAAATGATTCTACTATATGTCCTTGAAATCTTGAAATGGAGTGAAAAATGAGCTTGTAAATGGAATATATTGTCTTTAAAGTGAAGATAAATAGAAGAGATCATGTTATGTTTCTTCATGGAAAGCAATATGAAATGATTGTATCATTAATGCCATTAAGAAATATATTATCTTCTAAGCAGTTCTTTTTTTACATGATTCTATCTATAAGATGAAATGGAGTGTATAAGAGTTCATCTATATTCTTTGAAGGCGCTAATTTTTTTTACACGTGTACATTCCATAATAGTAAGGAACTTTGCATATACTTATTGTCATCATTACTAGTGCTAATCTCTTATCTTTAAAAGATTATTTAACTACTAAAACTTAATTGATAGCTAATATTGAAAAATAAACCAACTGCACCTTCACCAATAAAAACTAAATATGCAACACAATGAGCACAATATCTTTGGACAAATTGTCCCTGGAAAAACTCTTAAGGGAAAACCAATTATGCAAATGGAAAACATATTAACTTAAGCAAATCAAAAGATACATAAATTACTTGCCTCTTACTAGCAGAGCTCTAACAATCTCCCAATTTCTCCCGCTGATATTCCCCCACTGCTATCTCCAACACTATCATTATGCTCTTGCTCACACTGCTAGATTATTTTCTTTCACTTCAAATACTTCTCAAACTTGTATTCTTCAAATGCCTTTTAACCCCCTTTTATACTACACCTGTTAGAAAACCAACAACCGAGATTGATTCTCAATCAATGGCTAAGATTAAAAATAAACCTCACAATTTAGTTATTTCTAAACAGAGTTAAGTAATTACTAAATAAGTTTATTTCCTCTAACTAGTTTAAATTATTTACTGGTAATTGAATAACTAAATAATTTTCTTTCCTCTAAATAACTTGGAAACAATTATTTACTAAATTCAAACATGTGGACAAACAGTTGTCCAAGCTACTATAATTAACATTCCCTCTTAGAGGGGAAGTTTTTTTGCATGAAAATTAACCTATCTCTGAAGAAGATAAATTTTTCCTCCCCCAATGCCTTAGTTAGAATTTCTACTAACTACTCTTTTCTAGGTATGTATTGTAGCTGAAAAATTCCCCATTGTACACAATCTATGGTGAAGTGATATCTTATGTTTGTATGTTTAGACCTATCATGAAACATTGGATTCTTAGACAACTTGAGGCAACTCTGATTGTTCTAGTGTATCATAGTAGTCTCAACCCTCTAAATAAAAAAGGGTACTAGCAACTTCTAAAGCCATATAGCTTCACATGTTGCCATGCTAGTCCCTATGTATTATGCTTCTATTGAACCCAGAGCCACAAACTTCTTCTTCTTGATGAACCAAGAGATCATTCCTGATCCTAAACTGAAACAACACCCTAAAGTTCTCTTCTTGTTTTTTGTCCTTCCTTCCCAATATGTATCAGTATAGCCTATTATATTGATTGCTTCACCTCAAATATATATGATCCCATACTCAACTATATCACACAAATAATGCAACACATACTTAGCCACTATCTAATGCACCCTCTCTGGCTCAACCATGAACTAACTAAGAGAGTTTACTAAAAATGCTATGTGTGGCCTATTATTGACAAAATACATGAGCAAACCAATCAACTATCTATATAAGGTGGGATCTACATCCTTCTCCTTGAATGTATCTATCTTTCTTTAATTTGTGATCATAGGTGTAGACATGGCTTTGCAACCCTCCCTCCAAAATATTTTTAGGATTTCAATTCAATATTTACCTTGACCTATGAAAATCATGCCTTCTTTCTCCCACACCTCCATGCCTAAAAAGAAGTGCATGAGTCCCAAATCCTTCATCTAGAATTGTTCTACAAGGTCCTTCTTGCAATCCTCTATGATTCCTAGTGAAACTGTAAGGAACAAGTTGTCCACATAAAGAACAAGAATGAGAACCTCTCCCCCAAACCACCAAGTAGTAGAAGTTATAATCTACCACACTCTTCACAAAGCCCATTTCCTACAAGTATGTATCAATGTGCTCATACCACAATGTGGGAGCCTTCTTGAGTCTGTACAAGGCTCTCTTCAATCTGCACTAGTGGGTTTCTTTGTTGTGTGCTACAAATCCTTATGGTTGTTCAATGTATGCCTCCTCCTTCAATTCACCATTCAAGAATATTATCTTGACATCCATTTGATGGATCTTCTATCCCAACTGTGCTACAAATGATATCATAGCTCATATGGAAGTATACCTGGCTACTGGAGAAGATGTCTACTCATAGTCTATTCCCTCCTTCTAAGACAATACCTTTGGAATAAACCTTTCCTTGTATTTCTTGATGCTACCATATGCATCATTCTTTATCTTATAGAGCCAACATGATCCAAAGTATTGCCCTATCTATTGATCTAGGCATTACCTCCCATACATCATTTTGCATTATTGAGGAATATTCCTCAACCATAGCATCTCACCAAACCTAATGTTGTGTAGCATCTTGATACTTGGAAGGATCATTATCTACCAACTAACTGACTAATGCCACATATTCTTTTAACTTGATTGGTTGTCTCTATTATCTCATACTCTTCCTAGGAGCTCCCACAAACTCCCAAGTTTCCTTTTTTGTCTTTTGAACCTCATCGTTCCTTTTACTAACTATAGAGGCTGAAATATCAACCTCTATATCTTGATGCATTTTTTATTCCACCAATTACTCCCCTTTTTGTGAATCTTCACCACCTAAGCCTATGCTTCTAGAAAATGTACTTGAGCTTTGTTGCCCTTGACTTATCCTTTGAGTTTTGTTGGCTTCTCACTTTGATCATTTTTTGGTAAACCTCTAGACCTTCATAATTCCTTGTCCTCTATGAACTTGACATCATGTCTCATAATATTTGTTTTGGTCCTTGGAATAAAAAATTTATATATGCCTTTGAGGTTTCATTATACCCAACAAAGTACCCCATCTCTCTAGTTTGATCTAACTTGGTACATGTATCGTTTGGAATATGACAATATACCAAACTCCCAAATATCCTAAAGTGACCAACATCTCGCTTCTTTCCTATGAAAGCTTCCTTTGGACTCCTCTTCCCTAGTACTTTGTGTGGAACCCTATTCTGTATTTTTGTATTTATATTATTGTACTACATGCCTCTACCCATAAGTAGTAGGGCATGTCCTAATCATGTAGCATAGCCCTTTTTGCCTCCAATATACAATGGTTCTTCCTCTTAGCAACTCCATTCTATTGTAGATTGTAAGGAATGATCCACTCTCTTATGATTCTTTCTCTAGTATAGAACTCATGCAAGTCATTTCCTTTGTAGTTTCCTCCATTGTCTGATCGAAGAACCTTTATCTTCCTTCCTATCAAGTTCTCCACAAGAGCCTTGAACTCTTGGAAGTGACTTAAAACCTAATCCTTGATCTTTAATAAATATATTCAAGTCTTCCTCGATAAATCATCAATAAAAGTAACATAGTACTCATATCTTGTAAGAGAATCCATCAACATGGTCTATACACATCTCAATGCATTAGATCAAGAGCACCCTCAAATCCTGTGTAACTCCTTAGAAAATATTCTTTCACAAACTTCCCTAACACA
Organism: Cupressus sempervirens; assembly: GCA_028749045.1. NCBI lineage: Eukaryota > Viridiplantae > Streptophyta > Pinopsida > Cupressales > Cupressaceae > Cupressus > Cupressus sempervirens. The sequence goes on along the minus strand of CM053786.1, from coordinate 298,942,237 downwards.
CATCCCTTACATCATCATGCTCTATGCTCACCTCTTGAACACTTGTCACTATCTCAGGAAGTAATTTAAGTGCTATGTGATGAATATGGCCCATCCTCCTATGTCAAAACTCTCCATGATATCTAGGATCACTACTTCTCACGAGTTCCTTAGGAGTATCAAACTATAACCAATAAAAGTGAACACATCTAACTCCAATAATTATGGGTGATTTCCAATTCTTATGTTTGATCAACACATGTGCCCCTCTAAAGTGTACATTATACCCCTTATCCTAAAGGATAGATATGGAAATTAAAATCATGCCTAAGCCTAGCACATCCAAGACATCATGAAACTTGAAATTATCTTTTCATTCTCCCTCTAAAACTAAATAGTCTATTTTCCAACTGAGTTGAGGTTGGATAAGTTTCCCATAGAAATCTAGATATTGGTATTCTCCTTTTTATAACTAGAGAAATACTCTCTAACTCCTATCATATGAAATGATACCCCACTATATCTCTACCAAACACACTGTGAGGTTGAGCTAACCATACAAGCTATGAGTGAAACCTCATCTTCTTTTCTACTATAGAGCTCTTTTGCACTTGTTGAAGCTGCCACCTATTTCTTTCCCTTCATCATTTGTGGTAAATCACATACATAGTGGCCACACTCATGAAAACCAAAGCACTTGATCTTAGAAAAGTCCTTCTTCTTCGCCATATTTGATTTCCCTTTTCCTACCAAGGAAACATTTTCTTTTTCTACATCATTTTTTTATTCTTGTTAGCCCCATTAACAATTCTTAGTTTGAAGTCCTCCTTAGTGAAATCACTCTAAAGTCAATCCCAACTCAGTAAGGTGTCTTGTCCACTAACAACTTTAACAAAGAAACTCCAATGCTTAGTAAAACCATTTAGGGGTATTCATACTACCTCATCATTATTGGGCTATCTCCAATAGTTGCTAACTCATCATTGACAAGTTTAAGCTTGGTGAGGTAACTCATGATGTCTTCTCACTGGTTCATCCAAGTATTCTTAAACTATTATTAGAGAATGATCTTCCTGTTAGTGGTAGCATCCTGGTATAGGGGTACTCAAGATTTTGGTTTATGGTATGAAAAGGAAGGATATTTTTATGTAAAATTATATACATATGAAGATTGGGGATGCAACATTGATGACAGGAAGAGAAAAAGTGGAGGAACATTTTTTTTGGAGAAAGGTTAGTTGCATGAATCAGAAAGAAGCAAAAATGAATATCACAATCAACAATAGAAGTGGAGTATGTGGAAATTGTAATCGATTGTCAACAAGTTCTATGGATGAAATAGATTATGGATGGTATACAAGAACTAGTAGAAGAACATGTAGTTATACACTATGATAACACTAGTGCTATCAACATTTCTAAAAACCCCAGTAATTTATTATATATATATATATATATATATATATATATATATATATATATATATATCTAAAGTATTCTTTTTCAAAGAGCAGGTATAGAACAAAGAAGTTAGATTAGAATACATTCCAACTAAAGAAAAAATTGTTGATATCTTTACCAAGACACTATCAAGAGAAAGCTTTGAGCACCTATAGAGTAGACTAGGGGTTCTACCCCTATTGAAAATCAATTACAAATATGTAGTACATATCAGTTCATGAGGAAAAATAAAGAACATTTTTATATGAGTTGATGAAGACAATGGTTTCTCTAGAATGGAGTAGTCAAGAAACATAAGCATAGATACCACCTTGAACATCAAATTATGAGAAATTTTAGTAAAGCTATGATGCCTTTGGCAATGCTATCAAAGGGGGAGAATGGTATAAATATGGAAAAAAGATTAAAAAATCAAAAAGGGAGATAACTAAGGCAAGAAGTCAAGAAGGATAAATCATATTGAATGGGGGAGATCAGTGAATGAGATTATATTATTAATTGGTATTCTATCAATGTCAAATGGGGAGATTGTTGGCATAACTGATTCACAAGTTGTTGGTGATTGAAATGAATCGAAAAATTATATTATTCATCACTTATACTATTTTTAATTAATGTCAAATAATTGATTTATCATTTAGTATTATTCTTGCATCTTTAAGGGAATTATACTGAGAAGCAATAAGAAAGCACCTTATCGAGTAACAACTAGAGTAGAAAGTGGAAACAATCTTATGTGGTGAGTTATCTGATCAAAAATGTGAAAGTTATTAAAGACTTGTATCTTATTGGTGAAATCATAATTTATCAGAGAGGATGAAAAAGGAAAGAGAATTTTATAGGTTACATGATAAGAGATTGTTTGAGAATTTTCTATATGCATGGTGGAGAAGTCTTTGAGATCATATGTTTCAAGTTAGGGTTTGAAGGAATAAAAAGAGAGACTCACAGAGAGAGGTGAATAATGGCTAGAAGAATAAGAAAATATATCATAACAAAAGAAGGAAGAAGAAGATTAGTGAATGGTATGTTTTTATGTTGATTAACTTCATTGGATCTGACATAGAAAGGTAGTGCAAGTTATAGATCATTATTTATGTTACTTTCTTATCATTGTAGTAGTTTGAAATCCCTAGGAAGGGTGGCCTTAATCAGTCTATTGTGAAGCCTCTAATAAGGTGACATTCTTACATTAGAATGTTAGAATCCTTTAACTAGGTCCTCCTAATAGAGAAAAGATCAACATGCATCTTCTTGATGTTGGGATGTGTGGAATATGGTGCACAATGTGCTTCCAAAATTATAAAAGTACAAAGATCACTAGACATTGGTACATAAATACACTCCAAGTGTCACAACAGTCCATTGGACTCTAGCAGATAACTTGAAAACCTCCCCTTAAGGGTACATCTAGACTCAATCTCCATCCTCACCTCCTTATACCATGTGTCACCAGGAAAAGCCTCCAAGATATGGCCATGCAAATCCACTCCCTATGACAAAGCTGATATCTCATGTCATCTCCTAATCAAGACATCTAAAATGACATTTTCTTTCCCCTTAATGCAGTGACCATAAAATTAATACTCACATAGGAACTCCATCCAGCAATGTTGTCATGCATTCAAGTTTGGCTAAGTAAAGCTATACTGCAAGCTACGATGATCACTATTGATCTCAAACCTATGTCCCAAAAGGAAATGTCTCCAATGCACAAGTGCATGTATCATGGCCACAAGTTCCAAATCATGAGTGGGGTAGTTAAGCTCATGGTCCCTATATTTTCTAGACTCGCACGCAATCACACAACCATCCTGCATCAACACTGCACCCAAATGTTCCAATGAAGCCTCTATGCAAACCATAAGATCACCTATACGATTAGACATTGCAAGGACTAGTGCACTAGTCAAATGCTCCTTCAAAGCATTAAATTTTTCCTCACACTAGTTTGACCGAACATACTTCTTCCCTATTTGCTGAAGATAAGTCATGGAATGAGCCACATGTGAGAAATCCTTCATGAATCGACAGTAGTAACCTACTACACCCATTAAACTATGAACCTCAGAAACATTTGGGCACCAGCCAATCCATGATAGCTCAGATTTTCTTTGGATCCACTACAATACCATCACCTATAATGATATGCCCCAAATACTTCATTTGAGATTGGAAAAATCCACATTTACCCAAGTTTCCATACAACTAATGATCTCGCAAGCACTACAACACTTGGCATAAATGGACCTCATGTTCCTCTATAGTCTTAGAAAGGATCAATATGTCATCCAAGAATATAATGACACACCGATTGAGGTATGTGTAGAATACTCCATTCATCAAACTCATAAACACCGATGGTGTATTGGTTAACCCAAAGGGTACAACCATGAGCTCATAATGCCCATAACATGTACAAAAAGTTGTTCGATGAATGTCAGCCTCGTGGCTACGATGCTGATGTTATCTTGACTTAAGATCAATCTTTGAGAACACTTTTACTCCCTTAATCTAGTCAAATAGGTCATCTATCCTTGGCAAAGGATACTAGTTCTTTAGTGTCACCTTATTCAGCTATTGGTAGTCAATCCATAAATGCAAAGATCCATCTTTCTTCTTCACAAAGATGAGTGGTGCACCCCATGGGGATACACTAGGACAAATATGGCCCTTGGCCAATATTCCTCCAACTCCAATCTGAGCTCACTAACCACCTAAGTAGTCATGTAGTAAAGAGCTCATGAAATTAGCTCTACTCTTAGTATGAGATCAATCTAGAAATCAATGTCACATTGTAATGGCATACCAGGTATCTCATTAGGAAATAAATTTGCATACTCATGAAGGAATGAGTGATCATCAAGTGTCACCATACAGATCTTGGCCTCTTCGAGGTTACTAACAAAGACTACAAATATCTGACATCCCTTCCACACACTTTTCTTCAATTGATTAGGTGAGATCATCCGAAGTAAGATTGGTCTCTAGACCCCTACAAGCTCCATCTGCCCACCTATGTCATCAACACACTATATCGACTTATGTTGGCAATCTATATTCGCATGATGGGAGGATAACCAATCCATGCCCAACACAATGTTATATGATCCTCTTAATAGGATGTGAAGATCCATGGTGGTGGTGAAGGTACCCAAGTCTAATTCACAATCACTAGCCAAAGAGTCCACACCCACTTTTGATCTTGTGGCTAACTCGACTTGCCACCTATCAACTTGTCATGCTGCCACTAGCCCACATCATTGAACAAGAGATGGTGAAATAAAATAATATCAAGCACCTTAGTCAAATAATAATGAAGATGAAATACCATGCAATGTACCTATAGCATCGACTACAGTGCTCTAGTGTTCAGCTTAACAGTTATCAACCACCACAGAAACTCAGTGGGTTCTTGCATCTCCCATGGTAGGCTTTGACCTAACTACACCTTTTCTAGGTCCTAAATATGTCTTTAAAGGGCATTCCATTTCTCTATGGCCTATTTGACCATATGAAAAAACACACCTATTTAATATCAAAGCCCTATCCACATCCACCCGAAGCAGTACTAGAATAAGGTGCACTTCGCTTAGTAGAGTTCTGTTGACTACTCTGAGATGGGAGATTGTGTTGGGACTATTGGCCTTGACTTTTGTCACCCGCCTTCTTCCTTTTCATACCTTAATTATTTCCACCCTTAGTCCAATCCCCTTGTTGTTGATTCCCATGACAATGACCACTTCATGAGGGTGTTGGCTGGGTTTGACCCTTTCCTAAAGATTAGGACTGAGGGAACTATACATCATGCCTTGAATTTCATGCACTATGGCTCTAAGAACCTGATTTTCCATTGAATCCTTTAACCACATTGCTCTCCATAATCCTTTCCTTTTAAGTAGCAAAGGAAAGTGTCCTAGGTTGATGCACCTGAACATCTCCAATAATAGAGTCCTTAACACCTCAGACAAAATATTGAGTAAGGAGCACCTCATCATGGTTATAGCATGAGTACTACCTAAGCTCAAAGAATCTCATCTCATACTGATCCACTAACATGTTTCCTTGTTTAATCTCATGGAACTCATCAGCCCAAGCCTCCATGAATTGAGGGGATATAAACCTCTCTCTAAATCTCTCCTCAAAGATCTCCTAGGTGAGATTTACTAGATTGGTCTAGAGCTTTTGTCCATGGATGTTCCACCAAATAGATGTGTGGTCTCTCAGCTTCATGATAGCACAATGAGCTCTAAATTTGGTTGCATATGGATACATGGTAAAGCAATTCTCCATATCAAGTAACCAAGTCTCAACCCTAAGGCCACCTGCCTTACCATCATAATATGGTGGTTTAGATTGCTAAAGGGATTTCATCATGTCCATGCAGATGGAATTCTCACCATCACGATCTTGACCTCTCCAATGGTGCCCTCTGCCACCAGGTGGTGTGTGAGAGTGTTCACGCTCATGTTCTTCTTCCTCTTTATGATCTGACATATGGGAATCTCCATGGTGAGATCCCTCTTCCTGGCCATGGTCATGTTGGTTTTCTTCTACATGGGGTCTCAACCGAGCTATAGTCTCTTGTAGCAGAGGAATCAATGCCCTAATTGTACCATGATCATTGTTACCCTGCTCTTCCCCATCATCCTGATATTCCTCCACATGGTGTTCTTCTTTATTGAAATTTCATCAGTTATTACCCCAACCACAAGGTCTACGTGTAGGAGGCATCACTAAGGAAGCAAAAAGATAAGGGCATGAGTCATACATAACAATCGTAAGAGTCACAAGCATAAGATAAAATAAGATACCAATGTATGCAATAAAAAAATATCATAATGGGAGCATAACACATAGATCTCAATGTTGCAACATGGGCTCTGATACCAAATGTAATGCCCCGCCTAGAGATTCTTCGAACAAGGATAAATAAAAGTCTATATATATATATATACTACTACTATTACTACTACTAACCAAAAAATGTCAAAGATACAGAGGCCACAAAACACATTTGAATCCAAAAGATCCTAAATTTGAAAAGTCAAACCCTAGAGCTCAAGAACTTCGTAAAGGGTATCCAAATCACCTCTCAAAAAGTTTCGGTCAAATCAAAAAGTGACCGCTGGTCGCTCGAATAGGTCTACTCACAAACCTAGGTGACACTTTACTACAGCGAGGCAATACTTTTTACTATAGCCAGATGATACTTTTTATCCAGGCGATACTTTTCACTATAGCTAGGTTATACTTCCTACTATGGCCAAGTGATACTTCCCACTATGGCCAAATGATACTTCACTAGTATTGTATGATATTCCTCACTACTATGGTGTGATACTTTTCTGGTATCACCCAGGTTCAAAACCAAAACGCAAAATGCTAAGTTTAGAAGGAAAACAAGGTAAGAAACTCCACACTGGGGAGTGTCAAAACCACTGTAGTCAAGGATACATCACTTGAAAGCATGAAATACAAGACACCATGCAACAAGAAGGAGAAAATATCTATCCATCTAATCCATAACAACATATGAAAGAATGTGCAGAAAATAACATCACAATATACATACATGGTTCATAATCTAAAACATCTAAGACTCATGCTCAATTCCTCCCAATTGTAATGGCACTATGAGATTGCATGCAACCTAGCCATCCCCTGAGCTTAACATCCCAAACTACCAACTAGATAGTTAGAGCTATCTTATGAAGGTGTTACTACTACAAATGTAACTAACATCATAAGAACAAGAAGATCTAAGATGCTAATCCATCAAGCATAGATACTCCAACTAGTAGTGAATCACACCACCTAACCATATGCTAAAACATCATAATAAGGAATGCATAAAATAAAATTAAAATCATCTAACATGATATACAAGCATTCCAATTAAAGCATAAATCACAAGGAAACATACTCTGAAAACCCAAAATACCAAGTTAACATCAAGCATCAATCTCAACTAGAAATAGATTCTCTTTGTACACCAATCCCTAGCAGTGGTATAGGTAGCTATGCCTCCCAACCACTTGGAACCCGTAGGCCCACTCCTGCCACGCTAATGGAGATAATGATCCAACCACAAACACAGATAAAATAAATGTCCATGGCTAACACTCATGCTAGACAATAAAGAGGATTGGAACCAAGATCATGAGACAATGCAAATACAACAGGTCCTCATCAGACACTCTTTGGGTCAACTATGTCAGGACTTGGTGGAGATTAAGTTGCTTGACATCATGAAGCCCCAAGCTAAATATCATGTGGAATCAACTTCTAATGGAGGTCATCACACAGTGTCCTCGACTCAATTTCGGGTGCTCACATTTAATTATCTTAGATTTATTACTCCGTAATTTATTTAGTTATCACTTATTTAGAAACTACTTCACAACAACCCTCTAGGAAATAGTTAGCAAGGTTACGAGAGAAGCCCCTCCATGGTCTACCCTACATACCCATGCTCATCACACAATGAGTGCTCGTAGGCAATGCATATTCCCAACCCAACCCTGATGAACATAACTCCACCAATGACAATAGGGTGATCAAGCCTCATAAGCACCAGACAAATGCACATGAATGTGCTCATGTGTGGCACAATAATAACACAAAGATCATACAAACAAGGGTTGGATGAGAACACAATTAAACCATAACTCAATTGAATACAAGGTCGGGAGTATGGATGAAACATGCATCCCAATGCAAACATAAAATGTACCAGTGGTTGGATTGACATCCTATAGATAATCAAAATCTATGACCAACACCATGCCAAGAAAACCTGAGAAAATTGGGTGACATGCAAATCGAGGCTAAAACCTCAAAAACCCAACATTGACAAAAATCAATGAAAATAAAACCCATTCTACCCTTGGGTGAATGAGTCACATAATCTAATAAAGATCAAGTTTTAACATAGTATGCAAAAATAGCTAGCATAACGGTGCAAAACCCCAAACCCTCATCCCAAAAAATAGGAAAATGCTCATGCCTACCCAATTAGGTAGAGCTAGCACTCAAAAACAAAGGGGAACACTAGTTCTCAATCTCCTAACATATAACTACAAAAATAAAATAAAAAATGAAGCTGCAACAGAAAAATATGAGAGCCCTAGTTGATAGCCAAAAGAGCATATACAAGAATCTAAACAATAAAATAAAAATCCTACAAAAGCTGCCAAAAATCATGACAATCCAAGGTCTCCCTGAGCTGGATCCAATGAGACCAATCTCACGATGATCCCACACCCGTGGCTCCTATAGAAAATAGAAACACAATCCTACAGAAGAGGATTTGGAAATTTTCTCTAAAATTTCTATTTCAAAAAGTGAGTTCAGGATAAAATTCTTTTTTGGATATATATTCACTTTTTGATTGAGTAAAGGATTAGGGTAATTAACCAGGTCACCTAGTTAAATCCTAAATGAACCCAAACTTTCAAGTAATTGGAATTCAACTACGACAAAGTTGACAAGAATTCAATTAAATAAGATAAAGCCCAAAATTCCCTTAAACCAAAATCACATAATTCCTTAGTAACTTTCATGACAACTGTGAACCTCTAAATGCACAGACACACTCATGGGTCTAATGAGTCCAGATTTATTAAATGACTAGAGGGCTTAATTTAAATAATTAAATAGGATACGTCAACATACAGATATGACATTGGTTAAATATGAACAATTGAATCACTAACTCCATGTACCACTACCAAGGACATAAATCATGTACACTAAACAACATGATCAAGTGCAATTGCATATAATAATATGGCTGAAATGATAATGCATTAAATCACATTAAATAACCATTTATTTGATTGCACTAAAATAATCAATTTACATCAGTCACTTTCACATAAAATTTCACAAGGCGAGAATGAAGTAAATAACCATAGCATCAAATCCAAGTATCCAGAATCTAATAAGTCTAACATATAAACATAAACAGAGTATATGTCTGAATACAAATAACCAGATATCATCATAAAGCATATGTCACATCAATACGCATCATCATGCAGATATGATCAAATTGAACAGCATAGCATCTAACATCTATGATACTGGCAATCAAAATATAGTATCTAACTATCAGGTCATCTCGAATGTAATTTGACATGAGTGTCAAAGTATCTCTCAAAATCAAAATATAACAAGGTACAAAATACAAACATGGGAGGTAGTACACTATCAAACAAATATAATCATCCTAGATCTATGCCATATGAGAGTTTTAGTCACAAGCATCTTTCAAAGCATATCAATGAGATATTTTTTTGTTAGATATTTAGTTGAAGAGATGCACCATCATTGCCAACAAAATGGAAGCTCTAAAATGTTAATGTTATAATTCAATCAAATAAAATTCTCGGGTAAGTGCAAGAAGTTGGGTCTCACTTTTGGGCAAAAAGTGGAAGTGGTTTTCCTATTTTTAAAATTTCTTGTCAATTGATGTCAAAATTTGAGGCATTTAGAAATTGAATATAAAAAAATTTCACAAATAAAGATTGTAGTGCTCAAAATCAACTTTTTGAATATGTAATTTATTTGTGTACCCATATGATGGTTTTTTTTTTTTTGGTATGGATCTTTAAAAAATATTTTTTCAAAATGTCAGTTTCACAACCATACCACACTCGTGTACAGACACCAGAATTTGACACAAATAAATGAATTTTTGTAAATGCTTTTAAAATAAGTTACCTAACACACCAAAGATTGATCAAAATATTTTTCCTTAATTTTTAATTGAATAATTTTATAAGTATTAATTTTTAATTGGCTATAAAGGTAAATTTTAAAACCTCTCATGTACGAACACCATAATTTGATCAAAATTTCACCTTTTAAAAAATATCATTTTTTTTAAACTTCAAAAGAATTATATGTAGATTTATGACATAAATTAATTTTTTTAAATAATAAAATAAAAAAGTTATCATAGTTTAAATGAACTTTGCTAGTTTACATTTAGGTACCACCTTTGATTAAAAAATAATGCAAAAATAGTAAATAAAATCATAACACTATAAAATTTATATTTGTCAAATCAGGATAGTGAGAACTCGAATGGGTTTTTGTTTTGTAAAACAATTTGATCGAGAATACCATCTAAAAATTATGGCAAGGCCTGAATTTGTTAGTTCAATGCCTTAGTCAAATCTTGAGAAGTTAAGGTATAGGCTTGGTCTCACCAAGCCTATCCCGAACTGAAGTCTTAGGAGAGAGAAAAAATTCCATCGCATGTGTAAAAAATGGGTGCCCATTTTGAAAAAGTATTTTTCAACATTTAAAATACATTTTAAATCCCAAAAAATTTGAGAAAAAATGAATTTTTTAAAAACAGGTACTCATTTTTTGAAAATAAAAAATTGGCACCCAATATTTTTTAAAATGGGTGCCCATTTTTTAAAACTTGGATCATGCACCCAAGCCTAATATGAGTGCTCATTTTTTAAAAATGAGTGCCCATTTCTAGAAGAGCATGATCTCAATCTGCAGACTTCCATGAAATTGGGACTCATCTTTGTACACTTACCCTCTCATCATATTATATATATTTGATATATAAATAAATTATGATAAATATTACAATTATTCATTAAATTAAAATTATATATGTGTGTGTGTATATATGTGTATATATGTATGTATGTATGTATAGATATATTTATATGTATGTGTATATATATGTACATATATATACACATATCTATATATAAATATATATTATATACATACACACACACACACACACACACACACACACACACACACACACACACACACACACACACACACACACACACACACACACACACACACACACATATATATATTTGTGTGTAGACACACACACACACACATACATACATATATACATATACACATATATATACATACGTGTGTGTGTGTGTGTGTGTGTGTGTGTGTGTGTGTGTGTGCTGCACATGAAGTTTTGCAAATTTCATATTGAATCGACTAAATAATCGAGCATTTTCTTATTGTCTGTATGTGAAACAAATCTCATTAGTGATTAATTATAGTTAATTAAAAGATGAGAAACAACGATTAAGTCTCATTTCCAAATCAATGAATATAAGGGAGACTTGTCTACGAATGGACATGCCTCCCATGTGAGAGACATGTTCATTGATGGATAGGGTCTCCAAAGATGTTTAATCCCTTATCAATATATAATCATTAGGTTTGTCAATAAACAATGTACATTTATACATTGTGATTACCAAAGTACAGTATAGTATAGTCTTTCATAACATTGAACACATTTCATTCTTATCAAGTGTAATGCCCTGCCAAGGGATCCAAAGAATTAACCTAGAATTTCACTAAGTTTGGTAACATTTTTTTTTTTTTTAACATGAAAGTAAATACCACATATAACTTGTATATAATAATGGAAGCAATAGCAATGTCTATCTAAAAGTAAACATAACATACATAACCGATTTCATTCTTTAAGAATCTCTTAACGTTGAGTTACATCTAAACTAACTAAGATACATGAATCCATCTAGTAAAACATCCACATGAATAATAATGATAAGTCCAATGTTTATACATTACATTTTCAAATGCTCAATCATCCACTGTACATGTCACAGGGTATGAAGGCTTAAAAAAATATACATATGTGAAATAAGGTACATCATCTTATTGCAATCCATGATACATCAAAGTAGAGATAATCACATGATACATCATCATAGAAGACATATACATCCATCATAAAGATCAAAAAAAATAAACTAAGTGCATGGTTACTCCCAACCGTTAATAGCATCATTAGACCATCGTGGGCCCTAGCCATCCCTCCGTGCGTAACATCCCAAATCACCGAAGAGATCATCGGTATTAACATAGTAGGAATGTCACTCCTAACATATACAACATCATATGTAGAAAGTAATCTAACATGCAAATATAAGCATAAGATAACACCATCTAACATATGCTAATCATCAATGAAAGGATACATATCCACCATCACGAAGGACGCATCAGCCACGATGTCTCAATGAATCTCAAATGATAAGAGTGGAGAATACACTACCACCCGACCACATGGAACCTAAGTGGTCCACTCCCACCATGCTGAGGAGATAATCTCAAGTTCCAAACAGGCTATCAAAAGCACATAGCATAAATCTATATAAGTCCAAGAATCCTAAAAGTATACTAACTCAAAGGTTTCAACACACACAAAATCGACATCTAATTCCCAGAGGCACACAATGATATGTAGGAACCTACTATGCAAGCGGGAAAGTGTCATCGCATTTATAACGTACAAGTTACCCTGGCAGTTAGCTAAACTCCACGATTCCATACTGATCTCATGCGGCCACTAGTATCCTCTCATACTAGCAAGGCATACTACGGAATGCACGGTCGCAACCATGTGTTCTCACTACTCCCATCCTAGCCTGTACAAGCACTCAAGGCATGGGCAAGAAAATCAAAACAATTATCTTTTTAGGTTCATTTAATCTCCATTTAGTGTGTAAATGTTATCACTTATTAACCAAACTTACAATGAGTTACCCTAGCAGCCACTTAGGGCCCTGACCCCCATTGCAAGCCACTTCCCGACACTACAAGTAGATTACCTACCCTAAGCTCATGAAATCATAAATCTCAAAATCACAAAGATAATCCATAATAAAATCATCAAATATTCATAAAAGCATCAAATATCCAAAATAAAAATCATCAAATCTCCATGAGCATCTGAAAAAAATATCCATACAAAATCATGACCACAACAGTTCTCTATTGGCAACTGAAGGCATCACTGATAATCATAAGTATCCATTGGTTCTCAATAATCAAAATATATCTCAAAATAAATCACAATATCCATTGGTTCTCAATAAGCAACCAAGAATATCTCAAAATCATACTGATCAAAGACTCCAAAATAGTTGAGTCAAACATGTCACAACATGACATCATCAAGAAATAAATCCAAATTTCAGTCCCATCATGGCGACTAGAAAATAATCCAAGGATAACTGATCGATGACTCAAAAATGATTAGCTCAAGTGTCTCATACACATACATCTCATCTTCACACATGAAGACTGATGCACAATAACAATCATTGAAAACAAATATTTCATAGAGTACACGATCACATTACCATGGTTGGGCTTATAAAGATCGAGACTAAATAAGATCAACATGCCAACACATCTCATAACCCCCGAGCCTCTAGTAACAACTTAGGACTGGTCAACACTAGTCAACCCAAAATCCAAAACAAGAAGCATATAGAATACACGATGCAGACACATGTTTTAGTTTTGCTATCTTACATAGTTGAATCAAGTGTAGAGGTTTTCTGTTTTCTGTTTGTAAGTATATTTTCAAGTGTCTTAAGGTTCATCATTTGACCTACAAGTCAACCCAATTGTTCCTTGATAGCATTATCCTTCCATTATTAAAAATTACATTCTAAGAATAACTTAAGGATAAGTATTTACTTATTGACCTTTAATTAAATCATTCGCTATATTTGCTAAGATCAAAGTTACTAATTGAATAACTCTTCCTTATCATTAATTTAACTTTTCAACATAATCAAATGATCATTATTCATTTATAAAAGAACCAATTATCAATCTTTGAATAGAAAGATTATAACTTTATTAAAATGATCAATTAAATCCACCAATTAACTTAGGTACACAATTCCATGACCTAATATTTAATTATATGTTACTAAGTCTTCAGCATTAAAATATCTAAAATCATAATTCAAGTCATAAGTCTTACCAACTTTTGATATCAATATTTTAACAATCTTGTTTAAGAATTATATCAATTAAATCTCTATTACATAATTTAATTATTAATTAACTCTAATTAACTCTAGTTAATTGATTTAATTAATAGTTGCATAACCATAGCATTGTTTCAATTAATATCAGTTGACTAATAACTAACTGAAATTCTGTAAGATTAAAGTCAACTATAATCTAATACACAAATAATCATATTCATAGTTCAATAATAATAACTTGTTAATATTTAATAACAAGCTATGTTGGAAATCTTATTAATAGATCCCATTCATCATTCTTTATGAATACCAATGTTTCCTTAATTAATTTGTATTAATGATAGTCATCTCAAGATAAATCTCAATCACATAATTATATTGACAACTCAATGAATATTGATTAAAATTCAATCATACTTCAAATCAAAAACTAATATCTTTTTACAAAATTTTAATCATTAAATAATTTCCATTAGATTAACTCTAATCAAATTTGTTGATATCTATTTAAATCATTATTTATTAATAGTTTGCTAGTCCTTACAAACATTAATAAGTAATAAAATCCTCAAACTATAAATACTCAATCTATAGAATCTTTCCATAAACTCATTAATTAATATTTGGCTAACTCTTAACTCCATTAAGATATTCAAACGTATTAACCAATAACATAATAATTTAGTCTTAATCCAATATCATTTAGAGTTTTTAAATTTAAATCAACATAATATAAATTATCATCTTACAATTATTTAATCAATATTAAAATCAACCATTAGACTCCATTTTCTACTTGTTCTAATAATATTTTGTCTATAAAAACGTTGTTTGAAAAAGATCCATATCACAAACCAATAAGACTCATTGTAGATTTTAACATAAATAATCTTCAAATTCTTAAAATTATCATCTTCATTAAACAACTCTATATATTAAATAGTATTCAATATACATTATAAAAAGTCCACTATATAAATTATATTAAAATATCTTTTCTTTTAATTTTCTCTCATTTAAAAATCCATTTACTTAGATTGACTAATAATTAATTACACTTTTTATACTATTAACTAATCTTAATTAAATTTAATTTAATTAGATTAGATAATAAACCATATAAAACTAATGCATATTAATAAGATTCTAATAAGGAAAGATTACAATAATATCTTTAATTCATTTCATGCTTTGATATATATTATTTTTGTGAAGTTTAAGCATAAAGAACTCTTAGTTATGAGAAATGGAGAAATATCTGTCTTTGAATAAAATAGTCTCAGTACGACGGTCATATCATCCTAATGAACCGTTGGATTGGGCTGAAATTAAAATATGTTGGAGAGGGCCAAGTTGCGCGAATTTTGACCAGAGCGATCGAATAAATTTGATCACGATAAAAAGTTATGAATGACTGAGTTCGGGTCTATCCAAGAGGCAGTGACAGGAAAATTTTATGATGAATTAAGAATTTCCTTTTAAAATAATTGTTCTCTAAATTTACCCATTCATCCATCTAATAGGTTTGTCCATACGCATTTGAAAATATAATTTGATAGAAAGATTACATCTAATCATTCAAATTTTCAACTTAGAATTTCTATTTTAATTTCAAATCTTGTCTATCTAATTTCACAATATAAATTCGAACCCAAACCCGATTAAGATCTAATTATTTCTCCTTAATTGGATCTAGGATTTTTCTATTGTTTTCTTCTCAACGAAATAAAATATCTAAATTCCAATTCATATCATAGATTCGATCATAGAGAAGATTCAAACACATATAACAGACACGATGAAGACAGGAATGCATGATGCGAAAATAGCATAAGTAAAATCACAAGAATCTACCCGGATTCTGATGCTAATTTGCTCTTCCTCAAAAAACCTGCAGAGCAAGCTCCCTTCTTCATAGTTCTTGAGTCCTCCCATGCTCCAATTGCTCTCCACACTATATCTAAGCTTCAATGAATGCCTGAATATAAAGAGCTCTCAAGAAACCTTTGGAATGCTTCTTGAAACAGTTGGAAGGTGTCCCCAACTAAGCATGGGTCTTTTCTAACTTTTTTGATGAGTCATAGAGTTGTAGACACCTTGTGCTTAATTGATGCACTAACCCCCGTGTTGTTGACACATGTTAATTCCCATGCAAGCTTATAACTCCAATTTACTTTACTCTTTCCAATTTTATTTATTTATTTATTAAGTCTCATGCACTAACTTTTATATCTCCACTTTTCAATCTTAATATATTTATATCTTAATCATATGAGATTTAGAATCTTTTAATAATTTAAAATATATTTTCCACTTTTAAATTTTATTTTCCAAAACTTTATTGCTAAAATATTTATTAGCTTTAATAATATTATTATTTAGCCATTTATTTAAAAATGAGCTCCAAATATATTATTATTAAAATAAATATTGTCACATTCCAAATTTAATATTATAACTTTTATCTTCCAATTTAATTATTTTATTTTTAAATTTAATTATTTTATTTAATTAATTTTCCAATTAATTAAATAAAATAAATATTAAAATATCATATTAATTTTTTCATTTAATTAAACCATTAATTAAATCTTTTAATTAGGCTTAATTAATAGAAAATACTCCAAAGACTCACGAAAGTAAAAATACGAAAAACTCATCATAGCCAAAATACATACAAATCAAACCAAGGGGTTTATATCACGAATTACATCATTTGACGCATTCGGAAGGTACTCAACTTAGATACTTGTCCTAATTTTTCAATTAGAACAAATGGCTTAAAGGGTTGGTATTTGGACTTGAGAATTTATCTCCCCTCTTATCATTGAGATAATGTGATAGGGTACACTCATCCTGGCAATTCAGGAAAGTCGATACCTGGTACCTGCAACTTGCATAAAAACTATGCATGTACAAGCACAATATATACTAAACTAAACAAGCAATGGCAAGAAGTGGTGCATCGTGTAGATCCCGACTACCAGGTGACTACGACTCCCTTCCTTAACCACATCAGACACACCATACAAAAGCAAACACGCACACCATACACATGCAAGTATGGGGTAAATATCCATAAGAAAACACATATGATAATAAATCATCTTACTAATCATCATTAATAACTGCAAACACTGAAAATAATCATCATACATACATGAAATGTAGAGTCTAAGTAATCTCATCACATATCAACTGAATCCATAGCACAATATCTAATAATCTCATAATAATGTTACTTACCATCAACATAAAACTAGCTCTAAAAGAGTTCAGCAATGATAACAAAATGCGAACCAGGGGCAGGCACTACATCAAGGTCTTTAATTTTTCAATACTAATCATTAGTGCCTTCATATCGGTCAAACATATAACAGTTAGACCTTACACATCATGTACAATGTTTCATAAAGCACCAAGTGGGTGGGCCCATAACCTACTATCTATTAAGTCGAGATAAAGACAATAAAAGTTTCATAGTGTAAGGATTTAATCAACTCAATATATGTATTATTTGCACATTTATGTATATATAATACCTTTATATATAAATCTATCAAAAGGCTTAAGAACCCTAATATAGTAAAATAATTTGAATAAATTGTTAGCATAAATGTTGATGACACTACATTGGGGGAGTATCCTAGGCATTGGAGAGTATTGATATGTAGCATTCATGACTACATTTGTCATTGATGTCAACATAGCAATAATTCTGTTAAGACTGGAAGAATAGTAGTCAGTAATCTTATGATGTGCAGAAGTTGAGGATGTTTTAGATGATGTACAGTAGAGGAAATGTTCCTAAGGTTTTCCTGATAATGTGGTCAAGAGGACTAAGACTGAGTCAATAGTGTATAGAAGTTACACTTGATTTACTGGAAGTAGCGCATAAATAGAACATTGGAAAACAAAGTTTTGATGATCTATCGCTATCTTTCATCTAAGATGTATTGAAGAGATGCCTAGTCACACAATGATAGAGGAAAGTCGTAGGATGATGCCAACATATGCACAAGATGTGGTTGCATGCGTATGAAATTTGGTATAGATTGTGAGCCAATAGTGCTATTGTAATTATAAACTATCTTATTTTAATTAATTGGGAAAACCTCAAGGCTGACTCAAGGAACTATTATGAAGACGAGGTATAAAGGAAAGTTGTTTTCCTTATTTGTAATGTATCTTGAAGAAGAAGATCAAGTGGAATGTGAAATATTAGTGCGCAGAGTGAGAAGGAGCAGAATGCTTATTGAATGTGTGTAAGCGATCCAAGGGATCATTGGATGTGCAGTATAAAATCTGGTTACAAGATCTAAAGGAGTAGAAGTGGTGTTGATAGGACAAAGATACAGGAAGGAAGTACATTCCAGTTCTATTATTCTGCAAGGAATAATATAGTGATCATTTGGATAGTGGGTTCTTTAATCTTAACCTTGAAGTTGTTTGAGAGTGGGTCTAGTTGTCTTCCACAACTCCTAACAAGGTTGGCACAACTCCTAATAGGGTTGGAATCTCCTAACAAGAATTCAAAGTTTGCTAACAGGGACTCATATGTACTGAATGTTGTAATAGACTCCTAATAGGGTCTATCCTCTAACTAGAAATATTTATATTAGTACATCATCTTGTTGGTACCATCCCCACTGGGGTTTTCTCTCTGATCAAGGGTTTCCCTACTTAACATATGTGGTGTTAATTATGTATGAGTATCTTGTTGTGGTTTTAGTTTATATTACTCACATGGTTAAGTTTGTTTAAGGTTAATATTTGTGATGATAGTTGGATAACTGATTCACCCTCCTCCCCCTTCTCAGTTATATCAGTGGACTATATATTCTGACAATTAGTATCAGAGCATCAGGGCCTTAAAGATAAGTCTTAACAACTTTGGGAGATCAATGGTGAATATATTCAAGAAGGATAGTCCAAGATTTGATGGGGCCAACCATGATAGTTGGAAGGAAAAGATAAAGACTCGTCTACTATGCATGGGTCCAAGATATTGGCTTTTGATGAAAGCTAAGAAGGAAACTATTGACAAATCAAAGTTACAGGAATGTAGTTAGGGACAAAGAGATGTATTCATGTGTAACATGAGAGCCAGAGAAGTCCTACTATCAGCTCTTCCAGAAAATGAATATAATTAGGTAAATAAATTTCAAACTTCTCATGAAATTTGGAAAGCATTAGAAGTTACTTTTGAAGGTGATGCTCATGCAAAAAGAATGAGATTGCAAAATTGGATTTGTGCATTTCAAGATTCTAAGATGATGGAATATGAATCCATAAGAAGTTATGTGGGAAAAATATCAGAAATTGTTGTAGGAATCTAGTCTCTTGGTGGAACTCAATAAGATGATGAGGTTATATGGAAGATCTTGAAAAGTTTAACACCACCATTCAAGAAAACAACTAAGATGATTTAGCTAGTTATGCCCTACACCAAAGATTTCACAAATGAAGCATTGCTTGGGAGATTAGAATCTGTAGAAGCATAAATGAGATAGTTTGGAGAATTAGCTAGAGTTGAGACAGCTTTTAGTGCTCTAAACATTCAACCTAATCTATCAAGAAGTGCAAGCACAAGAGGGGACTTTTCTAGTGGTAGAAAATCTAAGGAAGATAAGAAGATTGAGGAAGGAATAGCCCTTCTGGTAAGAAGAGAGAAAGATGGTAAGAAAATTTTTAAATGTTGGACTTGTGATGAATATTGTCATTATGCATCTAAATGTCCTAAAAGAGAGAAAAAGTTTACAGGAAAATTTAAGCCTAGAAGAGATAAGGATAGAAAGTGTTTATATGCTAATAAAGATGAATAATCTGATGAAAGAGAATAGAGTGAAAGTGATGATAAATTAAGATTTGTAGCTATCAAGGAAGATGATCTTGATAGAGAAATAAGAGAAGAAAAATCTCTAGCTACCCAAGTTGAGAAGAAATCAAGTTGGATAATTGATAGTGGATGTTTACATCACATGACTAGTGATATGAACAAATTTGTTAAGTTCAGAAATCATGATGGAGGTATTGTTAGAGTTGGTAACAATGTAGCCTATCATATTACAAAGATTGGATGTATTACTCTTGATGGTAAAACTAACACTAATGGTGTTTACTTTGTTGATGGTTTGAAACATAATTTGCTAAGTGTTGGAAAGTTGGTAGACAAGGGATATCTATTGTAGTTCGCAAAGAAGACTTGCATTATCAAAGACAAAGATGGTAAGCTTATTGGTCCTAGAACCATATCCAAAGGTAATGTATTTTGGTTGAATCCAACTAAAATTACATGTTTGTTTGCAAAGGTTGACAATAGTTGGTTATGGCATAGAAGGTTCTATCATATAAACTTTGATAATATTATGAAAGTTAGCAGTACATTTACAGTAAGAGATTTGTCTAAGATTATTAAGCCTACTAATGTTATCTGCAAGGAATGTATTTTGGCTAAGTAGAGGAAAGTGTCTTTTCCTAACAAGAAGTTATCTACAATAGAGAAATTGGAGATTGTTCACACACATCTTAGTGGTCCTACAAGAACTGGAAGATTCTGTGGTGAAAGGTACTTTATGATTTTTGTTGATAATTTCACTAGGATGATGTGGGTATCATTTCTTAAAGAGAAGTCTAAAGATTTTGAGAATTTTAACATATTCAAGAATAGAGTTGAAAATGAATCTAGTGTCAAGATCAAATGTTTGAGATCAGACAATGGAGGAGAGTTCACCTCTAGAGCATTCAACATGTTCTATGAAGAGAATGGAATCAAAAGACAATTATCTTCACCTAGAACACCTGAATAGAATGGGATTGCTGAAAGAAGGAACAAGTCAGTAGCAGAACCAACAAGAGTGATGTTATTTGAGAATGATGTCTCAAAGACATTTTGGAGAGAAGTAGTTCATTAATTGGGAAAGTCTCAAGGAATTATTATGAAGATAAGATATAAAGGAAAGTTGTTTTCCTTATTTGTAACGTATCTTGAAGAAGAAGATCAAGTGGAATGTGAAGTATTAGTGCATAGAGCGAGAAGGCACATAATGCTTATTGAATGCATATAAGCAATCCAAGGGATCGTTGGATGCACAGTATGAGATTTGGTTACAAGATCTGAAGGATGAGAAGTCTGGTTCATATGATAGAGATAGAGGAAGAAAGTACATTTAAGTTCTATTATTCTACAAGGAATAATACATAGATCATTTGGATAGTGGGTTCTCTGATTAACCTTGAAACTATTTGGGCAGTGGGTCCAGTTGTCTTCCATAACTCCTAATAGGTTTGGAATCTTGAAACAGGGATTCAAAGACTCCTAACAAGGACTCATATGTACTGAATGTTGTAACAGACTCCTAATAGGGTCTATCCTCTAATAGGGATATTTATATTAGTACATCATCTTGCGGGTACCATCCCCACTAGGAACGGCTTAAACATCACACACTAAGCTTAATTCCTAGACCAAAATTGCTAAATAGTCAAACCTGACTTTTTTTTCACAAACTTAATTCTTCCCTTAGTGTGTGATGTTTAAGGGTAGCCTCCCCACTAGGGTTTTCCCTTTGATCAAGGATTTCAGTAGTTAACATATCTAGTGTTAATTGTGTATGAGTATCTTGTTATGATTTCAGTTTATATTACTCACATGGTTAAATTTTTTTAAGATTAATATTTGTGATGATAGTTTGATAACTAATTCACACACACACACAGCGCCCCCCCCCCCCCCCCCCCCTCTCCCACCCCTTAGTTATATTAGTGTACTATGTATTCTAACATAAATTTGATAACCAAAATTAGCATGGTATCAAAGAAGGTATTAAAGACAATACTAATTATATTTATTTATCCTATGTACTCAAATATTCTTAAACGCTATATCTTCCAAAATGGTGAATGGAATAAGGCTAGAGGACAAACTTGAAGGTGACTAAAATTTTGCAGCATGAAAATTGTGAATAATGTTTATCTTGAAGGAGCATAATCTAAAATGGGTGACCGCAAGAAGTTCGGTCACAATTCTGTGAAAGTCAAATCCGCGAAATTGTACTTCTCAAAAATGAGTACCCAATTTTTTAAAAATCGGGTACCCATTTCTAAAATTAAGCTTCGGGCACCTGAGCCAAATTTTAAAAATTGGGTACTCGATATTGAAACTAGATCAGGTGCCTGAGCTGCTCAAATATCAGGCACCTGCCTTTTTACAAATCGGGTACCCGAGTTTTAAAAAATTGAGTACCCGATTGCTTACAAATCGGGTACCTGATTTCTTACAAATTGGGTACCCAATTTGTAAAAGTTTATATAACTTCTTTTTTGGCATTTTTGAGGTCATTTTCATGACCTAAAAAATGGAAGCCCAATTAGAGACGCATACGGGAGCCCGATTTTCAGCCCTACCGACTACCCCCTTGCTGCTAGTTTTTGATACACCAGGTATTTTAATATGTTTTATACTATTTTACTCTTTTTTTTCAATTTTTAATTTAATATGTATGTTAATTTATTGTTTTCTCACTTTTAATATGTACGTAAAATTGTAAATTTACATTGTTAATGAACTTAGATGTTTAAATTTTTGTATTTGTTAATTAAAATATAGTTTCATAAATGTTTATTTAAAAAATTATTATTTTAGATGTTTTGAAATGTATTTAATTTATGTATTTATTACAATGTTGAATGATTAGATTAGATGTAAATTCATTGTTTAAACATGTAATTTTACAAATAAATATAACCTCAACCTAAAACCATATAACCTCGACCTTGTTTTAACTATAACTTCGACCTAAAGTCATTATTTAAACTATAATCTCGACCTAACCATATAAATAAAACCCTAAACATATATAAAGTACTTAATCACATAACAGCCCGCCAAGGGATCCAAACAAAAAACTTATAGTATTTAAAATGATTTTACTTAAATTGTATTGTACTTTATTTCATGGATCGAAAATGGATGATGTAAACTATTTTATAAATGGATATTCTTTCAGCCTTTCATACCCTATGACATGTACAGTGGATGATTGTGCATTACGAATTAATTTGCCAAGTGGCATTCGGAACAAATATATATAAATTATTTAAATGGATTGAACTGAAGTAGTTAATCTTCTTTCATGTGGATGTGTTATTTATTTTACTTTCAGTAGTTTATAATTATTTAAAAATGAAATGTAAATGTGCTCATTAAGGAATGAAATCTCTTATGTTTTTTATAAATGTGAATTATTGTATGTTTGTTATTACTTGCTTAGTAAAACTTTTGATTAGTTCTTGGGATCCCTTGGTTGGGCGTCATTTAGGATTAACTATAATGTCAATTTGTATTGAATTTAACTATAATCATAACCCTTACTATCATCTTAACCTTAATCTTAATTTGCTAAAACCTACACCAAGTAATATATAAATAATTAAATAGCTTTCCTATCTTACCTGGAGTACTAATTTTATAAATGTCAAATCCTAAGATTGAAAGGTAACCCTAGCCCTTAACTAATTAATATTATACTTATAAACCAAATTGAATTAAACCATGATCATAAACCTAATTATATATCCCAACTTAAGAGTAGAAACCTTGAATTTAACCTTAAAAATCCTTTCCCCAACCATTAACCAAATTGAACCATTACCCTAGAAGATTCAACCAAGTTAAATGTTGACCTTAAGACTAAACCAAATCACCCAAAAATAGAACTCAATAATATATTGAACACTTTAAAACAAAATTCAAACCTAACTTTTTTGAATTAATGCTGGTTTTTAATCTAAAAGCTCTAACTATAATTCTATATCTAAAACCAAATTTAGCACTTTAAAACTTAATTCAATTTATTAACTCTTGTCTTAATTGAAACCTAAGCATGTAAACCTAATCAAACAGTACAAACCAAATTGAACCCTAATCCTAAAACTAATTAAACATTGATATCAAGGTCTCAAAATGATACATCATAAAAAAATTAGAAGAGACTTGAACGAATCAGGCATCTAATTAAGTAACCCTCACTGACCATCAAGAGGTGGAGGTGTCCACATCAATGCGAGCAGGATCCCAGACTAGACCCTTGGATGCCTAAGAATATATCTAAAGAAGTGAATAACTTGTCTTTCCACTGGATGCCTAAACCTTTATATCCTAACTGAGTATTCATCATGTAATATCTAATTAAGAGGGTATTGAAGCACTCTAACACCCCAATCCCTAACTAGATAATTATGTTAGGGTGGACTAATTTCTATTTATCTTGGTTGGAAGTGCCTAAAAGTTTTTTTTGGAGACTGGAGATTCCCCTATTTGTTTCCTATTTTCTTGTATGGGTAGCCTAAATGTTTATTACCTTTGCAGAATGGAAGGCCACATAACAAAATATTGCCTTATTCTATAAAAAGAAATACCCACCCCCTAGTGATATATATAATAAGATCTTTTTCCTAATTTTACTATCAATTTTTTTGGTTAGAAGACGATGATAGTTCAAAATGATTTAGAAGATACGGATAAAATGAGAACCATCATTCCTAGAATGAAGATGCATTATTCCAAGTGATAAACCCATTTCTATCATAAATCAACTCTTCCATCCAAAAAATTAGTAATGAGAAATCCCTACAACAAGTAATCAATGGAGGGCTCATAAAATTTATCAAGTGATCAACGAAGGGCTCATAAAATCCCTAGGTCAAGTAATCAATTAATCCCCAAGGGGAGATAAGAATCTCATTAAAAATTAGAGACAAGACACTCCTAAATACATATCATACAAAAAAATTATTGCCAAGGTCTTAGCCTCTAGACTAGAAGATATCCTACCCAAGATCATTAACCCTACACAAAAGTGTTTTGTTAAGGATATTTATGCATATTGGAGAACTTGATAACCTATTGGAAGACTTTGGATTGAGAAACATTTCTAGGATAGAGTGTAGGCATGCTCAAGTAATTGATTATGAAAATGTCTACAAAAGGGTGGAATGGAGTTTCACTATGATGATGTTGCAAGCCCTCCATCCAATATTAAATATCAAATGGTGTCCTCTCTTATGATTGGTGTTAGGGTTTTAGTAAAGAAATTAATGGGGTTAGATCATAATTTTTAGGACTCTCTAGATCAATTATGAAAGGGTTTCCTCTTGTGCATCCTCTTTATTTTTTATTGTTGAACATTGACTCATTACATTATCTCCTTAGAGATAACCAGTTGTCTCAAAAAGTTAGAGGATCTACTCTCCAAATAATTAATAAGTATCTAATGTACATAGTTTGTTGATAATATAGTTGTATTCTTTTTAAGCTAGAAGAGTGCAACACAAGTCATTTAATGATCAAATTGGACCTCTTTTCTTTGTATTGGGTAGTAAGATTGATGTCTCTACATCTATCTTATTGGGGCTAAATATTGAGTCTCCTACCTTGTGTAGTAAATATGGTATTGGATGGAGATTTCATAATTAAGTGGTTAGGTACCTAGGGATTCCATTTGTAGTAAACCCTAACATATAAATGAAATGTGTCTTTATATCAACAAGAAAATCTTTGGAAAACTCAACAACTGGAACTCTAATTATCTCACTTTGGTTGGTAGAATTCAATAATGTTAAAAGATTCTCTCCTTGAATATTGGGTATAAGTTTCTCTTCTTCCTGGTCATTTTATTTAAATCAATTTGGTCTTCTATATAAATCTATTAGGAACATTTTGTGGATAGCCAAGGGATTACTCTAGCAATAAAATGGATAGCCAAAGCTTCATAAGGTAATGAATTATGGATTATGATTAGAATTAGGATTATTATATGGTTAGGGATAGGGTTCACATGTATTAGTTCATTACTTGACATGATCTACACTTATAGTTTGCATTAAAAAGTGGATAATAGTCAAGATTCAAACTACAATCATAAATATTATTTAATCAAATCATAATTCTATCTCTAAGCTTTCATTAGATAATTGTAACTTTAATTCTCATCTTAACGCCATCTATTATATATCCTATAAAAAATAGGACCATAATAAATATCCGAAATAGGTAAATATTATTTTAACTAAAACCATAATCCTAGGTAAGTTCCCTAACATTAAAGGATCGCAATCATTATAATAATCTTAAGCTTAGCCATCATGAAAACTATTAATGTATAACAAAATTGTAAACCATAACCTTGTCATAATCTTAACTTTGTTTCATCCTGAGACATGAACATGTATAATCCATAATGAGTTCATACAATCCCCTAGTGTCATAAAATATGTGTACATGAAAGCAAAATTAGCTTGGTGGCTCCTATTTTAAGAAAAGAAACCTTGAACTAACCTAGATATATTTTTTTGGACTATTATTTTATGATTGGACTTAAAAATTTAGTATTTAATGTTTAATTTGACTTAAGTGTTTAACTTTATTTATTTAATTGATATGATTTTAATAAAGATATGTGCATTTATATAGATCTAGTTGATAAATTTTAGATTTAAATTTTATTAAATAGTAATTTTGTATTATGTTGTGATGTATTTTTGTCATGTTTTATGTTTTATGTTGTTTAAATATATATGCAGATTATATTTGATGGACCCACCATCACCCCCTCCCCCTCCCATACCCCCACCTCCACCCCCTCCATCTCCACCTCCACCTCCACCCACACCTCCACCACCCACCACAGATGAGCTCCATGAGACCATGAAGCATAACCTCAATGACCTCATGAGTGATATAGAGGCTATCTGACATGAGAGGCACCCCCCCCTCCCCCTCAACTACTACGTCTTGCAGATATCATGCAAGGCATGGTTGACTCCATCCATCATTTTGATATAGACATCAATTCATTTAGATCATGGAGGGAAAGCATGCATGCCTTCTACTCTGATGGCTTATCATACAAAGAGTTTTATAACTTGCATATAGGTAAAGGGAATTTTCAACATTATTTTGTAAACCTTAAGACGGGTGAACCAATTAGTGATAAGAAGCCTCGCATTTCTATTAGGTGGTGTACACATCCGCGCATAGTAGCACATTTTTGGGAGTGCTGGTGGATGGTATTTGACCATCCACCACACGCTAACCATGAGGTGCCCATGTACTTCCTTAGGAATTTATGGGCTGAGTTTGAGTTGGGTTTGAAACCCAACTATTTTGATATGAAAGCATTTCAAGGGGTTGGTAGAGGGATGCCTCGAGATAGGCTTGGGGCAAAGCTAAGTGACAAAATGAGAAACCACAGGTGAGCTGAGCCCTTTGTACCTCTTCCTCCGCCTGTTGTGCTTGCTCCTCACCATCATCATGCAGTTTCATCTGCTTTTACCCATTTGATTGCCCTTTTGGGCAATTTAGTATAGTAGTGGACGTAGGCGGTACATGCTCCTCCACTTGGACATGTTTGTACTAGCTATGGAGGCATATGCACAGGCCCCCAGAGCGATCCTGGTGCAGCACACGATAGCCATTATGCTGAGGGTACATATTTTGATGATGATGTATACGCTGCCCATGGTGATGGTAGTGACAAGATAGACGTGTCATCATTTGTTGACCTCATGCAGCAAGGAGAGCCTGGAGAGAGTCAAGAGCAGCAGGTAAAATTTTAATTTCAATATAAATATAAAGTGCAAATAATTATTTACTTTCTACATACATGTGTAATTGTATTAACTATATTAATTTGTACTTTTCAAATAATAGAGGATGGATGATATTGTTCCTCCTAGGAGGCAGTATAGTCTTTTTTTGAGACCTACAGACGTTGGCGTCCCTTATACGGTATGCTATTTGAATTACACTGTAAAAATGTACATTCAAATTTGAATTTAATAACATGTGCTCATATGTTCTTTTTATTTGATTTTGTAGGGATTGTCTGCATCTACACATATTGATGTTAGTATAAGTCCTACTCCAGTTACCACTGAGGCACAACCTCAAATACATGTGGTATGAACTTTTGACTGGAGACAAATAATTTGTATTATTTTTATGTATGTACATTATTATTAACTTATAATCTGAACAATTTTTACTCACATGTATATATATTTTATGTGTTTTGATTTTACAAATAGGGGCATGGATATCATACTCATCCATACAGGCCTCGGTATAGTCTATTTTCGACTCCATCTTATGATTATCGTGCTAGCATACCTATAGACACATTTGTGACATTGGCTACCACTCAAGTATGATATATACATTATATATACATGTTAAATTTATAGTGTATAAAAAATGTAGTGTACAAATTATGTACTTTGTAATTATTCATGTATATTTAATTTTGACTAAACGTTTATGTATCCATAATTTTAGGACTACGTCACCACAAGTGTTGCTGAGAGCACAGGACTTAGCCAGATGGAGGTACCTACATTGTCATTTGAGGTCAGTATTGTGATTTATGTACATAATGTATAGTTCATTATGCGGTAAAATCAAATTAAAAAAATGTATGTATTGTAAATTACAGGACCTCACCACTGCTGCATTTGGTAGTTTTGACAGTGTGCCTCCTCTCGTTACTGAGGAACACCGATCTCATGTGGCATAATTTATTTTATTATGTAGTGAATATTTAATTTACTTGCAAGCTAGATTTTGAGACCCATTTCAATTAAGCATGTACATGATGAGACGTGCCTCATGTTACATAGGGTGATACATCTACCTCACAGGGTGTTCGACATGACAAGATGACTCATATTACACATGATGATCCATCTGAATCCTCTTCACGTGGAGCAAAGAGGACATTTGATCAGATAGATTAGGTCTTGTTGGCACCTATAGATTGTGTTTTTATGATGTATATATTATTTATGATGTATACACTTTGTGTTAGGATAGTTAAAACTATATGTTAGACCATGTATTTTTTCACTTCATAGATCATGTTATGATGTATGTTAGACCATATACTATTTTTTTACGACTTCTTATCATGCTTGTGTATGTAGTACATATATTACTATGTTTCACCATGTTTTAAGTATATTCAAACCATTTTTTTTATTCTGACATATTTTATTCATGAACATATGACACATTTGTAAGTATATATGCAAGATGAACAATAATTTTAACTATCTATAGAGCATTATTGGATAAATATCACATCAAATTTATGCATTGAGATTCATACAAATAAAATTGACCTACTAGATTAAAAAATGTATTGATAACATACCTAACAATGTATCATAAGTGATCTTAATGTGTTGTTTGGTAATGTAAGACTCATTATCACCTAATAAGACCTATTATGTGGTAGTAAACATATGAATACCTATCATAGCCTATAACATACATAACATGACCTATTAGGACTCCCATGTCCCCTTAAGACATACATGTATGGATAACGTACCTAACAATGTACATCATAAGTGATCTTAATGTGTTGTTTGGTAATGTAAGACTCATTGTCACCTAATAAGACCTATTATGTGGTAGTAAGCATATGAATACCTATCATAGCCTATAACAGACATAACATGACCTATTAGGACTCCCATGTCCCCTTAAGACACACATGTATGGATAACGTACCTAACAATGTACATCATAAGTGATCTTAATGTGTTGTTTGGTAATGTAAGATATAATCAATACAATGAATAAAATGAGTAATGATCTTTAAATTATCATTTGCAAGTGACTTGTTTTTAATATTACTATCAATAGTAATTTGAAACTTCAAACAAACATTAATTTAAACATGCTTGAATGTAAAAGTAATGGAAAAAAATAGGATGTCATTACTTAAATTGACAATTAATTTATAATTTATCAAGTGCACATACCTTTAACTTTCAAATAGAAGTAAACTCTCATTTTTGAATTAGTTTGTACAACATATTTCACAATATATGTAAGATAATGTCACTGATATATTTATAGTTCAGTGAACTCATTTGAAACATAAAATTGGTTGAACACATCTCTTCAAATGAGGTCCTGTAAAATAAAAATGTAAAACAAAAACACACATGTTAATAAACACATAAATTAATATTCAAGGTATCTGAACTATGTAAATATATATGTGTAATTTGTATGTACTTACTATGTGAAATTGCATAAGATGTTGATGTTTGATCCACTTTAACATTTCAACATGTAATTAAATTATATAAGTACATATATATAAAAATAATACAATAATGAAAAACTTACATGTGTTTGATTTAAATGTAGTCATCCCACTATACCATCTGCATCCTCTCTCTTTTGCAATGCATCTATGATTGTCTCATGATCGTCCATTGAAATTGTCCATAATACCTTATTGGCAGGTCTCCCTTTGTATCTTTCTAATTTGATATTTTTTGCCACAACCAAATGAGAATAGTGTAAAATTTTCTTTTCGGTTTGGTAGTCTTCAAATGCTGGCAAACCATTTCTTCTTGTTAGGTATCTACATAGCCAGGTGCCAGCTACAACAACAGACCTGATTGGATACTCAAAACCATCATCGTCTACGTGATGGCATGTCAATTTTTTCTTAGGTTCCACACATCTAGCTAGCTAATACTCAATCTGTTCATCATTATCACTAGGTGCAATAATAGCATAAACGTGTCCTACAAGATAAGATAAAGTATAGAAATGCTTTAATCACATGAGTGTACATATGAAAATTATATAAATTGAAGCATGAGATTGCAAAAAAATCTAATTAAATTGTGCATACCAGGTTCTATGAGGTTTGAAATACGATCATAGTCTTCTGATGCAAAAGTAACATTCTGACCTTCATTTACTATATCATCTTCAAAATGTGTGTTAGTAGGTGCTAATGATCTTTGTTGCCACAATCTTCAACCCATTCTATATTCTCACATTCCTCCCATTCACCTGCAAGACAAAATTGACAAAAACAAGCAAGCTCCCTAATCCATACAGTCCAAGTGTTAGAATCTAAACTCCTAAATGAATGCCATTTAGCTGAACCACTAATTGTATCACAATCATATCTTGAAGGGATATTATTTTCTTCAACTAGGTAGAAGAAACATTTGATTGTAGAGTTTTGACTTGATCCCGTGTGCAAGTATTTCTTACACCATTCGACAATCTCATGTGCATTTTTGAATTTAGCTTTTTCCTTAAATTTTAATTGCTCTCTACTAAGGACTCTCTTCACAGATGCACCAACACCATCATGTTCTCCTTTATCATGTCCAGCCTAAAAAAAACTCCACACATGTTGGATGTTAGTTTGCTTATGTGTCCTACTCAACCAATAGAACATTCTAGCATTCTTGAATTGTCCTGTACAATTATCTGACCATATCCAATGTTGTGTCATTTGAATTTGTCTCTCTTTTAAATTATCATAAAAGACCTTGAAACAATATTGGACAAACTCAGATGAATGGAGTTTATTATCACTTAAATAAAAATGGTACTCTCTCAATATTTTTCGATCCTCCTCTGTACTATCAGTTGCATGCCTATAAACTATATGAACATAAATTGTTACTTGCACTGAATTGTAATATTGTGGTTGTACCTCTTCTTGCGGTGCAAGCATGTAGTTCTCTACAAAGTCAACAACTGAAAGTATAGTACCAATTGGAAATGTATTCCTACATATGTGAAATTGTCCATCAAGTCATCTAGAATATTGAGAGTGTTTAACATATTTTGGTATGATCACACTCTTAAACTCATCCATAAATGCATGACAACTAACTTTATCTGTAACTAGATCACACCTTCCAATCTTCCCATCCTTCAATGGATATTCAATAGTTTTGAATCTTTTTACCTCAACTAATTGTTGTCCAAAAGTAGTCAAAGCATTTTCATGCAAACATTCATCTAACAAAGAAAGATTGCCGCACATATCACATGTACTAGAAAGACACGCATTGAAAAGAAAGTATTGATCATTAGGTGGCTTACAAAAAAAACTTGATATGAAATCTTTTATAGTTTGAGGTGGTATTTTTATACCACATTCTTGCAACATTTCTTTACTATGCATGGTACCACGTATAGATTGAAATACATCATAATGGTAACGAAATTGAATATGAGTTTTACAACAATATGTGATTCTTTCCTTGTTAATCCTTACATACCATGGTTTACACTTTTCAAAAGATCTTTGACTAATGGTAATATTTAATACCTTACCATCTACAAATTTTTTAAACAATTCAGTTTGAGTAATGTCCAAAAAGTGTTTAGGATGTGGATCACGTATTTTTGACCCAATTCTCAATTTAAGAACATCTCTTAAATTAGGTGATACTCTTGTATTATCATGCCAAAAATTTTCAATCAAACTTTTTATTTCACTAGTAAGTTTCATATCACATCTCGGGAGTCTACCACTAGAAGTCCATAAAATATTTGCTAGATCACATTCAAAGTTAACCCTTCTCTTTATAGCTCTTTCTAAAGTCTTACGATTCACATTAAGATATCCACTTATGTTGGTAATCAATCTTTTGTCTGATGTTGATTTGTTAACTAAAGCTGTTGTTGTTGCTCGTCGTGTTGCATTCTTATCTTTAGACCGACTTCTCTTTCCGATAACATCAAAGGCACTAGCAATAGTGGATACAACTTTTTTTAAAGATTCATTTTTATTCTTGGCTTTTGCATACATTCCCAACCTTCTCATTACTTTTTGCATTTTAGACATTTTAATTAGTTGCAACATTAGCTGACATTGAAACCCAAATTTCTTATTATAAAAAAATGCCTATACAATCTATTAGCATGTGTCCTAATTTGTCTCCATGAAACTAATCCCTCAAGATTATCTAACACATCATTAGGAATATGAAAATTATTTTCAGACACTTTACTATCATCCTGACATGTTTGTTCAGTAGTTGGTGTTTCTATGTCTACATTCATGCAATTTTTATTTTTAGACACTTTACTATTTTCACTATTATTTGGGATTTGAATATCATTTTCAAATTTTCTTGGTATTTCTTTCAGGGCAGGCATTTCAATTGGAGTGTTTTGTGCATGATTGTTTGACATTTGCTTCTCATGAAGAAAATCTAAATCGTTTAAATTGTAACCTGCTTCTAAAAAATTACCAATTTCATCATGAGAGAAAATTTGAGGGTTTGGAGACACACCTGTATTAAATGCATGATTAGAATGTGCACCTAAATTTTCTTGTATTGGGTTCTCTTTTTTGACCTCTTCATCCATCGTGGTATCCTCAATGTCTTTCTCCTTTGAAACATTGTTCAAGTCTCTAATTCTCTATCTTCTCTCTCATTGACGTTGTGCTTCATTCTCTTTATTCGCTGCAATCTCCTCATCTGTCAGAATTCTTGCTTTCTTCTTTCTTCATTATTTTGATCCCATGTTTGCACCAATTTTGAATTTGAATCAGTAGCTTGCAAATTGTATAAGAGGACAAGAAAATAGAATAAGCATGACAAAATTCGGTGTTGCAGGTCAAAGCTGTTGTTCAATCATTTCAATCATTGAAATTGGGTCAGTGGGGCAGCTTTTGAGACCCAACGGGTACATTAGAAACGGGTACCCAATTTCTTAAAAATTGGGCCCGATTTTTAAGAAATCGGGTACCCATTTATAAATTGGGTACCCGATTTATAAAAGAATCAGGTACAACGGTTCAAAGCAATCAGGTGCTTGATTCCTGAGACATGAGCAGGAATTTGGTATGGCTCCCGACTTTTGCATGGAGTTTTGCCTTGGGGAAAGGCATGGCATAGGCTTGGTCCCACCAAGCCATGCCTTTGTGATTTTCTTTTTTCTAAGGCATTTAATCGATAATTTCTAGTATTGTTGTAATTTTTTTTATAGTCATTCCTATTGAATTTTTTTATGAGACAAAAACCCATTATAGGTCTTACTGTTCTAATTTCAAAAATGTAAATTTTATAGTGTTATTAGTTTATTTTCTATTTTCCCATTATTTATTAATCAAAACTATCTCCTAAACATTAAAAAGTGACATTCACTAAAACTTTAATAACTTTTTTATTTTATAATTTTTCTTAAATTAATTTATATGTCATCAATCTACATATAATTCTTTTGATGTTAAAAAAAAAACTTAAAAGTGAGATTTTGATCAAATTATGTGGTCCGTACATGAGAGGTTTTAAAATTTACCTTTATAGCCAATTAATAATTAATAAAAAAAAATTATTCAATAAAAAATTAAGAAAAAATATTGTCATCAATCTTAGGTGTATTAGGTAACTCCCTTTAAAAGGATTTGCAAAAGTTCATTTATTTGTGTCAAATTATGGTGTTCGTACACGAGCATGGTATGGTCCTGAAATAGGCATTTTGAAAAGTGGTTTTTAAAGATCCATACCAAAAAAATAATCTATCATATGGGTGCACAAATAAATTACATATTCAAAAACGAGATTACGAACACTAAAAATTTTATTTCTGGATTTTTTTAATATTCAATCTGTAAATACCTCAAATTTTGACATCAATTGACACAAAATTTTAAAAACAGGAAAAACACCTCCACTTTTTTGCCAAAAGTGAGACCCAACTTCTTGCACTGACCCAAATAGTTTATTGATAAATCTAACCAACCACCCAAAGAGAGGGATGAATTGATTATAAGGGAAAAAGATGATACTAAGGCTATGAAATTAGCAATGGAAGGTGTTAAGGATCATCTACTTCCCATCATTACAAGCCTATCTACACAACAAATGAAATGTTTAAAGCAATTGAAGAGATGGTTGAGATAAACAATACCAAGAATATTCTCACACTAAAAGTCAAATCCTCCAACATTAAAATGATTAAAGGAGATTCCATTTTTTTCATACTTTATGAGGATAATAGATCTAAGGAACCAACTCCCTACAATTGGTCATGTCTATGATGACAAATAATTAACCATGATAGCACTAAAAGGACTACCACCATCATGGGAAACTTTTAGACAAAGAGTATGTTCTCGATCCAAGCTTCCTAAACTTGATCTACTTAAGGTTGATTGTATACAAGAGGAGTGCATGTTAATATCTTGAGGAATTGGTGATACTACTTCTATTGAAGGTTCTATTCAGATTCTCACAACTCAAGCTTATAAAAGGAAGAAACCAAAATTCAAAGGGAGAGGGAAACATATAGACTACTTTAGATGCAACAACTATAGCCACTCAGCAAAAAAATGCCCTAATAGATTGAAACATCAAATACTTTGTCAAAGTCAATAAATTTGATACAGATTCATAGAGATGTCCATTCTAAAGAACTTCAACATATCCATAATACATGTGAAATATTGGATTAAAATAGAGTTCTCTATTCTTTATTGCAAAATAAAAGTAGAACACTTTTCAAGTTATATTGGCATGGTTACAATTTCTAAGATAGAGTCCTAGAATATCATATTATTGTACTATATTTTTATTCTAAATTTAATAATTATATGACACAATTTTACCTCATAAGAAAGTGACGACTTTCAAATGATAATCACTTATATTTATAGAAGTTATTGGAAGGTGACGATCTTACAATGACTTAAAATACGATATTTATATTTTCTTAAATGACTAAACAAATCATGATAGGTTATATCTTGTAAATCAACAACTACTTGTTACATGTCATTCACATGAAAGTCTATGAGTTACTTGTATAGATATATTTTGAGTACTTGGTGAATAACATGTGTTGATATTTTGAAAGGTCAATACTCAAAGTATTTGGTGAATATCATTTGTTGATATCCTGAAAGTCTAATACGCATGATATTAAATATGATATAAAAATGGTGGATATCTTTTGATCAAAGATATCCTAAAAAATTTCTATTCCCAATATTCATGGATAGGGCCTCTTGAGATATTTACTTTGTTATTAATATGTAATCAGTGGGTTTGCCAATAAACAACATACAAATGCATCGTCATTCGCAAAGCCCTTGATTATTGGTTAACATCATAGTACAATTTAATTATCATATTTTCACAATCCATTTTTTAAATGCAAGATTTGTTCTTGATTCAATTATGTATGTTATGTTTAGCATCAACGTTTCAGATCACACTCTGTGATCCATCGTCAAGATGAGAGAATGCAAGAATAGAATGGTAGTTGCTTGTATAGATATATTTTGAGTACTTGGAGAATATCATGTTTGATATTCTAAAAGGCCAAATACTCAAAGTATTTGGTGAACATCATTTATTGATATTCTAAAAGTCCAATACTCATGATATCAAAATGGTGAATATCTTCTAATCAAAGATATCCTTAAAATTTTCTATTCCCATTATTCATAGACATGGCCTCCTAAGACATTTACTTTGGTATTAATATACAATCAATGGGTTTGCCAATGAAAAACATACAAATACATTGTGATTACCAAATTCCTTGATTATTGGTTGACAAGCATAGTAAATTTTAATTTTATCAGATTTCCACAATCCATTTTTGAAATGCAAGATCTGTTTCTAAATTTGATTTTATATAGAATTTTATTTTAGCATCAACATTTCGGATCACACTTTGTGATCCATAATCAGGATGAAAGAATGCAAGAATAGAATGGTAGTTGCATGTATAGATATATTTTGAGTACTTGGTGAATATCATGTGTTGATATTTTGAAAGATCGTTACTCAAAGTATTTGGTGAATATCATTTGTTGATATTCTGAAAGTCCAATACTCATGATATCAAATGTGATATCAAAATGGTGGATATCTTCTGATCAAAGATATCCTTAAAATTTTCAATTCCCAATATTTGTGGACATGGCCTCCTAAGATGTTTACTTCATTATTAATATGCAATCAGTGGGTTTGCCAATAAAAAATGTACAAATACATTGTCATTACCAAAGTCTTTTATTATTGGTTGACAACATAGTACATTTTAATTTTATTAAAGATTTCTACAATCCATTTTTGACATGCAAGATCTGTTTCTGGATTCGACTGTGTATAGAATGTTATTTTTAGCATCAACGTTTTGGATCGCACTCTGCGATCCATCATCAGGGTGACAGAATTCAAGAATAGAATGCTAATTGCTTATATAGATATATTTTGAGTGCTTGTTGAATATCATGCGTTGATATTCTGAAAGGCCAATACTCAAAGTATTTGGTGGATATCACTTGTTGATATTCTAAAAGTCCAATACTCAATGATATCAAATGTGATATCAAAATGGTGGATATCTTCTGATCAAAGATATCCTTAAAATTTGGCATTCCTATTATTCATAGACAGGGCCTCCTGAGACATTTACTTTGTTATTAATATGCAATCGGTGGGTTTGCCAACAAACAACGTACAAATACATTGTGATTACCAAACTCCTTGATTATTGGTTGACAATGTAGTACAATTTAATTTTATCAGATTTTTTCAATCCATTTTGAAATG
Organism: Cupressus sempervirens; assembly: GCA_028749045.1. Lineage (NCBI taxonomy): Eukaryota > Viridiplantae > Streptophyta > Pinopsida > Cupressales > Cupressaceae > Cupressus > Cupressus sempervirens. The sequence goes on along the minus strand of CM053786.1, from coordinate 298,904,558 downwards.
CAAGATATGTTTTTGGATTTGATTGTGTATAGAATTTTTTTTTAGCATCAACATTTTAGATCACACTCTGTAGTACCATCTTCCATAACATTGAACACATCACATTCTTGTCAAGGTCTTCAATCTTTGAGTACTAATTGTCAGTGCCTTCACATCAATCGAACATATAACAGTGAAACCTTACACATCAAGTACAATCTTTCATCAAGCACCAAGTGGGTGAGCCAATAACCTACGATCTATCTATTAAGTCGGGATAAAGACAAACAAGGTGCCATAGTGGATGGATTTAATCAAATCAATATATGTATTGATTGCACATATATGCATAAGTAAGACCTTTATATATAAATCTACGAGAAGGTTTAAGAACCCGAAATAAATTGATAACCAAAATTTAATATAGAATAGGTTATGGATATCCTTCAAAACATAAGGGTGGAGATACTTTTGTCAGATATAATGTTTGCAAACGCCACGATAAACTTTAAAATAATTCCCTGCAATTTTGTAACATGTTTAATAAGCAAATTTTGTTAGATATCATAGTGATGGGTACAAAGCGGGTGAATCGTTTGTCATAACTTCTCAATAGAATGCACCAAATGAGGTGAAATGATTTTAAAGATTCTTCAAGTATGGATAATGTATTTTCTATAACATCTCCAGTCTCCAATCTTAACCCAAGTCATCCCCCACAACAACCAGACAGCAGGTCATGCACAAGACTTAGTTCCTGTTTTTGCATTTCTTCATGGCCCTCGGAGCTGCATGCAACATTCGTAGCAACTTTAAAGGCTAAAGCTTCCAGTGATAAATAAACTTCATGAATGCTAAACAACTAAAGATTCAGAACAGAATAAGCAAATATTAGTCTTGCTACTAGCAGTACAAGGATAATTCTAGTACCTAGGCCAATTGCTTTTGATCCCTTCATGATGTGTAGACTTTTGCAAGAATCAATGAACATTCTGCAGTAATAGCCATGTCAGAAAAATGATAAATAATCTTTCCACGACTCCTGAACCACAGAGATGGAAATATACAATTTTTTTAACCAATACACAGAAAGAATGAATCTTCGGTCCCTCTCCCAGATAAGACATGATGTTGTAACATGAAGTGAGTGAAGGATCTCTCGCCCTGCATTTTCTGTGTTTGGCTCAACAGGGTTATATCTATTTCACTGAGATTGTTGATGATGGTAATTGGGGGAAAAAATTAACTTTGGAGAAATAAACAGTTTATGAAGAACTCCGATTATACTTACTCCCATGGGACATCTTTAATGCCCATTGAGGCAGCTCCATCCTTAACAGACTTTCCATTGATGTTAGCTCCCTGAGTGATCCAGGCCCTGTTCTGAAGGCCTGGCCACATAGTGTGCCGAAATCATTGCCCATGTCCAGCTGCAATGGTATTTAAGTTAGACAAGCTTGCCCATTTCATTTTCTACAAAGACCAATCTACCCAAAAATATGGGGAAAGAAATTTGCACAAATCTATAATTAACCAAAAACAAAAGTAGTCAAATTCGGATGCATGAAACTGATCTGAATCATGGCAATTGAAAAAACTATGGAGAATTTATGCTAAACATTAAATAGCATTCAACATCAATGCTAAAAGCACATATACAATCCAAATTGGCCTAAACCATCTTAAAAACCAATTTACAAACAGTGTACAGAATATTTTTTTACCATGATTCCGAAAGCCAGTCCAGCTATAATAGAGTTTTCAATAGCCACAGCCGCAAGCTCAACGGTGTTCACATGGCTCTGAGTTCTTATCTTTCAAAGGAATCGAATAGCAAAACATAGCCACCTGAATACATTTCTGTTTTTAATCATTCTGATGATTAAGATTCATGTATAAAGTCTAACACACAGGCCACACATAACACACAGACAACACATATCACTTGCATGAAGGGAAAAAATCTCAAATTGCCAGCTGCTGATCTTTCTTAAGAAACAAGAGGCCCAAAAATTTGGAATGGCAACAGTATGCATCAATGCTAACGTTAAAGCTGTTACCTTGATTTTCGCATTGAAATAAAACTTTAGGAGAGGGTAGCGGAGCATTGTAATTAGCTGTAGACGACAACAATTATTACCATTTGACATTAAACCTTCCGCAATAGTTTCCCACCTTGGTAGGAAATGGTTCGTTTGGCAGCACGAATACAAGCGGAATAGGCATATGTAAATTCTTAAAATTTTGAATTCTTCGTTTGGATGTATCAAATTGGAATTGGAATACGAAATAAAATAGGAATACGTATTCTAATTTTTAACTCAAAATGAAGTTTTGCAATTTCAGATAAATAGGTGGAATTGGAATACATATTCCTATTCCAGTTTTATTTATTTTAGAAAACATAAATTTTTGGGTCCGTGAATTGCCCATCAAATTCTGGCAGAATCAAACAGAGAATAGGAATATGTACCCCCATTTTCTATTCCAGAATAGTTATTCCTATCCCCACAACCAAACAAAAGATAAGTTAAAACTCCTTTTAAAACATAAAAGAAAAAAAATCATAAATTAACATAGAAAAATCACTGTGACAAAGAACTACAAAAACATAATATATGAATAAATGATATCTAATAATAAAATGATGATAAAACTTCAATCTTATGGAAAGAGGTAGAGGAGAAATGGAGAACAAAAGAGTAAAGCCAGATAATAAAAAAAAGATTGAAGAAAGGTTTACTTCAAATCTCACACACTTTATATATATATGTTTACTTCAAATCTCACACACTTTATATATATATAACACTAAAACATGCAGATTCAATTACAAAAATAAAGTTGCTTGTCATAAAATTGTACACACATAATCTTGCTTTATGTTTCCCTGTCCCCTATTTTTTTTAACAAACTGAATCAACTCTTTTTGTCAGTTGTATCTTGTCATTGCTGTAAAAACGAAAAAAATATTTTTGGACACCTCTACATCTTTTTTCTATATTCAATTGCAAAAAGGAGATTACCTTCAAATTTTCCAGATTGTTCCATTTGCTTTCAAAATAAGTAATATTGAAATGACAGAATGTGAAAGGAGGAGATGGTTGGAATTATATCCGACACAAACCTTCACCTTGGAAAACATGATAGTTGTCCTCTCATCAACTAGGTCTCATAAACAAAATTTGTACTTGAAACAAACCATCCACAAAATACATCTCGTCTTCTGAAATTACTCGAACCTCTTCATATCTCCAAATATATCTTTTAGGAAAATCACCAATCTAATGAGGCTACCCTTAAACATCACACACTAAGGAAAGAATTAAACTTTGGAAAAAAAGATCAACTTTGACTATTTAACACTTTTGTCTAGGAATTAAGCTTAGTGTGTGATGTTTAAGCCACTCCATCTAATGATTTCCTGAATCTGGAAAAAGAAAAAAAATTAACTTTGTTTTGTCCTTATCCCACTTTTTGATGCCTACCCTAGTTATGTTCTGTACAATAAGCATATTTACGAATATTAAAATGTAATTTAATTTTTCTCTCGAAGATATTTGATCAAATTTATCTTTATTATTGAAATCTAATAAAAAAATTGAGCTTTACTTTTAAAAAAATAGATTGATCAAACCAGTATATACCATTAACCAAATATATATTAAATATGACCAATTATAAATATTGATGCTTGGAAAGGTGAATCCAATTTATCAATACTATAGATACCAACTAGTAATATAAAGCCACAGTCATACTATAGATTGTGATTGATTTTATAAAAACCTAACACAGAAAAACTCATACATCATAAACTAATCATTCCTTAATAGTTGACTTTTGGATAGTGTTGTGTACACCTTATAGAGAACGCCATAACTTGTTTACAAAGGATGTCTGCACATGCTCATATACATCAGACATGTTGCCGCAATTTGCTAGATTTGAATTAAACTCTATACTCATGAAAATATTATGTAGTTGTGGGTCCATTTGGTATTCAGAATTTGATGGGAATAGGAAAATCCTTCTTTAAAATTCGAAGAATTTGGAAAGAGTTTGGTTGTAAACACGAAAAGTAGAATAAGAATTTATTAATTCTAATTTTAGCCTAAAATGAGCATAACGGACTTGCTACTTTTAAAAGGTGAAATGGGAATAGCCTATTCTTATTCCATTTTTTTAAAACCAAATTTTATTTCTCGTGAGGTCCGGTCTTAGTCACATCAGTCAAATTATTTGAGGAAGGTTATATTTTGTTGAAATGCGGTGACTGTGATACAAGGAATGACAGAGGCATAGTTAGGGAGTTCGAACAGATTTTTCTCAAATGTATTGAGCAAGCCCAACTCCAAAATGACTCGTTAATGTCATTTGATGCTCAAATTATTAAAATAAAAGAAAAAACTTATTCCAATTCTAATCTCAATTCTTGCAATCAAACATAGAATATGCATCTTTCAACTCCTCTTCCAATTCAACCAAACAGCTCCAAATGATATTTTAGAAATTATTTTAAGAATGTGTGAATTCTAGAAGTCGATTGTTTGGAACTGTATAGTCATAAACTCGTGATAGTTATTCAAAATTCTGTTTTGACAACATTTGATTACCTCTTCTAGATAAAGTTTTTTTAAAATTTTGTTTCATTTAATAAAAAATAATACTTGATTTATTTCCTCATATTATATAAAAAATTAATCTACATTGTATATAAAAAGACATTAATTTTTTCACTATTCCAATTTTAACAATCTCACACACCAAAAATGATTCCCTTGACCGATGTGGAACACGTGTCGCTCCAATTTACGGTTGAATAAGAATACCGGGGTTAAGGGCTTTTATTTTTGCCCAAAACTCTGCACCTTCCTGGAACATATGCGTCACTCCCGTCTCCAGAAAGGAACACTTCTGTAGAGATTTCAGCAGCTCCAGTCCACGTGGGACTTTCTTCAGATTGGGACACAGTTCTACTTGTAGTATCTCAAGATGTGGCATCGCTCCATCCTCTAATTCTGGTAACTCTTCTAACAGTGAAAAGTCAAAAATATTAAAAGAACGCAGCTGAGGGAATCCTTGGTGTTGGCAAAGCCTTGCAAATAGAATCTACACGTAAGCTTAGCTTAATTAAGTGGGGCATCGTTTCTAATGCTGGATATTCACTACAATGGCAGAAGCTTAACTCTAATTGCATCAGATTTGAGAAACCACATATCCAAGTCGGCACTGCACATCCACTTAGGAAAAGGTATTCAAGATCAGTCATGGCTAACATTTTGTCTGAGAGACGTGGAAGATTGTCTTCATCACAATAATTGCATATTGTCAAATTACGCATCTTCACTAAAGTGGCAAGGATCCCATCTTCTACAGTTTTCAATTCAGCCTCATGATGAATATCTATCCGCACTTCACGGAGGTTGATCAAACGGGCAAAATGATTTATTATTTTGAATCGAGAGCTTATTGCTTTGACTGAATCTGAGTACTTGTAAAGACACAAGCTCTGATATTTCCGTAGGCATCAATTCCTGGAATTTGTCTTTTTCCATTCCGCTCGTGTCCAGATGTTCCAGGCAATTAAGTTCACCAATCCACTCCGGCAACTGCTCTAGCCTCGAGCACCAAGAAATGTCGAGCAAGAGAAGACTTTTACTTCCTTTTACGCATGCTGGGACCTCTGTAATTTGTGTTCTTCATAAATGCAAAGCTCTGGGGAGCTTCAAGTTTTTAATACAGTCGGGCAAGGACGAGATATTGGTGTCACTCAAATCAAGAACACGCAAAACTCTCACGCCATTAAGCAAGATTTGAGGAATTTGGTGAATGCCTCGATTTTTTGATAATGATAAAGTGCGGAGACCTGAGGCGAATGTACCTGTTTTCTTGCCATTGAATCCATGCCATCGTTATGGCTGCCCCTAATTTTTTTGCTTAACAAAATCCTGCAGTATCTGTAACTCGTCTGGTCAGTGGATCCTTTCTTCAAGACTTCCATCATACTGAATGCACATTTACTTTCCTTTGATATAATTATGGAGAAGTCCTTATATCCGTGAGCTTCTTGCTCAGCCATTCAAAGTCCTTTCTGAAGTTAAGGACAAGCGAAACATCTTTGCTTAGTTCATCTATAATCATACCCCCAGTGTTTTCAACAACAACGCCAACCAGAGCAGATGCCATAGTTGATCCTTTTTACAATGTTTATGAAATGGAAGGTCCACTCTTACAAGCTATTATAGTATTATACAGATAAGATCAGATGTGTCAACGTAAATTAATTACAACAACCAAACAGTATGGTCGGCACAGACCAGTGAAATCTCTAGAAACACATGGAAAAAATGTGCAGCCGTTTTTCTCAACTATCACCATAAATACACAACCAAATTTATCTCTAGAATGCTCTGTAAATTTATTACTCATTCAGCTATAAATAGACTTGCTGGGCCTGGAGTTTTCAGCGCTCACTTCCTGAGTATTCTGCTATGTAATTTTACTCTCTGTTTTTTATGGTATCAGAGCCATGAGTGTAAAAATCTGAGAGAATTATTGCAACGTGAGTTGAGAGTGAGTTGAGAGTTGTAAGTGCAGGTTTGAGAACGATTGTTGTGAGAAGATTGTCCATACAGAAGCTGCTGAATATAAAATCATCATTTGCTAGTTGGTTATTGAAGCAAGGAGTTGAAGGTTTGAAGAAGATAAATGAGAGAAGGCTTCCCCTGCGCAAAGCAAGATGAGAGCAAGGAACTGTTGATAGAAAGCTGCCCCAAGGAGTTGTTATAAATCTGCAACTTGCAACAATACTAAAAGTAAGTTTTTTTTTTTTTTTTTTCCTCTGTCTGAATGTGGTGACGGATTTCTCTGTCTGAATGTGGTGACGGATCTATAGTAGTGCAGCTAAAGTATTCTTGTTTTTCATATGTGAAAGGCTTGTATACGATGGACAAGGTATCCATGAAAGAAAAATTTGAGATATGAAATTTGTGAGGGGCATGTTGTTTTATATGGTTATTTGCAAAGCCTTATAGTTTCTATATTGAATTGGTGGTGTTTTCTTTTAAAAGAAATATTTGAGAAAAGTGAGAGTATCTTTGAAAGATATAAATTGTATATGCCTCAAGGTGTGTGGAGATATTGAAGATTTATTGTGAAGAGATTGATAAGAATAGAAAGTGGTAACTTTGTTTAGAAAAGAAAAGTTTGATAAAGTTATTATAAGTCCTTGTTTGATAGGTTCTTAAGAAGGCCAATATCAAGGTGTGGTCTTTGCCAGATGCTTGATGCTTATGTGATTGTGTGCATGTGTGTTGGTAATTGATTGAAATCTAACTATGGTTGGTGAGATGTCTAATCTTGTGGTTAGTGAAAAATTGGATGGTTCAAATTATGCTAATTGGAAATGTGAGATGGAGTTAATTTTACAAATGAAAGATTTATGGGAACTAGTCACAGAAGAAGAACCTGAGGATCAAGATAAACTTAATAAATGGAATAAAAAGGATATGAATGCATGTGCTACACTTTTGTGGAAAATTAGTCCAGGGATTAGGCCTCATGTTCAAGGTTTAAAAACAACAAAGGCAATATGGGAAACTTTACAAACAATGTATGAAAGAACAAGTAAGTTAAAAGCAATGGATATTAAGAGGCAATTAACTCATTTGAAAATGAAAGAAGGAGATAGCATGAATGATCATATTGCTAGATTGAAAAACTTAAGAAATCAACTTGCAATGATGAAGGTTGAGTACGAAGATGATGAAATCATAGAATTTTTAATTGAAAGTCTTCCAGAGGAGTATAATAATTTTATTCACACTTTAGAATTAACTGAAAATTTTGAAAATATAAAATTGCAAGAAGTCTATGGAGCTTTGTTAAATGAAGAAGAAAGGCTTCACAAGTTTACAAGTGAGTCTAGCAAGAGTCAAGCATTTGTAATTAGAGGGAAATACAAGTATTATAATCAAGAAAGAACATATCAAAATCAAAGACCTAATCAAAGGAATCAATATAGAAATAATCAAAGACAATGGTCTCAACAAAGAGATAATCAAAATAGGAAAAATTATCAAAGGCCACAAAATGAAGGGAGAAATTACAATAATAATCTCAAAGGAGAAAATACTATCAAATGTTTCAAGTGTGGATAAGAAGGGCATAAAAGTGATCAATGTTTTAAGAAATGGCAAAAGAGATTTAATCAAAGAAGGCAATCAAATTTTGTTCAAGAAGAGGGTGATCATCATATAATGATAGCTTCTTTGGCTGCTCAAGGTGATTCAAGTAATGCATGGTATATTGATTCGGGAGCTAGCCAACATCTAACTCACAACAAAAATATCTTTAGCTCTTTAGAAGCAACAAAAGGTGCAAAAATATTTCTTGGTGATGATAGTTCACATGACATAGAAGGAATAGGTACAATTTCAATGAAAGGTAATGATGGTAAAAATTTGGAAATAACTGATGTGAATTTTGTACCTAGGTTGGCCAAAAATCTTCTATCAGTGAGTCAAATAACTCAACATGGATATAAGATGGAATTTTATTCAGATAAGTGTTTAATCAAGAATATTAATGATGGATACAAAATAGTTGCTAGAGGAGTTGAGAATGATGGATTATATAAATTTCAAGCTAGTGTTGCTAAGAAGGCTTATATCACTACAAGATCATCCTTAAGTGAGGTATGGCATCAAAGATATGGTCATTTAAATTATCAAAGTTTGGCTATGCTTTCAAAGATGAATATGGTTGATGGATTACCTTGGATAAAATTAAATACAAATGTGTGTGAAGGATGCATGGTTGGTAAACAACATAGAGACACTTTTGAGAGGTCTACATGGAGAGCAAAGAGAAGTCTAGAACTTATCCATAGTGATTTGTGTGGACCTATGAATCCAACATCAAAGGGAGGAGCTAGGTATATCTTGACATTTATTGATGATTTTTCAAAGAAAATTTGGGTTTATTTCTTGAAACAAAAGGATGAAGTGTTTAACAAATTTGAAATATTTAAAGCTCTTGTGGAAAATGAAAGTGGAAATAAGATCAAGAGAATTAGAACTGACAATGGTGGAGAATATGTAAACAATAGGTTCAAATCATTTTGTGATCATCATGGGATCAAAAGAGAGATGACTAATAGATATACTCCTCAACAAAATGGTATTTCTGAAAGGAAGAATAGGACTTTAGTGGAAATGGAATGTTGTATGCTACAATCTAAGAATCTTCCTTTGTTTCTATGGGCTGAAGCTATTAATACCGCATCTCATGTTTTGAATAGATCTCCCACAAATGTTTTGCAAAACATTACTCTTGAAGCAGCTTGGAGTGGAAGAAAACCTAATGTTAATTATTTCAGAGTGTTTGGATGTGAAGCCTATGCCCATGTGCCAGATGAGATTAGAGAAAAGAAATTTGATAAGAAAAGCATTCAGTGCATCTTTGTGGGGTATGATGACCAAAGGAAAGGATATAGGTTATATGATCCTAGTGTGGAAGATGTGTTTACAAGTAGGGATGTCAAGTTTAATGAAGTGTTTGATGATATGCCAATATCCACTCCTATTCCACATGTGGCCACTGAGAATCATGAAGATCCTAATGATTTTGAAACTGGTGAAAGTTCTAAGGAACCCTTTGACATGGATGAAGAATCTAGTCCTTCTCCAAAGACCAAGAGTATTCAAGAAATTTATCAAAGGACTCATCAAATTAATTATGCTTTGATGACCACCATAATGAAAACTAATGATCCTTAGACAGATGAAGAGGCCAAAGGAAAACATGAATGGGAAGAAGCTATGAAAAATGAGTATGATTCATTGATAAAGAACAACACTTGGGAATTGGTAGAGTTGCCAAAAGGTAAGCATGTGGTTAACAATAAGTGGGTATATAAGACCAAGTTCAAGTCAGATGGGAGTATTGAAAAACATAAGGCAAGACTAGTAGCCAAAGGGTATTCACAAAAACAAGGGATTGATTACACAGAAACTTTTGCCCTAGTAACAAAGATTAGTACTGTCAGAGTTATTATAGCATTAGCAACTCATTTTAAGTGGCCTTTACACCAAATGGATGTTAAAAATGCCTTTTTGAATGGTGAAATTGATGAAGAGATTTATATGACTCAGCCACAAGGATTTGAAATACAAGGGAAAGAACATTTGGTTTGCAAATTAAGGAAGTCTTTATATGGTCTCAAACAGGCTCCAAGGGCTTGGTATGCTAGAATTGATGAATATTTTCAAATTCAAGGCTTCCATAATAGTCCACATGATCCAAATTTGTATGTGAAAGAATTTTCTAGTGGTGATATCATAATCATTGTGCTTTATGTTGATGATCTTATTATCACAGGACATAACATGGATAAAATTAGTAACATAAAGTTAATCTTGCAAAATACATTTGAGATGAAAAATCTTGGTTTCTACACTATTTTTTTGGTATACAAGTATGGAAAAAAGATGATGGATTTTATCTTTCTCAAACTAAGTATGCCCTAGACATATTGAAGAGGTTTCAAATGACAGATTGTAAAAGTGTATCTACTCCAATTGCTTCGGGGTTGAAATTAAGCAAGGACATGGAAGGTGAAGATGTTGATCCTACCTTATATAGGCAATTGGTTGGTAGTCTTGTATATTTAACACACACTCGTCCTGATATTTCTTTTGCAGTTAGTGTGGTTTCCAGATTTTTGAGCTCACCTAAAGTCCCACATTGGATAGCTGCTAAAAGAATACTAAGATATGTGAAAGGGACTTTAACGATGGGCATCTATTATTCATTTCATGGAGATATTTCCCTTATTGGCTATTCAGATTCTAATTGGGCAGGATGCATGGATGATCATAAGTCCACTACAGGTTATGTTGTCTATCTTGGTGCAGTAAAAAGCAATCTACCATAGCTCTATCCACTATAGAAGTTGAATATATTGCAGCAAACGAAGCAACAAAAGACATCACTTGGCTACGAGATATCTTATCAGTCCTTAGGCAACATCATGCAGGGCCTTCTCTACTTCATTGTGACAATCAAAGTGCCATATCATTGTCTAAGAATCTAGTGTTCCATGCTCGCACCAAACATATTGAAGTCTATCATCATTATATCAGGCATCTTCTCCAACAACAGGTGATTCATCTTCAATATTGCAAGACAGAGGACCAGATTGCTGACTTATTCACCAAGGCTTTAAGTGAAGCCAAGTTTGTATCTCTTCGACATCTTTTGGGCTTAAGAACAGTGACATAATTGTCTCATGGTTGTCATTCAGGGGGGATTCTTATCAATTCCAACCATTGTATTTAGGAGATAACAGATTGTAAATGGGTACCTAACAAGGCCTTAGACCAGGACCCATCATAAGTAGATTATGGGAGGATATTTAGATAGTAGATATTTAGTATTGCTATTGTAATTAATTTAGGGGGGATGTCAACATAAATTAATTACAACAACCAAACAGTATGGTCGGCACAGACCAATGAAATCTCTAGAAACACATGGAAAAAATGTGTAGCTGTTTTTCTCAACTACCACCATAAATACAAAACCAAATTTATCTCTAGAATGCTCTGTAAATTTATTACTCATTCAGCTATAAATAGACTTGCTGGGCCTGGAGTTTTCAGCGCTCACTTCCTGAGTATTCTGCTGTGTAATTTTACTCTGTGTTTTTCAAGATGGAGTCTAAAATAATATAGATTAAAACATTACAATGATAGCACCTGCAAATATAACCAAAAACACTCTACAATACTATGAAATGGAATTTTGATGGCTCTCAATAACTATGAAACTGAAGCTTACAACTCAGTTACTGACCGACTTGAACCCAAAGAACCAACCAAACTGCAATGTGTGTGAGTAAACCAGGGCAAAACCTCAATTTGATAGAGGATTCCCATACTTGCAGTGAGAGTCAAAGTTATTCCAATTTCCTTTAGATAAAAATAATAATTATTCCCCTTACTTTAGTTTAAAATAATTATTCCAATCGCCTTTTGTCTAAAACACGCAGCGATAGCTTTAGAAAAGGTGGTGGGGCCAAGGCGAGGCTGAAAGTGAAGGTACGAAGGCTTTCCTTATGAGATGAACTGGTTCCCAAAATAATTGGTCAACACTTGCTAAAGTACAATAATAGATAGCAATAATTGAGAGCATGTGGGCTATCTATTATTTTCTACCATTTATTTCGCTTTTCTACGTGGCCTATCTAGCCCACCTCCCAATTTTAGTCATTATTTTCCACCATTTATTTTTAATTAGAGAATCAAAATGGTTTTTTTTTAATTAATTTTTTTTTTAAATTATATTTATATTGATAAAATATAAGAATTTTGATTGAAAAGCCTTGGGTCATTCCACAACTTAGAGTGTCATTAATGGCCAAGCCTTTGCTATTAGAGAAAGGTTCTCTATTATTGTCAATATAAGATCTCGCCTACCAATACTGCCTAATCTAGTTGGCTGAACAATCTGTCACTTCAGATTTAGTACACTTCAGGCCCCTTAAAAGAAGATTGTTTATCAAACTATTCAATCAGATTAGTACTAACAATTACATAGATTTGTGTTCAATACCAATGAATACTGAATATTATCATGACCATCTAAGTAGAGGCATTTTATGACTAATTGGTTGTTTTTTTGTTTTTAATAGAATGGAGTAAATAACTTTAATACTTGTAAGTTTATAGTATAATCAATCATTTTAGTTTTCAAGTTTATAGTATAATTGATCATTTTAGGTAGATATGACTATGACTTGACCATTCAAGATGGCTTAATGGAAAAGGAAGAATGTACACATGTGATTATGTATTTGGCAAGCCCAAGGTATACTATAGCACATGCAACCAGCAATCAATCAAGTGCTCCCTACAAAATCTTTCAAGTGCCTTGTTGTTTTGTAATTTCAATTCCATGGATAGGTGGAATAAGTCAAAGTTAAAGTAAAATAGAAAGTAAATTTCATGACTATTTGACGGAGCAGTCATGGTGGACCCGCCAGACGAAATAAAGGTCTTGGGTAATTGTCCTCCACTCAAATCCAACTGGAAGCATAAGGCAACCAAAAGGAAGAAAAACACCTTGATTCAAATTTCATAATGAAGGTTCACATGGAAGTCTAACCTACTTAAAACTTTTTCATAGGAAATTATCCTTTACTTACTACAATTCTATCGAGACATGCTTTAAGGTGAAAGTGAAAGTAACATCATTTATCGATATTGCACAACATTGTAATATATTCCTTACTTACATGACAACTCTTCGTAAGTTCTTCGTTGTAGAGCATAGATAATTTTTCTTTATGTCAATGTAATGCCTACCCCTAGTTGACTTATCTATTTTTATTAACAAACTCTGTTAGGTTGGTTTTATGTTTATGCTTGATGATGGGTGACATTTGTTTTCCAGATTGTTGGATATTACTTCATATTCAATATATATATAGATAGATAGATAGATAGAGAGAGAGAGAGAGAGAGAGAGAGAGAGAGAGAGATGTCATTATTTCAATTATCTCATGATTGTTCAATGATGATATATGTTCATGTAGTGACTTAAAGTTATTTAATGATGCTAGTTAGATAAATGATTTTTATGCAGTTTCTATAGATACTTACCCCATACTTGCATGTGTATGGTGTGCGTGTATGTTTTCTTTATGTTTGACATTTCTAATGTGCTTGAGGAAGGGAGTCATAGTCACCTACTAGTCAAGATCTACATGATGTACCACTTCTTTACATTGGTTGTTTAGTTTAGAATATATGTGTTTGTACATGCATGAATTATGTGCAGATTGTAGGTGTCGTGTATCGACTTCCCTGAATTGCTAGGATGAGTGTACCCTATAGTAATATATCAATGGTAAGAGAGGGGAGATAACTCTTAAGTCTGAATCCTAAACCCTAAGCCAATTGTCCTAGAAGTAGGACAAGAATTTGACTTGTCTACCTTTTGAATTCGTCAAGTGACATAAATTCATGATTACAACCCTTGAGTTTGATCAAGTTTTTTGTACTTTATTATGGGTTTTCATTTTCAGTCTTGTGGGCTTGTGATTATTTTTTGTTATTATTAAATCGAATTAAAAGAATAATTAATGATTTAATTTAATGGAAATTTATTTAAAAAATTTAGTGTTTAATTATATTCAATTAATTGAGAGATTAATTAAATAAAAAAATAAAGTTATAGTTCTAATTTTGGAGTCTATTAATATTTAGTTAATTTAATAATAATATATTTAGGAGATCATTTTTAAATAAATACTAAATATTATTATTGCTTAAGTTAACAAATATTTTTATCAAAAAATTCTTTCAAAATTAATTAAAGAGAGAAAGTTAATTATTTAAATAAAGATATTTTGTAATTAAATATCTAAAAGTTTGTGCATGAAAATGTAAAAAGATAATTAAATAATAAAAGATAATGATCATCAAGTTCCCTCGCATGATTGCACAATCAGAGCCCCAAATTTAAGAGAGAACTTTTTATCAAAGATCTAGAGCTCATTTTTGTGGGATTCAAGTTTTGGAGAAGTGATTTTTAGAGAAAGAAGATTTTTAGAAGGAAGGGGTTTTCTTGCGTGCTTCATGAATTTACGTGTGTTTGCATCTTAGCATCAGATCTAGGTAGGATCTCATGGTTTAATTGTACAGTGGATTTCCATTCTTTGAATTCCTGTCTTCTTTGTGTCTAGATAAAAAAAAATTCAATTTTTTTAAATGTAGTTGAAAACCCTTGTGTTGAAATCTTCTCTGTTTGTTCTTAATACATCTTTGAGCAAAGTAATTTGATTGAAACCCTTGTTGTATATTTTAATTGTTCTTCATTCAATTATCTATATATGAGAAATAGAGATTTGAAACCCTCATTCTTTTAAATTTTAATCAGATGGGTTTAGGATTAAAAAAATTTAATTTTAGAATGTAAATTTGAATGCTTTTTCTGGGTTTCCTTATCATAGCATTGTTCGTGCACACACACACGTATGTATGTATGTATGTATATATGTATTATATATATGTCTGTATATACATACATACATATATGGGTGAAAGCACAAACCTGTGTCACCTTTTTGTAAAGGAAAAGGCTAACAAAAGTATAATTGTTCACCTTCAATGACATAAAACTGGTATTATTAATTAGAATTTGAAAATGAAGCAAAATAATGAAATGTGTAGAAATGGATGAAGTTCAAGATTATAATTTTTAATAATTATTTGAAATAAGAATTGATATATTTTCCTAATTTTTAGAGATGATTTTTTAGTTGTTGAAAAATGCTAAAAATTAGGAGTTTAGTTCCCACCACAAAACTATATGAAAATAAACTTATTTCCATTTGAGCTCAGAATATGTTATATATAACATATATATCTAGAACGATCAAATATAAAATTTGACTTTAGACCTATATTTTCTCTTTTAAAATGATTCAAGTATCAACTCACCTGAAATCAATAGTTTTCATCTCCCACCACATTTTTTAAAACAAATCTATTGTAACCAAAAGAAAAATATATACATTCTTGAAGAGGACTCTCTCCTCTAGAACATCATATAATTTTTTTTAAAAATTAATATGATTTAATATTTTTTTCTTTCACAAAATTGACATCTTTTTTAGTGTTAAAATACGTGCTTGTAGAAATTTCTGATTACAATATACTATACAAATATGAAACTGAAGCTTAAAACTTAGTTATTGATGGACTTGAACCCAAAGAACCAACCAAACTGCAATGAATGTGAGTAAACTAGGACAAAAACTAAATTTGTAAGAACCAGATACAACTTAGGGCCTGTTTGGTAGCTAGAATTAGAATGGAATTAGCATTCAGAATTCTAAAAAATTTATAATCAATTGTTTGGGTCCGCACAATCGAAATTGGTATTGGGAAAAAGTAGAATCCGGTATCCCCATTTGATCTCCAAAACAAGAATTCCGTCTCCCATCAAAATACCTATTATTTGGAATCCACGTTTTAAACCCCATTTTAAATCCCAATGTGGATTCCATATAAAATGAAATCTAATTGAATTTGACGTCTAGACAATGAATTTATATTTCAATTTTGAGTTTGGCGATGGAGTATGATCACACAAGGGGCATGACAATCTGCACATTCAATGACACAGTGATTTGCCCTCTATATCGATCAACCGAGATGAGGCAAAAGTAGAAAGAAATCATTAAGCTTGTGAAGGGATGACATTCAAGGGTTTAGTTGAAATCATGTTCAGCAGACATCTCCCTCTGTGGTATGGATTTGGAGTAGGTTGTCTCAAGTGGCTTGAAAGACTCGCCTACATCAACAACATTGTCTACCCACTCACCTCTCTCGATCATGATCTCGTAGTAGAGATTCAAGTGATGTTTCCCAGTGCCCACAAACCTTCCAGTTGTACAATCGCATTGGCTCGACATTGTTTGAAAACCCAACTTTTCCCTCATGGGCCTATAACATTCACTTTGTCTATGATGGTTGTTTGGGATATGTAAAAAAAGCAAAGGTTATGATAAGATCTTTGCGGTATCAAACATAAGAAAACTTCTTCTCAGATCAATGTCCCTTTCTTATTTACAGTTTCTAATAACTTCAAAATGATAGAAATACGAGAGAGTGAGGAATAAATATTTAGTAACAATATGTTAGTCCGCTCTACCATTCCAAATGACCATTCTTGACGATAGTCTTCAAACTGGATAAAACATATGTATATCTTCATTTCATTTTTGAAGTTTGTATTTTTCAGGTCTTTCATAAGATTCAACTGTTATGCAATTTTGGTTTGAACCAAATAGGACCAGAATAATAAATTTGGAATATCAAATATTTTTTCGATTTGAATCAAATGATCTCAAATGAAATCCCCAAAATCGTAATCTAGATTTCAAGTTTCAGAATCCCAAATTCAGAATTTTGAATGCCAATTCGCAAATCATATTCCAGCAGCCAAACGAGCCCTTACGATGAAGGATTCCCATACTTGCAGTGAGGGTCAAGTTATTCCAAAATAATTACTCCCCTTACTTTAGATTAAAATAATTATTATTCCAATCGCCTTTAGTCTAAAATACGCAGCGACAGCTTTAGAGAAGGTGGTGGGGCCATCTCATTCCATTCGTAAGGGTGTCTTTTACTTTTGACAAGAGGGTGAAAGTGAAGGTACGAAGGCTTTCCTTATCTGAGATGATCTGGTTTCCAAAATCAGTGGTTAACACTTGCTAAAGTGCAATAATCGAAAGCATCTGGGCTGTCTATTGTTTTCCATTTCACTTTTTCTCCAAGCCCACCTTCCAATTTCAGTCACATTTTGGCATCTGTTCTTTCCCCGTCGCCTGCTATATCTACCATCTGTTCTTTACTTTTTCACAACAAGGCAGAATCTACACAGGTGACTATGTGTCTGGCAAGCCCAAGGTATCGTCTCTACAAAAGCTTTCAAGTGCCTAGTTGTAGTCGAAGTAAAATAGAAAGTAAAGTTCACGACTATTTGATGGAGGGGCCATTGTGATCCCGCCGGACGAAACAGAGATCCCCGGTAATTATCCTCCACTCAAATCCAACGGGGAGCACAGGCAACCAAAAGGAAGCAAAGCACCCTGATTCAGATTTCATAATGAAGGTTCACATGGCAGTGCAACCTGCTTAAAACTTTGTTCTAGGAAATTATCCTTTCCTTACTACAATTCTGTCAAAACATGCTTGAAAGTGAAAGTGAAAGTGACATCATTGTGATATATTCCTTCCTTACATGAAGACTCTTCGTAAGTTCTTGGCAGTGGAGCACGGACAATTTTTATTATTTATGCCACTATCGTTATTTAAGTAGACTTAAAAGCGAGGAGCTTTACCATTTTTCTTTATTTGAGGTGCTTGGAGACCGAATAAACAATGCCTAGATTTTGAAAAAAAGGTCGAACGATATTTTATACGTACGTGGTCATCGTGGACATACTACATAGTCATAATATTTTGCTACGAATTTTTTAATATAGCCACTTGTTGCAAGGGAAATGGAAATGAGATTTGCGTGGTAAAATTTTTTGTTCTTATATTATTATTATTAATGTATACATGAATATCATATTTGACTGTTCCTAGTTTGAATTAGTTTGGTTGACATATAAACATTTCTGATTATGTGTTCTATAATTTTAAAATAATTTTACTGATTTTTATACTTTTGACATTATAACATGTGTTATTTTTTATTCTTATTTGTTTTGGTGTATTGATTTTGTTTATTGGATAATTTAATATTTTCTTTTATATAGTTCAATGATAGAGAATATTTGAGTGTGTCTTTGATCTAATAGATTTGTTGTAAATTATTTTCAAAAATTATGATAGAAGTTAATCTATTATGAAATATACTTTTAGACAAATGCTTCAATTATTGTCTATTAGAGAAATTTAATCATTTGATTAACTAGTTTTGAATTTTGTAGACCTTTTCGTATTAATACAAGAGCATTTACCCAAATCGACATATATTTATGTCCTATCTTTAGAGTAGTTGGATTAAAGTGCTTAGCAAATAGATAGAAAAGATATGGATTGCTAAAGAGAAGAAAGCATTAAACAATTTAGCCATTCATTTTTATTTTAAAAAATATAGGTATTGCATAAATCTAAGGACTCGTATTTAGTTGAGATGTGAACATGGGCATTTCAGTCGTCTTGAATAGAATTGTGAAGTTGTGTCTAGTAGCTAGTCATTACCAATTCAAAAGTGTAATGGCGTGATCGTAGAGCATTGAGATTATACTCCTCTATAAGTTAAACATGTCATATATATAATGTCTAAAATTTAAGTTTTGAAAGTTTTTGTGTTATTTGAAAAGTATATTATTTGAACTATGATCTAGAAAAATAAAAAATTAGTAGAGTGGCTCACTATATTTAATCAATATAAATGATTTAGAAGCTAAATCTTTTGTTTGACTTTTCTTTGAGGACCCTAGTTACATAGATATAAACATCTCATGTTTAGAGAAAAATAAAAAATTAGTAGAGTGGCTCACTATATTTAATGAATATAAATGATTTAGAAGCTAAATCTTTTGTTTGAATTTTCTTTGAGGACCCTAGTTACATAGATATAAACATCCCATGTTTATAGAAAAGTTGTTCAAGTACTTTTATTTTATAATTTGTATGATTTTTTTATTATATATAATAAAAAATACAAATAAAAATAGAAATTAATTTATCAATATTGGCATGTTAAACATTTTCTTATCATATTACTCTTATATACATGGTTATTATATTTTAATGCATTTTTTGTGTTACTTTGGTCGATAGATAATAATTATTGTTGTCACACTTATTTGTATTTTTATCATTGTTTATCAGTAAATGTTTATTTAATTAAAATTAAGTTGGGAAAAAAACCCAACTCAAACGAGGAGTGGTCACAATTAGCGAAGACCACTTTTTCATAGGACTCAAAAAAATATAAAGATGTATAAACAAAACAAAATCAAAATCCAATAGCTATAGTTCCAAACCAAAAGGCCCTCACTTATATTTCAAGCTACCCATTTTGTGTGAGATTGAGTGATGATATGAAATGAAACTCTATTTCTTTTTTGTTTTCCTTTTTCCTTTTGACATATTGCCAATTATCTTGCAATCTAGCTACCTTGTTGTACCATTCCTTAAAACTATTGGAGATGATCTTCCCCATTTTAGTAGAAAAAAATCCTATTATTAATTCTTATACCATATTGGAGGATCCAACTAACATCATTTTCTCCCTTCCCTCTCATGCATAAATACCATCATGAGTGTTTGTAGTATTGACATTTCCAAGGATATCTTTAAGAAACTTTGTCCTAGGAAAATGTGTAAAATCTTGGTGAATCCCACATTATTTTTGGGGGTGGGGAGTTGTATGATGATATTTTCTTTTTCTTTTCCAGGTATGTGTGTGTGTGTGTGTGTGTGTGTGTGTGTGTGTGTGTGTGTGTGTGTGTGTGTGTGTGTGTGTGTGTGTGTGTGTGTGTGTGTGTGTGTCTGTGTGTGTGTGTGTGTGTGTGTGTGTGTGTGTGTGTGTGTGTGTGTGTGTATATAGTGGATGGGGAATTTTTTTTGTCTACAAATAAAATATATATTTTTATTCATGAATAATATCTATTAATGACCACTTTACAATACTTGACAATTCTCATGTGAGCCAATGCCAAAAGGAATTTTTCCAAAGACATCACTTTGCACAATGTTATTGATAAGTACAACCATTGCAAGGTTTACGTAGCATCAATTTACCATTCCATGATTATACATCAATGGTTAATGTTTTGTTTCAGGGTAAATGTCTTAATAGAAACATCAATCTTTTGCAAGTCATTTAAATGATGAAAAATCTCACTTTACACAGTCCCACTTGTCATGGACATTAAATACATGTCTTATCATTATCAATTTCATTATCTATATTCAATCAAATATCCGTGCATGACTTCTAATTTGGTACTAATGATATTACCAATATATTGATTTTTCATTTAATTTTACATTTACAGAGAATATTTACAAAGATTTAATCATTAAAAATAATTGGAACTAGAAGGAAAAAGAAATGAATAGATTTAGAGGCATAATTGTGAGGCAGGGGGAGTTAGTTATAGACTATCTAGCTTCTTCATTCCTTAATTCATCTTTTGTAGATAAATTATGGTATCTACCTCTAATTTAGGTAAGTGGGAAAAGGGTGGCACTTTAATTGGGTTGTAGGTCTCCGCTTGCGTGAGCCACTAAGCCATTTAACTATATATCTGAGGGAAAGAGCGAAATTTCCAAATATGATTATACTTATAATCCAAATTTGGTTGGATAAAACCCAAATGAGGAAAGGCGCTGATACGAAGTTCAAATTATAAAAGGGAATGCAATACAAGGAAACATACTCTTTGGCCCTTATAGGATCATTTGTATGTAAAATTAAACCAATTACTTGAATAATATAAATCTAGATGCTATGTGTATACAATTATCCCACCTAAGATGTAGATCTAGGGTAAATCTATATGAAAGGGGAAAAAAATGAAATAATAACCTTGAAATACATAGAGGAAGATGTATTTTAGCTAAAAAAGTTACAGATTTGAACCTTTTTCTAAATATCCAACCATGGATCTCAGAATAAAATGATGAAAGAAAAAACAAACCCATAAATATCTTAGTAAAAGGGAGAAATGGACTAGGTTGACATGTTTGAAGCATGTCTTACAAAATGGTTGGCATAGTTGAGCGACACTATAATGAATTTCTTCAGTAATATCTCAAGGAATAGGTTCTAGATATATAATCTCTAACTAATATCATGTTACTACTCATAGAAAAGAAGGATTTTAGTGGTTAGGATAGATGAGGGCTTCTAGCCCTTGTCAAGCCCTAGGCTAAGGAATTAATCGTATATTGAAATATATAATTGATAAGGGAAATGCTTGCATGTAGTAAATCTACATAATATCAAATGAATGATATAATCACCTTCAAACATGAAACTGACTTTGATATGTGATCAAGTATGTAAGTGTAGTATCTTTGACTCAAAGAAATCAAAAAGATCTATCAAAGAAGTCAAAATCTCATATACAAAATATGTATATGACATGCCATGGTTGGATAATGGAAGAGCTTGAATGGATTAGAATGATGTATCTTCTTCTTAGAGCCAAACTCCACTCCCACCTTGAAGGAAGAAGCTTATTACAAGAAAGAGATGCCTAGACTTCAATGCTTGGAGATAATTGAAGAAGAACATCTTGATTACTTGCTTGCTTGTGGATTTCTTGACAATGCATGACATTGAGAACATGAGATATGAAAATGAAGCCCTCAAGCCTTATTATATACAAATTTTTGACCAGGAAAACAGCTCACCTAGTAAGTGCAAGAAATTGGGTCTCACTTTTGGGAAAAAAGTGGAAGTGTTTTTCCCATTTTTGAAATTTCTTGTCAATTGATGTCAAAATTTGATGCATTTATAGATTGAATATTAAAAAAACTTTAGAAATAAAAAGTTTAGTATTCAGAATCTACCTTTAGAATATATAATTTATTTGTGTACCCATATGATAGATTTTTTTTGGTATGGATCTTTAGAAATCACTTTTTCAAAATGCTTGTTTTAGGACCATACCACAATTGTGTACGAACACCATAATTTGACACAAATAAATGAATGTTTGTAAACACTTTTTAAAAAAGTTACCTAACACACCAAAGATTGATGATAGTATTCTTCCTTAATTTTTTATTGAATAATTTTTATATTATTAAATTTTAATTTGCTATAAATGTAAATTTTTAAATCTCTTGTGTACAAACACTATAATTTGATCAAAATTTCACTTTTTTCAATTTTTTAACTTCAAAAAAATTGAATATAGATTGATGACATATAAATTAATTTAATAAAAATCATAAAATAAAAAAGTTATGAAAGTTTTACTAAATGTCACTATTTTACATGTAGGTACCACCTTTGATTAAAAAATAATACAAAAATAGTAAATGAAATCATAACAATATAAAATTTATATTTCTAAAATTAGGAGAGAGTCAAAGGGTTGTAGCTCAATTGGTTGGGCACAATTGGTGAGGATGATGGTACAGTTGAAATTGCCATCCACCAAGGTTCAAACCCCCAGAGACGCGTTTGGGCTAGGTTCGACCCTTGGGTGACTTTGATGGACTGGATCCCCCTGCACGTGGCAGCTTAGCCGAAGGACGGCTTCTGGTTTAGATATATGCTACCTCATAATGTTGTAATTAGCTTGTAAAGGCAGAGATGCCGATATCTATGTAATCCGATTGTTTCCATCAAAAAAAAAAAAATAGGAGAGTGAGAGCTCTAATGGGTTTTTGTTTCATAAAAAAATTTGATCGAGAAGATCCTCTAAAAATTATGACAAGGCATGAATTTGTTAGTTTAATGTCCTAGCCAAATATTGAGAGGTCAAGGCATAGGCTTGGTCCCAATCCAAAATCTGAGGTAGGGAAAAAAATCCTCCCACATGTTGTAAGAAATGGGCACCCATTATTTACAATTCAAAAAATGAGTACACGTTTTGAAAAACTAAAAGCGACATTGAAAATCCCCTCAAAAATAAAAATATGAATTGTTTTAGAAATGAGTACCCATTTTTAAAAAGTAAAAAATGGGTACTTTTTCCTAAAAAATTCAATTTTTTTTATTTTTTTCAAAAACAAGTACCCATTTTTTGAAAATAAAAACGGGTACCCAATTTTTAAAAAAGCGGGTGCCCATTTTTTAAATTTAGGATTGGGTACTTAAGCCAAAAATAGGTGCCCATTTTTTAAAAATTGGGTACCCGTTTCATAAGACGTCTCATTCCACATAATTGACTTCTACAGAATTGCAATCCAACTTTGTGCATTCACCTAGGCTAACTAGGGACTTAAATAAACTAATTCCCAAAATTGAGGACTTTTGGGCCCTGAACCCCATAACCATCATGGACTAGGTCAACTTAGGTTGAGTTAATCCAAACCAAGTTGACCTGGTTCAACTTGATCCTAGAGATTAGGACAAGAAGGCCTCAAAAAGGCTCAAAGAGATGTGCAGGTGAAATTCAAAGATAACATAGTGATTAGGGGATATGGTCAAAAGATAGCAAAGAAACACCTAGAAGGCCATGTTGGAAAGTGAGAGATCATGGAGAAGAGTGAAGTAAAAGAGGAGAGGAGGAAAATAAATCAAAATCACACTAAAGAGTGCTAAAAGGTCTCAAAATGAAATGTATCCATTTTAAGACAGTATAATTTGTAGCTAATTAGTCTCATTTAGGGCATTAGTTTGTAGCTAAATAGTCTTGTTTAGGTAATTAATCTATAACTAATCTAATTTTTTATTCTCTAAAGATTTAGATAAATGCTCCTATTGGACTTAGATGCACATTTAAGGAGGCCTAGAAAGCATTTTTGGGTTCCTCAAAGAAAATCTTGGAATCAATTTGTAGGGAGGGTGGGCCTTTCATAACTAAGCCTATGAGAATGGTTCTAGATAGAGAGTTTCTATGGAATGAAGATAAGCATCAAGTTAACACAACCATTACATCTTGATTTCTTACATCTCCTCTTGACCTTTAAAGGAGAAAAGGTGGGCATGTTGATGCTGTTGAGGAAGGTTTTCAAAGAAGAATACTTGGCAATGAAGTTTATTTTTCCATATTTATAGAAATAGGGGTGGGGATCCCTTGGAGAAGTGAAATACCCAAGCTTCTCCTCCCAAGATAAAATATGGCCATGCAACCTTTTCTATTGAGCCTGAATGTTGGGAAGTTGAAGCACTATAGGAAATGGGTGATGATTTCTCGGTATTTTATCCATAAGTTATTCATTCTTGACAATATAAGGTGAGTTAGTATGACTAGCTTGATGAATTTTGTAGTTAATCCTCTCTAGTGAGTTCCACTTAGATGGAGGGGGAAATTACTAGTGTTTCCTATGGCCTATCACCCTATATTCTTTTCTTCTTTTTTATAATATATTGCAAGTATATCTTTGGCTCAAACATAGGTGCATATTGTATATTTATGAATAAAAGTAATAAAATTTTGCTATTTCCCTCATTTTGGCTTAAATGTCTTCGAGGGGTCTGAAGGATATCTATGTATCTGTAAACATTTAAAATTACTAATGAAGAATTTGTTGGTCTCAAAATGGTTTTGACATTTGAGTGTCAACACACTTAATCACTTTTTATATAGAAGCCGAGTACACTATATATGCCAAGCTACGGTATGTGTTGAGCCAGAATTCGAATAGGTGCTGAGGCACAGTTGATGTCGAGTGAGCTAGAACTATGCATGTGTCGAGCAAGATAGAATGAAATAGGTGCCGAGCAAACCAGGATCAGACATGTGCCAAACACCAGTAATCCAATATGTGCCAAGTAACATAGAATCAACATATGAGTTTGCGCCTTCACAAACTCAAATGTAAATCATTTTTTGAGCCGACATTGAAGGATCTTGAAGGATAATAAGGAAAAGAAAGAATCTTTTATATTCCCTATGCAATTGCCATGCAGCCAATAAGAAAAATGGAGAAGGCATGCAACCAATGAGAAAAGTGCAAGGAATGAGTAGGAATCAAAGATTTAATATGGATCATAGATCCATACCTAACCCTAAGTCTATGAAGCCTTTATAAGAAGGCTTAGATCCCATGATTTCAAGTTGCTGAATAGAAGTTAAGGAATTTGCTAAGCAGATAGCAAAATTGCGGAACAAGGCAAACAGTAGGGGCATCAAAGACTTAGTGAATTGAGGAGCAATTAAATATCCAGTTGATCAGAATAGAACAAGGGCTACAAATAGATATCAGATCAAGCAACGATCACATCAGAATGAGCAGATCAAGTGCCTAAAATCAGCAATTGAAGATTGTAGCAATTAGGTCAAAGATTTCTAATACCCTCTAGCAATTGTATTAGATAGTGAAAATCTTATGATTATAGGTTAGCTTAACAACTATTTTGTAGATCCTTTGAAGAGGTGACTAAATCCTTTAACAGGGTGACACTTCATGTAAAGTGTTTTTAAATCCTTTAATTAAGTCACTATTGACACAATGTAAAACCTTTAATAGGGCATGCCTTTAATAAGGCATACCATTAGAAGTGGTCCAACATTATTGCTGCAGTGATTTTATGGGTATCATCCCCACCCCAATTTTACCTTCTTATTCCTAGAGGATTTCTGGGTTA
Source organism: Cupressus sempervirens (assembly GCA_028749045.1). Taxonomy (NCBI): domain Eukaryota; kingdom Viridiplantae; phylum Streptophyta; class Pinopsida; order Cupressales; family Cupressaceae; genus Cupressus; species Cupressus sempervirens. Next base: position 298,878,767 of record CM053786.1, on the reverse strand, counting down.
CCAAAATTTTGGTGTTACATGTACATTGATGCATGTGTTTACTTTATGTTTATTTAATAAGTTTACATGCATGTAGTTTACTTTCAGTTATTTATTTTAAAGGATTTTAAAAGGATAAAAGTTAGTTATTTCTGATTCACCACACCCCCCCCCCCCCCCCCCTTAGAAGTACTCTTCCTATTTGAATATTCCAACAATTGGCATCAAAGCAAGGTTCTCACAAGGGAAAGCCTAACAGCTTAGAGAAAAGATCTGAAGATGGAAGTCTTCAAACTTGGGAAGATCATAGACAATCAGGTGATTGATGTGCATCTTGGTCTAAACAAATTAAAGGAAGCCAAAGAAGAATTGAGAAAGTCCTTGAAAAGAAGGAAGGATATAGCCATAGCTAAAAATGACATACACTACAAGGAGATTGATACCACACAAGTGTTTGCCAATGAAGATTCCAAAGAGTTTGATGCAGTAATAGTAGAATTGATGGAGAAGAATAGAGCTCAAGCAAAAGAAATTAGAATACTCAAACTTAAACAAGAATCACAAGCCATAATGTTGTGTGAGATAACTAAATAGAAGAAGAAAGCCATTGAAGACAAGGCTATGATAGAAGATGACAAGAGAAATCTTACCAATAGACTAGAGGAGAAGACAATTGAGTTTGAATGAATCTCAAACATGCAGCTCGACACCTTAAGCTAAATGATGAATGCACATCATGAACTGAATATGAAGGACATTGAGATCTCTGCATTGAAGATACAAAATGACCTAAAAAAAGAGAAGGGAGTTGCAGAAAGTTTCAGCAAACCCAATGAGGCTATCAAGTACTTTGAGCAACTTCTGAAATTACCAAGGGCCAGTAATGATACTTCAGGACTTGGTTACACTAGCACTGAACAAGGAGAATCATCGAAGACTTTAGAAGAAAGGAGTAACAAAGGTAAGAACACTAAACTTGCTTGTCATTTCTATGGTAAAAAGGGACATACTTCTATCATATGTAGGAGTAAGAGAACAATCAACATGATAAGCTTAAGAATGCAAGCTACTATCATAAGTGCAAGAAGCAAGGACATCAAGCACATAAATGCAGGACTAGGACTATTAGAACACCAAGATTTGAAGGTCACTGCTACAATTGCAAGAAATATGGACATAGAGCATTTGAGTGCAAATAAAAGCCTATGTGGACATTAAATTAGGCAACAAGAGAAGGTAACCATGGCGATCACTTCAATTGGGACTATAATACTAGGGATAGCTATCACTACTGTCAGAAATATGGACACATTCCTAAGAACTACATAAGGACACATTTTAGAGGGAACTACAGCAGGTGGTTGAGTCAAACCACATGTTTCAATTGTTTGAAGACTGGTCATATAAGTAAGTATTTCCCAACAAGGTCCAAGGCACCCAAGTCAAAAGTCAAAAAAGGAAAAGAGAAAGTAGATGTTGAACAAATTAGAGGAGAAATAATTAAGACATGGAAGAGAAAGGATGGAGCCAACACATCAAATGAAGGGATCACTTCACCCAAGAGTTCAAGTGATCACACCTCATCCAGCTAAGCATCAATAGGTGTATGGGACTAATATACATAGTTATATCATGCATTAGTCCCAAGACAAAGAAGTACTGCAAAGAAGAAATCAGAATGAGTAAAGATGCCAAGTCAAAATTTGAAGCTTTTGCAAATACTGCCAAATTGTCCTCAGATGTTGAGTAAATGTCAATGGAAGTTGAGTGAAGTGGAAATCTAATGGAAGCTGAGTGAATGAAATCCAATGGAAGCCAAGTCATGTTGAAACCTTCAAGTGCAAAGTTTACAGCTATATGCACTAAGCATTTAATGCTAGGTTTTGAAGGGTACAAGGTTGAATTTTGATCATTTTTACACCATTCAAATGTAGAGCAAAGATGAGAAGAGTGCAGAAGCAATCAAACAACAACCTTGAAGCCTTTTGCACCAATTTCAATAATGATTCAACATAAATTTCATCGATCTAAGGTATTTATCAAGTGCCGAGCTATGCAGTGTTAAATTTTTAATATATTAAAACCCTAGATTAGTATAATGACTTCTACTTCTAAGAAACCCAAGGGAAAGGAAATTCATAAGGTCCAACTGGTTAGTAATGAAGTAAAATAACCTGATTTTAGATCCATTCTTGAGGTAGCATACAAGAACGATCCTGCCAGCATGTTGTCCATAATTCCACCCAAGGTTTTCATGGTGTAGGATGTAAGGAAGTGTTACAATTGCAAGATAGGGACTATAGGTGACCTTGAGATTTTTCAAGCCTATGACAAGCTCTCTGACAATAGGATTTTGAAGGATGAGTTTTAGATAGTTAAGAAAAAGGGTTTAACCCATGCCCTAGTTTACCCTACAGGTTTTAAAATAGAGTGGATAAGAATTGTTTTAAGTAGGATACACAATGGTTTTTTGTGGCTAGAAGTAGGACCAGTAAAGATAACTAAGAGATTAGTACATAGGGTTATGGGTTTCCCAACCCTAGATCAGCCTAAGACCCTAAGAAGTGATTCAAAAGAGGTCATTGAAAAGAACATAGGGGTTCAGTGGAATAAGAGGGGTATGAAAATTGATATTGTAATAGATCGTCTTCTAGATTTTGTTGTGAGAATCATTTCTCACAAATTCTACCAATCCAGCAAATTAAACAGTGTACCATGTATTGTTGTTGATGTAGCCTATAAGTTTGTGAAGAAAGATCATACATATGATCTAGCAGAACTGATGTTGCAGTATATAAATGAGAACCTAGGAGCAATACGAATGTCAAAAGGGCTCAATGAAAGTTTGGTTTAGTCCTTGTCTACATATTTTTCTATGTTATGGAAGAGTTTCCTTCAATTGGAAAGGTGAACTGGAATCCAAACAAAACTGCAATCACTCAAATCAATGAGTACATTGATCATATGGGTGATAACTTTGAAGCCCAAAGGACAAGCTATTTTGAGGATTTTAAGAAATCAATGAAACAAAGAGTGAGAATAACAGTTTCCTTAGTGGAAAATCATATCAATGATATATGCTTCCTGGTAGACATTGATTACACCTACATCCAAGCACTAATTCCAAGAGTGAGATGGCTAAGGCCATTAGGTTATGAACTTGATGTGGATGAAGCCTCAGCAGCAATCATAGCATTGCTTGCAGAAGAGATTGATAAAGAGGCACCTCACTTTGGAACGTATGATGTTGTGCATTCCAAGATAGATATGGAACTAAAAATAACCTCCACCTTAAAGAAGAAGGATAAGCTAGTGAAGAAAATAAAGAAGAACTTTGGTGCAGATATTGAAGGGGTAGCAGGTGTTGAAGAGGAAGAAGAAGAAGAAGGTGAGAGTGAAGAAGAAGAAGAACAAGGGCAAGGCCCTATGGAATTGACCCAGGGCTTAGGAGAAAATAAGGAGGAAGTTGTCGAGGAAGAAGAATTCAAGGAAGCACCTACACAAGCTGAGTTAAAGAAAAGAAAGGCTAAACTCAGCCCCCTACCCAGCCAAAAGATAAAAAGAAGGCTACATAAGTAACTCAAGCCAAGCTAGCACCAGTAAGAAGAGTTACCACAAGGGCCTTTACTCAAAAGGTCAAAGAGAAAGCAAAAGAGAAGAAGAAGGCCACTGAACAGATTGGTGAAGTACAACCAAATTTTGATAAGGAGGAGAAGACTGAATCAAAGGATATTAGCCAATTCAGAGTGGTAGGCTATCCTCCCAAATCTTCCATAGATAAAATTAGCATATGAGTTTGTGCCTTCACAAACTCAGATGTAAACCATTTTTTGAGTCGACATTGAAGGATCTCGAAGGATAATAAGGATAAGAACAAATCTTTTATATTCCCTATGTAATCAGCATGTAGCCAATAAGAAAATGGAGAAGGCATCCAACCAATGAGAAAAGTACAAGGAATGAGCGGGAATCAAAGATTCAATATGGATTGTAGATCCATACCTAACCCTAAGTCTACGAAGCCTTTATAAGAAGGCTTAGATCCCACGATTTCAAGTTGTTGAATAGAAGTTAAGGAAGTTGCTAAGCAGATAGAAAAATTGCAAAACAAGGAAAACAAGAGGGGCATCAAAGACTTAGTGAATTGAGCAACAATTACATATCCAGTTGATCTAAACAGAACAAGGGCTATGAACAGATATCAGATCAAGCAAGGATCACATCAGAAAGAGCATATCAAGTGCCTAATTAGCAATTGAAGATTGTAAGCAATCAGGTCAAAGATTTCTAATACTCTCTAGCAATTGTATTAGATAGTGAAAATCCTATGATGATAAGTTAGCTTAACAGCTATTTTGTAGATCCTTTGAAGAAGTGACTAAATCCTTTAACAGGGTGACACTTCATGTAAAGTGTTTTTAAATCCTTTAACCAGGTCACTATTGACATAGTGTAAAGCCTTTAACAGGGCAGACCATCAAAAGTAGTCAAACATTATTGTTGCAGTGATTCTGTGGGTATCATCCCCAATCTAGTTTTACTTTCTTATTCTTGGAGGGTTTCTGGGTTACCAAAATTCTAGTGTTATATGTGTTGATGCATGTGTTTACTTTATGTTCATTTTACTTTCAATTATTTGTTTTAAAGGATTTAAGAAGGATAAAAGTTAGTTCTAATTCACCCCACCCACTCTCTCAGAAGTACTCTTCCCATTTGAATATTCCAACATAATTATGCAACTTAAAGTAGTCAATACATTTCATTTTCCTTTTTATGATTACATAGAAAAATGGATTTTAATTCTTTCTTTTCCATCTTCCTTAATCTACTTGCCAAAATTGTGCATCATATTATTTGACAAGAATTGAATTTGCATAAAATTAATGAAACAAATGTATTAATTGTTCAATCACTAAATGAATTAAATAAAAAATAACTATCATAACCATAATATGAGAAAGAAACATGAGACGTATATTCATATTTATCATTTAATCGAACCTAGTATAATTTTATTTATGTAATGAATTATAATAAACAATTGTAATTAAGATTAGTGTAACATATTAATAAATTACCTAATAGATAAATTGTGAAAAATATATAAATGCAATGAAATATAGTATATTTAGTTAAACATGTTATATGTAAGTTTGTAACACTACTTCAATATTGATAAATTTGTAAATTATTAATTTACTTACATCGTATAAATATCTTGAAGATTATATTAAATGATGTAAGGGTTACTTAGGGTTACTCAAGTTGCTACAAAATATTCAAAAGTAGTAAGAAGATAATCTGTAGGAAATTGAATGTAGTTTCTAAATTACTAGCCATTTTCTAAAAAATAAATTAATCTAATAGTTCAAAAATTTAGATTTAAATGCAATAGTAGATAAATTTTAGGAAAAAGATAAAAAATATGTATATGTTTGACTATCTTAACCACAATTAAATGATTATATTTTTGCATAATGTTCTAGATATAAATTGTGGACTTATGCCTAGATGTGACACATATTTTAGTGTATTCTTTTTCCAAGTAAATAATTAATATTAACTTTCTCCTAAAAAATTTATTAAAATAGAAAAAATCCCATATTTGATCACCATAACTAATTCTAAACTTTACAAAACTGAACAATTTGTTTTTTTCTTATAGTAGGAAAATGATAGAATGTGGTGCATCTTTCAGATTTCATAAAAGGGAAAACCATTTTGATGTTATAGTATTTTGTTCAACCAATTTATCAATCAACACTTTAGAGGTAACTCAATTATTAAAAGGGTAATAATTAATAACCAAATTCAAAATTCAATAGACATTATATCAATGGAAAGTTGATAATCTATTTAAGAAACCCATTTTGTTCCACCGATTTTGAGTGGGGAAAAATTGCATTAGCTATGTATGGTTGAATTCTTGATATTGGAAGAACTATGTCAAATATATTTTTTTGGTTCATTTTTCATGGTTCGTATTCCAAACCCAAAGCTCAAAGAAAATACTAGACCTATTAGAGGCCAATCGTATATCTAATAAGATCATATATCCAAAAAATTTGTAAATCATATATTGGATATCAAATTAATCTTAATAAACTTACTTTTCAAAGCATTTAAAGTTTACATTTTATTTTTATTTTTATTGCTAGTTTATTTTTTTAATTATCATTAGTATTTTAAATATTATTTTTTCACTATCTATATTACTCTTGTATAATAATATAATATTAGTATTATATTACATTGATATTAGTAAAATACTTTGTAATATTAGTATTATAATTAGTACTGAATATGATAAATTAGTGCTTATTATATAAATTAGTTGGAGTTGAGAGAAAGGGGGGGGGGAGTGGTCTAGGCTATAGGTGTGCCTCCCTAAGTCATGTTGTGGCCTTGGCTTATGCATTATCCACAATCTTAATAGAGATATATTATCTAGAGTTGCTTTAAATCTTCTTAAGGGGCCTACTAGTTGGCATAAGATAATAGAAGCCAAGTATTTGGATTATGTTAGTTACAATAAACTATTTTTTGAGAATGGCCACCTACATGACACCTAAATTTGGAATAATGTTATGAGGTGGAAGAAATTTCTTGAGAAAGGAATCAAATGAAAAAAAATTAATGGCAAGGACACTCACTTCTGGGAAGATATATGGATTAATAACCTTACCCTCAGCAATAACCATTTCTCCCCCCTCTAGAAAATCTTCTCTATGTACTAGTACTTTGGTTTCTACCTACATCTCTAATATAAAGTGGGTGGATCTTAGTCCTATTATCGTTGATAGAGATCGCCTAAGATTGTTAGCCTTTGATCTAAGTTCTTTCCTCGAAAATTCTAAAATTCCTATATTTTATGAACCTGAAAGAATCCTACAGTCCTTCATGTCGAATAAAAAAAATTACTATTAGTTTAACCTACAACCCACAATTTAAGGTTATTATTGACACTACCTATTGGAAGAAAGTGTGGGTTAACCAACTCATCCCTAAAGTGAAGTTCTTCTGGTGCAATGTGTTGCATGGTAAATTTATTACCTTGGAATCCTGGCTAAATGTGGATTTAATAGAGTTAACAGATGTTGCATTTTCTTAAAGGAAGAGGAAAGAACCAATCACCTCTTTTTGCACTATGAATTGTCCATTATTTTTTGGCAACTCATTCTAGATAAGCTAAACCTCCCATGGGTGTTCAGCAAGAAAATTCAACAAATCCCTATGGACTATTATTTCCCCTTCTAACACTCATTTCTCTAGCTCTTATATAGCGATAAATTCCCATCGCATTTGTCGAAACATTTAGGAAGAGTATAATAAAAGGATCTTGAAGGATAAGGAACTATTCCCTTTTGAAATTTTTCATAGTGTTACCAAGATCCTCCTTGAGAACCTCTTAGTCCCCATTAGAAGAGCCCCAAGTGCCTCCTGGGGCTATTGACCTTCAAATAGCTAGAAAGACTAGAAAATTTACAAACATTTTGCTATATTTGAAGACTCTAAATTCTACATCTATAAGGCCACTAAATGGACCCCTCTAGATCCTTTGTGGGCTAGAATTAACTTTGATGGTGTTTTTTTGGGATTTATAATGGGGTGAGATTATCTATAGTGAAAATGGCCAGCTAATTGATGCATATTATGGTCCTCTTTTGGGCCATAATTTCAAGCAAGCAGAGGTTATATCTTTCCTATAGGGCTGAACTTTTCCATTAAGTTGGGTTGCACAAAGTTAGATATTAAGGGGAAACCAAAAATCATTATTGATTTGATTAAAGACCACATGAAGGATGGGTAAAATCGAATACCATCTCCAATGATATTCTGACCTCCTTCATAGTCTTGTGGAAGTAATAATTAGATATACTTATAGAGAAGGAAATTGGGTGAATGATTCTATGGCTTTAGTTAGTCTATGTATTGTTAGCCTTAATTATAGGAGATTAGTCAATCTCCTTTCCAGGATTACTTAAAATCTCATAGGAAGCAAGAGGGTAATGTCATATCGGTCAAATTTATACTTAATCTCACTAGTTTAGGTTACCTTGAACCTGATGTGATAGATCCTATAATAATTTTCCTAAGGAAAGGAATGAGAATGCCAAGATTAGAAGCTCTAGAGATAGCACAAGAGAGGTAGGAAAAATTATGATCAATTGATTAAGTCAATAATGATCAAGAGTATGTAATGTTCATTCCTTATTTACATTCAAATATGTACAATGTAGATATGCCTCAATATATAGGCAATGAAAGGTAACTAGGAGTTATGCAAGTCATAAGAAAAACAACTAAGCATGTGTCTATTGAAGGTGGATAATCATCTATTTTTCATGAAAGTGTGTGCAAAAATGAGAAAATGAGAATACAAAATTTTATTGCACAAAGAAAAGTGTGAAGTGCTCAAACAAAGTGCAAACTTCTATGTGTCTACATGAGAACTAATATGAAAATGAATTATCCCAAGTAAACTTAAGTAAAGTGTGATTAGTAATATTTAATTACACCAAAAACACCCTTAAGTGCAACTTAGGAGATGTAGTTAAGCATACAAAAGCTAGATGAAAATGCATAATGGGTTTCGACTACTAGGCCATGTTAGCTACCCATGTACAAAGTGAAAGTGGGAAAAATATGCAATATAATGTATTAAATGTAATCTCTCATATAGTAGAAAAAGAGGTAAAACCTCATGGGAAAAACCCTCCCCCAAATAGAGATGAAAGAGAAAAACAAGATGCATGAACGAATAGAGTAAGCAAGAACCCCATTATGATATACATCATGCATATATGATAAAGAACCCTCAATAGGAAGGAAACAAGAATATATAGTATCCCTCGATAATGAATAATCTCTTCCAAGGATAGTGAGTTCTTGAAGAAAATGTCTAGGGTATGCGCAAGATCATGGTGTGTGAAACAATACACTTAAGTGGTAGTGTAAGATTAACAAATCAAGTTTATGTCAACTTGATGTACAATTTTCAACTAGTTATGAAGTGTATATTAAAAATTTGTAACAATGGAATCTATAGGAAAGTGAATGTAGTTTTCAAACTACTAGGTCTTATATGAAAATAATTTAGTTTGATTGGTCAAAATTTCTTATTTTAATGGAATGGTACAAAAAATTTAGGACAAAAATAAGAAGTTGATGTATGTTTTCCCACCTTCATCACAATCAAATAATAATTTTTTATTTAAAGATTCTTGATATAAGTAGACTTGTGCCTAGATCTGACACATATTTTTGAGTATTTTTATTCCAATAAAATAATTAATTATGAATTTTCTGCTACAACATTTTGAGAAAAAAATTTACGTGTCTAACCACCTTACGTAATTACAAAATTTGTCAAATTTAAATTTTTTATTTTTTAATTGTAGTAGATGAAGTAGAGAATGTGATGCATCATTTAGATTTCAAAAATGCTTTATGGCTTGAAAGTTGTAGCTATTTTCAATTAATATGTCAATAAACACTTTATAGCTAACTTTATCAGAAAATAAGTAAAAAGTACTTATTGAGCTCATGATTTGAAAGACATTATATCGATTGAAATATGAAAAACTTATTAGGAAATAATTTTCATTTCATCAAATATGGGTGGAAAAAAAAGTATCACCTACATGCTCAAAGTCAAAAACTCATAGAAACAAGGCAAAAACACATTTTTGGGATGTTTTTGGTGTTGACCATGGAGGCTTGGTATCCAAAGAACTACCAAGCCTAAATCAGGTATCTAATATATTGAATACCCATTTTTCCTCAATGATTTTTTTTAATATTACTTATGATCTCTTTTGAAGAGCATTAATGTATTTCTTATAGGGTCTTAGTCCACACTTAACCACACATATAATGGTTCAAATAGATTGAAATGTTTCATAGGGTATCCTATGATCCCTTTTGACCCATTCAAACACATTATCTCTGTCATTAGGGCTCCTACGCTCAAAAAGGTCAAAAAGGGTCATAGAGTACCTTATGACCCATTTTGACCCATTTAAACACATTATGTATGCCATTAGGCATATTATCATTCTTAAGCATACAAATGGAGGTTTGAATAACCAATGATCCCTTTTGACCTAATAAATCACATTATGATATATAGGATGAGGTTGAGGAACTTTTGCTGGAATAGAAGCAATTGCCCTAAGATTATATTGGCAATTGGATCAATGAGCTTTTCTACCTCTGTATATCCATGCACATTCCCTTGTAACCTCTAATTCCATCACCTATACCTATGCTTTTTTCTAGTAAACATGCAAGATCCCCCTCTGGGCTAACTCCACTTAGCCCATACTCTTCTAAAGGTAGGTAGAGAAGCATGAACATCATAATCAATTTGATTATGGTAAATTGCTAATGAAATTGCACCTATCTCTGGTTATGCCCTAAAATTATATGCGCAACTAATGCCCTACTATTCTATGGGGGTTCAGATAAACCAATTAAATGTGGGCTAACACATCTAGAAGCCTATTTTTTTATTCTCACTCTACTGCTACAAGTCCTGGCTCATTACCATATGGATCTACTACTGAAGCATCTGCTACCAGTGAGACTAGGATCCTACCCTACCTACCCTACCCTACCCTACTATTATAAGGGTAAGGGTAATGGTAATGGTAACAATAAGGGATTTGCTACTATTGGGGGCTTGATAGCTACATCCGGGACTAGATAAACTGACACCACTTCTTCTAACTTTGCTACTAGGGACCCTGCAACTGACTCTGTAGGATGCCCATGGGGAAGAAACTAAATCAAAAACTGGTAGGTCTCTATCTCACTCTAGAATAGCTTAAGCTGGTTGTGAATTGGATTTGGTACTAGACTTGCAACTTAATAGACTTTCTTTTCCCCATAGCTCGCTAGGTCCTCATCTCACTTTGTTCTCTACTATTCTAAGGAGTGTCCTTTTTGAGAGAATTTTTCCCTTGAGAAAATTTGTAGGGGAGCCCATAGAATAGTAGGGCCTCAAACTGAAACTCCTTCCTTCACAATTGGATTTGGATTTAGGGAAGCCAGAATAATGAGCTATTGATCTCAAAATGGAAGGTTTACTTGCAAAAGTGGATATTTTCTTAAAACTGATGTCAGCTTGTATGCTCTCTCATTTATAGGGCTAGGCTTGAACCACCACCTTCTCAGTCAATTGCCTCTATCTCCAATCCTATCTATGTGGCATCCACATTTGTTGCCTTTCCTTCTTGCTCCTTTTCTACTATTGGATCTAAATAATCTTAGTGGTGGGCACTTAAAATATAGGGAATTGTAAGAGCCTACATCTATACACATGTACAATGGTAAGTAGCTTCTATGCCTACCCATGAGTTAAGGAGGGTGAGAAAGTGATGTAGGTATAACCACTCAATTTTTTGTGTTCACTTGGCTTACTAGAATTGCTCTCAATTTCCTAAGCTTACATTAGCCTTGCCAATTAAATAGCTTTTGGCCATAGAATACTAGGGGACCACCAGTTCCAGCTTCATTATCATCACTTCGACTAGCATTTAGCTCATCAATGAATAGGTAGGGTAGGTTTGCTTGCTTGTAGGTGAAGTAGGGTAATTTTATGTTGTAGGGATGCAATATGCCCACCCTTTAGGAGGTTTACAAGCCCATGAGCAACACAAGGTATGTATGGGTTCAAGATTCTCAGACCAACAACTACCCTATGATTAACCTTTTACCATGACTTGCATATGGAAAGGGAGACCTAATGACCTAATTCCTTTAGAATAGTAGGGTGTTAGCATTTCAACAGAAAGAGCTCTATGTTTCAACTTTGTAGAATGTTACCTCTACAACCTAACAACCTAACACCTTTAGAATAGTAGGGTGGTAGCTAAGTATTCTATAAAGATCATTGTCTTGGAGAATGCTACCTCATCCTTGGGTATGGTTAGTCAAAGTGCACCAATATGTGTTGTAAAGCCCCTAAAAGTAAGTAAAGAAGATAAACACCTAATCTGAGTGAATCAAGGTATAGGTTCTTTTGATTCTTTAGCAAGCACCTGAATGCTAGAAAAAGAGGAGAGGGGTTGGTTGGCCCACCCACAGGCCACATACACTATTGAGTAAGGAAACAACTAGAAGTATGGTAATGAAGGGTTCAGGGACTACCAAGTACCAGAGCTACCAAGTACCTAAGCTAGAGTAGAAGGCAAGGATGCTTCAAAATGGCTAGGAAAGGGTTTGAAGACTAAAAAATCAATGCGTCAGGTCAGACTCACAACCCTACTAGAGTAAGTGTAAGAAGGGTTTAGGAGGCTTTCTTAACCCAATATTCTTACACAACTTAGCTAGTCAAAGCACCAAGTAGAGGATATTGTGTAGGGTGTCATCCAAGGTCATTAGTAAAGCCCATACTTCTATAAAGAATTGGAAAGGAAGGATTTCTATGGTAGAATGTGAGAGAATTCCCTATGGGGTATGGATACCAATGACTTTATGGTTGCTCCCTATAGATAATAAGGTCATGGCCATGGCTCACCAAACTAAGATGAACTTGGGCTACCCAAACCGAACCATAGAGAAGCTGAACCAATAGCTACTAGAATAACTATAGCTCATTAAACCATGGCTAAGCAAACCAATAGCTACTCTTGTTCACTACTGCTATAAATCTAATAGGAGGAAGTTGAACTAGTTAGGTGCTCAGGAAGCATCCCAAAGGCAATTGCCAAAGAATTCAAGATTGAATCCTAGATTGGTATAGGTCACTTTATCATAAACACTAGTTGTTGGGGAGGGGAGGCCCCCACCTAACCTAACCAAAAAATGAGAGGGCCCTGGTGCACTACCATGAAGATCCTTTTTAGGCTCCTACTATTCTTAAGGTAGGTGGGCCCTTGCAACAGTCAATCAATCATATTTTAAGGGTAAGGGGAGGGGCCTATAATTTTATGGGCCCCCTAGATCTAGCCCTAACCCTATAATTTAATTGTATTGTATGGGTATGGGAGTTTGATTGATTACTGTAGTGCATGCCATGGATCAAGCACGTTAGTACTTAACAGTGGCCCATAGAATAGTAGGGCCTTATCTCCCTGTCCTAGTGGTGCAAATTGAGGATAAAGCTTTTTGATCATTAGATGATAGGTCCAAGAAGATCTTATGTTCTAAATATGGCAAATAGGTTGTTGCATGCAAGTTCTAGGTACAATGATTCTAGTCAGTTTCCCATGTTGCAGAGAAAGATTCCCATGCATTGTACAAGTATACCTTAAAATAGTAGGGGATGCTCTACCCATTTCATTGATTATTCACCCATTCCAACCGAAAGTGAGTGCATCTCCATGACAATTAGAGGATAGATATCAATCATTAGATAGAGCATTCAATGGATATAACATGTTTGAATTTGTTAGTTTGGGTAGGTGATATGCAACCCAACTATGGTTCTATGGTTTTTCCAGGTCCTCCTACCTCGGAGAAAAATTGTTGTGAACAAATAAATGAATATCTCTATTGAGTAGTCTGATGGTATTAATCCTTTAGAATAACAAGGCCCTTGCAATAATATGTTTGGGGGTCCTTACCTTATAATAGTAGGGTAGGTTTAGGCTACCTCACCTATAATTAGATATAGTTTCCCAACCCTCCCTTAGAATAGTAGGGAAATCTATTCCTACCCAAATAAAGAATGCCTCATTCTCCATCCAACTCTACATGAACCCACACAAGATCTTACTTGCATTGCATCACTCACCACATAGAAGCTATCCTTATATCTGCATGCACCGACTATACTAATATCAATGACCAATGACCCCAACTATCATAGAATAGGTCGAAGCCCACTGCATCATGTTACATATAGAATCACCTATAGAAGAGTATGGGGAAACTATCTCATTGTGGGTGTTCATTGACCCTTTCTTTTGTTTGGAGGTTGCAAGGGCCCATAGCCCATAGAATTGTAGGGCCCATAGCCCATAGAATTGTAGGGCCCCTAAATAGATCCTTTAAAATAGTAGGGCCTACTATTCTAAAGGGATTCTCTATTCCCACTCAAATATAGGGTGGGGGGTCCTATACAAATGGTAGGGCCTATTGCCATTACCCCTATTATTAGATTATTGGCCCATGCACCCGAATTCAGCATGCATGCACCTAAGGAAATATACATACCCTATATTTGAATTGAATAAGGCAAATAGTAGGGCTAACAATAATATGTTTGGGGGCACTCCCTTCAATATATAGTGGATAGAGCCCCCCTACATGCACAAGGAGGCCTATTATTATTATTGGGGCCTGGATATATAAATAAAAGGCTAGTAGGGAACCCTACCATTCTATAGGAAAAATATCAGCGACATCTACTGATCATACTAAACAATTAGAATAAACTGAATCCACAGTGCTAATAAACTAGAAAATTAACAACTAGTACCTATGCCTGAGTAGCACCTAAATCTATACCCAATATACCTAGTTCTACCTTTTCTTTTGGTCTTTGATTAAACATCTTTGTTGCAGGGATTAGATCTTCAACACTGATGTAGCTTATGGATCTTCTAGAGATGTTGCAATAACCAACTGACTCTATTCCAACCTCTGTATCTATCCATGTGGTTATCATTTCCTCTATAGTCTTTATTGGTTATGCTATAGGTCATGCCTTCTTCTCCTTCATTGATGGTTCAAGCTATACATATCTATGATAATTGGATCTACTAAATAATCAATGGCTTGAGAACTTTGTCATCCTTGCTTATGCAAGTGATGCTACTAGTAGATATACTCCTTGATCTAGATTTGGTATGACACCAATATATAAGGGAGGGGGCATCTCGATCACCATATACATTTGAATCAACAGGTTTTGGGTCCCCTACAAAGCAAAAAGGTCTTCTTGGTCAACAACTAAAACAATTTCTAGTGCAATTACTATAGTTGTGTTGGGTCAGGAACTATTGCCCGTAGGGGTGCTCCTACTTATGCCACTAGATCAATGGGTTCTTTGACATGTACTTCAACTATAGTTGATATTTTGGATCCATTCCATGCACATAATAAATTGTGGCTGCTATAGCATCTAGGTTCAAATGCATGATAGACCTACAAACTGTTGGAACAACTGCATGCAGAATCAATTGCTTAACCAATGGAATAAGTCGCTAGAACTACTACTCAATATGATTTCAGTGTTACTAATAGTTATGGTAGTGGTGTTTGTTATAGATATGATGCTCCAACTAGACCCCTAATCATTCTATAGGCAGTTTGGTTGTCCTATTATCTACTCCCCTGCTCTTGTATTTGTGAAGGTTCCTACCAGTTCATCTACAGGGGGTGCCTACAACTCTATGGGCTCCAATGAGCTAACATGAACAAGTCCAATGAACTGAATCCTTATCATATTCAATGATGGATGGATGTAAAGAAAATGTCATTATCCAAGTGAACATGGAAGATGGACCTACTATTATAATAGGCAATCAGGATACCTAATTGTGCATGTAGGGGTGATGGATGAGAAGAATCCTACCTTTTGTTCTTTGGGCTTTCTAGATATATAGATAAGGGCTTGTTGATTGAACTAGTGGATAGAACAATCCAACATCTTGCATTAGCATGTAAGAGAAAGAGCAAGGTAGCCGAACAAGGGGTGGTGTGAATACAACATGGAAATGAAGTCAACTAGAAGGGAGGGATGATCTATATCCTCCACCCTTGGTAAGGACTCAAAAAATATGTTAGGATGGAATGTGACATAGGAAAAGGGGTGAATAACTAGGGCCAAAGGCTCACTCAGCTATCCAAAGCACCCTACAAGAGTTAACACAAAGGAAGCAAACACAAAGAACAATAACCAAAGGAGGAAGAAGAGCAAAACACTTTTATTGATTCATCAAATAATCAGCATATATGCCCAATTGTAAGGCCTTCTGGGTTATAGTCAAATACAAATACAACTTCCAGATCCATGATCCAGCTTCAAATTCACATTTCCAACCACATATGCATTTTCTTTTTCAATCCTCTAAGTTTTTCCTAAAATTAAGCCTAAGCACTCTATTTATAATTGCCAAAAAGGCATACAAAACATTCTAGAACATAGAGAAGCCACAACTCGACTCTTAGAAAATGTAACTACCTATACCAAAATTAAATGAGAGCAGAGTTGACCCAAGCTAGAACCAGACAAAGACAACTTGGCAAACATAGGGGCACTTGACAGCAACTAGAACTCAGTAGCAATTGGAACTTAGTAGTGATTGGAACTCGGTAGCAACTAGAACTTAGTAGCAACTGGAACTTGGTAGGAACTGGCACTCGATAACAACTAGAACTCAGTAGCAACTAAAACTCAGTAGCAACTGGAACTCGGTAGCAATTGGAACTCAGTAGCAATTGGCACTCAATAGCAACTGGAACTCGATAGCAACTGGTACTCGGTGGCAACTAGAACTTGGTAGCAACTAGAACTCAGTAGAAATTGGAAACTAGAACTTGATAGCAACTGGTAGAAAGATCAAAAGTGTAGGATTACAAGGAACCTCCAGATGCTCCTGCATTAAACAACCAAGGTTGGGAGAAATGATTCTCCTAAATCATTGATATGTCACAACCTGAGCTAAATCCAACTTAGATTGAGAAATCCATGTAGCATCTTCAACTGGTCTATTCTTCCACTTCACCAAATACTCATAGTAATCTTTTCCTCTTGTGCTCTTACAAATTCTCTGACTTAATACCTATTCAAGTTCTTCAATCTACTTCTTAGGATAATCACCAGGTACATCAACTTCATCATCTGATTTATGATACTTATACAAATTAGTAATATTGAATATAGGGGATATATCCATGTCATCGGGTAACTCAACTTCATAAGCATTACCACTGTCAAACTTCTTCAAGATCTTACAAGGTCCAAATTTCTTCATCTTCAACTTGTTGTATGTTCCAACTGGGAATCTTCCTTTCTTCAAATGAACCATCACCTCATCATCAACTTGAAAATTATGGTGTCTTCTAGACTGATTAGCATTCTCCTTATACTTCTAATTACTTTGTTCCAAACTCAACTTCACTTCTTTATGCAAAGACTCCATAAAATCAGCAAATTCTTCTCTTGCAACACTTCTCTTTTCTTCACTAGCAACATCTCTCAAATCTAATATACCTCTAGGATGCATTCCAGTAACATCTTCCCTATACTCCTATTCACAAAATTATTATATGCAAATTTAGCTTGTGCCAATACCGTCTCCCAATTACTTGGCTTATTCCCAACTAAACATCTCAAAAAATTACCCAAGCTTCTATTCACAACCTCTATCTATCCATCTGTCTATGGATGGAATGTACAATTGAACTTCAGCTTAGTACTCATCTTCTTCCACAAAGTCTTCCAAAAATAACCAACAAACTTACTGTCTCTATTAGAAATAATACTTCTTGGTAATCCTTGCAATCTCACAATCTCTTTAAAGAAAAGTTAAACAACATGCTCAGCATCTAATGTCTTCTTACATGGTATGAAATGATCCATCCTAGAAAATCTCTCCACTACAACAAATATAGAATCATACCGTTTCATTGTCTTAGGCAATCCAAGAACAAAATCCATACTGATGTCAATCCATGGTTTCTCAGGAACAGTAATAGGTGTATATAAACCAATATTTTGACTCACTCCCTTTGTAACTGGACAAACTCCACAACTCTTTACAAATTTTTGAACATCCTTATACATTTGTGGTTAATAATACTTGTCTTTTACCAAACTCGATGTCTTATCAATTCCAAAATGTCTAGCTAATCCACCACTATGCTTTTTCTTAATTAGATTCAACCTCATAGAACTTCTAGTAATAAACAACTGAATACCTTTGAACAACATACCTTCTTGAATGAAATATTCATCATACTTGCTTATGTTATTTGTCAAATTTGGAGCTTTGCACTCTCTCCACACCTCAGAAAAATCAGGATTAGCATCATACAATTCTTTCATTTCATCAAAACTAAGAACTTTAACCTTCATTTTAGTCAACAAATAACGTCTTCTACTTAAAACCAAGTAACTCCACTCTTATGCTTGATCACAAATGTAAAAATATGCAAGTACTCAACCCACTTCATGTCTTTGATTCAATTTATGTTGACTTTCCAAGTATTGTAAAGCTTTATGATCAGTATACAACACAAACTCTTTAGGAATCAAATAATGTCTCCACTTCTTCAATGCTTGAACAATAGCATAAAACTCTTGATCATACATAGAATTTTTTCTTTTAGCATCATTCAACTTTTTTACTAAAGAAAGCAATAGGTTTAACTTCTTGACTTAATACAGCTCCTATTGCACTACCACTTCCATCACATTCAACTTGAAATACTTTGTTGAAATTGAGCAAAGCCAATATAGGTAACTCAACAACCTTTTGTTTCAAAGTATCAAAACTCTTATCAGCTCCATGTGTCCACTTGAATTCCTTTTTATCTCCCCTCATTTTCTTAGTCATAGCATTACAAACAACACTAAAATTCTTTATAAACTTTCTATAGAAACTAACCAAACCATGAAATGATCTCACCTCACCCACATTCTCAAGTGTAGGCCATTCCAAAATTTCTTTAACCTTCTCAAGGTCCATCATCAATCCATCAGTTGAAATCAAAAATCCCAAATACAGAATCTCCTTTTGCATAAAAGAACACTTTTTTAGATTAATCAACAACTTTTCCTCTTTCAACATTTGCAATACTTGTCTAATATGCTCAAGATGTTCTTCCTTAATTTTTCTGAATATTAGAATATCATCCAAATAAACAATCACAAACTTACCTAAAAATCTTTTCTGAACTTCATTCATCAACCTCATGAAAGTACTAGCTGCATTAGTCAAACCAAAAGGCATAACTAACCATTCATACAAACCATCTTTTGTCTTAAAAGCAGTCTTCCATTCATCACCTTCTCTAATTCTGGTTTGATGATAGCCACTCTTCAAATCAATCTTGGTAAAATACTTTCTCCACTCAAACAATCCATTATGTCATCCATCCTTGACATAGGAAACCTATATTTTACTATTATCTTGTTAATGGCTCTAGAATTAGTACAAATTCTCCATTCTCCATTCTTTTTAGGTGCTAATGTAGCAGGTACAACACATGGACTCAAGCTTTCTTTAATCAAACCTTTTTGCAACAACTCATGTACTTGTTTGTTAAGTTCTTCATTCTTTATAGGTGTCAATCTATATGGTGCTTTGTTTGGAAAACTAGAAAACTAGCTCCAAGAATCATATCCATACAATGACTTATACTTCTTACATGAGTTAAATCATGAAGAATATCATTAGCAAAAATCTCTTTATACTCATTTAGCAATTCTGCAATTTGCTCTAGTACTCAACTTCCATTAGTTTTTGTTGTTACTCGATCACCATTGACTAGTCCTTGGGTGATATTGTTTTCTGGCACACAACTTAGTCTTTTAGGAATTATAGAAAAACAAACTTTGTTCCTTTTCATTTCCTTTTCAAATTGTTTCCCAGTAACCATGCAAATTTTTATAGTAGTGCAATTAACCTCATCTAGACTTTCAATCAAAGGTAGCAATGTTTGTTTCTTCCCATTTACCCAAAGAGTATATTTATTTAATCTTCCATCATGTACAACATATGTATCATATTGCCAAGGTATGCCCAACAAAATATGACAATAATCCATGGGCATAATAGCACACAAAACTTCATCAAAATAATGTCCAATTTTGAACTTTACAAGGTATTGCTCACTTAACAATATTTTATGCTGATCTTTGATCCATTGAACATGATAAGGTTTGGGATGTTTTAGCCTCTCCAACTACAACTTGGTAACTAGCTCTTCTAATGCCAAATTTGTAGAACTTCCACTGTCAATCATCACTTTGCAACATTTTCTAGCCATCTTACATCTTGTCTTGAATAGACTTCTCCTTAAAATAAGTTCCTCATCACTTCCTTTATTACATAAGGTTCTTCTCACCATTAGATTTTCTCCAGCCTCAGGTCCACTTGGCGAACCCTCATCATCTTCTTGAATTACAACATTTCTGTTATTTTGTCCACTTTTAGAGGATCTACATTCAAAAGATCTATGCCCTTCTTTGCCACATCTAAAAAAATTACCATGAAATCCACCTCTAGAATAAGAATTACCTCTTCCTCGGTAAGAATTAGTACCTCCTCAGTAAGAATTACCACTTTTCCTTTTGATCTTACCTTTTTCATCATTCTTCCATTCAGATTTTCCTTTATCCTATATAGAACTATCAAATCTACCACTTTCTCCACAAGATCTACCTCTACCTCTCTGGAATCTACCACCTCTACCTCTTTGTCTTTGTTCATGCTTCTTTGTCCATATCTCCTCAGCTTTCAAGGCATATTGATATGCTTCTTCTACACTTTCCAAATTCATAAAACTTATTTCATCTTGTATTCTAGCTCTCAATCCATTAATGTACCTTGCAATTTTCTCGACATCATCATCCGCATGTCTAGATCTGATGTCCAATCTATAGAATTCCTTAGTATATTCGTTCACATTCATGTCCTTTTCTTTCAAATTTTGCATCTTTCTCAACAAGCTAACTTGGTAATCAACAGGAAGGAATTTCTTCTTTACCTTGTTCACCATCTTTGTCCAAGTTCTAATCTTCACCTTTCCTCTCCTTTGTCTATTAGTTTGCAAGTGCTCCCACCATAGTGATGCATGACCTTTCAGCCTAGTGACTACAATCTTCACCTTTCTATTATTAGGAGTGTTTTCATAGTCAAAGAACTTCTCAATATTAGAGATCCAATCTAGCACAACTTTGGTATCCAATTTTCCATCATAAGGAACAACTTCTACAATAGGCTTTGAATTTTCCTTAGATAATATTTGCAACAATCTTTCCTCATCTTGATCTTTTTTAGGTTCTAGATTATGGTTTGGTACTGTTACTTCATCATCACTTACATCATCAATATGTGCTCCTCTCCTCTAGGCTGTCTCCACAACATCTAATCTAGATACAATTTGTCTCAACTAATCCAATATAGCATCATCAATATTTCTTCTACCACAAACCATCTTTACAAGTCAAGTTCTTGCAAGATCATAAGCCTCTGCAAGTTATAGGTCAAATTTGCAAATCTACAATCCTACAACCAAATCTAAATTAGGGTTCTACACAGTCCAATCTCGACAAGAACGAACCTCAAGCTTTGATACCAACTAATGCAGGCAGAGGGGTGAATAACTAGGGCCAAAGTCTCACCTAGTTATCCAAACCACCCTACAAGAGTTAACACAATGGAATAAAACACAAAGAACAACAACAAAAGGAGGAAGAAGAGAAAAACACTTTTATTGATTCATCAAATAATTAGTGTATATGCCCAGCTGTAAGGCCTTCTAGGTTATGGCCAAATACAAATACAACTTCCAGATCCATGATCCATATTCAAATTCACATTTCCAGCCACATATGCATTCACTTTTTCAATCCTCTAAGTTTTGCCTAAAACTAAGCCTAAGCACTATGTTTATAATTACCAAAATGACATACTAAACATTCTAGAACATAGAGAAGCCACAAGTCAGCTCTTAGCAAATGTAACTACCCATACCAAAATTAAATGCAAGAAGAGTCAGCCCAAGCTGGAACCAAACATAGACAACTTGGCAAACATAGGGGCACTTATTAGCAACTAGAATTCAGTAGCAACTAGAACTCGATAGCAACTAGCACTCGATAGCAATTGGAACTCGGTAGCAATTGGAACTTAGTAGCAACCGGCACTCAATAGCAACTAGAACTCAGTAGCAACTGGAACTTGGTAGCAGCTACAACTTGGTAGCAAATGGAACTCGATAGCAACTAGAACTCAGTAGCAACTGGCACTCAGTAGCAACTAGAACTTGGTAGCAACTGGAACTCAGTAGGAACTGGTACTCGGTGGAAACTGAAACATGGTAGCAACTAGAACTCAATAGCAACTAGAACTTGGTAGAAACTAAAAATTGGAACTCAGTAGAAACTAGAAGAAAGATCAAAAGTTCAAGATTACAAGGAAACCCCAGATGCTCCTACATCAGAATGACTAGGCCACTACCCACCTCCCTAATGGGCAAGAAAGCCCAAATAGGGTAGAACTAACCTGGAGTCCTTCCTCACTTTCCTCTCCACCCATGATTGAGTGAGCTCTATGGGGTCTGGATGGATTTTCAGCACTATAGAACTAGGTAACTATACTACAATTGATCAGTCTGAGCATCAATCTAGTATTCCTTTGTTGAGTTGGCCCTCTACAATAATATGAAGGGGGGCCCGTTATTTTGATAGGCAGGCCCACCTACTATACTAATGGGTGATTATTCTTATTGATTGGGGGGATTGGGGGGTAGGAGGGGTAAAGGGGGAGCCACATAGAATTGTAGGCCCCCTTCTACCATTTATATAGGCATCTGCATTGGCCATTAGAAAGAAAGACATAAATAAGTGAGTTAGCAAAGAAATAAACACATAAGGCCCACTATCCAACTCCACCTCTTTTCTAGCAAGTGTTGATGGGGAGAAACTAGCATAGTTTGTAATACCACTACTGTAAGTTCTTTCCTTCTACCACCTTCCCAACTTGCTCTTCATAGTTACCTACTCCTATACTTTATTTATTGAAAATGGTTCAAGATTCCCTCTTTAGTCAAGACTTGCCACTAATGCCTTAACAAACTTCTCTTCTATTCGACTGAAGTTCTACATTCAAATCCTTGACTAACTACTATGCCAACATGGAATCTCCATCCTTTCTCATCTCAAACTAGGCATGGGAATTTTTCTTTCCATAGGGGTTGCACCTTTGTAGGATCACTTAGAGGGGAAGATAAGTCATGGCCATAGAATTTTAGTGCCCTTTAAGATAGTAGGGTGTCTCATCCCCACATCAGTATGAAAAAAATGCTTGCTCATTAAGGTTGCAAAGGGATGAAAGAAATAAATAGAGAAAGGAAGGTTCAAAGAACCTTTTAAGAGCTTGAATTTGGTAGAGTTAGCCAAAGAGGCTCACTTGTATAAAATAGAGCAAGAATAATAGAATAGTAGGGTTGTATCACCTTACTATTCATAGGGAGTTATGCCCTACTATTCTATGGCTACTAAGCAAGTTGAGTCCTTGAAGTCACTATTGTATTTTAGATGTAATATGTTGGGTGGGTCAATGGCATTGATTTTAGAACCTTTCTCAATGACCGATCCCCCTTTAGAATAGTAGGGCCACTAGCGCCCACCATTTATTTTGCTTTATCATTCCATATATTCCCTATCCTCTCTGGTGCATCTAGCCAATATGAACCTAGCACTTTTCAGAGCCATAGCCATAGCCAAAGCCATAGAATTTATAGGGCAAGGGCTAGGGCCTTGATTCAAGTTCATGTGTTCCAATATGGTAGGTAGCCCGAAAGGAAGGCACTCTGCATTTACATTGCTTGAAGAATGTTGAAAAGATGGAGGTGCAAAGGAGACAATCCTAGATAAGACTAAAAGCCCCATCTTTGGACACTGCCATCCTAAAAAATCTGATCAAGTGACTCAAAGAAACTTAACACCATCAACATTAATTGACTAAAGCCATCTTTTAGATTAACTGAGCCCCCTGAAGCAGAAGCCATTGAGTAGAATTGATCATTCAAACTCTTTAGAAACTCTATGGAACATGGGGGCCAAAATTTCTATAGTTGGGGTGGGAGGGAGGATAAAGGTTAGGCCAGGGTTTCTTCTCCTTGACTAACTTTCAGTTTCAATATAGGGTAATCAGCCCTTCCCTTCACCCTTATTTTCATCTACATCAATGCAGAGGTAGATTATTGTAGGGGCCCTTTTTTCCACCTGCTCGACCCTTTACATTAGAATTATAGGGCCAACCTAGAAATAATCTCTTTAAGCCCCCCCTAGTAGCCTAGCCCCCCCATCAAAATAGATTAATGCAGATTGTCAATCCAATTTTTTCTTTTTTAATGGGGTGTAGAATGTAAGGGCACTTTAAAATAGAGGGAGTATGCAAAGGGATCAGTGGATCCAGTGTCCAAGTGTGGAGCCTAATTGTTGTTAGGTTGGACCAATACATAAGAGACCCTCATGGTAGTGACAAAGAAAACTCACAGTGTTCTTTAGATTTAAATATTAGGGCTCACCGATAACCCATAGGGCACTTCTATGCCCTATGATGAGGTTAATGAAAAAGAATTGGCTAGAGTAGGGTTAATGGTGCCTTAGCAAATAGTTGGGGTCATCCACCTTATTATATTATTCTAGCAATGGGACAATTCAAGTAAAATAAAGAAAAGTAGTTGGTGTTGGCCCAACCTTTCTACTATATTTGTAGGGGTGGGAGCAATTCAAGAGAGTGGGATAAATTCATTATTTAGTTACTTTCAAGGTGTATTGATATAGGGGGGTAGAATTCTTTTCTGACCTCTTTATCTACATTACATGTGAATGAAGCCTTGCATCCTAGAACTCTCATTATAGGGGCCACTTCACATCAATCTCTTGGGTGGGGTGGCGAACTCGTTAGTTAATGCACACCCAAAGAATCTCAAAAGGGGTCTTCTACATGCACATAGTAGACTAATTAATCTAGAGGTCTCCTACTATTCTATGGCAGTGATTCAAAAAACTTGAGTCGAACTACATAGTACCCACAGTAGCCTTGTATGTTCTATCCTAGCTAGCATCAAAGCCATATTGTATAGAGACAAAGAGTGTCATCCATGTGAATGAAGAGGCAATTATTCCATGTCTAGATCCTATAGTTGTAGATTCATTTTAAGCATAAGAAATTAACTCAGTAGGACCCCTACTACTCATAGGCAAGATAGGGGCATAAAACATAGGGAGAGGCCCTCTGCACGCACGGGGAAGGACCTATGTAAGCACCACCCCTCTAAGTGGGCATAGTTATGAATGCTCCCCTGCATATAATTGAGGTTTATGTTAATGAATTGAGAACATTCACCCCTTTAAACCGTTATAGCAAGGGAGGTGAGAGGCAGAACTATATCTCCCACCCATCCTATTGTAAGCCCTCTGCATGCATGCACTATCAATAAAAATGAATGGAAGAATGGGAGTGTTCATTGTACATGGTGATTGCATCGACATGGCATTTCATAGGGCTAGTTCAGAGGTAACATATGTTGCTTCCACCTGGTCAACTAAAAGAATCTACCTACTATTCTAAGGGGCTCTAGGGATGGATATGTAACTCAAGGATTTGGAATGGGGTTACCCCTCCTATTTCTTTTTCCTAAACCCCACTAGTTGAAGCATCCCCTATAGGCGGGTGACTCTTCACCCAGAGCTAGGATAGGGTTCCTTGAAAATAGTAGAGGCTTGATCAATAAGCTATTCTTGAGTCCTCTATTGGTTCAAACATAATTGGTGTTACTTTTCTCATTGCCCCCACTTTTGTAGTTTATGGTTCCATCACCTTCACTCAATATAGTAAAGGGCCTCTACATGCATCTATTGTTTGAACTAGTGCATCAACTAGATCCTTTGGGTTATCATCTGAATCTAGAGATGGATCTATTAGAACTAGCTCTCAATTTGTGCATCAATGGCAGGGATGCATGCTCCACTTTCATTTCTATCCATGCCCATGTTGTTGGGTACCAAAACCTCTGCTCCTGGTGCTTCTTCAATGACTTCATATATAGCTATAACAACCACTAAAATAATTGCTTCACTAACTAAATCAACATGACAAGGGCTAAATTGAGACTAAGGCCATGCTAGGTAGTAGTAGCAGTGATGGCTCAGATAGCTATCACTCTAGATATGCGGCTAATGCAATCAGACCCTCATAGAACTTTAGGGTCAGTGTTGGATCAATAGACTATTGGTGTGGGGTATTAACATGAAAACTAGCTTTGTTTCTAGACCCAAGACTGCTACTAGAGCTTTTGGAATAGAAATAGGTGTTGAATGAGTTGGTGGTGCTAGGAAACCTACTTGGGCAGAATCAAATCTCATTCTCAATGTAGATGACTTGATTGGCATTGGTTATCAATTCAAATGATTTGCATATAGCTATTGATGGTGAATGAACTCCCAACCAATTCTATGGTATTGGCTCCAGTCCAACAAATTCTACTGGTGCTGGTGGTTTGATCAATTGCCCATATAGTTTTAGGAAAAAGCCAACCATAATTGATAGAATATAATGCTCAGTTAACCAAACCACTTACTCTAAAAGTATTTTAGAAACTATTAAATAACATGGATGGGATAGGTTGAATACTTCTCCCCATCACTAACTTTGTTATGTCATTGCTTCCTTCAAAAAAAAATGTGGATAGGGTTGGTTTGGAGACTTGGGGAAGAACTAGGTGTTTTAGTGTGTCGAAGTGATAAAGACTAAGTACACCAGTCCATTCCACATAGAGGGCTCCCAATCAGTTAGTTGGTTAGCTCCCTCCACAACAGATAGGTAGGTAGGGCTCCCCACCCATCTCTACGCCTACTTGACCTACCATTTTATAGGATAAAGGTTTACAAATAAGTAAAAAATAGATGTGTGATCAGGTGCCTTTCTATAGAATTTAAGGCTCAAGATATTCTTTCTCATTCCATATCAAGATGAGCTTTCCTACCCGATGAACTAGTCTCCATTACCACAAAAAATGTACCCTTTACCAATAATATATTTGGCATACAATATAGTAATAGGCCCTTATCTATTTGGGGTGCAATAAAATAATAGGCCCTTATAATAATAGGGCCCCCTTCATATTATTTTAGGGGTAGCGCATTCACCTGTAGGGCCAACATCTTATATAATAGTAGGGGCTTGATGGAATGATTCTAAATCTATCATGATGTTACAAAAAGGGTTCCAATATTTGAAGCCATACAGGACTAGGCCTAGGGGTGGGTGAGGAAAAGTTGGATAAAGCTAGTAACCTGATTTAATCCACTTTCCCGTAGGGCTCACAAGGCGGGTTTTGAGCCATATCTATCTATTTGTTTCTATCATATTAAGTAGGGAATTGATCAAGCTAGAAAGTATCTACCTACCTATCTAGATTCATGGATGGGCCTTCTCCCTACCCATCTAATTTATCTTCTCTAGAACCAACTAACTAATCGATTCCTTTCATCTCACATGTGCCAAACTAGAAGAATCAAATGGGTGGGAGATCAATGGAGATCAATGGTGATAGCTTCCTTTCCTATACCCTTTCCCTACCTTAGGAAGGAGTGCATGGATTTTATATCTCTATTGATTCTAGACCCCCCATAGAATTATAGGGGAGTGCATAAATTTTATCTCCCTATCAATTCCCACTGGTAGTTCATGTGATATGAGTGATCATCTCATCCCCCACTAAAGTACCACCCATAGAACTTTAGGGTGGGGCACACTAGTATACCCATAATATTTTCCTGTCCCTCCTATAGTTAGTAGGACCCATTATCATTTTTGAAACCTTAAGATCTTTGCTTGTTGCTTATTTGATAGTAGTCCATATCTAGTTTCTAGTAGGTGAGTGAGCATGCATGCCATCACCAATTTTTCCATCTCTTGTAGCAGTATGCATTTTTAGTACAAATAATGTATCATGATGCATGCCCCGTACATTCCATCACCATTTATATCCATAGATCTCCAATCCTTAGAATAGTAGTGCTATAGGGTGGTATATATCCATATTTATTTTTTCACATCTCCATATCAACTATCTCGAATTGGGGGGAATATTTGACCAAAATTTGGTCCATTATGAGCTTCTTAGGAGAGCCCTACTATTATTAATTATGATAGACCTCACTAAATTCTTCCCAGCAAACTAGCCCCCTACCCCTACTATTATAAGGTAAGGCTATAGGCTTGACCCAATAGATGGAGTGGCATCATCCTTACTATTCTAAGGGCACCCCTTCTATCCATTATAGTGTGGGTTGTCATGCCAGGAGCCCTAACCAAGGGAAGGGTCAATCAATGGTGTATTCCATAAGCCTCTATGAACTCCCTCACTTTTGGGCCAATCTGCGTTGATCCATTCCCTAGCTGTCCACTCCTAGGTAGCCTGATTGATGGCTTATGCCACCTTTCCATAGTCTGGTTGCTACCTCATCTGACCTATAGATGATAACACCACTCCACTGGAAAAAAAAAAATTTGATTCTGCCCTTGCTACCCCACCACACCACACCCCACTATTTATAAGGTATAAGGGTAATCCAAAATTTATGAAACATCGAGCACACTTAAGGTAATGAAGCCAACCCTTATCTCTAGGCTGGCTAGCTCCTCAAGCGGTAATGTGTTCTTTACCTATAGGGTGGCATGTTTCCCTTGGAGTGGGAGGAACTTAAGTGTAGCTGAAGTGACCCAATACTATCCATTAGCCATCATAGCATATATGGCTCTCCCCAGCTAGAAGATTTGTACCCAATAGCAAGCAACCTTTATTGATTCTCTGCATGAAAAGTAATGGTTGTCAATCCGATGCATAATTTTTTGTATCCCCACCTTCTTCTACAACCAAAATTAATTAGAAGAAAGGAGGGAGTGATTGAAGACTCTACAATATCTCTCTTGAGTTTCTATCATATTTGGATGACTAACTAATGGTAGGGTCAGGGCTAGATTTCCTATACCCACTCCCCACTCAAATATAGGGTAGGTTGGGGGTCTGCTACAATTTGATAGGGCCATTGTAGGGGGGCCACATAAGAGTAGGGCTCTTAGGGTGAATCATTATTTCATGATAGATAGTATGGAAAACTCTAGGCATGTAGAGTGTTTGGGTTCAATGGGCTTGGATCTATAGTTGTTTTTAGATTGGTGCACTGAGGTTATGTGGTAAATGCTTTCCTCATTGAGGTTATAAAGGTTTTCATTTTTTTGGTTTCCTCAGGTGCACTAAGGTTATGTGGCTACCTTAGAATAGCTAGGTAGGTCCTACTCACCCTGCCATGTTGAAGCCTGCTAGAGCTTGTGGATGGGAGTTATAAGAAAGGGTGGGAGGGAGAACTAGAATCATCCATAGGGACCATTACAATAGTAGGGCTAGAGAAAGGAAGATAACTAGTCAACAAAAACAACAATATGGTGGAGGGGGGGGAAGAGGGAGTACCCCTCCTGTGCAGAAGCCCTTTACTATATTGGGGGCTTTGTGCCCCCCCGTACGTGAATATTGTGGGGGGTTCCCAATGTAGGGTGGGGGCTAAAGTGTTGAGTCCAAGGGAACTAGAGGGATCAATTTTTGGTAGGGATGAGATGTTGTTACCAAACCTAAACCATCGCTAGCTAACTAACCTTTTCTCTAAAACCCACCACTGATTAATTGATGTTGGTTAACCCTACCACCAATTAGAGCTCAAGCTCTCGAGAAAGGTTTCCTACCCAAAACATCAAGTAATATAACCCACCATTAATGGCATAGTCAAATGATCTTAACTACACACACTATCGAAAGCACTACTACTACGAAAAACTATGTAACCATATTAGGGGGATAATCCTTACTTGGGACTACATAGATACCAATCTAGGTGTTAACCCAACACTAGGAGCTCTAAGCCCATTACAATATAGGGCCATATAATAGTAGTGCAATAATTTGAAGGGAGGCCTTCAAACCCAATGCCCTACAATTCTACGGGCCTACCCATACCCCAATTATTACCAATAGTTTGTGTAAGGGTTGTGTGGGGGGGGGTGGAAGCAAGATGGATCAATTTTAAAAACCATATATTTGAATGGGAGGGGTGGGTGGGGGGGCCTAAAATTCTATGGAAGTGGCAAATAGTAGGTTTCATCTGCAAGGCCCTCTACCCTACCCTAGAATTCTAAGGCTAAGGGGTTCCATATATAGATTGGCCCCTGCATGTAGGGTGGTGCGTAGGGAATAGTTGTGATGAGTGGTCCTTGCCTAGGGGGGGGGGGGGGAAGAGGGAGTGCCCCTCCTATGCAGAAGCCCTTTACTATATTGGAGGCATTGTGCCTCCCCATAGATTAATATTGTGGGGGGTTTCCAAAGTAGGGTGGGGGGATAAAGTGTCGAGTTGGGGGGAACTAGAGGGATCAATTTTTGGTAGGGATGAGATATTGTTACCAAACCTAAACCATTGCTAGCTAACTAACGTTTTCTCTAAAACCCACCACTGATTAACTGATGTTGGTTAACCCTACCACCAATTAGAGCTCAATCTCTCAAGAAATGTTTCCTACCCAAAACATCAAGTGATATAACCCACCATCAATGGCATAGTCAAACCATCTTAATTACACACACTATCGAAAGCACTGCTACTACAAAAAACTATGTAATCATATTAGGGGGATAATCCTTACTTGGGAATACATAGATACCAAGCTGGGTGTTAACCCAACACTAGGAGCTCTAGGCCCATTAGAATATAGGGCCATAGAATAGTAATGCAATAATCTGAAAGAGGGCCTTCAAACCCAATGCCCTACAATTCTATGGGCCTACCCATAGCCCACTTATTATTAATAGTTTGTGTAAGGGTTGTGTGTGTGGGGGGCCGGGGGGGGGCAAAGCAAGATGGATCAATTTTAAACACCCTATATTTGAATGGGAGGGGTGGGTGGGGGGGCCTACAATTGTATGGAAGTGGCAAATAGTAGGTTTCATCTACAGGGCCTCCTACCCTCCCCTAGAATTCTAAGGCTAAGGTTGAGGCTGATGCTAAGGGTTTCCAGATATAGATTGGCCCCTGCATGTAGGGTGGTGCATAAGGAATAGTTGTGATGAGTGGTCCTTGCCTAGGAACCCTATGATTTTGTAGGGATGCAGGGTGTAGGACAAGAGCCTATAGCCTATAAACTAGTAGGGATGGATTATTGTAGGGGTCAGATCCCCTACTATTCTAAAGGGGGTGGTGTAGAGGGAATGGTTATTGTGTTGCATGCAAGGGTTAGGTTCTATTACTATAGTTCAAAAAATGAATATGGATTTATTCTTGAACTGATGAACCAACTATATCTTCTATAGATGGATGGGGCCCACCCAAAAAGAGTAGGAAGGGCATATTAATAACTCATCTGATCAAGATGGATTGCAAGCATGTTTCATTTCAATCCCCTTCTGGATTAGCTAGTCCATGTTCAATTCCTCTGCCCAGTGACCCCACTATCTTGATGCATGTAGAGGTAGATGAAACTAGAGAAAGATCATACAAACTTATGCAATCAAACTAGATGGCCCTGCATGCAAGGGTAGGTAGCACATGTTTTATATCTTTGATGGTTTTTCTTATGGAAAACTATGGTACCTACCTCATCAATATAATGGGTCTTAGAGATTGTGGGGGAGGTCTTCATAAGAAAAGTTTCCTTCCATTGCTACTGATGCAACAAAGAAATCTTGTGCAACCAACATCTTTTGCTACCTTAGGTCATTCTTTTGGGCAACAACTAAGCTACCTCCACTAATCTCCCTCTCGCTATTAATCTACCTCTACATGATTTATATATAAGGGTGAAAGGAGGGTTTGGTCAATTCATCTATTCAATACGTACTCACAAATGAACTCCTCATGTGTTAGGAGGGAAACTAAGCACTCCACCAATTCATTAGTAAGGAAAGCACCCCCTATTTGGGTGTTGCAAAATCCTCAACTCAGCGTGCTAAAATTCTATGGCACCTAGGGTCCTTTAAGGATAACCCCACCTCTGTAGGGAGAGAGCTTAAATGCATAATAAAAGGTTTCCCTTTCATGTAGGTTCATCAGGAAAGGAAGGTTGTTGGGCAGCCCTACTATTCTACAAGTAGTTCTTAATATGTATAGAATAGACTCTACATGTGGATAGTATAGATTTGAAACTTGTACTTTTTACGCAAACCACCCCTCTATTTTCTCTGAGTAGAGTGTAGCACATATATGTTTTGGAGCTTCCCATAGAATAGTAGGGCACCCATAGAACCAATTTTGAGGTTAGGAAAATCAGACAGGTCAGGTGCCCCCTCTCCCATATAAGAGCTTTCTCTTAGTCGCATATTGATGCTAACTCTTCACCAAGCCTCCTATCCCACAATTATTCTTTATCAAGGGGGCCTAGGCAAGAAATGATAAGGTGAAGCACCCCAACTAGTGGTTGGTCATTCATGAATGTAGCTCACCCTTCTCATCCAACCCTATTATTCTATTATTGTAGCCCAGCTCTTATTCCCATGTTCTTGAAATGCCCATAGATTTTTAGGGACCTCCCACCCATGTATGAAGTCTATGTTGGATGAAAATAAATGGCCCTATGAATTTACATGCACAAGTCTTTCTAAGGGGCTAATTTTAGCTACTTGGTAGATAGAGAATCCCTCTTAATGCATTAAATCTATAGGGGTTCTCTTGGCCCTATATAGAGATATGGCTAATCTAATGAGCCTATATATCTATCTCGGGAGGATCTATATATGGCCCCTATCTATGGACTAGCTCATCCCCATAGAGTATAGTATAGGAGGAGGGGCCTTGGCACCATGTATGGGCTAAGGGAAATGAAGCTAACTATATGATTTGGCGATGAAGGGGATCTATGCTTATTGCCCTATAGTTCTAGTGGGAATATGGGATGGGCCACACTAATCCAGGATCAAATCAAATCAATTATATATAGGGGGTTGAATCCATCACTCGAGCTCTCTCTCAATGCCCCCCATATAATAGAGCTAATTCAGACTAGATACAGATATATTGGCTGGAGGAGTGGGTAAAGCTTGGATATGGCCTCTAGTAACTAGTATTATCCACTAATCAACTATGAAAATAGAGGTTCTCTATTGGTTGGGGAGGGGGAGAGAGTTTGGGGGAGGGGAGATAAAATTCTAGATTAGAAAGAAAGGGGGCCCCCATCCCCAAATATAGAAATTATATCTAGGAAAAATACAATTAGTATATCTATCTAAAACCCCAAGGATTAGTGGAGTGAGTCGAGCACCAATTGCTTTCCTCTATCTATATCTATCCAAGGTGGGAGTGGACCCTTCCATCTCTAATTCCCATAGAATATGTAGGCTAATATACAATCTATGTATGGGCTAAGGGTGCCAATTAAACTCTATACTGTGAGGAGAAAATAGGGAATCGATAGATCTAACTGGGGTTAGGTAGTGCCTAATTGAGCCTAGCCCATATCCTAATACTATGCCCCGGCTCTATATAGAGTAACTAGACCCAATCTCCCTATCCAAATAGATATGTTTGGAGCTATGAATGACTAGGAGAGGTGGCTACAAGTAGGAATCAAGGTTCTCCATACTACACATGACTAGACAACTCACTATAGAGAGGGGGAATTAGAGAGTACTCCTTCCCAGATCACCATGGATTGATCCTCTCACCATAGACCACCATGGATTTCTTTTGGAAAGATATAGAGATCTAAAGGAACCTCCTACCTAATGCATGATGACATCTTCCCCTACTAACCTCCACAAAACCACTATACATGATAAACTATTCACCCATAGACATGGACTAGTGGTGAACTAGCCTATATATATGACCTTATCTTAGGAGAATAAGATCTTATCTAGCTTGTCTTGGGGTTGTCTCTCCCTTGTCCCCCTCTCGATATCTCTCTCTTGTTCTCTCATCAACTGAAAACTATGACTATGACTATGATTATGACCATGAATATAGAGAGGGAATCTTTTAATATATTCTATTTATGAACCCCCCATATCATATCTAAGACTGGGGGAGAGGGGGAAGTGCCCCTACATGCACCACACCTACAAGGGGCATAGTTATGAATGCCCTCCCCCCATATAATCAAGGTTTATATTAATGAACCAAGGGCATTAACCCCTTTAAACCATTATAGCAAGGGACATGAGAGTCAGAACTATATCTCCCACCCACCCTACTATGGGCCCTCTACATGCATGCACTATCAATAAAAATAAATGGAAGAATGAAGGAGTGTTCATTGTACTTGGTGACTATGTCAACATGGCATTTCACAGGGCTGGTTTAGAGGCAACATGTACTGCTTCCACCTAGTCAACCAAAAGAATCTCCCTACTATTCTAAGGAGATCTGGGGTTATATATGTAATTCAAGGATCTAGAATGGGGCTACCCCTCCTGTTTCTTTTTCCTCCACCCCACTGGCTAAAGCATCCTCTATAAGTGAGTGGCTCTTCACCTAGAACTGGGACTTAGTTCCCTGAAAATGGTAGGGGCTCAATCAATAGGCTCTACTAGGGTCCTCTAATGGTTCAACCACAATTGGTATTTACTTTTGTCACTCCCCCCACCATTGTAGGTTATGGCTCCATTGCTTTCCCTCCATTTAGTAAAGGGCCTCTACATGCATCTCCTCTATAATTTTGTGGGAGGTCCAGAATCAATAGGGAGATAACATCTGTGGAACATCCTTTACTAATTTTTGTGCTAGCATGGAACCTCCATCCTTTCTCATCATGAACTAGGCATGGGAGATTTTATTGCCATAGGGAGCATGATAGTCCAACTGTAGTTGACCAAAAACTATAGCGTGGCCTATGGGTGTTAATTTGTGGTGACTGATTAGGAAAGTATTGTACATACTTCATAAATTCTTTGGGCTACTATTCACCATTCACCAATGGAAAAAAAATTTGGGCTACTATTTGCCATTCACTAATGGCACAAAAATTTGTGCTACTATTTGCCAATTGGTTATTGTTTATATTTGCCAATGTATGGTCGATATGTTGTAACTAATTTTAACCCTAAAGTGGGAAAAATACTTATGAAAATGACTTAGGGTTAGGGATTGTTTCATTTTTATGATTTGAAAATTGGTTCTTTTGATGGTATTGAGTTGTAAGGGATTATGGATTGTAATTCAATTATAATCACTAGATCGTAATAATATCGGACTTGTTGTTTGGTGGACGTAGCCTAGGGATTGGGTGAACCACATTAAATCTTAGTGCCTTGTGTTCTTTTTTGTGTGATCTATTATCTTTTGATGTTGGTTGTATTTGCATGTAATTGTTATTTTTGTCTATGGTTTACTCCTAACAAGTGGTATCAGAGCCTAGTTATTTTTTAGTTATCCTCTCTAGGAAAGTCTCACGATTGAGTGGGAGTCTCATGGTTGAGTGGAAGCAATGGTAAATGAGGGTAAGCTAAGGCTTGACAAGTTTAATGGGTAGAAATTTTAGTTATGGAAGATGCAAATGGAAGACTATCTTTATCAAAAGGATTTATGGAAGACATTGGAAGGCAAAACCAAGAATCAAGGACCTATGTCAAATGATGACTGGAATATTTTGGATAGAAAAGAACTTGGAAGCATTTGATTATGACTGGCATCATTAGTGGCATTTAATATTACAAAATCAAAGACAATAGAAGAGTTGATGCAAACCCTAGCTAAACTGTATGAAAATCCCTCATCTTCAAACAAGGTATTTCTCATGAAGGATTTATTTAATATGAAAATGAAAAAATTTGGATTTTTTGTATATCATTTAAATGATTTTAATACTATTACTAGTTAGTTATCTTCTATGGGTATCAATTTTGATGAAGAAATTAGGGCTCTCTTGATTTTGTGTTCTTTGCCTGAAAGCTAGAATGGCTTGATAATAGTTGTGAGTAATTTTGTTCCTAGATCTAGTACCCTAAAATATGATGATGTGATCAGTGTTATTTTGAGTGAGGAAAATTGTAAGAAATCCTCAGGTGGATCTACATTAGGAAGTGCTTTGAACACACAAAGTCAAGGCATAATAACTAAGAGAGGAAGTAATTCTCGAAATTGTGGGAAATCAAAAGGAAATTCAAAGGGGAAGAGGTCTCGATCAAGAGGATCGAACAACTACTAGTAATGTGGGAAACAAGGGCATAAAAGAAAGATTGTTGGACTCAAAAGAAAAATGAAGAGCATAAACTAGATGGAGATAAGAAGGCAAATGTGGTAAGTAACAAATTTGAAGAGGATGCTTTGCTTCTATCCTTGGAAAGTGTTGATGATTAATGGGTTTTAGATTCTATTGCTTCATTTCATGCTATACCTCATAGAGGTTATTTCATTGATTATCTCCAAGAGAATTTTGGACTTGTTTATTTGGGGGATAATGAAACTTGTTAGCTTTTTGGAAAGGGAAAATTTAAGATTAATTTGTAGAATGAGAATCATTGGCTATTACATGAGGTAAGACATGTTCCAAGGCTAAGTAGGAATTTAATTTCAGCAGGGCAACTCGGTGATGACAGTTGTGTACTTACTTTTAATGATAAAATTTGGAAGGTTTCAAAAGGTTCCCTTGTAGTAGCAAAAAGTGTGAAAGTAGGCACCTTATATCTTTGTACAAGTCATATTGTTCCTTCTACTTTAATTGTTTTAGAGAAAAATGAATGTTCAAGAAAAGTTGTTGCAGTTGAGCAAGGAGAACAAATAGCTATTGTAAATTTTGATACAATGTTGTCGCACAGGAGACTTGGGCACATGAGTGAGAAAGGTATGAAATTACTTCATTCAAAGAAAGTTTTATCAAGTTTGAAATTTATTAATATGGATTTCTATGAAAGTTGTGTGTATGGAAAACAAAAGAGAGTGAGTTTTGTGAAGACTAGGAAAGAAAATAAAAAGGAAAAATTAGAGCTTGTGTATATCGATGTATGGGGACTGGCTTAGGTATCTTCCCTTGGTGACTCTCATTATTATGTTACCTTTACTGATGATGCAACTAGAAAAGTATGGATTTATTTTCTTAGATAGAAATCTGATGTATTTCAAACTTTCAAGAAATAGAAATGCTTGGTTGAAAATGAGACTAATAAGAAATTAAAATGTCTCAAATCTGATAATGGTGGTGAGTACTGTTGTCATGAATTTGAAGGTTATTGCTTCACTAATGGTATTTTTAGTCAAAAAACTATTCTAAGGACTCCAAAGGAAAATGGAGTGGTGGAACACAAGAACAAGACTATAATGGAGCATGCAAGGAGCATGGTGTTGCATGTTGGGTTGCCCTTACACATGTGAGTGGAGGCTATCAATACTACTGTATATTTGATTAATAGAGGTACCTCTACTCTTTTGGGTTGTGGTATTCTAGAGGAAGCATGGACTGGTAAGAAGGCAAGTTATTCTTTTCTCAAAACCTTTAGTTGTGAACCGTTTGCTCATATAGATTCTAAAAATAGAACCAAGCTAGAAGATAAGTCAAAGAAATGTGTATTTTTTGGATGTGGCATTAATGAATTTGGTTATAGGATTTGGAATTTTGAAAATCATAAAATTATAAGAAGTAAGGATGTCATATTTAATGAGAAAGTGTTGTACAAAGATCTATTGCAACAACATGAGAAGAAAGAAGATGACTATGTAGTGTTGTTTGATACTCCAAAAGATGATGTTCTAGCCATTCCTCATGATGTGCAACAACTACAACAACAAATACCATACACACCGATGAATGTTAGATGGTCAACAAGGAAAATTAGACTTCCAAAAATATTTTCTCCCTCATTGTATTCTATTTTACTTACTAATGCTAGTGAACTTAAATGTTATGATGAAGTTGTGTAGGTAGATACTAAGATTCAATGGGAGTCTACAATGAAAGAAGAAATGGACTCTTTGCTAAAAAACATGACTTGGAATTTATGAAAATTGTCTACAAGTAAAAGAGCTTTATAGAATAACTGAGTTTACAGGTTAAAAGAAGAGGATGGAGGTAATAAGAGATTTAAAGCTAGGTTAGTTGTAAAAGGATTTGCATAGTAAAAGGGCATTGGTTTTGATGAGATATTTTCTCATGTTGTTAAGATGACTTCTATCTGTATTGTTTTCAATATTGTGGCTACTAAAGATTTTCATTTAGAGCAACTTGATGTTACAACAACCTTCCTTCATGGTGATTTGGATGAAGAGATATATATGGCTCAACCACAAGGATTTGGGTTGAAAGGTAAGGAGAATTTAGTTTGCAAATTGAAGAAAAGTTTATATGGCTTGAAGAAAGCACCTCGGCAATGGCATCTAAAATTTGACAATTTTATGCATGATCATGGATATAGTAGGTGTCATTCAGATCATTGTTTTTTCTTTAAGAGGTCGGATGATGACAACTACATTATTTTATGTTTATATGTTGATGATATGCTTGTAGTTGGGTCTAACATGGATAAGATTAAGGGGCTAAAATGCCAGTTAGCACATGCATTTTCTATGAAGGATTTATGGATAGAAAAACAAATCCTTGGTATGAAGATTTGAAAAGATAGGAAGAATAGGAAATTGACACTATCTCAAGCTGATTATGTTGAGAAGGTGTTGCAACATTTCTCTATGGAGAATGCTAAAGCTGTCAGGAGACCTTTACTTGGTCATTTGAAGTTGACTATGGAGATGTTTCCCAAGACATAAGAAGAGGAGGATAAGATGTCCAAGGTTCCCTATGCTTTCATTGTAGGAAGCTTGATGTATGCTATGGTATGTACAAGGCCATATATTGCACATGTAGTGAGAGTCGTTAGCAGGTCTATGAGTTATCTCAGAATTGAGCATTGGAATGTAGCCAAATGGATTCACAAATATTTGAGAGGAACATCCAATAAGTGTTTACACTTTGGGGGCTCTACTACTAATTTACAGGGCTATGTTGACTCAGATTTGGCATGGGATATTAATACTAGGTGGAGTACTAAAGGTTATGTCTTTACTGTTTGTGGGGCACCCATGAGATGGGTTTCTATGTTACAAAAGTTTAATGCTTTATCCACTATAGAGGCAGAGTATGTTTCTACTACAAAGGAAACTAAATAGATGATATGGCTTTAGTTCTTCTTGGAAGAATTGGGACACCCTCAGAACGATAATTATTTGTTTACAGATAGTTAGAGTTCCATTCATCTTGCAAAGAATTTAGCTCTACATTTAAAGACAAAACACATACAGTTGTGGTACCATTTCATTCAACCAGTTTTGGAGGATGGATAGTTAAAGCTAGACAAGATACATATAGATGACAATCTATCAGATATGTTTACAAAGGTAGGAACAAGGGAGAAATTGAAATCCTCTTCAGCTTCAGTTGGTCTTCTAAACTAAACATGAATAAAAGAATGACAACATTTGGGGTGGTTTGATCCAGTGGGAGCCCCATGTGGTAGCAGTATTGCTACAGGATCAATCTCCAAGTGGAAGATTGTTTTCTAGTGTGGAGTTTGATTAGTCCCCAAGTGGGAGATTGTTAGTTTGTGGTGACTAATCAGGAAAGTACTATACATACTTCATAAAAAAAAATTTGGGCTACTATTCACCAATGGCACAAAATTTTGAGCTACTATTTTCTATTTTCCAATGACACAAAATTTTGGGCTTCTATTCGCCAATTGGTTATTGTTTATATTCGCCACTGTATGGCCGATATGTTGTAACTAATTTTAACCAAAAAGTGGGATAAATACTTGTATAAAAGGGCTTAGGGTTAGGAATTTTTTTCATTGTTGTGATGTGAAAATTGGTTCTTGTGATGTTATTGAGTTGTAAGGGATTATAGATTGTAATCAGGTTGTAATCACTGGATCATAATAATATTAGACTTGTTGTTTGGTGGGCATAGCCCAAGGATTGGGTGAACCCTGTTAAATCTTGGTGTCGTGTGTTCTTTTCTGTGTGATCTATTATCTTCTAATATTGGTTATATTTTCATGTAATTGTTATTTTTGTCCATGTTTTACTCATAAAAATGGGTGGGCCAATCAACACATCTCCTCTTTTTCTAGCATTCGGGTGCTTGTTGAAGAATGAAAAGAACCTTTACCTTGATTCACTCAAATTAGGTGCTTGGCTTCTTTACTTACTTTTAGGGGCTTTACAACACATACTGGTGCAAGATGACTAACCAGACCCAAGGCTAAGGTAGTGTTCTCCAAGAGACTAATTTTTATAGAACACTTAACTACTACCCTACTATTCTAAAGGTGTTAGGTGGTTAGGTTGTAGAGGTAGCATTCGAAAAAGTTGAAACATAAAGATCTTTATTTTGAAATGCATCTGCCCTACTATTCTAAAGGCATTAGGTTGTTAGGTCTCCCTTTCCATATACAAGTCATGATAAAAGGTTAATCATAGTGTAGTTGTTGGTTGAGAATCCTAAACCCATACATACCTTATGCTACTCATGGGCTCATAAACCTCCTAAAGGGTGGGCATCATGCATCCTTTCAATGTACAATTACCCTACTTCACCTATAAGAAAGAAAACCTACCCTACCTCTTTACTAATGATCAAGTTGAAGTGATGATAATGAAACTTGAACTAGTGGGCCCCTTCTATTCTATGACCTACAAGCTATTTAACTAGCAAGGATAAGGTAATCTTAGGGCATTGAGGGTAATTCTAGTAAGTTGAGTGATCACAATGAACCATAAGAGTATACCTAGATCACTTTCTCACCTTCCTTAACTCATTCATAAGCATAGAAGCTACTTACCAAGGTATAGGCATATAGATGTAGGCTCTTACAATGCCATCTATTTTAAGGGCCCAAAACTAAGATTGTTTAGATCCATTAGTAGCAAAGGAGAAAGAAGGAAAGGCAACAAAGGTGGATGCAACATAGACAAGATTGGAGACAGAGGCAATCAACAGAGAAGGTGGTGGTTTGAGCCTAGCCCTATACATGAGAGAGCATATAAGTCGACAACAATTTCTAGAAAATCTCCACTTATGCATGAAGATCTTAAATTTTGAGATCCATAGCCCATTGTTCTTGTATCCCTGGATCCAAATCCAACTACAAAGGAAGAAGTTTCAGTTCGAGGCCCTACTATTCTATGGCCCCCCCTACAAATTTCTCAAAAATTTGTAGGGAACAAAGGGAACCCCTTAGAATAGTAGGGAACAAAGTGAGCTAAGGACCTAGTTGGCTATGGGGAAAAGAAAGTCTATTGAGTTCCAAATCTAGTACCAAATCCAGTTCAAAACCAACTTAAGAATTTCTAGAGAAAGATAGAGACCTACCAGTTGTTGATTTAGTTTATTCACCATTGGCATCCCATTGAGTCAGTTGTAGAGTCCCTAGTAGCAGAGTGAGAAG
Organism: Cupressus sempervirens; assembly: GCA_028749045.1. Lineage (NCBI taxonomy): Eukaryota > Viridiplantae > Streptophyta > Pinopsida > Cupressales > Cupressaceae > Cupressus > Cupressus sempervirens. Next base: position 298,837,682 of record CM053786.1, on the reverse strand, counting down.
TAGTGGTGTCATTTTCTCTAGTCCTGGATGCAACTATCAAGCCCCCAATAGTATAAGATCCCTTACCCTTACCCTTGCCCTTTTAATAGTAGGGTACAATATGGTATGGTAGGACCCTAGTCTCACTAGTAGTAGAGGTTTCAGTTGTAGATCCAGATGAAAATGAGCCAGGACTTGTAGTAGTAGAGTGAGAATAAAATAATAGGCTTCCAGATGTGGTGGATGATTAAGTTTAATTTTACCCACATTTAAGTGGTTTACTTGAACCCCCACATAATAGTAGGGCATTCGTTGTCCATATAATTTTAGGGAAGGAGTAGAGATAGGTGTGGTTTCGGCAGCAGTTTACCATAATCGAATTGATCTCAATGTTTTCACTTCTCTGCCTACCTTTAGAAGTGTACGGACCAAGTGGAATCAGCTTGGAGGGGGATCATGCATGTTTCCCTAACAAAATCATAGGCATAAGCAATGGAAGCAAATGTTATAGGGGCAGGTGTATGCATATACAGAGGTAGCAAAGCCCATTGATCCAATCGCCCATATAATTTTAGGGTAGTTGCTCCATTTCCAACAAAAGTTCCTCACCCCTATCCTAGATAGCATAATGTGATTAATTGGCTCAAAAGGGATCATAGGTTACCCTATGACCCATTTGACCACATTATTTATATCATTAGGGATCTTGAGACCCCAAAGAAGACATTTTATTTGAATAGTTCAAAAAGGGTCATAGGGTACCTTGTAACCCCTTATAATCCATTTAAGAAGATTATTTATGTTGTGAGCGGTCCTATAACCCCTAAGTACACATAATGTGATTGAATGGGTCAAAATGGGTCATTTGGTATACTATGACCCATTTTCACCTAATGGAAAACATTATGTAGGTACTTAAAGGTCCAAATGAGTTATAGGGTACCCTATGACCCTTTTGAAACTATTCAAACATATGGGATATATCCATAGGGTTCCTAGGACCTCTTGGAACATATGTTTTTGAATCAAATGAGTTGAAAGGGGTCATAGGTTATCTTATTACCCCTTTTAACCCATTCTCAAACATATGAGATATGTCACTAGGGATACTATGACCCCTGGCAACATACATTGTTGTTGAATGGCTTGAAAGGGGTCATAAGTTACCCTATGATCTCTTTCAATCTATTCAAAGATATGAGATATGTTTGTAGGGGTCCTAGGACCCCTAGGGACATGTTTTTATTGAATGGGTAGAAAGGGATCATAGGTTTCTCTATGACCCCTTTCAACCCATTCAAACATATAAGATATGTCCCTAGAGATCCTAGGAAACCTAGGAACATATGTTTCCTTATGACTCCTTAGGACCCATTTGAACATGTCAAATATGTCCATAGGGTTCCTTAGACCCCTATGAACATATATTGTCATCAAATAGGTTGAAAGGGGTCATAAGTTTCCCTATGACCACTTTCAACCCTTTTGAGCCTATACGATATGTCCCTAGTGTCAAAGTAATTGAGATTGTTTCTACAAATGTACTTTCATTGCCATTGTAATTGATGATTTCCAAATGTAGATTTGGATCTCATATATGTATAATATGAGAGGAGGAGACATGTCTCTTCAAGAGACATGAAGAGACATGTCTCTATAGTTAATGACCATTTAGTTTATAAATAACTATATGCATAACTCATCTTATATATATAATATTAATATATTAACCATATATGTAATATAATATTATATTATATTATTATATAATAATATATAATTCATAATATATATAATACATATTATATTACATAAATCATATATTATATATATAAGAATCAGCAATAACAATTTATCTGAAAAACATAAAGACGGATTAGTATATCAGATTAGATAAGCATCATTTACTTCTACTAATGCTAAAACATTAACACTCCCTCTTTAGCAAGGGAGAAGTAATACACCATTAGAATTTCAATATAGAATACATGATTTCTTTATATAATCTTCACACAATGAAACAATTATTAGTCATATAATAAAAATCACCATGTTATGAACACTATCATAATGTATATTATAATATCTAATTGTTTGAAACAATATCTAGAGTAAACACAATAGAAATCTTACCTATGATCCCTAATTTCCTGAAGCAATGTTTAGAGATGTCCATAGTGATAACATAAAATTTCATGATCTCTAATTTCTCGAAGCAATGTCTAGAGATGTCCATGAAAATTTGTTACTCATGATCTCTAATTGCCTGAGGCAATGTCTAGAGATGTCCATGATGAGTTCGTTATCTATGATCTCTAATTTCTTGAAGAAATGTCTAGAGATGTCCATAGTAATAACATAAGATTTCATGATCTCTAATTACATGAAGCAATGTCTTAGAGATTTCCATGAAAATTTGATGCTCATGATCTCTAATTGTTTGAGGCAATGTCTAGAGATGTCCATGAACATTAGTTACTTCTTATCTCTAATCACTCAAAGGAATGTCTATAGATGTCCATGGTAACATGCATATTATTTACAAGATCGTCACCTTGTAAATAATTACCTTCTAAATAAATATTTCCCTAAAAGATCATCACCTTTCATTATATATATGATGCGACTAAACAACAATAGAAGAATAAACTCACATGACTTGAAATTTTTGAATTCAATATTCAATATTACAAATCATACCAAGTTTTTTTCTTTAGAACTTCTCCTCATGGAGATGAAATCATCCAAAAAGGATTACACCTCAAAAATTTCTCCCTCTGAATATTGATCCTGGGAAGTCAGGTCCTCTTGTTACTTCCTTAGAAACTCTCTTTTCCCAAGGATGCTTGTCAAACTCATCACTCTCTCATGATATACATAGGAGTAGGCCCATAAACATCATGCAATCACCCACATGGATTTCTAGACTCCCTCTGAGTATCAATCTTCTAAGCTCTAGCATTGCCTTCAAAGAAGTGTCATACTCCCTCTTCATGAAGAAGAATCTCATGATCTCAATCATCAAATATACTTGCATCAAGAGCCACACTTTATCCATATTGATCATCAAGGTCTTTGGAACTATCTCCTTTCCTAAGGATGGTTCAAGTGGGAATGAAACATTGCCTATTATTCCCCCCACAATATAAATTTACCACTTGTATATCATTGAACACTTTCACATCACATCAAATTTGAATACTTCTTTCTAAGTTCCAACTTGCACTTTCATATCATGTACACAAGGGGTTGGTTCATTAAGATCACATAGTTGAATTAATTATAGTCCTCTTTACCATTATAATTTGTCAATCATGGAAGATTTCATCACAACATGGTTTACTCCCTCTGAATCAATATGATCGAGATCACCAAAGATTTACTGAATCATATCATCTATCTGCTCCCTATCTTTCAAAGTTGCCTAAAATATCAACCTCCCTCTTTTTCCTTTCTCCATCCATGATGACAAAAATGGAACTAATTATATTTCTCCATATGTGGGTGTTTCAGAAGAAGATCGTTCACCATATTTTGTAGCATGTGTAATGACCAATTCTCTCAGAACTTAATGAAGCTCATTTACTATGTTCTATCACACTGCTCCCCTTCACAATTTTTCCTTGCTCTACAAGAGCCTCAAATGAAATGTCAAGCTCCCTCTTAATGTGATATCTATCTTGATTTTCCTATAAGAACATTCTCTAAGGAAAAGATCAAGGTACATAGGTCTTATAACATATTAATATTAATTAGGGTACCCATTACTAATAACAACATAAATGATTATAACATGTCTCTTTAATTTCAACAATAGAATTAAGAATTCATCACTTCTATATATATCTATATATATATATATATATATATATATATATATATATATATATATATATATATATATATATATATATATATATATATATATATATATATATATATATATATATATCTATATATATATATATATATATATATATATATATGACTTTCCCTTAAATGACATGTTCTCTTAGAAATTATAAATTTCATTTCATTTTATTTATATTTTAATAATAATATTAGTAACTCACAATAATACTAATCATTTATATTGGTTAACATATTTATATGTAACAAAAAATAATATTAATTTATTAAATATCATTTTTAATTTAAGATAATTTACTAATAAATTTTCATTTTAAGAAAATTTAATAATATATCACATGAAATAATGTGTAAGGACTTAAAATAATATACCTCTTATACTTACTTTAATATGATTGGATCCTCCAACCTTACTCTCTCTTCCCTCAATTAAGTGCGACAAACCCTTAGGGAGATCAAGAGGGTAAAATTGTGAAGCAATAATAATCCATGTTATGCATTTCAGATGGAATATATTCCAACCATTCATGTTTCTTCACAACTTTCTAATGAAGCTATAGAATCACCAATGGCATAACACTCTCTTCTCCATTTGAATAAAGTGATTTTGTTGTTTTAGAAAGATGACACATAGAGAGAATTAAGAACCTCTCTCAATTCAAGGCCATTATGTTGATATTATTCAAATAAAAAATCTATATTCAAAATTGATAATATTTAATGGATCTAATATCCATGATAACTATATTATATAAGACTATAATATTTACCTTTACGTAATATATACCATAACTTGAATAATATACACATAGTCCATATTCTAATTATTATTTCCATATTCCTAAGTTATATACATTAAATATCTTGACTAACATATTCATATATCTTTATTAAAATATTCATAAAGTAATAATACTTACCTCCACTCCTCATCCAAAGGGATAAGTTAATACACGGTGGATAGGTACCATACAAATTGTATCATTCTACTTGTCATGCCCAAATTTATGAGGTAAAAACACAACCAATTTTTTTTGGAAGGATGTACTATAGATGTTATTTATAGATCTTTGTTCTATTGAATGGTGACTTTTCAATGTGTATTTGGATATGGTAAAGCTAGTTGATGAGACAAACTCCTATTTCATTTGAAAACTAGATTTCAAAATTTCTATGAGGGGTCACTTGATTGATTACCATTGATTTCAGTACTAAGCTATAAGGATGTTGTGGTTATAATCCTTTCACCTCCAATTACAATATTTTGGATGCAAGTGAAATTCAACCTCCATATGTAGTTGCAATGATTTGAACATTTGCAACAAGGACTATATTTTCTTTTTAGTGGTCATATATGATTCGGTCTCGCACTATGTAACTCTACTCATCACACTCTATATTAAGATGGAATACTTACACCTTATCCTTTAATAGTTTTTTGATTTAATTAGTTGTTTACCCCTAGGTATTTTAAATCGATCCTTGATTATTTATTCTCTCATACTCCTATACAGTGATACTTTCAAAACAATCATTGTCCTTATTTGATAATTCTAATTCTAATTTAATTCTCTATTCTTATTTTGTTCTATTCTAACAATTATTTTATTATTTATTATTATTGAATTTTATTTTTAATCCTTTATTTCATTATTATTTATTTATTTTAATTATTTAATTTTTGCATAAATCATAATAATTTAATTATTAACTATACATTTCATTAACATATGAGGGTGGTGGCCTAATAGAAAAACTTAACAATAGACTCCTCTAATCAAAAGAGAAACACAAAATTAATTACTAACCTTAGAATAGAAATACTCCATCAAATTATCCTAACACATCACTTTTAACATGTGATTACCCATGTAGATAAACCTATTTTTATTAAACATTATATCTTAACCATTAAGTACCCTGTCCTATCCCCATTGTTCACCTTATTATATTACTAAAATACACCTACCTCTAACTATTCTTTTAAGTCTTCTATTTGCTACCTATCTAATGAGTATTCCTAGGTGGGCAGCCCTTTCTCCCAAAGCCTAAGGGAGACACCATGGGAGAATGTTCCTGGCATCATGTCAGAGCTATATTTATGACCAAGTTGACTTTGTGAGCAAGGAAGGCGTTGGATTATGTTCTGGTTATTTTTCCATGTTTTTAACTTTATCTTATCAACTATAAAGTGCATGCCCACCTTGGCACCTAGGAAGATGTAGCTGCTCATGAGTCAGGCAAGCATTTTTCATTGTATATCACTTTTCATTGTATATCAAGGTTGAAGGAGGTTGGGATTTGGGGGTTGACTTGTGTCAGCAATGTCCCCCCCTTCATGTGTCCTTGCTATATGCACCTCGGCTCTCAAAAAGGCATGGAAGCGCTTGGAGGAGAAAGATTTATTAGTATATTTGTAATTCTAATTTTCATTTGGTGGGAATCCTTGCATTGGATACTCTCTAGTACCAAAAGGTAGATGTCAGATTTAGACATTTTATATATTTTGTCCCCATTTTATTTGTTTCTCTTTTTTTTTGTTATTATTAGTGATACATGGGTCATGGGATCCTATAGGAGTTTTTTTTTTTTAAATGATTAAGGCTAGGTATATTATTAGTGTATGAGTCCTTTTGAGTTAAAGTATTCTCCCATAATTTTTTTTGATGCACCAGAAACTAAGAATATTGTTTGATTAAAATATTTCTCTATATTCTAGGGGAGGATTTATTACCCTCCCCATACATTTTCCAGTGTAGAAAATGTGGACCTACGGCAAGATTTTTTTTCATGGGTTCAAATATTCATTTTCTCTACTCTAGTAAATTTCATTTCATTCCATCATAAATTTTTAAGTAAATATATTTGTTAATAGGATGGTATTGTCTTCTTATAAAATTTGATTGAACTTTGAAAGCCAAATGAATAAATGATTATACATGTACAATGAACTACCAAACATGATGATTATATTCCAAGTTATGAAATGCATAGCATATAAATTTCAATGCAACATATATATTTTGAATTTTACGAACTCTACTCATAACATTCTTCTACATATCATTGATGAAATACATATCTACAAATAACTCAAGGAGAAGGATATCATTCAAATATTCTTTCATAACACATCAAATTTAACATGGAAGATTTCTTTACAAGTAAATATATGTATACACCATCTTATTAATTTTCTTTTCTTCCATAATTTCAAATGGTAAACCATGATACAAATCTCTCTTACAACTCATACTAATCTTTCACAACACATCAAAATTTCAATGACCATTTCCTTTCAAGTAAAACATATATATATATATATATATATATAACTTCTTAATCCTTTCTGCCACAAGTTCAAATGATAAAAAATGATGCAATCTTCCTACATCACAATGAAATACAAATGAGACTTGCAAATCAAAATCCCCTTAAGGTGTCATAGACATTGATCTATCTTTACACACTTGGATCTTTTCCACTTAACATGGGTGAAACCCTAATACCTTCAAAGGTTGCATCTTCTCAAAACCTACACATAACACACACACAAGGAACTATGGAGGGTCACCTCTCAACCTAGGCTTCTATGAAGCCACCCATCGAGCAGGGGAAACAAGAACCAAATGGGTTACACACATACACCACTTGCCATTGCATTAACACTACACAAAACACAACACAACTCCCTCCCATGGCTTCTACAGTGATTCACCATTGGAATCATCTTAGATTGGGTGAAGGTGGGCTCTTCAAAGAGGAGATTTCATAACCAAACATAAACAAGATATTTTCCATTGCATTTTGCCTCTCAAGCCCATCATAAACATCTCCTCCTTATTCACACAAAAACCCCTTGTATCTACCAAAATAATAAAGGTATATGGCTTCAATGGAGCCCATACTCCATGAAATAAAACAAATCCTCATCATGAGGTAACTCTATCAACTGCAATGTTGAGCCCAACTATGCCCTTCACCCAAGGCTTCTCTTCCTTCCCAAGGGTGAATGAAGCCTTCACACCCATGAAACACATCAACACTCACATTTAAACAAGAAAATAGAGAGAGCAACAAAACCAAAAAATAAATCTTCAAGAACACATAACACATTCACATTTCCACAACAAAATGCCAAAAACCACAATGCAAGATTCAAAGCACAATGCATGCTCCATCAACAAAACCTTCACACTTACAGATTTATTTTGCCATACTAAAAGAAAGAAGAAAGGAAAGTGAAGAATAGTATGAAAACACCAACCTTGGTCCAAGCTAGGGTAATGATAGTTGTAGTAGAGCTCCCTTAATCTCCCTCCAAACCTATTTGTCTCTAAAATTAGAAAGTGGGTGAACAACCCACTAATTTGTCACCCCTCCTCTAAAAAGACTCTCAACTAACCTTTTTTTTAGCAGGAACATCAAGCCTCCCCTTTTTTACATTGTTGCTCCTTCAAAATAAGATAGTTGACCAAGTGGATTTGTGAGGGTACTCTCATAGGGAAACTCAAAATTTGGAATTGGTTCAAGAGGGCTTTGTTTAAGGGGTCCCCTAAGTTAGGTAATCACTAAAATAGTTGAATTTAGGCCCCTAACATGTTATACTACCATTAGGGTAGCCTTTTATCAATAAAATAACAATTTAGGATCCCATTTAGGCCCCCTGAAATCCCTAACAAGTTTGAATTCGAAAATCAACATGATGGTGGCCCATCCTAACACTCTCTCCCAAGTGGGTGTACTTAAACATTAATTGGAAGAAAAGAAAAGGACTAAAATCAAGTGACTTTTTGACCAACACTCTAGGTGACATCTCATCAACACATAGACAAATACAAGTGTCAAGTGATATATTAAAATACATTCCACTTCACCATGACATGTCCTTAATGCATCTAAATTATGATTAAGCATTTCTTCATACAAACAAACTTACATTACAAAAAAAAATACTTTCAAAATGAGGCTTTTGAATCTTTCAAAGATTCACCTTGGTTAAATTGTGTTCACAAGGTTTGGAACTTGTTTCCCCCAAGAATTTCCATGGTTCCTCTTCCTACACATTAAACTCGAGCATCAATAGTCCAAGGGGGTCAAATAAACACAACATAAATGCATATAATAATATCCATACTAATATGATTTGAATTAAATTTCTTTTCCTAATCTTTTTGAATTATTCCATTTGAAATGTTAAGATATCAAAAGTTTCATTTCATAAGTCATCATTATCAAATTAACATTTATCTACATATCATAACCATTCATATTTGCATATCATAAAACATCATAATGAAATTAACATTTATCTATAAATTAGAAATCATCAAAATGAAATTAACATTTCACATTACATCATAATGTGATAGTATCATGTCATAAAATTGCATCCATATGTGTTCGAATAGTTCTTACACAGTAACAGGTTCTTAGTGCATATAATAATGTAAAACACTGCTAAAGTATCAAAATAAATAGATAAAACAATCCAATTTCCATCGAAGTCTCGAATAACTGTCAAAATATCAAGGTCTAGAATATCAAAATGTAAATAAAATATCCATGCTATGACGGGTCAAGGTGAGGCCTCACACAACTTACCTCTTTGATGATCTTCCCTTTTTACATGTTGCTTACCTCTAGTTAATCTATGTTCTTGTTTTCCCTTTATGAGAATGGGGATCATATGAATGTTCCATTTTAGGTATCGAAGGTTATCTCCATCACACAAGGACTATGTAGCTAACAATGCCTCTCTCATTAGTCGACTTCCTTCTTCCATCATAATTTCTTTTGAATGCACCATAACAAGGTAAGGTTTTATAGCACAATTAAAAAATTAGATCTTAGATATTCAATCCTACCAGAAATAATAGATTCAAATACCCAACAAAGATCTAAATCTAGTGATACAAAAAATTGCTTAATCAAGGAGGTTGTAAAGTTTAAAAGACTTGTGAGGAGGTACACTAATTAGTAGACTAACTTTCTACCTCATGTCAAGTATTGAAAGGATTTATATTATCGTGTGTGCTCCCATAAATTATTATGTGGATTATTAGAGGCTTCATTATTGATATAAATTTTCAATTTTAGCTGGCAATGTATCGGCCATACACAAAGTAGAGTTGCAATATTGTTAAATATGAGCGAGATGCATGGACAACAAACGATGAACCTCAAAATGTTAAACATTCTTGATACAATAATTACTCAGCAAATTTGTACAGCGTTAATAATTTATTTCGTGTTTATTGAGATTCTTCATAAAATAGTATGATAAGCAAACTGGGACTATGTTATCCTCTAAAATGAATTTTTAATTATTGAACCATATCCAATTTTGATCTTTCCCTGCTAGTCTTCCTTGTATTTCGTGGATTGATTTTGTCTAAACTATATAATAGTTTTCCAATTGGATTATAAGTTCTGAAATCTTATGACATGTTGATAGCTATCTCCTTATTCATCTAGAGTTATCATTTGAATGTCTTTATATTTTCTAATGATTCTTTCAATTTATATGTCATTTTCTTATATTTACAGCATGGTTCTGATACCATGTTAAAGTAACTGAGATCATTTTTCTAAATGTACTTTCATTGCCATTATAATTGATAATTTCCAAATGCAAATTTGGATCTCATATATGTATAATATGAGAGGAGGAGACATGTCTCTATAGTTAATTAACTACATGCATAACTCATATATATAATATTAATATATTAAACATATATGTAATATAATTTATAATATTATTATATTATTATATAATAATATATAATGCATAATATACATAATACATATTATATTACATAAATCATATATATATTATATATATAAGATATATAATGCATAATATATAATATATATTATATTACATATATAATATATATAAGAATCAACAATAACAATTTATCTTAAAAACATAAACACAAATTAGTATATCAAATAAGTATTATTTACTTCTACTGATGCTAAAACATTAACACCTAGGGGTCATAGGTTATTCTATGACCTCTTTCAACCCATATGAACAAGTTAACTGTCCTTAGGGGTCCTAGGACCCTTACTCACATATGTTATCATGAAATGTATCAAAAGGGTCATAAGTTATCCTATGATCCCTTTCGACCCATATGAACAAATGAGATATGTCCCTAGGGGTCCTAGGATAGCTAGGGATATATGTTGTCATGAAATGTATCTAAAGGGGTCATAGGTTATCCTATAATCCCTTTTGACCCATATGAACAAATAAAGTTGTCCATAGGGGTCCTAGGATATGTAGGGACATATGTTGTTGCAAAATGTGTCATAGATATCCTATAACCCCTTTTGACCCATATAAACAAATGAAATATGTTCCTAGGGGTCATAAGATTGCTAGAGACATATTTTATCATGAGACATGTTGAAAGGGGCAATAGATTATGCTATAACCCCTTTTGACCCATTTAAATAAATGTAATGTGTCCCTAGGAACATATGCTTTCATAAAATATGTTGAAAGGGCTCATAAGTTATCCTATGACCCCTTTCAACCCATATGATTAAATAAATTTGTCCTCGAGGCTCCTAGGACCCCTTGGGACATATTTTCTCACAAAATATGTCTAAAAGGGTCATACATTATCCTTCTTTCAACCCATATGAACAAATGAGATATGTCCCTAGGGGTATGAGGACCCCTAGGGATATATGTTAACATGAAATGTATCAAAAGGGGTCATAAGTTATCCTATGACCCCTTTTGACCCATATCAACAAATGAATTATGTCTCTAGGGGACTTATGACCCCTAGGGACATATATTGTCATGAAATGTGTTAAAAGTGGTCATAGGTTATCTTATGACCCTTTTTAACTCATGTGAACAAATAAAACATATCCCTAAGGGTCCTACCGCTAGGGACATATGTTATCATAAATGTGTCAAAAGGAATGATAGGTTATCCTATGACCCCTTTTGACCCATATGAATAAATTAAACATGTCCCTACATGTCCTAGGATCCCTAGACACATATGTTGTCATGAAATGTGTTGAAAGGGGTAATAGGGTACCCAATGACCCATTTGATCCATTCAAATATATGAGATATGTCTACAGGGGTCTTAGGATCCCTAGGGACATATGTTATAATTGAATAGGCCAACAAGGGTCATAGGCTAACCTATGGCCTTGCCTATGACCCCTTTCGATTCTTTCAAACATAAGAAATATATCCCTATGGATCCTAGGGGCCCTAGGGACATATGTTATCATAAAATGGGTTGAAAGGGGCCATAGGTTTCCCTATGACCCCTTTCAACTATTTTTAACATGTGAGATATGTCTTTAGGGGTCCTATGACTACTAGATATATATGTTGTCATCAAATGGGTCAAAAGAGGTCATAAGTTTCCCTAAGACCCCATTTGACCTATTTAGTCAAATTATATATGTCCTTGGAGTCCTAGGACCTGTAGAAACATTTTTTGTCATGGAATGGGTCAAAGGGGGTCACAAGATACCCTGTGACCACTTTTGACCCATTTGAACAAATGAGATATTTCCTTATTCAATTATTATAATATATACTATATAATTACTAAGCTATAATTACTATAATAAATACACTATAATAAAATATATATTATAATTAATATTACATACTATATGATAATTGTATATAGTATATTAAATATAGATGGTATATTAAATTTATACTATAGAATTACTATGTATGCTAAAATATATACCATATATAATAATATATAATATTTTATATCCTATATAGTATATAATATAATATAATACTATCCAATATATTAATATAATACTATCATATATAGCATATGTTGTAAACTTGTAATATTAAATATATGCAACAATCTATAATTAAAAAGAGAATTAAAAGAAAAAATTGTTTATTTGTCTCATTTTATAGGATTTAATCACATAGATCAAGGATGACAAAATCTCAACTTCTCACTAAGTTTGAATCCAAACCCTCCAATTTTCATGATATCCCTCTAGTATAGGTGGAAAAGGAATGGATACATGATATAATGGGTGTCTAATTTTCTTAGGTAATGGTTATTTTTCTTTAGTATTAGGATTGGGGGGGCAAAGTCAACATGATTTCTAAAGCACTTTTGGACATTTTTAAAATCATTTTTTTCACATCATCACTTTTTGACCTACCATGATCCTACACATACCCTCCAATTCTTGCAAAGAACATTTCTCCTCTTCGGAAGAAGATACACTAAATATAAATTAAAATATGCTTCCCATTGTGGATAGGAAGAACAAAGGGGAATCCAAATGAAATATGATGTCTCTGAAGTCTATTTATGTGTTGATGTTTCCTTGGTTGATAAGAGATTTCATGAACCAATCATGATCAATCCCAATAGAAGAATGTGAAAAATAAGGGACTGATGGTAATGAATCCATGTAAGGATGTGTATCAAACTCTAAAGACAAAGATGTCTCCTCAAAAGAAAAAGTGAGATGCTCCTGGATCAATGTTAGAAGTTGCACCATGAAAACTAAATGATATTCTCTCCTTTAGGAAGAAATCATGTCATAGGTGTATCAAAGAATCCTCCCCAATAAGTAGGAAGAACCTACAAAATGTAAGATTCCTCGTGAAACTCAACAGGAATCTCCAAAACATGACTTTGATCAACCATGCAATACGAAATCTCAAGTGAAGTTTGAGAATCATGAATGTCAATTTCCAAAGACTCAATTGTCTTTTCTAAAGTGAAAGAGAATTCTTCCTATTTCTGTAAGAAAGTGTCCACAATCATGTTAAAATCAAATGAAAGTTCAACTTGGAGAATGATGAGGTTCAGAGTGTTCCCTCATAAAAAATGAAGAATGATCATCCTCGAAAAAGAGAAGATGTATATCATCAACTATATCTCCCAAATGCTCAATCTAGGATTCTATAAACAAACATGTAATATTTGTCAAGAGGTCATCCCAAGTAGATGTAACTAGAAGACAAGCAATGTCCTATTGTGCACTAAATCACTTGAATCCATGTTTGTGTGAATGAAAGTATCATCATGAACAAAATTAGATGTGATCTCAAGTGGAGAAGTAGGAGATAAAACTAGTCTTTGGACCATTAAGACTCTCATCATCTCCAAGATGTATGATGAACTCTAATGTATCATCATCAAAGGGAATATTATGCACACCATCAAGTGGAATAAGACAAAATAAATCTAGATCAATTGATAGTAGATGAATATTTGGATCTCCAAAATATTTCCAAATAGTATTCCAAGCTAGGAGAAGAGAATCATTATCCTAGCCATATGGCAAGGATAAATTTAGTGGTCAATATTTGCCAATGGTGAATCTCACTCATCGGGGATCCTTAATTTGGCATTTGTATTTGCACTTTTGAGGTGGCCATGCCACCTGCAATTTATGAAAACTGGGTACCATGCTTAAACCAATTGCCGCTAATGATACATAATAATTTTTATTTTGGCGATGATTTGGCCCATGAAATCTAATATTTTCACATGGTAAATTAAATATTTTTGTCCATAATTTCTAAGGCTTGTCTTATTCAATGGTCACATTCACCAATATATGGAAAAAATTTAAGTTAGGTTATATGATAAGTACATATACTTGACATGTGTCTCTATTCTGGAGACTTTCCAAGTAGGTTTTTATTCTTTTGAGCTTTGCCTCAAAGTGGGTTTGACTTTGGATAGGTGTCATTATTCTAGAGACTTTCTCTAAAACTTGTTGTCCTTGAACATTGAGATCCAAAATAGGATTTATACCACCGATTTACAATCATCTAATGGTTATTAAAATGAGTTACTATGTTTCAGATGATATAAAATATAATTTCTAGGTATATATACTTTTGGTCATGATTTTCTTCAATAATTAAAGATTCACTGGAGTTTTACAAAATTTTCATACAACAGAAAAATAATCACTAATGAGATTAAAAAAAATTCCAAGTTTGAAAAAAATCACCAATATCTAAATTAAATTTTCCCCTAAATAATATTGGATTCGTCAAGATTTTATAGTTTTTTCCAAAGGGGGGTTTTCTTAAAGTTATCCCTATTGTATGGTAGGCTATATGATATCTCTGGGAATAGACACACCTACAAATTTTATTTCTAATATGAGGGTTTTTAGAATGCTATGCTTCTCTCTTCCATTATATCTTTGACACAGGAATGAGTCCATAAAGATGAGGCAATATATTAATCCATCTGCAACATTTAAAAATGCCTATTGTTCATTATGTATAATTATCCCCAATTAATTCTATGACAACATGATGTGCTGTTTCCATGACTACATCAATGATGCACCTCCAAAACATAATGAATCAAAGAACCCCCCAAAAGAGGTAATGTTGGCACTTTATATGTAGTGTGAGTACAATTGCCACTTGGTTAAATTTTTCCAAAGTGGACTTCTAGTTTTGATTATAACAACAAATATTATGAAGCAATAATAGACTCAATGCAATTAGGACACTCAATCACTAAAGGATCAATAATCCAATAGGACAAAATAGTCAAAATACCGAAAGTGATTTTTTTATCCAAATAAGACTATTCCATGATATAAAATCTAGATTGTTCTCTAAAAATTATGTATTTTAAAAAGAAATGTTTTTGTATAAGCCTAGAAAAAGCCTCTAAAGTTGCAAAATCAAGGATTGGACAAGAGTTGCCAAAATCTATACTTTCTAAAATATTTATCTACCAAAATAAAAAAAGAGCTATACCATTGAATTTTTTAGGAAAATTCATATAATTTGGAGACAATATGACCAAGTTATAGCCCTAAAAAGTTGGACTACCAAATTAAAAAAAAGAAAATGACGAGGGTTGGTAAAATCAAACTAGTGATCATCGATAATCTACGAGCCCAAATTTGATGGTTGCATGGTAGTCATACAAAAAATTCATTCTACACTTATTTGACATCTTGATGGATGTCAATTTCTAGATGACAAGTTAGAACTTGCAGAAAAAAAAGTGTTGGTTGACTTTACTATTGATTGAACACTAATGAATGTGCTTTGTTGAGGTAGAAAACTTGTTGAAATGGA